>JAWMRA010000130.1:17107530-17119249 GCA_035584735.1 Pseudotriccus pelzelni
GTTTTCTTCCTTTCCTTCACCAGTCCATCTTTGACAGGACTTTTTCCATCCTAAATAGGGTATGTCCACTGCCACATGTTCTAATGCTGATTTTTGGCATATGGTCATATAACACTGGTTTCTTTCTCTGTGTCCATGTAGGCAGAGTATTAACTGTTCTAATCTTGTCGAACTGCAGCTCCTACTGACAGTTGTCCCCTTGTGCTTCTGGTGCACCTGTTTGACAGCAGAGCATGACAAACTAAAAAAGCCCTAGACTTAGAATAAACACTACCTAAAAACAATCAAAACATCAGTGTGCTATCAGTAGTCTTCTCATACTAAAGATGAAACACAGCACTGTACCAGCTACTAGGGAAATTGTTAAGAAAATTAACTCCATTCTGGCTGAAAAGGTGTCTAGGTGAAAGTTCACAGCTTGCAGCCTAAGGCTTCAGCAAATCCAGCTACTTGTGCTAAGCAAGTAAAGCAAAGCAAGCAGTATATTAAATCACACAGTATTGTAACTCGTTCTACTTAAAACACATTTGTTTAAGCTAAACAACTAATATTTCTCAACATGTAGGTTGAAATGTTCTTCTAAATAGCTTAAGCCAGGTGATAGGCTTAAGGTTATAGTTGATGTCTCCTATGAATTCTGAGAGGCATTTGCAGGAACAGTATGTCCATCTGTATTTAATTAACAGTGTTATTTGGAATTCATCTATGTTAGCGTCATTCTTTCACTGCCTTTAACAAAACAACTTGAGGTGAAAAAAGATACAGAAGTCTTATGAAAACAGAATTGCTGCCTGCAGCTACTGGACATGCAAGGAAATAACTCATTTTGGGGAAAAGCAGGATTAAAAAATGTCTGACTGCTTGGGGAAAAATGGATTTACTGGTGGCTCCAACCTCTGCTGAAGTAGACAATACAGTAAGGCTTTGAATGCCATTAGTAATTAATTCCGTAAATTATAAGAAAGGTTAATTGGAGTGGGTGGCTAAAATTGGTAGCTTAATAGCTACTCTTAAACTTGAAGGTAAAACATTTACTTAAATTGAGAGATTACATTTCCATTACTCTGCTGCCCAAAGCCTTGGCGTACCCTGTTATAAAGGCAATACAGAAAAATAAACAGTTTGTGGGTGTCTTTATTTTTTAAGGAAATCTAAAAAACATTGGTGATGTTTGAAAACACTGGATAATGTTTGAATAATGTGTCAAGTTCATCACTGTTCTCTGTATTCTGGAATAGATAAACTGTTTGTCTTAGTGACCGGTGGCAACCATACCCTGAAACTCATTTAATTAAAGCCTATCTAAAATATCATAACATACTTCCAGTCACTGTCTTCAGAGGATAGACTTTTGGCTGTACTTGAGAGTTGGCACTTGAGCTGTTGTATACAGTTCTTTCATTGAGTGAGAGACATATCAAATATCACAAGATGCTAATAACCTGTGTTAAAATGACTCTCTATAACGGGAAGCTTGCAGCAAAACACCAGAGAAGTTACTTGCAAACCTGAGAAACAGCAGGAAGTTACTTGCAAATTCTAGGTATAAAGCAAATGGGACCAAATTCTCATTTTTCTGAGGTTCACTTGTGTTATGTGGCAATGCCACATTCAAAAACAACTTCAACAAATCTTGCCCTTAAAGCAAACTTTCTGACATTATGATCACAAGATACATTGCAAGTGTGTGGGGTTTTTGCTTAGAACTGTTAATTATTGTCCTGACACACAACTTAACAGTGTTACATCTTACAAACAATTTGTCATGGTTGTTCTGTGTTCCTGGTGGGGGTTTTTTTGCGGCTAAGAAACTCAGAATACTTTGAGGGCAGACTTTCCCATAGGAAGTGGTTCTCATACACAGTTAAAACAACTGGTGAAATTGATGGTCATACTGAGAGTCATATAAACTTTGCTTTCCAAATTTCTTGCCTCCTCAAGCGCCACTGTGCTTCAGATCATAGACAAGTTCTCATGTTAGTTTTCACTGTCTCTACAGTTGATGAATTGCTAGTCTGAATCCTTAGTGAAGTGAAAAGACAGCATATATTGATTGTTTCCTCCTTGAAGGAATGGGGAGATCTTTGGGCACACCTTACGATAGTAAAAAATTAGGGTGCTGGGTAAAAATCTAATGGGAGGTAAACTTTTAGGACTGGAGCCAGAGGCAGCTGATATACTTTGCTTGAAGGTGATTAGAGACTTGTTAACCCACGGGTACTGTGGTGATCGTTGAGGCTGTCAGCAAATGTTACATGTGTTTAAAGATACTCCATTGTTTTTCTGGGAATGGTCAGGTACTCTGTGGCAGCGAATGTTAAATAGACTCCTTTAGAGCATTTAAACAACATAGGTTTTAATTGCAGTAACTGTTCCTTCTAGATAACCTGCAGTATTGTCTTTCAATACAGGTAATTCATTTTAGAGAGTGGTGGTATAAAACCTGATAAAGTAGAAATGAAACTTGATACCCATCTACAGAAGTATCATTGTTTCTTGAAAGAAATGCTATTAAAATTTTCAATAGATACCACATTACTACAGATGGTGGAAAGGTATATTGAGGCAATTAAGAAATTTATGCTGTGTTATTGGCAAAAATAGCCTACAATATTATGCAAAACTCTGGTCAGACTATGTATATTTAATGTCAGCAATGATATTAGAGCATATTATTTAAGGTTCCAAAGTACATGTTAAACTGGAACTTAGGGATTTTTTAAGAAAATAATGTCAGGAAAAGGACTCGATTAAACCTGGAGGTAGGAAATGGCTTTGTCCTCTGGAGTGTGTGTCTGAAGGAGAGAACCAACAACTGCCAAAATGCTGCAAAAGATCTCTCCCTGGAGTGCCAGAAGCTCAGGGACTAGGATGGTTACCCACTTACCTTTTAGGAGAACTGATTTCAAACTGTATTTTGACAGGCTTAAGTGGAAAAAGACCAGAGATGGCAGACGCCGGCTGTCAAACCCAGTTTTTTCCTTTTTTCCTCTCGATTTTGTTTTGTTTTGTTTTTTGTGGGGGTGAAACACCATGTTACCTTACATCATGTTTTCCACCTTTCGGATCTATTGATAGTTCTGTCCTGCCCTGACTGTTCCAGTGAACTGATAGCTTTAGGGAGGGGATTTATTTTATACTACATTTATTAAAGAGTTAGCATCAGCAACTGAGGTATAAACCCGCTGGTTAAAAAAAATCACTACTCTCTGTGCCACACAAGGAAGAGAGAATGAATAGCAAATTTGGAGAAGAATGATAGAGCTTCTGCTATCAAAGGACTCAGCATAGATCCAACATCTGTCTGCTTAGTTCCTTTGGGAATTGTATAGACATAGAAAACTAGAAATCCATGTGGTTCCAGATTGTTTAATTTCACTAGATACTAGTTTTGGACTTTCAAGTTGAACGACTCAGAGACACTGACGGGACTCAAAAGTACTGGTAAATGCTGAAAGGACTCCCAAAGCAGGAAGTGTCACTGGGATGACACAAGCTTGAAAAGAAATTGTTTATAAGAGATACCATTGCTGACATGTAAAAATAACTACAAAAGGCACTGAAGCCAAAACAAGTGTTCTGACTACTCCTACTGTCTATGGAAATGCAAAGCCAGTGACCTTCTGCAGATGGATTTCATCCCTTTCTTTGGCCTTATGTTTGCCTGCTTTCATTGAGGATGACTTTCAGAGCAGGACAGCCAAAAGGACTGTCCCAGCAGTATTGAAAAGGCTTATACTTGTGCATTGCTTCATTTTGTAGGGAAAAAGCTATGCATACCATTATGGTTCCATGTCTTCTAACAGTCCTCTGATCTAATGTCATTCTTTTCTCTAAATCTGGAAATTATGCTCTTTGTCAAGTCTTGTTAGGGAGAATAAAATTATATTTACAGATACTTATGCACAGGATAATAATATTCTAGTAGTAAGATGCAACATAATATAGATTCCTTTCCACACCCTCCTTTTACTGTGAAATGGACTCAGTACAGTTTGAGAGCAAAAGAAATCTCAGTCCATTTCACTTCCAGTTGTTTGCTTCCTAAACTCAGAAAACAACAGCATTGCATGATTTTATTAACTTTCTGTCAATACCATCTATCAGAGACATTTCCTATGTTCGTGCTTAATCAAATCCAACATGTAAAGTAAAGCTCAGTGAGAGATGACTAAATTCACCTTTTTCTTTCAACTAGTTGCCCTGTAGTGTTTAATACATCCCAAATGGGAGAATGTCAATGACCACAAAAGAGAAGTACTCTGTAAACAGCATGAAGCTGAGATGGGGGAGGTTTAGGTTGGATATCAGCAAAAACCTTTTCATCCAGAGAGTGACTGAGCACTGGAACAGGCTCCCCAAAGAAGTGGTCACACTGTCTGAGTTCAAGTTCTGGCAACACTCTCAGGCACATGGTATAATTCTTGGGTGTTCTGCACAGAGCCAGGAGTTGGACTCAATGATCCTTCCAACTCAGCATACTCCGTGATTCTATGAAATTCTTGTGGTGGGTCCCATACTAATCTTGAAACATCTTCTGGTCAGTAGCTATTGCTCTGTGTGGAAGTGTGCAGCAGCAGTCAGAAAGAGCGGACAAAATGGTAGAGTCCATGTTGGATACTCCTATGGCTTCTCAAATGTTTCTGGACAATATGAATTTCTTCATGTTGTTTCCTTTCATCCTGCAGACTATCTCTTTGAAATTCAGAAGAGCTTTGGAATCTTGGTCTGACAGATTTGAATGGGCTTAGTTTTTCAGATAGGTTTCAAAAAGGCCTGTATGAAGGGTTAAATGAAGGGCTAAAGCTTTATTTCACAGACAGTATAGGTGTAAGTAAACTGTGATACATCATCCCAGACATTCCTGAAGAAGCCTTTGCGGTGTTCTACTTGAATTTTAAAACAATAAACTACTTCAGTACTAATGGGCAGGACTTAAAAATTAATAAAATTAATCTTGAGGTGGAAAGAGAATTGGAACAAGGTACTCTGGCCTCCATGGTCATTGATAGTTTATTTTCATTCAACATTCTACATGGAAATTATTATTTCAGATGGGTGCGCCGTTATCTCTGAAGGCAGCTCTTACACCTTTGTTTTTAAATCTGTGGTATGACTTAAGGCACCTACAATTAAAGAGCTAAAAGAAAGCATTGCAAGTTAATGAGTTTAGAGAACACTCTTTGTAGTTACAATGAAAGTGAAGAGATATCCAAATCTTATTCAACTTTCATTATGTGGGCTTATTTGCAGTTATTTGTTAGGTCTTCCTCTTTACAATCATGTATCAGAGGGTGAGTTCAGTGCTGTTCACTTGCTTCCACTTCCCTGGTTCAGGAGGACTGCCTTCACTGCAGGTTATAAAGGCACACTGGCAACTCGGGCTGTGTGTACAGAAGCAGTTACATTGCAGAGAAGTATTATCATGCATTATGGCATTGCTCTGTACAGTTCTATATGTACATAGTATCAGTGATGACCTCATGTGTGTCCCCAAATTTGCGTGTGAGATAGAAATAGAATTCAGAGATGGGTTTCGCTCTCTCTCCCTTCCTACTTCAAAGAGATGTGTCTCCATAAAGAAGGAACAATCCTTTGAAGTAGCTTTTGAATTTTCAAATACATTACACTTCTGAAGAAGAAGGAAGGACATTAAAAAGGATCACAGCAAAATAATGCAATCTATCACAGAAACAACCACACAACCATCAACTTTATCAGAAACTTGCAAATCCTACTCTACTAGTTAAACATTTACTCCAAAGTTAGCAAATAATGCTTCAGAGCATGCTCTGAACCTTTCAGCATTCAGTCTGTGTCTGAATTGTTCAGTAGTTCATTGTTCAATATTTAGGTCTCTTCTTTTGTTGTTTGTGGTTTTTCTTTTTTCCATGAGTAAGATCTAAAGCATCTTCCTGTTTCAAAGGTAAAAATCTTTGCACAACACACTGAGGGCTTGGAAACTGAAGTCCTTTGCTCAATAGTTAAATATGTAGAATTAATAAAAGATGAAGTATTTCCTTGCCTGAGCCTCACATAATTACTGCCTATGTTTTTTCACCCTTATGACAGATCCTTAGAGGATTAAAATTTGGTTTTATTAGAAGTTGTGGCATTATATATCAATTATGTCAAATGTCAGAGTCTCAGGTTGAAGTTCAGGCTTTGGATGGAGTCACAATGCAATTTTAATTCATTATACACATCTGAGTTTCTGGTTGACTGTCACATGGCATAACTGTAATATTAAGCACTGGAGCAACAGGGACACTGGGGCTTCTCCTGAGCCTGGGTTGCCATGTTGCCAAAATCTCTTTCAGACCCAGGAGCATGTTTTTATTACAGATGACCTGTGAGGATTTTTGCAAGATATAAGGGCATTTATATTAGGACTATCTCAACTCCACATTCCTAAAATAACCTTTAAAAACAACCTGTATATGTCTCTTTAATGTTGATGTATATTAAAGGATATTAAAATGATATTAAAATGGGTTAAATAAGAATCTGGCCCTTGGCATGGTGTAAATGTTATGGCTTTCTCATGAGACAGGCAAGTTGTTACAGAGACTGTCCTTGAGAGCGTAACTTGACCTTTTCCTTGAGAAATGTTTATGCAACATATAACTTATATATTAAATTATAGCTGCAGCTAAATTGTGCACAGAGATATTAATTTGGTTGAATGTCTAGTTGACAACAATAAATCTAGTTGACATTATGAGACCCTGATAATAGTCCTTGTTGATGGGTTGCAACAAAAAGGGTAACAAGCTTCTTCGTTAGTAGAAAGTCAGTTAACAAATGAAGCTAAGTAAACTTGATACTTGACTCTGTTCAGCTCAGGTAGTTGCCAGTGCTGTGTGCTGCCCACTGTGACTCTGTTCATTAGAAAGGGAAGAAGACATGGTTCAAAATCCATTTTACAAGCCAGTGCTTTTTGTTGTGGAAGTGTCCAGATGTCTGTGCGAAACAACTTTCTCTGAAGGGCTCTTTGACTCACTTCTTGCATAGTGAGAATAGTAACTATATTTTGGTGCTGGGATTTGCTTATGCAATTGTATGTTGTTCACACACTTCATTTGCATGAGAAGTTTCACGTTTTAAGACTCTGCTGAAAACATCTCATTATACTTCTCTGTAGCCTGACTCTGGATGTTGATTGTGTCTGTTGTCTTGGGGAGTGAAATTATTTTCCAGGATGGGGATAAGCTTGGTGTATGAATTTGCGCAGGACCTATACATTATGGAGGAGTATTTGTCTAATAATTTCCACATCTGGGACTTCCTATATTTGCTTCAGTTTTTAATTGAAGTTCTCTGTTTTGCTCAGCCAATGCTGTGAAGCAGCTGCAGCATTGGAGATATTACAGGAATTAATTTTTTCTTTTTTCCATTTTATCTTATCTCCAGTCTTCTCTCCCTGCTGCCCTTACTTTATATCAGTGCTTATGCAATGTTTTTAGTTAGTGAGAGGCTGTGGCCTGTTTAACAGGATAAATATCATGCTGTTTCCCAACTTAGGGAGGCAGGGAAGCAAACCTGAATATACCTACCCTTTAAATCACTCATGTGCCTGTTTCTCAAATATAGGATACGGTAAATGACTAAGAGCACTGAATTGGGTTCCTTCTTCTACTTGTCCCAGTGGCTCGGCATGGCCAGCTTGATGCTTTATCCTAGCTTAAAGCAATAAAGTAACTTGGATAGCCAGGCATTGTATGCTTTCTCTCAGAGAATGCATGCCCACTGTATCAGCTTCTGCCTTGAAGTTGTAGACTCCAAGTGGGGGAGCCAGAGAAGGAAAGTTCTTGGAATTTGTCTACCACCTGTTTCTGACATCTGTCAAGGTCTTATGCAATGACAGGAAAATCTCAGGACTTTATGTTTGCTCTCCCAAATTCTACCACTTGCTCTTTTCCCTCTAAATCTCTCTCTTCCTGATCTGCCATCAATTTGCAGTTATCTCAGACAAACATCACAAGCAGCTGTATTTTGCTATCTTTCTCCTGGTACCACAGCTGCCCAGATTTCCTTATGCACTGACCCTGAATGGGTCCACTACACGATTCAAGAAAGAGCAGAAAAGATTTCCACTTTGGTGTGTCCCTTTAGGAATGCTTCAAATACTCCATGACCACTTTAACCCTTGGTCTTTTCCCAACCTTTACATAACCTGCAGAGAGGCAACTGCTGCTTTCATCAAGTAAAGATCCATCGTAGTCTGGTTTGTGAAAGAATCTGAGTGCCGTCATTTGATACCAAAACGTATCATTTTCTGTTGGGGCGCTATGAGGAAGCAAAAGTTCTCTTGCCTAGGAGTGCAAAAATAACTAGAATTGCTGGAGTAAATGATTGTGGAGTCTGCATCCTTGGATAGAATCCAAAGTCATCTGGACACTGTCCTGAGAAAGTGGCGTTATATGGTCCTGCTTGAGCAGGGGAGTTGGACTAGATGACCTCCAGAGACCTGTTCCAACCTTAACCACTCTGAGATTTTGTGATAACCTACCTTTGTGTCGGAGTGGAGAAGGTTTGAGGATCACTGTAAGGGTTACAGTATTTAGAGACAGAAAAAAATTTTGGATATGTTTATGTAAAATACCTATTCATAGATACAGGCTCAGTTAAAACTATATATACTTCTTTTCTTCTCTCGTTACTGATAAAATCATAGAATCAACAATATATAATGTTGAGATAAATGAGAAAAATAGTTTAGCTGAATATTTTACCATGCTCCAGTGCTTAAATATTGGAATGGTTTTTTGGTCAGGGCTCTCAAATCAACTCAGTGTTTTTAAATACCTAAGTGCAGCTTTGGAAGTCTGACCTGAAGAGTTTTGGGTTTTATTTTTAAGGTGTAAGTTTTAACGTCTTTGAAATGTTGCTTCTTCAAATATACTTCCTTCCTTTAACTGACAAATAAAAAGTTTTTATCTAGACATTAATACAAAGACTACTAAAAACATTACAGAGAAAAAACCACAAACCAACAAACAATATTCTCTTCTGTTCCACTACTAAGAAAATAGGGTGCTAAGGTCTCATTCCAGAATTTCTTTTCTTGTTGGTAACACTGTATACACTACTGACTGGGAAATGAATACTGCAGGAGTCAAAATAGATGAAGTCACTACAGAATTTTTGGTGGTTTGAGGTTTTGTTACATTTGGCTTTTTTTTTCCTCTAGAAAAAAATGGACAGGTAGTCACAAAAGAGGTTTGGGTTGTCATCTGAATTTGTGGGTAATAAATGTTGGGCATCAGTTCTGTCAGTTGTTATTATTCTGTCTAGAAGAACACATTTAAAAGTACTCACTGCTGTGGGGAAAAAAATGTACCTAGTTGGTCCTGCAATTTTTTATATTGTTGTGCAACTAAAACAAAGTAATCTCTGTAAACCACAGATTGCAGTGTTACTTTGATATCTTTGAGTCTTCTTCACGAGTAGATACAGAGTCAAATGCCAAGCCTAGCCTTGATTGACACAATATGCTGACTGGCAATGTCATAGAGTCTCATTGCATTTGTTGAATTTGCTCTAATGGAAGTGAAGATACCTGAGACTAAAAATAAAAACTCTGTCATAGCCCCCAGCCTTCTCAGTTCACTTCAGTGAGACACAGAATGTGAAGGTTTTAGTTCTAAAAGGTCAGACCAGGTCCCTTTCTGTTGCTCTCTTTGGTAACATGATAACGTGGCATGGCATGTTGCCACAACATGCAGTGAGATGCCTGCCTCTTTCTGTCATAAGTCTTGTAAATGCCTAATGAAGAAAATTTTCCATACTGTACCCCTGCATCTTTTATTCTTTGGAAACATTGCCTCCTTCAGCAAAACAGTGAATTTTAGATTAAAAACATCTGATAGGACTGTGATTGTATGAGAATATACATATATATGTGTGTGTGTGAATGTATGAGTACAAACACTTGAATATATATACTGTCATTTAAAGTAGCTTGATGTTTTCTGTTTTTTTTTTTCCTCTGGTCAGTACTACAGACTGCAGTCTGCTAAAGACTGTAGACTGATGCATGTGTAAAGGTGGTCAATCTGTTCCTGTCCTCTTTTCACTTCTGAGCATGAGTTCCTCAGAGAAGCCTTAGCATTAAAGGAGATGTCTTGTCAGTGTATTATTCTCTCCTTAGCTGGGGTCCAGACAGCTCTGTAAAGGAGGGAAGGAAAGTGTTATGAAAATAAGTCATTGAAAAGAAAACTTCACTAAAATGGCTTGGTTGGTTGAGATTTTAAAGAGATCTGGAGCTACTGAGAATTACTTAGATACTGCTACTGGTGGATGCAGGGGCACAGCATCTGTTCCATCCCTCCCAATGCCTGCATACGCACTCCCTCTCTACCTTGTGACAATTGAGTATAGTAGTGCTCAAACTTGTCAAGAGGATCTGCTTCTCCTGCCCTTTAAGGAAGCTGTATATTTAACCCAACACTTCTGTTGAGCCTGACTACCAGCTCTGTGTCTAGTCAGGACACCTTTTTAATCAATCTGTTTCTCTTAGCGAGAAGCATACCCTATTAAATTTACAAGATGACAAGAAAAACAGATTTATTACCAAAGTTAATGCCATCATTTATATGGAGTAAAAGCACTATAGTTAATGCTATGATGAGGTATCACTAATAGCATTACTAATTATAACTGCTGCGAATTTATAAATAGCTATAGAATATCATTAAGTATGGGAATCATGAAGAGCTAGCTTAATTGTGTCTTGTCTTTTTATCAGCTACATCAAAATTAGTCCTAGATTTGCAGTGGTTTGTAGATACCTTAATCTTCTGCTTTTTGAATTTTTCCATAAGGCCTTACAGTCTTAAGAGGAACAGACTCCTTTTTTTACATTAGCATCATCCCTCAAAATATTCATTATGGAAGCTGTGCAGCTTCAAATATACAGCGGGGAATGTATTAAAATGTGTGTGTTACAATGCATCCCCAATATACATCATCTGTGAGGCACTAAACTTCATTAATAACAATTAAAAGCCAATTGAGTCAAAATAAGACAGTTCTTTGACTTACGTTTAAAAAATCTTATCCATTAAAAACATCAAGATTTCATGACTTTACACAAATATTTCAATACTTATGCAGTATAGACATTGTCATTTTCTCCTCTCCTTGCTCTGCTCTACAAATGCGGGGCTTCTTTTCATGCACTGGTGTACAGATCAGATTCTGTCCTATACAGATTCCCTGAAATCTTTCATTCCTCAACCCCCAGAATACCCTTTTGCCTTATTTGTTTCATTCACATGAGAGGCTGTGAATGTGGATTGAAAACACTCTTCAAATGTGCCTCTTGATAGCAGTAGGAATTCAAAAAGAAGTACAGATACAAATATGTTACCAAGATTGTAATTTGCCAGACCACTGCTAGAGGTTAATTTAAAATTTGCCCATGGGATTTGGGATTTGTTCAGTGTCACTATATATCCTACATTGTTCTCAAGCTCCTCAGAGCCAGCAAGTAACCAGATTGCATGATCATTTACACTGCAAGTACAAAAAGGAAATTTAAGATTCTTTTTGTGTATACCAGGAGCTAGGTGTTGATAAGGAGGGTTCAATAAAGAGTTTGGGTTTAAGGTTGTATGTTACAATCTGAACTTTGTATGATCCCTTCCCTTCCCTTCCCTTCCCTTCCCTTCCCTTCCCTTCCCTTCCCTTCCCTTCCCTTCCCTTCCCTTCCCTT
>JAWMRA010000130.1:17119349-17197444 GCA_035584735.1 Pseudotriccus pelzelni
CCCAAACCTTCCCAAACCTTCCCAAACCTTCCCTTCCCTTCCCAAACCTTCCCTTCCCAAACCTTCCCTTACCTTCCCAAACCTTCCCAAACCTTCCCAAACCTTCCCAAACCTTCCCTTCCCTTCCTTTTTACATTTTTCTTTTTTTTACCTTTTTTTTCCTTTTCATTACTTTATCATCTTTAAGTACACCTTCCCAAGGCTTATAATCCTTGAATATCTTTTCTGAGAATAGGATATGTCCTTACTATAATTATTCTTCATTAAGCAAAGAAAAAGATATGTGAAGGACAGGTTGGGGCTGAAGTTGCACACCCTGAAGTTATTGCACATATTGTTTCAGAGTTACAATGTATTTCCTGAAAAACATTTGTCTCAAAGTTCAGGTCAACCAAGGCATAGCCAGCAAGACTCCAATTAATTCCAGTCACAATCCATAATCTTGGTCAAGAAATTTTGGAATTACGAAGCAAAACTTGCAAAAACTGGTTGAGCAGTCTTTTTGGATGGGTCCCTTCGGTGAAGTGACTTCTCCCATCTAACCCTGAGAAAATCAGTGTGAAGATTCATGATGATTCAAATAAGAGTCATGAAAGGTCTCTCCTACAAATCAACTCTCCAGCTCTCAGTTTATGAACTTCCAACCATGTATTGTCCTTGTAGTAAACAAAATCTTAAAAGAATCTGATGCTGGCAAATAAACTACATAAAGTTAATATCTGTCAGAAGATTCCAACCTCTTCTTTAAGCCTGAAAGCACTACAGTCATCTTTATGTAGTTTATTTGAAAACTTCAGAATGTTTTAAGTTCCAGTGTCTTCTACCTAAGTAATGATGTTTATGTGAAGTACTATAAAAGCAGATATTTCAAAGTAATCAGAGGGTAGAGGGAAGAAGCTTATCAACCCAAACCAATGTGCGCGTACAGTGGGCAGCACTGACTAACAATATATCTCAGTGCAAAAAAAAATTAAAAAATCAGTATGTCCTGGGAAAAGTGTGGCATGAGCTGGGCTCTACAGCCACAAAAAGGATCAAACTTCCTGTGATGCTCAGTCAAGTCTGGTCAGCAGCATTAAAAATCTGGAGTTATATCACAGACTTGATTTACTAAATGTGCAGGAATATAAATTCCCTTTGCGGTTTCATATTCATTCCATGCAGGTTTAACAAAGCTCCACACACCGGTGTTTGCAGTCATTGACACTCACATGATTTTTTGGCTTTTCCTTAGGCAACAACTTACGACCTATCTTTAAAAAGGTCCAGTAGGTTTTCTTCATTCTTGATGTAAGAATGGGAGTTGAATAGCCATGTTGCTACCTGTCCAAATTAGTCCAAGCTTATTAAAATTGCTGAATGAGAAAGTAAAAGATAAGGTGGTGTTTTATGAGTGTCCTTTGCTCAGCCTTTTAATTTCTTCAGGTTCAGGCCTATTCAGACACAAAACTGTTTTGGATACTCATTAGTGGTGATACCTCCCCTGATGTCACTGTCATGAGTAGGAGCAGGGAAAAAAGAAGAAAATCTGACATTTTCCATTATAGTCCAGACACTGAGAGCTTTGAATAAGATGTACCCTGTGGTCTGGGAAGACACAAAGGCTTCACACAACTAAAGATTATTTTTGTACTTGCACTAATGGCTGTAAAGCTATAATAACTGGTTTGAGGTTGTAAAACATGTTCTTTCATTCCACAGACAGAAACTCCTTTAAATTCAAAGTAGATATGCATGCTTGTTTCCCGTGCAGAACTTAATCCCTTAAATATAGAATTATTGTTTGGTTTTAATTAAGATAATATGCAATGTAATTTGTTAATGTGCTTTATATTGCAAGACATTTTAGTAAACATACTATTTGAGTACTGCATCCAGCTGTGGGGTCCCCAACACAGGAAGGACACCAGCCTGTTGGAGCAAGTCTAGAAGAGTGTCACCAAGTTGATGAAAATAAAGGCTGAGAAAATTCGACTTGGTCAGCCAGGAAAAAAGAAGGGATGACCTCATTGCGGCCTGAAGGGAGATAACAAAAAAGTTGGAGACTGATTATTTACAAGAGTGTGTAGTGGTAGAACAGAGGGTAATGGCTTCACACTGAAAGAGAATAGGTTTAGATTAGATATTAAAAGAAATTATTTTTACTGGGTGTGGTGAGGCACTGGAGCAGGTTGCCCAGAGAATTTGTGGATGTCCTATCCGTGGAGGTGTTCAAGGACAGTCTGGATGGAGCTTTGATCAGTCTGGTCTAGGGCAAGGTGTCCCTGCCCATGACAAACAGGTTGGAATCAGATGATTTTTTAAGGTCCTTTCCGACACAAGTCATTCTATGATTCTGTGATACAAGTGCAAGACTATTATAAATCATACTCAAAACCAGAATTGTGTTATGGTGTATTTCCACCTTTCATGATATGTTGAAGTTACGTAGTTATGGAATCATGGAGTTGACTTTATTATACCAAAAAATAAATGAGTTTTACATAAAACTTCGTGGGTAGACATTAATGAAGAAGATGGAATAGTTCTTATATTAACTAAGCTAATAATTTCTCTCTCCTAGTTTGACTCCTGCCACTAAAGGATATAGGCCTCCTTAAACCAAACTGTATGAATAACATCACAATAGGTTCTGAGTTAATGAAAGAATACTTCATTATCTCAGTATCACTGGAGCAGAATTAAAATACTTTGTAAAAGAGCTCTTGGTTTTGGATTTCTGAACTACCTAAAAGTGTTCTGGAGATTTTTTTATTTGGTTGGTTGATTTATTTTGTTTTTTTCTTTTGAGCAATAATTGTCAGGATGTTAAAAAAATACCTGAAATACAGATCCAGATCCGTCATGTTAGCTGTACTGCAACAGTTTGGGGCAGAGATTTCTGTACTGTAAAAATACATCCCGAATAATTGCGCTGGAAGTCATAGTGCTAAAAATCATGTGGTTTGTTCTATTCTTAGTGTGGTCAGAACTGTAACTTATTTGATTAGATTTATTTGTTATTGAACGATTTGTCCTGCTTCATCCGTATCAGCCAGTCCCAAAGTGGCTCTTTAACAGATGCTACTTCTCTGTTTGAAGTCATTGATGACTATACTTGTTTTTCCTGATGTAATGCTGAATTTTGTATTTTATCATAAAGCATGAAGAAATGGAAGTCAACTAAAGTTTCAAACATCCTGTTCTAAATGATCAGTTAGTATTTTCTCTCAAAGACTGAGATTTTAAATGCAACTATGGTTTCAAAGAAGTTAGAATGACTATGTAACGCTCAAATTCAGAGCACAGTAACTTAACTGGTAAACACCTTTCTTCTATATTGTGCCCAGTAACAAGTGCTGACAGACTTCTTGCTTTATTTGTTCCAATGCAGTTGTAATTTGACTATATATATTTAAATTTTGACAGAAGTTATAAGAAAAAAAAACCTGTAATTTGTGTTTTTTAAAAAAATTTCCTATGAAAAAAAAAAAGAGATCAGGGACAAGCTTGGTGTTTGGTATTAGTATGTAATCCAGGAAAAGACGTTGTCTGTCATCTGAAAATTTTGGTCTGCTTCATAACAAAGCTATTAGTGCTGTTGACTTTAATAGTGGAGCTTCCCCTCCACCTTCTCTTCCCACAAACCTGCTTGTTTTTCTTGTAAGCACAGTATGGTCTGAAAAACCTCAAGCCTAAACAATACACTTGAGTGTGCCACACACCCCAACCCCTGTGGGATGGAAAAGATTTCATGGGCTTGGAAGTCTTCATGCCTATTTTGAGAAACCATCTGTGCTTGCTAGATACTTGCTTGGATTTTGCTATAAATGCTCTTTGAAAGTAAAAAAATGAGAAAAGCATATTTAAAAAAACCCCAGGTATTCCATCAGAACATTTACAAGAATATAAAGCTTAAGGCTCTGAAAGTATTGTGTGCATAGTAAAACAAATGCAACTGGTTAACTGTAAGCATTATTTTTTAGATATTGATATAGCAGTCTAAACAGACATGATGCTTAAATATACGTAAGGTTAGTTTTTTAATAAAAAATCTTTGAAACAATTTGCACATTAAATTTCTAGTGTGAGTCTTTAATTTTTCCGTTTAAAAATATCATCACACTCACACTGCCTGTGATCTGATCCAGAATATAGAGTGTAAGCCTCAAAGAATGCTATATCTTCAAAGACACTTAAAATCCAAAATTTCCACATCCTGCATCTAAGGGTCAGGCTACTGCTATTCTCAAAATTACTAAGTCTGAAACAACCGTATCTTTTCTTTTTTTACGTATGTGTTCTCAGTGATGGCACAGAAGAATTGAAAGGCCTCAAAAGAAATTGCATGTGTGGGTTGTTACATTCCTTTTCCAGGCTGATGAATCTTATTCTTAAACTGTTCCTGCTTCTAAAGCCTTTGGTCATCTTCTCACTATCTTCTGACCCCTTTTTGCATTGCTCTTGTGTCTTCTCAGAAAAGATTAGAACTCAATACAGTGCTGTAGATGTCAGTGCTGCACACCTGCAATGCCATAGTCCACTCCACTCCTTTCCTAATAGTTCTGAACTTTTTCCTTGCTTATTGGCCATTGCTGAGCACTGAACTTATATTTTCATGCAATTAAATGTTATTACTTTATGACTCCTGGGTGGTAATGGTCAGCTCAGAAGCTGCCTTTATACACTTATACTGGGATTGTTTTTTCTTGTTTCACTTTACAGTGAATTTTGCCTGAAATTTTTGTGCCCTGCCACACAGTGTCATTCCACCACTCATTCATTCTTCAATATATAATTAGATTTG
Organism: Pseudotriccus pelzelni; assembly: GCA_035584735.1. NCBI lineage: Eukaryota > Metazoa > Chordata > Aves > Passeriformes > Tyrannidae > Pseudotriccus > Pseudotriccus pelzelni. The sequence goes on from JAWMRA010000130.1 coordinate 17,124,136, forward strand.
CAGGCTACTGGCTGTACTTAGTCTCCCACAGAAATGGATGTTGATTGCAGCGTGGGTTCCTTAAGTATAAGCTATGTACCTCTAGATGGAGTCAAGAGCTTTCATCTATGTCAGGCTGACAAGTGCAGCTGAGTTGTTTTGCTTCACATAAGTTGTGGGTTCCTTAGTATGAGAGAGATATGGAGCTAATGGATTTAGTCCTGAAGAGCAGCAAGGATGATTAGGGGATCGGAGCATCTCACTTATGAGGAAAGGCTAAGGGAGCTGTGCCTGCTTAGCCTATCAGTGTACATGTACAGCCTATCAGTGTGGGAAGGGAGTGTGTCAAGAGGAGGAGGCCGGGCTTTTCTCAGTGATGCCAAGCAATGGGAAGTTAGGCAATAGGCATAAACTGATGCATAGAAAGTTCCACCTGAACATGAGGAAAAACTTCTTTACTGTGCAGATGGCTGAGCACTGGAACAGGTTGCCTAGAGAGGTGGTGGAGTCTGCTCCTCTGGAGATATTCAAAAGCTGCTTTGACACAATCCTTAGTAACGTGCTTTAGGGTACCATGCTAAAGCACGCAGGTTGGACAAGGTGACCTCCAGCAGTCCCTTCCAACTTTACCCATTCTGTGATCTTTATCTTTTTATATTATTATTATATATATATCTCTATATATAAGACCGAGCTTATGTTATTTAATATATTATCATTGATTTGATACCATGTATACATATCTATCTCTATATAACCATACAACATTAAAACTGTGCTTCTCTCCTTTCTGTTATTACTTTCCATCTCTTAAGATGTCCAGCCAAGTCAATAAGACAGCTCTGAGCCTGCTTCACATGTTTTGCAGCTGGACAGCCTCCATGAAGTGAAAAATCCACAGTTCTTTCTATTGCCAGGTCTTCTGGTCTCATTCACTATTTCTTATTGTTATTGCCAGCCTATTAGTTGTCTGAAAAATGATGGAAGTTTTTGCATGTCTTTTCATAATTTGCTGAATTTCCACAAGCAATAATATTCCCTGTGCTGGTTCAAGCAGCAGTGTCCGGATACAATTCTGATCATTTCCCCCATTACTATCAGCATCGTCAGAAGATGTGGATTGAATATATTTATTTATTGCTGTCAATAAAATAATTTCTGGCAGTGAAAAAAATAGTTCACATTCATCTGTGTCTATCCCATTTCAGTCTGTGTATTCTTTCCTCAGTCCTGCTTCTCTACTAAGAAAAGTTGTTTAGATGAACACCTTGTCCTTTCATAACACAACTAAATTAGAGATTTTATACTTTAGGGAAAAGACCTAAAGAGTACTAAGTCAAGGAATGAGTCTAGAAGTACTAATGAAGCTGCCTATCTATGCAACCCTCTGATAGGAAGACTTGTGGGTTCTGATCTGTACATAGTAAGCATACAGTAGTAACTTGGGGTATTTACATTGTCACAAATAAGTTTGCTGTTTTATACTGGGCCAACAGTAAAGGCAGAAGCAAAATGGTCTATTTGAGCAAGACTCTTAATCCAAGGTATGTTGGCTTGCAGACAAGAAATGGAAACTGGAATCATTCTTCTTCTGAGAATTCCTTCTACCCAACTTTTTGTGTCTTGTTTTACTATTATAGTGCATTTTTTTATATTCTCATTTGATTACAATTCATTAAAATACGTGTTTGCAGATAAAAGTGTGTGTAGAGGCAGAAAACAAAGAAAGGGACCAGTGAAATACTTGATATTTTTCTCCTTATTGCTCTGCTTTTTATCCTCTGCCCAGCTCCCCATTTTATAGCTCTGCTTTCACACCTCATCTTCTACCTGGTATGTGAGTGAGAGAAATGAGGTTCTGGCAGGTTTTCCAGTTTCTCAGTGTTCTGTTTTGACTTCTGTATATTTCCAATATGAGGAAGACTTTAACTAACTAACTAAATTAATAAATAAATTGATATGAGTATGTAAATATCAGATGTATTTCTTAAATCATCTTGGACTGGAATTCTGTCATGGAGAATCTCACTTGCGGACAAAAGTCTTTGTACATCACTCAAGCAATCATGATAGCAGCCTTCAATGGATTTTGCGACTTTGAAAATTGTTTTACCATAATTATGCTTACTTTTGTTTTCTCTTTGATATTAAATGGCCAATTCCTAGAAGTAGAACATTCACAGGTGAGTTAATTAAAGTATTTGATGCAAAATTGCAGTCAGATGCATTCATAAATCAGTAACAAGGTGATATCAAATGTAATTGCATCCAAATATTGGGAATGGAGCCGTTGGTGTGATCTAGGTGCCCAGGTCAAGCTTACTTGGAGAGCACTTTGCACTTTGTGAACTCACCAGAGTATCCTGGCAGCTCCTCTTAATATGTCTGAGTCTCTCTTGCCTTCCTCTCATTCCCAGCTGGTTGGTTACCAGAATACCTAAGCACCTAAGAGATTATTTGCCTGAGGTGGCATTAATTTTCTTTGTCAGCAATGATTCCTCCTTTTCCTTTTTCCTCCAAAAGGAATTTCTATTTTTTGCTACTTCAAATCCCTAAATAACTTCTCTGTACAGGTATTGGCATATGTTGTCATCTTAGTAATTGCACTTAGATTTTCCCAGTATTTAATTTTTAGCCCTTAAAACTTGCATTCAAAGTTGATTATATTTTAGAGCTAGCAAAAATAACAACATTCTTCCCAATCCCCAACTGCTGTTTTTCTATTTTAATGACATAATACATTTGAGTGAATGACTTTAAAGCCATTGCTCCCAGGTATATTACTGTTTCCAGGAAATTTAAGTTGAAGGTTTCAGAAGGATTCAGAGTGAGAAATAGACAGATTTCAGTTAAATTAATCAGCACCACAAAAACATAAATAAAACAGTTTGAATTTTTTTTATTACTTCATTTTTGATGCCTTCATTTTTGATTACTTCATTTTCATGATAGAACAGGAGAGAACTCCTGACTTCTGCATACAAATCAGGATTTAATGCAGGCAGGGAGCCTAGGATCTCCGCTGAGCAATTGTGATCACAGTTCTGCTAGATTTGCCATCAGAGGAGCAGGTGAATTCCTTAGGGAAAGTGTAGAGGCAGTGAACTTTGAACGAATATTTTTATAAGTTATCAGTATAAAGGGAAGTTTTAAGAGCAGAATGAAGAGTAAATTGACTACAGAAAATGAAAGAAGGCTGGATAATTTAAGAGTATCCTAATGGAAGGTACATTAAAACAAGGAGAGATATATTGACATGGCTACCCCCCCCCAATAATTAGTGGTTTTATTTAAAACAAAAAAAAAAAGATTTTTTTAAATAGAATAGAACAAAACTGAACAGAACCAGACAAAACCAGATTATTTCTGTTGGAAGGGACCTACAACAATCATCTAGTTCAACTGCCTGACCTATTCAGGGCTAACCAAGTTAAAGCATGTTATTCAGGGCATTGTCCAAATATCAGGCTTGGGGCCTGACTACCTCTCTAGTAAGCCTTTTCCAGTGTTTGACCACTCACTCAATAAACAAATGCTTCCTGATGTCCAAGTCTAAACCTCCCCTGGCACAGCTTCCAACTGTTCTGTTGCATCCTATCACTGGATCCCAGGGAGAAGAGCCCAGCACCTTCCTCTCCACTTCCCCTCCTCAGGAAGCTGGAGAGAGATCAGTGAGGTTACTCTTCAGCCCTCTTTCTTCCAAACTAAACAAACCCAATATCCTTAGTTGCTCCTTACAGGATATGCCTTCCATCCCTCTCATTAGTTTTGTTATCCTCCTTTGGATCATTCAGGGACCTTCATATCCTCCCAAATTTTGTGGGGCCCAGAAATGGGCTCAAGGTGAGGCCATCTCAACACTGAATGCAGTGGGGTAATCACCTCTTTTGACCATCTGTTTACACTGTGTTTGATGCACTCTGGGATGAGGTTTGCCCTCTTGGCCATCAGGGCACACACTGTTGCCTCACAATGAGCTGCTGCTGACCAGTACTCCCAGGTCCCTTTCTACACGGCTGCTCTCCAGCCACTCTTCTCCCCATTTATACTTTTGCCTGACCTTACTCTGTCCTAGGTGCAGAATCTGGCACTTGTTAAATTTCATCCCACTAAATCATGCCAGTACAAGAAGGCTAACTTTTATTCTAGGTTGTCAGTAGTTCAAATGAGTGTTCAGGTTTGTTTGATTGGTTGTCGTTGCAATGGATCTGCAGTATATAAGAAACTAGCCCAAATGTCTTAAAACCAGAAGTTTTTAATGTTGTTTAAATGAATATGTTTCAAAATGGTTTTCTCATAGTTTCTTTTGCTGATTCACTTTCTTCTTCCCAAGACCTCCCCTGGACAGCTGTTACCTCTACTCTGGAATGTCCTGGGGAGATATAGGAAAGTGTTCTCATTGGTCTTTATCTGCTCCTTTCTATTGGTTGTTAACCCTTTCTTGCTGTTGGTGGTTCTGCAAGACCCCCTGAACTTCTAATTGGTGATTTCGTAATCCCCCCAAAACCTATATATACCCCTACCCATAACAATAAAGCTCTCTCGTGCACGCGCTCTTCTGCTGGTCTCTGTGTGAATCTTTTCAGGCTCCATGGGGACCACGTGGTGGGGGGCAAGGGGGGAGCATTTCCCCTCCAGGTAATGGGTTAAATCCCCAGGACCTGGAGCCCCCCCTTCCAATCAGCAGTCACAGTTTGTGTTTTGAATCAGCACATTGTTTCAGGTTCTTGTAACAGCCCAAATATTTCAGTCAATGTCTTAGGTAAAAAGCTGTCAACTAGCACATAGGCAGCACACAGTACCCACCAGTTTTACATCAGCCGCTGTAAACAGCTTGAAATTGCTCATTCCAAGCCAGCCACACCACAAACGGCAGATGGCAGGAGAGAGGAGCAGAAAGCAGCCAGGCATCATTTGGCAATTGGAGCTCAGCTCTGGCCACATTGGAGACATGAGCAGGGCTGGGTTTTAGCATGTTCTTACGGCCTGCCTCCTGCCAAAGGCAGATGTCTACCAAGCCATTGAGAATAACAGCAGCCAGGAGCTCATCCCACTTCTCCTTTCCCTGTGGAGATGATGCAGGCAGGCTGAGAGGTTCGTGCTGTGATGTGGTGATTCCTGTAACACTGCAGATATATCAGAGAGCCTTATCATCTCAGTGGTGTCTTACCTAAGTCCAGGCCTCGTGTATAGAATTAGGAAGTCCAAGACATGCAGAGAATCATGGAAGTTCTGCTGTGAGGTTGTAAGAAAGGGCAGAATGGGATTTTCTAATCCAAAAGCATTCCCTTGGAAACCAGACAAAGTATATAAAAATGAAAAAATAAGAACAATGAATATGTACAGACTAATAAGTAAAGGCTTCCCATATCATGAGCACACTCGAAAAAGAAATATAGGTTCCTTAACAGTGATCTATAAAGGAAATATAAATTGATTGTTGGATTAGCAAACAGAGGAAAAGTGTTATATAGCAAGCCTGCTGGAAGAGAAACGTTAAAGAATTTAGTGAAGTTAATGAAGTTTGAGAATGATGCAAAATTACTTCAGAACTTCCATTCTTCCGAAGGTGCCATAAGCCCAGGAAGACAGCAGTCAGCTTTAGAGGCTAGTAACTCCACAGATCCCTAGGTTTTGGTTACTGAGCTAATGAATCATTAGCTCAGCTAATGAATCAGTACTCTTGATGCCTTGTATGTGAGAGGAATAGTGTGAGAACCACAGTGCTCCTGCACAAGACCTTATTCACACATTCTTACTCAGTGGCACTGAACTGAAAAAGATCACTGCTCTTACTTGCAAGAGCATAGTTCATGAACTTTATTAAGATCTAGTGTTACTGTTGGTTCCCAAAGTGTTTTGGCATGTATTTGCACTCTTTAAAATACTAGGTCTTTGATAATCCAGTTGTTTTCAGGTAGAATTGATTGAGGAGCTCTTGTCCTGGTTGCACTGGATGTTTTGGGCTGGTTGTATCTGTTAATTTGTGCCTGCAGGAGAGCCTTCAGCTGATACATCAGCAACTAAATGGGAATATGTGCAACAAAAATAGGTGGTTTCTACTGCACAGGATGAAGAGCTACAAGCGATACTATGAGAAATGCTTAGTTCTAGGCAGTCTGAAAACATACTAGACTTCATGGATGCAAAGTCTGTCTCACTTCTGAGCTGTTTAGTCCTTGCAGTCATTAGTCCATCGATATTTGCTCTGTGTTATCAAGATTATTACTACAAATAATAAAGCATGCAGCAGGGTTACTTTTTGTATATGTGTTTTGGGTTTTGTTTCCTTCAAACAATAGCTAAAATTTATAGTGCTACACATGGTCTTCGTAGGAAGGTCTCCTACTGTGGCTTTTCACCTTCTGAACTCACACCTGTACCTCTCTCCATATACATGATTGCTGAAATCACTATAAAAACCTCTCACATATTTCCCTTCTTTGACTTCAGTAACAGGTACTAGTTCTTAACTTTTAGCAGTTTTGTAAGTCTTCATGTTTACAACAGTGAAAATTGTATTTCTTCCTACTGGTACATATCTTTAGTCAGATTTCTTTTCCTGCAATATATTTTATATAAGAAAATGACAGTTCATCAGAAGTAAAGGATTTTCTTAAATTATTTCTTGAAATAAAAATTGAAAAAATTGTTTAAATAGGTAACAAGATTTTATTTTTATCTTTGTGGAACAAAATATTTTAATCTTCTATTTTGAAATAACTCATTTCAGTGTTTTCTTTACTTCATATTTATAAAACAATATAAAGAAAAGCCTAAAGAATTAAATTAAATATATTGATTTTTCAACACTGAATACATTACTTGGGGAACTTATCAGTTAACGGAATATTTGCATGAAAAGCAAACTATGAGGAGAAACACACATGGATAAGCTTCTCTTAGATACATGAATAAGGTACCACCTATGCCAAAATTTGACACACAGGTTGACAGATTTGAAAACCTTACGCAGCATGAAGAACATCAGCTTGCTATTCTAGCTAGAAACAAAACTTAGAAAACTAAGCATCCTGGGTTTAAAAGACATAACTGACTACCCTTCCAGATAGAAAAATCTGAGCATATGCATGATCCCGTAACACAGCTGACATGTAACATTCTCTACCTTCACCTTGAATGCTGGGAATTAGATATTTGATATTTGTGTGTAAGTTCTATTTGAGAAGGGTGGGGTATGGAGGGTTAAAAACCTAAAGACCAAAGAATTGCAAAAAAAGTTTGTCAAAAAACTAGTAACTTGGTGTATTCAAAGATGTCTTATATAGAGAGGTGTAGAAAACAGGTATTGAGGAAGAACAACCTCTTTTACAGCATCTGAAATTGAGAATTCAAAAATCACAGCAAAATTGTTGTTGTCTTCAGAAGTGGTATGAAAATTTGCTCATATTTCAAAGAGCAGCTAATATTTAATTCATGAGGAAGAAGAATTCTTGGGGGAAAGAAAACACCAAACCTAAAGCAGAAAAAAAGGCCCCTGGACTGCTGGAATACCAAACGCAAGCAACAACTGCCTATATTCAAGATGAAATGTTAGTGTGCCCTACTTTGTATATCCATGTAACTGGTCCTTCACAATGTTTTCACTACTACGGAATACTCCTTTTATTTTTTTAATCAAGTTAAAAGCTCCAGAAAACTAGGGATAAGCATGGGAGCAGAAAACTGCTTCACATTGTTACAGTAACTGAAATTTAACCGTAACCATATTTGCTAGAAATTTGTGAAACATTGCTCTGGGCAAATTTACATTAAACAAATTTCTAATTTGTAGTATAATTATAATGATTTAAATAATGCCATTCAAATATTATGAATAATGCAATTCTCATTCATACTCACAAGGACTTTACTTCTGATAATTCTGATCAGTCTGGACAGTTTACTTTTTGGGGCAGACAAGTAGGGATTTATCTGATATTTTTCTGTAGTATTTTACCTTCTGCGTTCAGGGAAAAGAATAATGCTGAGTGTCTGCGTTGTCATGAAGTGAGTAGCAGAAGCCTAGACAATAGAGTTAATAATTTATAACCGCAGTCTATTATTTAGAAGAAAATTTTCCTCTCTAAAACAAATATAACAACAAATGTGCTTAGCCATGAAAAGACAGGCTGCATAGAGAGCCCTCTTGGTCCAATTTCCCAGTATGAAAAGAAACAGCATAAAATTCTGGTCCAAACAAATCCAGTGACTGTTGTGTTAAATAGGATTAGGATTAGTCCCCATAACCTCAGTTTCTGTTCGTAACATGGAAAGCCAGTTCTGACCAAGTGAGGGATATCTAGCTGTTCCAATCCTGCTGTTTACTGCCATGTTATCACTCCCCTATCAAATCAGCTTTTTTTCACCTTTATGGGCTTCTGCCTGTAGTCAGATGATTTCATTTCCTCCTGCTAGCTGAATTCTAATTTCCAGATAGCAATCTGTGTATGACAGACAAAGCTGTAAGATAGTATTCTGCCAAACAGAGGCACATCAAGTATTTTTGTGCACATTTTCTGGGTGCATTACCTGGGTAAAAGAAAACTCAAACACTTTCTTCCTCACAGATAAGGGTACTGAGCCTTTTTGGCTAAAAGAAAAGGAGAAAGAGAAGTAAAAGAGGCTCTAACTTAGCTGGATGCATGATCTGTCAATACAGTACTTATGGAAAGGCATGGCCACTTTCTTTCCACTCACTTATTAGACATAAGCTGAGGTTGCAAAGAGCTGAATTCATGATCTTAAGAATGGGATTGAGCCAGATGACCCTTGGACACAAGCCAACAGTGTGGAAAGCACACCTTATTCAGGAGAAGTTACAAGTTCAGAGGCACAGCCATCTTCTGAGATGACTTGTGTGACAAAGGCATGGTGGCTGACGTACAAAGAGATGGAATGCAGTGGACTGTGGCAAATCCTGGAACAGACACAGAAGAATCAGGAATACCTAGGAATGGTATTGTGCATAAATGAACCAGAGAAAGGCTATTACCTTCAATTGCTTTCCTGGGAGAAAGTTTGCCCATAGAAGAAAAAAAAAGTAAATCTAAAAGTAATTTCCATCTCTCACTCTGCCTTTCTATCAAGATCTGCTATGGGCTGAGCTAAAAATCATGTTGCTTTTAGACAACATCATTCATCCTCATGATCCCTCCCTAGTATCTCACATTTCAACACTTGTCATTCAGGTTAGCCTAGCTCAGTTTTCCCAAGCTTTACTTTTTACTGTTAAACCTCATGAGATTCCCTTGGACCCAGTTTTCAAGCTTGTCCAGGTCCTTCTGGATGGCATTTCATCCTTCGGGTGTGTCAACCACACCACTCAGCTTGATGTCATCTGCAAGTTTGCTGAGGGTGCACTCAATTCCCTCATCTATGTCATTAATGGATATATTAAATATCACTGGTCCCAGTACAGACCCCTGAGGGACACCACTTGTTACTCATGCCTATCAGTACTCTGAGCCCTTGACCCTTACTTTCTGGATGTGACTGTCCAACAAATTTTTTAACTGTCCACCCATCAAATACATATCCCTCACACTTAGAGAGAAGGCTGCTGTGGGGGGACCATGCCAAAGGCTTGACAGAAGTCCAGATCAATGACACCTGTAACCTTTCCCTTGTTCACTGATGTAGTCACTCCATCATAGAAGGCCACTCAGTTGGTCAGGCAGGACTTGATCTTGGTGAAGATGTGCTGGCTGTCACAAATCACCTCCCTGTTCTCCGTGTGTCTTAGCACAGCTTCTTGGAGGATCTGATCAATGATCTTCCCAGTCATAGAGGTGAGGCTGACAGGTCAGTAGTTCCCAGGCTCCTCCTTTCTCCCTTTTTAAGGATGCATAGTGTTTCCCTTTTTTCAGTCATCTGGGACTTTCATGACTTTTCAAATATCATGGAGGGTGGTCTGGCCAACTCCATCAGCCAATTCCCTCAGGACTCTGGGAGGCATTTCACTGTGTCCCATAGACTTGTGTATTTTAAGGTTCATCAGCTGGTCACGAACTTGATCTTTACTTACAGTAGGAAGCACTTTGCTCCCCCAGTCCCCATCCTGCTGTCCATGCACTCGAGAGGTGTGGAAGGAGAAGTTGCCACTGAGCATCGAGGTAAAAATATTCTCGAGTACCTCAGACTTCTTGCCTTCCTTGCCCAGTTTCTTGCTCCTGGGGATGTCCAGCTCTTGCACTCTGCAGAAAACTTCCTTAAAGGTCTGCCAGCAACCTTGTCACTGAGGACAGTCTCCCAAGGGATCCTATTGACTATTTCATTGAAGAGCTGGAAGTCTGCTTTCCTAAAGTTCAGGAGCCTAACTTCACTTCTTACCTGGCTCATATCCCTAGGACTGCCAAGGCCATCAATGCATGATCACTGCAGCCCAGGCTGCCTCCCGTCTCGGTGTCCCTCATTGCCTCGCTTACCGTGGTGATCATCAGATCCAGTATTGCACCCCTTCTGGTTGGGCTGGCTATCACCTGGTTCAAGAAGTTATCCTCCACACATTCCTTTACATAAAGAGGTGGTTTGAACATGAAGAGTTGTCTCTGAGGAACAGCCATGAGCATGTGTGAAGCCTGTGGGTAAGAATCAGAGACTGAGGCAACAAAGGGACCTTTGTGGTTGGTGCCTGTTACAGGCCACCTGACCAAGGGAAGTCTTTGCCAATAGGCTTCAGCTACAAGAGTTATCATGCTCACAGGCTCCTGTCCTGCTGAGGTAACTACCCTAACATCTGCATAAAAGTAGCATATTGAGCTGTAGCCAATCTAGGATTGCCAGCATAGCCAGTGCCAAAAAAACTGTCAAAAAAAAAAAACAACAAACCAACCACATTTTGATGGTGACACCAGAGCTGTGTATTAAAAAACTCAATCTGTTTGTTTCCGTGAATGTTATTGCCTTCAACTGGAAGTATAGAGGAGAATATAACTTGTGCCCCAGACACCCTTATCAAATATCCCAAGGCCATGAAATCCCCTTGACTACATGTTGCTGCTTCATTGCCCCCTACCTGGGAGATCAGTAATGGATAGTAGTCTGAAAATCATCACAAATCACCTTGCACTCTGTAGTACCTATTCTTCAAATCTCATCTCTTCATGTATATACAGATATATATATTAGATATATATAGAATATAGAGAGAGAGATATATAGGATATACAGAGATGTATATTGTGCCCTTGCTGATCCACATCATGCTTAAGGGTTGAAAGGGTGAAATGAAGAATACCTTCTTCCAGTAGGTCCCTCTAGAAAAAATTAAAGGCATATAGAAAGGTCCTCAAAGCTTTTTCCTTTAACTAATCAACCCTCTGTAGACATCAAAGACATTACTTATAATTCAGTCACCATAATTAACAACCAGTTCTTAATGAATGTTTTGTATCCACTACCGGGGAAAAAGCTGGACATCAAGCATTTTAAAGAAATCTCTGGATCTACTTAAAGATTTCAAAAATATTTTTGTTTGTTTCTTCTTTACGGCTTAAATTAATTTTCCTTGTCTTCATTTCATTTATAGAAAATCCATGACACTCAACACATTACGACCATTGTAGCAATTTCCCTTTAAGCTTGTAATATATTTCTTCATCATCCTTTCTGTTAAAGATCTTTATACACATGCAGTTATTCAATATTTAAAACTAAAACTGTAAATGTAGTATAGTGCTTTATTTCAGCTTGCAACTTGTACAAAACCAAAACTGATTTTTGAAAAAAATATTCAGATATTTCAGGATCCATTAAAAAGTAGTATTTATTTTAAAAAAATTATTTTAAGCCTTCATGGTGCCACATTATCTTTCTTTGCATTAAACTTTGGAAAGGCAAACCTATAAAATAAAACTACCTTTTGTTTTCCTCTTCTGTTCTTCAACATTTATAAAAGGAAGAAAAATACCCCCCATGGTAACTTCTTGAAAAGTAAAACTTAATAAGCATTCTGTTAAACACATTATTCCATGTGTTTTAAGTGTATGATCAAAAGAAAGACAATTTCTTATCTTTAGGAAGTAGAGAGGAATAAAAGTTAGTTAGCTCTTCCCTTATCTTCAAGAGGTTGTTCTTTTTATACAACTGCTATCCAAGGTTTGCCTTTGCAAGGCAGATGCCTATGAATCTGTACTTCAAAATTTCCCATTTCACATTGTGTGAAACTTATTTGTGTTGCTTCATATCTTTTCCTTCTAAACAAAAACACTAAAGGTTTTTAAAATTTCTACTACCCAGTATATCATCTTAATTTCATTATACATTCTAACGAAAACACAGAGAAACATGGTAAAATACGTCCTGACAATGGAGGGCCAGTCATAAGACAGATCTGTTGCATTTGACACTGGTGAGGCCTTACCTAAAATACTGCCCACCTTTTACTATGATACTTTGGTAAAGGTATGAAAAGACAGCAAAGAACGAAATACAAACCTATATAATTGTGCTAAGAGATTGAAAGTTGGAGCTCAGAATCACATTTTCCCTCACGAGTGTTAGCAGCTAAGTATAAGACTCAACGCTACTCATCAGCCAGGTCTAAAGAGCACACTAGCATACCAGCAGTCAGCAGGTCTAATAGATTGGATCTCAGCTTCAAGTGAGGTGGAACACAGGAGGAGTGGTGCCTCCAAACGCATGGAGCATCTGTGTCCTTCAAGTTGGGTGCTCATATCTAGTCTTAAAGGCTACCATTTCATTCCTGCTAAGCTGCGGCTCAGAGTCCCTTGAGTCACTTTGCGACTGGATGCTTGGGAAAAGCAGGGCTAAAGAACCACAAAGAACTTGACCAATCTCATGGGCTGGTGAACAAGACCAAGGGAACTTTTGCAGAAAGACCTGTCTCACCAAAGGATAAAACTACATGCCAGAAAGTCAACACATCAAACACCTGGGAAGGAAGTAGCCATCAAATTAAGCCTGGCTTTGTAGACTGGTGTTCTTCCATTAACTTGATACCTTCGCCTCCCTCCATCAAGAGATTTCTGCTTTGGATATGAATAATTTTAGACTCTGACCTTTGAAGTTTTTGAAACAAATCATCACCTAGTGCCTAAGAGGGGTACTTTAGTAGAAGAGCTCCTTACCTTATCGAGCAGGGTACATCTAATTTTCTCTTTTATCCTAGCAACTCACTACCTGTCCCCATCCCTGACATTTAATTGCAGTGAAAGCAGATGGGGAAGGGGTGGGTGTGGGGAGGCAGGAGGTGTTTCCAGTGCAATAAATACTATGCTTCTTTTTCTACACTTAGTACTTTGAAAAACAAGGAAGCCTAATTGCCTCTGAAAGTAGTGCTTAAAGTTATTTTTAAACTACATTTAAATATATTTGTTGAAATGTGTCACTCTGATCTGATTCTCACTTGATTTGGATTTCACATAGGTAAGAAATGATTATTTTTTTCGTGCTCTGCTACAATTTTAAAGGGGAAGAAAGTATCTTTCAGCAATTTTTTTTCATCTGCAACATTTGAAGAATATATTTTTGTGGCAGGTGTATATAACCTGTGCCCCAGCCCTTTTGGAACATAGCCTTTCAAAATTCAGAATTAGCTGAAATTACATTACATCTTTACACATATGTGAATCATACTGCAAATGGGTTAAATTGCTGACACCCCTACGATATAACGTGTCAGTGGCCTTGTGACATCTGTGATAAGAGGTACCCAGCAACACTCTTAGCCTACTATCTCAGACCCTCATCTAATGGTGTTGGGTTGTTACTGCTTCAAGAGAAGGAACTGACAAATGAGGAAATATACAGCGAGGGAAACATAATAATCACAGAATCACAGAATGACTGAGGTTGGAAGAGACATCTCCTCCAGCTCCCTTGCTCAAGCAGGGCCAGTTGCCCAGGACTGTGTTCAGACAGCTTTTGAATATCAAGGAGTATGGAGATTTCACAGGCCTTCTGGTCAACCTGTGCAAATGTTTCATCACCCTCACAGTGAAAAAAGTGTTCCCTGATGCTCAGGAGAAACCTCCTGTGTTTCATTTCCTGCCCGTTGCTTCTTGCCATCACTGAGAAAAGCCTGACTTTGCAGTCTTAACATCCTCCCATCATGGATTTGTACACATTGACAAAATCACTTCAAAAACACTCCTTTCTCCAGGATGAACAGTCACAAGTTTCTCAGCCTTTCCTCATATGAGAGATGCTTCAGTCCCTTCATTGTCTTTGCAAAGTTTCACTGGACTGTCTCCCATATGTCCCTGTCTCTGTTGTACTGGGGAGTCCAGAACTGGTCACAATACTTTTGGTGTGGCCTTGACAGGGGTGAAGGTAAAGATCATACTGTATAGGGGAAGGAAAGCATAGTTTCTGAGCTTTTTAGTGCCTTAGATTACAAGGAAGAACTCCCTTCATCAAAACCTTTTCCAGTTTCTGTTTAAAACCAAGGAACTGTTTTATTTTCATTTGTTTATCTTTTAACAATTAGAAGAGAGATGTTGCTTCTTTTCCAGTGAAAAGAACTTTTTTTATCAAACACTCCTCCTAAGCTCCTTCTTTTCATCAAACACTCCTTCCTAAGCTCCATGCTTAAAAAACAACTTTTTGAGAAGCTGAAGCACATCTTTTTTCCAAGACATTCACTTGAGGTACCAACAACTTCTGCAAGCCAGCCTCTCTGCTCCTGCAAAGCTGTCCTGTGCTGTTGATGCCAAGAGAATGAAGCTGGCTAATGACAGATTTTTTGCTGGCATCTGCATGACTGATGTCCAAATTCACTTGAAAAGAGAGCACAGCAGAAAGTGAGGATATTTAGCTCTGTTGGCTTAGTATGCCCATGCCAGCAGCCTCAGTCATCAGAACAGCATAACTTGTGCTGACACGTGGGAATGCACTTCCATCTTGTCATTACACAAGCTAATGGTGATGATTGTCTGAAACTCACTGGCTTTTCAGAGCTGCCATTTCTGGCTTGTTAGGCACAGTTGAAGGAAACAAGACTTACTCACTTTTGGTATTGATAAATTTTCAAACACAGAGCATAGTGCTTTAGCCACCTAATTTCTGTGCAGTGATGAGATTTGTGGCACCTCATTTCTTTATCAGTATCAATACTTCCAAATGCGCTCCTTGCATATGTATATTCCCAGCTATCATATTCCCTTCTTCTCTCCTTTGGGTCATTCAGCAAATTTTCAGACATTTATTTCTGACCCCAAATCTATACCTATACCTATCTATCACCTATATATATAGGTGATGAAAATCTTTTTGGTTGGGTCAAACAGAACTTTTCAGATCCATAAACACTTACTTTTATCACTGCTTTCTTACCTCAGTCCAAGTCCCCAAAACCCAGTTACTTCAGTCCAAGTAAAACGAATTACTCTCTCCCAGGTTTGTTTGTTTGTTATTCATTTATGTGGCCACCAAACCAGAAAGAAAAGAAACAGAAAAAAAACCACTGTTCACTGAGCTTGTCTATGCATTTCTGAACTTCCACCTTCCTCTCATGACTCCAGTATATTTACAACATCGTCCTGTCTCCTGCACGCGCTGTGGGTCAGCTGTAGTATGTGATTGGTATATACGTTTATCTTTTCCCCAAGGTCAAGAATAAGAGGTAGTTTCAAAGGCAGCTTTACAATGTTATTGTCCTTTGTGAAAAACAAAGCCATTTAATCTCCCTAATAGTGTCCCTAATTAAGGATGCAAATATTCAATTAATTTGTAAAACACAGTGGGCTTCACAACTGAGTGAAATAATATGAATGAAGTAATTGGCCTGGGACCACAATTTATTTTTATACTCTCACTATTTCACAAAGCCATTACTTTGCTAAGAGTTATGTTTTAGTCACACACTTGGGTACCAAAGCCCTGGGGATCTAAGATATTTAATTACATCACAGCAGCATGCACAATGGTTACAACTCGCAGGATACATTTTCTGTATTCCCAACATTGTTAGCACACTACCCCCTGCTTTGCTGTCCTGGCAAGGAGGTCTGTGGAAGGAAATGGCTTTGATGAATGTGTATTTATGAAGTGCTTAGAAGCTTGTATCTCAAAACAATCTTCTTGCCTCAGTAAGACTGATAGATTATCGTTACTCTACCAATCCTTTGTAGTAAAGAATTATACAATAATGAGATGGTGGGAAGATGCATAGTAGTATGCAACAGACCCAGACCTATTGGCTGGGATTGAGAAGATCTTGATTTGTGCTCCATTTCTGCCTGGATGTTGGATGAATCTGTTGGATGAATCTCCTATATATCTTGTAGCTCTGTAGCCCCTCAGTGATTATTAGAGCATTTCCCTTTCTCTCCTTAGCTCCTTGATGATAATGACAAGCTTTATACTCATAATCTGGGCATTGCCCAGGGGTCACAGTGGAGGAAACTCATTCCAGCTGTAACACAAAAAGCACCTGACAACCGGAAGAGCTCCTTCAACTCACTTCTATCCTGGCCAATACCACAGAGAAAGGCCTTGAAAAATATTCTCTCCTATAGCAAAGGTTTTTTATATGCATCTAGTATTTTAGGGGAATTTTTTCCAACAAAACAGGCAGGGTTCTTCAACTAGAATACCAGGTTAAACTTTCAAAGTACACCATCTCACTGGTTATTGATACAAATTAAATGGAATGTCTTGTCTCAGAACTGCTGCTCAGAGGAGGTGGTACCTTTTTCCAAAAAAATGAGGTAAATGTCTGGAGAGTTCTCAGTCACAAACATGTTCTGTTTTTCTGCAGCATAAAAAAAAGTCTTGTTATAATGTGCAGGAACAAGCACATTCAAATGATTGGCAATTGCTAAATATCAAGTTCCAGGGCACCTATCACTGCCCAAAAGTCTTTTCATCTCCAGTGATCTGTAAAGCCCTTATATTTATAAATGATACTGTTGCACAAAAGCAGTCAGGTGATGAATGCCCTCATTTTCTCTTAACAACAAGGCACAGACTCAGCATGCATCAGAAATCTGGAACCTGGACATGACCCAGCAATGTATGCTTGCAGCCCAGAAAGCCAATGATGTCCTTCACTAGAGATGTATGCAGTCAAAACTACTCATTACTGGAATGTAACCACTGCCTTGGCTGTCTCTGTAGATCCCCTGCATTTCTAGTGCATGACCATACCTCCACTTCGGTATCTTCCACCAAGCTTGCCTTACATGTGGACTTCTGAGAGTAGAGTGTTCTCCATACTGGAAAGGAGGCCGTGCCATGAAAGTCATGGAGGTTGTGATTAATCGTACCTCCCTATCTCCTAAGCTGCAGGATAAGGGAAGGTCTGTGGACATAGGTTTTTATTTTAAATATTCTGAGTAATGTTGGAGAGGCAATTCCGCTTGTTTAATAATTTCTGTCTCTAACGCATCTTTTCTCCTCTAGAATTTCTTGTTTATTTTTAGTATCAATAATTCTATAGCAACAAGCAGTCTGTACTCTACATACAAATCAGGAAGACTTTAAAATGCAAACATCAGCATTTTGACAATCTAAACAAAGGACAGCATGCTAATTCTGTATAGGATTTCCAAGCGAGCTATCCTCAAAGGACTATATAATCATTAAACAAAGAGGCTTGAAAATTGAAACGAATGTTGCTATTCAGCATGTCAAAGAAAATTCTATCTTTGCTTCATATATTTCTTTTAGCTTAAATATTCTTGCTCACTTTCCTATGAGTGTAATAACTTGGCTTTAACTTATTACTTGTGTGAATGTCAGGTGCTTTGATAATCACTCGAGGATTTTACTTCTGTGTTTTGGAGAAAAGGGGAGCTCCAGGTAAAGTATAATAAATGTCAGCAAGACCAATTTAAAAAAAAAAAAAAAGAGAGATTGAACAGAATAGTAACACTGGCAAATCTTAAAATATAATCTCTGATGTCTAGAACACCACCTTTTGTAACTGGAAGATCAGTGGGTTTTGCAATTTCATATATTATGAATCTGAGACATATTTGGGAGGGACAGTGAAAAAAACCTGGGTAAATTAGATTCTGAAATCCCATTTTAAAAAAATCAGGTGGTTTTGAAAATCCTAACTTCAAGCTTAAAAAGCAATGTTTCTATTTGGCTTTCCTCCTTCTAGGTCCTGCAAAATATTGTGTTCAGGGCATCATAACTAAATCATACAAAGGAAAAAAAACTGAATAGAGATGATTTATATATTCTGGAAAGGCAAAAATGACCAGTTTTCCATCCTCCTTTTGCAGTCAACTGTAGTCACCAAAATGCAGCTAATTCAGTGCAATTTTTACCTTTTGTGTTGCAGAATTTCTGAATTTTTCAGCAGCCCTTTCAAGCTACAAAGTAAAAAAAAATTCAGCTTCCATAGTGTATTAGTAACCAAGTACAAATGTTTTATTTTGAAAACAAGGGTATTCTTAACACTGTTTTGATAAATATTATCTGAGATTGAATTTGAAATGTTGAATTTTTCAAAATTGCTGCACGTGGGAAATTATTTAATGCAAAGATTTTTTGTAAAATCACTCTCAAAAATTTATTTGCCACGGCAGGCTCTGAGTTCAAGAAGCATGTGTACTATGCTTTCAGACACATGGTGTGATTCTTAGTGTGTTCTGTGGAGGGGCAGGAGCTGGACTTGATGATCCTGATGGGTCCCTTCCAATTCAGCGTATTCTATGATTTTATGATTCTATGACAACCCCTGAATGCAAAAGGCCTGGACACACTACTCCAGGTGGGGTCTCACGAGTGCAGATTAGAGGTCAAGAATCATCTCCCTCGACCTGGTGTCCACACCTTTCTTGATGCAGCCCAGGATACAGTTCTGGACTGTGAGCACACACTGCTGGCTCATGTCCAACTTTTTATTCAACAGAACCAGATCACCTCCCTGTCTTGCCTGTGCCTTAATATTGTGTCCAGGAGGATCTGCTTCATGGTCTTCCCAGGCACAGAGGTGAGGAATACTGGTCTGTAGTTCCCTGGATTATCGTTTCTCTCTTTTGTAAAAATAGGAGCAATGTTTCCCTTCTTCCAGTCACTGGGGACTTTGTATGACTGCCATGACTTTTCAAATATAATGGGGACTGGCTTGGAAACTGGATCAGCCATTTCCCTCAGGACCCTGTGATGAATCTCATCAGGCCCCGCAGATCTGAGGCTATTCATTTTAATTAGGTGATCTCAAACCTGTTCTTTGCTTACAGTCGGAGAGACTTCTTTCTCCCAACCTCCACCTAAAGGTTTAGGGACTTGAGAGACATGGGAAGTCTCATTGGTCAGTGACATTTTCTAGACCCATCTTGACAAATTTCTGTGATCACACATACAACAAAGGAAGAGGATATCTGTCGGATAGCTGCTTAGATGGCATTCTCAGTAATCATTTGTAAACATTTCATGAACTGTCACCATTATGAAATCAAAGAAGATGTATGGGGATATTTGTGGAAAGCCAAATGTTCAGCTGTAAATCTGCAAATGTTCAACTGCAAATCAGGTGATGATTATGCATGCAAAGAAGGTTAAGGTCTGAGTAATTGAGTTCATCTGTTCCTGAGCCACGGCTTGAGAAAAGTTCACTGATATGTTTAAATTTTGAGAAAGAACAACCTTCAGCACAACCACAGACCCTTTACCAAAGGAAAGAATATTAGACTTAAATGTATGCATCTTTCACCCAGCTGAGTTTCATTAAGAAACTGACATCCAAAAGGGATCCTGAAAAGGGCAGTCATATCTCAATACTTTTAATTTAATGTGACTCAGTTTGCTACCAATGTCTTTTGCAATGCGGGAAACGAGATTATTTATTTTTAAATCCTCTAAAATAAATTGCCAGCTCTCACAGAATCTACAGATTGCTGCTTGACTGAAAAGAAACTTTTACTCTCCTTGTCTTCCTTAATATATGCATATCTTTTGGGACAATGTGGCAGGATAAAGAAGCAGCAAAATTTCGTTATGCGCTCAAGTTTTGACCATCTCAGTCCAGTTACATTTTGTTCTACTATCTAAACTTATTATTCCCTGAAACTTCAATATCTGTACTGCTCCCTTTTCTCCAGCTATTTTCATCATTTTTCTCTTGACTTTCTTCCTGCAATATGAGCCACACATTCCCTAATTGCACTAGACCAAAACTACATATAGCACTCCTTTTCTAACCTGTATCTTCAAGTAACCTTCATAAATACCACCTAGTCACAACAGTGATGGCTCATTACATAGCTTTTAGTACACAGCCCTTTTAATTTGCCACTTAACTTACATTGCCCTCTCTTAATATAAATGGAGTGGGCTATGTAAATGACAAAATCATGGCATAAAACTTGTCTGAATGTGAAAAAAAAAAAGGCTACTAATTTATAATCTGATTTAGTCTATAATTTAACAAGTGTGTCAGAGTAGAGAAGTACAAAGAACTATAGCATCTAAATACCAGTGTCCCACTTGAGTTCTCTTCATGCAAGGAACATGGAAGCAAGATGGTATGATGTCATATATCATGCAAATACACCTCATGATCACTCTGTTTTAGCCACAACAGAACTGATTTCAATAAACAGGGCCTGTGTACTGCTGTGTCAACGCCTTGTGACTCCGCAGGTAAGTAACAGGTTCCTGTTACTTTCAAAATAATTTCTTCCCATAAGTCACGCATTCCATATTTAGACAGTATCACGTTAACATGCAATTGCTGTACCTTCAAGGTATATTTGTTTTACTTCCCACATGGAAGCGAAACAGTCCATGAAAACCATTTGGAAGATACTGGTCACCATGACTCTTTCAGGCTAAGACAACCTCTATAAGCCTTACTATAAGCCTTACTATAAGCCTTATATCTCTCCCTAGGTGACACCCTTCTCAGTCTGGCCACAATACTATAAAAATTAAGTAATAGTTTGTAAAGGGTATAGTTGGTCTGGTTTTGGCAAGAAAACAGCTGAGCAAGGTTCAATTATTTTGCAACCAAGATCTAATTCTGAACATGAGCATTTTTTTTATCTGTTTGACATCACCAAGCTTATAAAACACAGGACGTGGGATCTGAGCTGGGGAATGGCAAATATATTCCAACTCTGCCACAAAAAGGTAAGAGAACTTCTGGAAGTATGCCCTATCACTCATTGTCTCAAATTCCTCATCTGTAATGTAGAGCATATTCCTTTAATTTTCTCTCATGATGCCATGATTGCAAATGGCTCCACATGTTGGGAATTACCACACGTGAGGGCATATACCATGCTCTTTGTTGCCATGCCTACTGGCTAGTTCCTTACACACTGTCAATCTGACTCCAAAGTTCATCCCAAGATTTAACAGGGGAGATGGAGTGGTTGGTGCGGGCACTGCACTGATAGGAAAAGCACAGTGTTTTAAAGAAACCATGAAGGCTAAACTGGGCATTAAGATTAAAAATTAGATCGGTGTAATTCTACTCAAAATGGAGGGGTTTCACTCCAGTTGTGGAAAGAAAACTCTTTGTCTACACATGGGAAAGAGGTGCTTCCTTTCTCTTATGCTACAGTCCTCTTAGCTTGCTCTTATCAATCATGTAAGTACTGCACTACTTACCTTTTCTTTTCATGTTTTAACCTCCTTTTTTTTTTTTCTCATTCTCTTCTCAGATTTTTTCTCCCTTTACCACTTCTTGCTCCTTGTATTCTTCTCTTTTTACCTCATGTAATGTATCTGTCTCCCTGATGCACTCCTTTTTCACCTGCCTTTCTTCTGTCTTTGCCAACCTTCCACCCTGAATGCCAACCAATGCAACCTAAGAGAAAAGAGAGCCTATTTTCAAGAAGGGAAAGTTTTTAGCTTGTTAGGACCAACACAAGAGAGAAGGTTTCCTTTTTTAGGGACACATTGAAATCAGTGGTGATTTGACCACTTGATGTTGTGGGAACCGTAAGCAAAGTGATTAATGTGAGGTGAAGTGGAATAAAATCAGCTCAGAACAGGGGGGATGAAGCAGGCTTGTTTGCAATTTATTTGCAGCATGTCTTCTGCTTGCACACCTCTGGATGAGCTAACAGTTTGCCTCCTCAGCTGAAAGCACATCTATTTCTATACATTTTTATTACAGCTGGCAGCTTGTCGTTCCAGTACATCGTTCTGTTGCAGTGTATTACATGGCACAACACAGTAGTGTGATGAAATGAAATGTCAGACTCACATCAGATATATTTAGAATTATATGTGTCTGTGTCCAGCAGGGGAAATATGCTATTAGATCACAGAGCCATTTTGGGAGGTGACATGTGTGGTTATGAGTCATTTAGTTGCCAAGGCCAGCTAGTCATCACAGGAAACTCATCTATGCTGTTTACAGCCTCAGTACCATGAAATCAACATGAAACAATTAGACAATTTTAAATATAATCTTGAAGCTCAGAAAAATTGAAGTTACAGAAGAACTGACCAAATAGAACAAATCCAGGTTTCCCTCTGCAGTTTCTGAATCTGAGAATACAATAATGTGATCATTCCTTTTAACATTAAGATAAGAAGATTTACTATTTAAAACTATTTTCCATAGAATCTCTCTGATCCCCACATGTATGGTCTGGGGCATCTTATACAAGTGTATTTATGTGTAGGTTCTATCCCAAATGGGGTTGAGTGCTTTGAAGATGATAAATTTGTGAAGCTGACCAGAGATATAGTTGCACAGAGTAGTACATAAAAAGTGTTATGGAACAAAACAGCTTCATACAGAAGACAGAAAAAAAGGGACTCACTGGATTCTCTCTTCTCACAGATGCACACTGCTTGCCTTTCCATGATTTTCTCTTGAAGTGAAAACATATTCATGACAACATTTAATTTTCTGTCATTTCTGCAGAGTCCTTCCAGCAGAGAAGCAGGCAAGGATGTCATTTAATACCAGGTACTTTGTCCACAGATGCCTATTTAGACTCATAATGAAAGGTCTTTTTGATGATCGTGTTCTGTAAATATGCAAGTGTGGAATTTTACTGACTTAAATATAGTATTTGTTTATAGCAAATATTGATGTTGCTATGCTCTAATATTCACCAGCAAAAGTTTCCTTTGAAGTCAGGTTTGTGAAATTTTCACTTATGTCATGCTCATTACTCACATAAGCCACATAATCAAGGAATTTCATATGAAATCACAAAGCAGAAGCGATTAACCAACTGACTATATGGAAGTGATTAAACACCTGAATAATTTCAAAAAACAGTTTGCCTTCCAAACTCCAAAGATATTCAAACAGCTGTGGTCATACGGATAAAATAACAGAAAATAAAATATATCCAAAAATGTATTTATTGGTAACTTTTGTTTTTCTCAATTAAATGGAATTTATTAACCTCTCTGAAATACATGTTTACTTGCTTTTATTCAAATCCCATGTTCTTTTCAGTACAATGTTTCTCTGTTAATACTTTCAAAGCAGCATAGGGAAGTGAGCTGCAATTCCATTAAGCCCTTTTAAGACCTAGCATATAAAATAAATAGATATTAAGTTCTCAGGTTTTGGTGGCTTATGTCAGTTTTGTAATTTCCCATTTAAAAAAACCAGAAATAGTTTCTAAAGGATCATATCACCCTGAGTGCCACTGCACAGCTCATAAATCCAGTCCTTGTTTTAATTTAATGTGTCAGAAAATGACTCGTTTGTTCATTACAACATTAATTCGCTCAGAACAGTATTTTGTCTGGGAAGCACAACTACTGTAAAAACTAATCATCTCAGACTATCTATTCTGGAAAGACAAGTATACCTCCTTCTCATGATGAGTGGAAGCATACCTGGTCTAGAAAAATGGGTTATGCTTTAAATTGTATTGAGCTTAGTAACAACTGTTCTTAGAAACTAACCAACAAATATCAGTGATAAGTATTCTTAGAATGATCTGTTCTTACCCAAATTCATTAGGGTAGAGTAGTTTAAAAATAGTTCTACCAGAGTATTCACAGAATCACAGAATGGGTAAGGTTGAAAGGGACCACAGTGAGTCACCTATCCAACTTTCCACTCAAGCAGAGTGCATTGAACAGGAGTGCATCCAGACAGTTCTTGAGTATCTCCAGTGAGGGAGACTCCACAGCCTCTCTGGGCATTTTGTTCCAGTGTTTGGTCATGCACACAGTTCAGGTGGAACTTCCTGTGCATTGGTTTCAGCCCATTGCCTCTTGCCCTATTGCTTGTCTTCACTGAGAAGAGCTTGGCTCCATCCTCTTGGCACCCTCCCTTCAGATACTTATAGACATTGATGAGGTCCTGTCTCAGTCATCTCTTCTCAAGGTGAGCAGGCCCAACTGCCTCAACCTTTCCTCATATGAGAGATGCTCCAGGCCCTTAATCATCTCTTTTTGCCCTCTGCTGAACCCACTCCAGGAGCTCCATATCTCTCTTGTCCTGAGGAGCCCAAAATTGGACACAGCACTCTACATGGGGCCTCACCAGGGCTGAATAGAGGGGCAGGATTACCTCCTCACATGTGATCATCTTTCAAGCTTCCTTCATCTTCCTAAAAAGTAACAGTATAAGGAACTTCTGTGCTTTGATGACAGTTGAGATTCTTCACCCAGAGAGGGGTTGGGTACTGGAACAGGCTCCCCAGGGAAGTGATTGCAGCACCAAGCCTGACAGAGTTCAAGAAGTGTTTGAACAATGCTCTCAGATACATGGTGTGATTTTTGGGGTTGTCCTGTACAGGGCCAGGAGTTGCATTTGACGATCCTTGTGGGTCCCTTCCAACTCTGTGAGCCTTCCCATTCTGTGATTCTACACAATTTTATGATCCTTACGTAGCATCTTCTTGACAGATGCAGTGCTTGTATAATATCTAAGCTTAATGAAAAGTATGGTGATATCATAAGAATTGGCTAAACAATAGGGAGGTCATTTCAACAGATTCAAATCTGAGTGAGAATTGCATGTAATATAGGCAGGGATGGTCAGCTACATTCAAATAGATTGTATTTTCATATTACTTGGTCTCAGTACTTATGGCCAAAACATGTCAACAGGTATACTTTCAAAGACAACTTGTTTGTCCCTCCTGTATTACTAGATGTATTTGAAGATCTGGAAGTGAAATTCCCTCTTCCTAGACCTATACAGATCTGCTCTGGTGCATTTTCTTTTCCTTCCCTCCACCCTCCCCCCATATTCTTGTCCTCATCAGGAAATTCCGGACTTTGTGAATAATACACTACAGTTCAGGAAGTTGTGGTCAAGCTGTTTTCTAAGCATTGCTGTTTTAAAATCAGAAAACCATTGCTGACTTGGTGAAATTGTTCTCTCTTTACTCCAACACAGTGGAGAGCAGAACCAGCCCTTTGCTGTTTTATTTGAGAATGGTAATCTCTTGGAATGTCTTACCAACGGTTATGCTCCAAGAACAACATCTTCTACCATTGTTTCAAAGACCTAATCCTGTTGTACTTGTGAAGCAGCTGAAGACCTCCTCAGCTGTCAGTTCTGCTTTCAACCTATTATTGTACTGTTTTGGAAGTTGTGTTCCTCAGGAGGGGTTTTGGTAGAAAAGCAGACTAAGTGTATGCATTTGTGGGGTTTACCTCTACTGCTGATTGCTCACAGTTCTAAGAAGAACTGATAATCCTCAAAATCTGTCATGCAGAAGACAAAACAGTCAGCATGGATTCCAATAACAGAAGTGGCAGACTCAGGATGTAGAAAATGCCTACAACTGGAGTGAAAAAGTAAAATCAGTACCCTTCATGCTTCTTGCTGATACATGAGGTATTTTGATTATCTCCTTTGTAGTTTTGTTGAAGAAACAAACATCTAGAAAACCTTGCATCTGGAAAAAGAGAATTGTGGGCTTAAGGCTGTCAGACTCATTTTTGACATGCTTTCTTCATTTGGAAAGGTGTGATTGGTGGATGCCCTTGGAGAATGATTAGGACAGCAAGCTGTTTTAGCCAGTTTCCATGACTAAAATAGAAAGCTTAATGCAAAAAATGAGAAATTGCAATCCTGCCAAAAATTATTTTTGGTCAAAATATATTTGCAATATTTACTATATTTGCTATATTTACAAATATACTTGCATATAATGATGTATAGTATTTTTTAAATCACTGCATTTTCTTCTGGCAGGTACTGCATGAAGACTAAACTCTTCAATCTTCTGTTTATATCTTTGAGCCAGATCTCCGTCAGACAACATTATTCTTATGCAGGATGTGAACTTGTGTGAGATTTATTCCAATGTAGGAACACTAGATTGTTTGTTATGGCACTCTCTCATCTTAATGTGAGTTGCATGCCCCAAAATGTTTTTTTGAAAAAGAGAAGTTGGTTTAGAAAACAAAATGCTAGGGAAAGAGTGGATGTATATGAGGACTAATATCAGTTCCCTTAGTATATTTCAGTAGTGAAATATTTCCATTTAATTGCTAATATAAATGCTAATATAATGCTATTGCTAATGTCAATATATTAGTTTGATATTTTCACAATTGTGTACAGAACAATACCTGTTGAGAAAACAGGGAAAGGCATTGCTATAAAAATTACATATGATTTCTAACAATATGGAAACATTTGCTCGTTGACAACAGGGCAAATTGGAATGAGATATTTTGTAGCCAAAGGAGTTGATGCTTCAATGCACGTATTGATGCTCATTTGATGCAGCATGGGGTTTTTTCCCTTACATAGGAGACAGGGAAGAAGAGACACAATCCACATTTTAAAAAGCAAAGAGGTAGGTTGCAAAGTTTGGGTTTTTTACAGAAGGAAAGAGAAAAGGAGATATCAGTGTCCTTTCCTATGCAACACATATGTTCCCCTTTTATAATATGTGGAAGTCACACTGAGTTCTAGTAGGCAACAATTATAGCATGAAAACTATACTTTTCAATTGAGAACATTAAAAAGACATGTATATAGTGTGATTTTAATAGTCTAAAAATGCCCGTGTACTTAAACAACTACCCCTCAGGCAAACTCCTCTTGTCCCGTTATTAACAGTTTTGGTATGAAGTGACAGCCTTCCCTGAGAACAATACCCCACCCTGTTCCCTGCCAGGGAATGGTTAATTTTGAATTATTCTGCAATGAGCTGTATGCCATGAGGCATTGATTACTCTGTTGTTTAGTCTAGTTTAGCCAGGTATTGCTTAGACTGAGGAATCCACCTGGCTTTCTAGTATCATCTTGCTGAGACAGGGCTGTTTACCAGTGCGAGAGGTGACTAATTCAAGAATGGTGCAACCTTTGTTACAGGCTTAGACATTGGTGGTGGGCACGGACACAATTGCGTCACTTCTAAATATTTCTGTAGAGAATGGGGGAACAATTTTTGTGAATATTGTCCCTTTTTTGCCTTTGTTGGGACAGAGGGCGCATCACTCACCGATGTAGCTGGTTAGACTCTGCTAAAAAGCTCTTCCTAAGGACTCCAGCTTCAGTAGATAGCCCTGTTCAGTGCATTTAGTTGTGGAAATCAAAGAAATCATGACGTGGTAGTGCTGACAATGTTTAGCCCCCTTGGATTCTCCTGCTTACTAACCATCCATTTTTAGGGATCCCTTACTCTTCAGCCTAAGTGATTTGCCTGCTATGGGGAACATTACTGTCAAGGGAATGAAACCTGAATACAGCTGAATGAAAGGACAGTCCCAGCTCTCAGAGTGCAGAAAGGACAGAGTGCAGAACGGACAAAGTGCGGAAATGAACAATTTCCTAAGTTATGGATTAATTTTTTGCTTTGCAGCTAGCTACCTTTGGTATAGTTTCGATAGGCTGTTGTTCATTTATCTTAGAAGAGCATCTAGACATCTCAGTTGGGATTAGAGCTTGTTGTTAATACATGGAGAACAAAGTTCAAGGCATGTAAAAAAGACAGCAAAGTGATGTATTGTTGAAGCTGGTGATGAGGTAGTTGCATGCTCTGTTACGCTAAATCCAAGTCACTATCTCCACAGTCACATTTTTCTACAGCTACTTGGACCAACTGTGAAACATGTCATTAACCTCCATTCTGCTAGGAAGACCAAAAAATGCAGTATTTGCCTTGGAGAACTCAGAAAACAATTTCCTGAGTGTCAGCCCTTCTAACTTCCAGGATTCATTTTTTCAGGTAGATGAGGAGAGGTTGCAAATTCTAACCTGCTTCAGGGATGCGGGTTAGAAAGGTTTATTGTCCTTACTGTTTTAACATGTTTGTATTTCCAATTTGCTTAATGTGTCTGGAGAATTGTGATAGACACTATGCAAAACAGGCAAGGCAATCATATACTTAGATTTTTCTATGAATTAATCAAAGATTATGACAACTCCATCTTTCCCTCTTCTCCTCCCACATTGTTCCTCTCAACTTACAGTACCATTCTTGTTTCACTGAGCTGACTTATTTGAAAAACAAAAGGCTGCATAGCTTGAAACAAAAAGCCTGCAAGAGTTAGGGTGATGAAAGAAATAGGTTTTGTCACTACACAGAATTAAAAGTTGCTATGAAGTAAAGTAAATGCAGAGATACATAGCTCAGATGCTGACAGAGTTTCGTCAGGTGTATTTCTGTTAAAGAGATAAGTGCTTCAGCTGAGCTTTAATACTAACAATCCTGAGGCTACTTTTCTACCTCATTTTAGATTCAGCCACAGGTTGTAGTTTACATTGACAAAAGCTGAAATTAAGAGCAGTCACAGTAGCATATGTTCTATTCTGGAAGTTTTCAGGGTTTGCTTTTCAGTGCAATAAGATAACCTGTAGAGACAGAAAAGGGAGATGAAATTAATTTTTAAAAATAGAGTATTTCTAAGACTGTTTTGACTTCTACATTTAAAAGATGGTGTTTGTTTGTTTGTTTTTTGAGTTCCATTGGTTTGTTTGTTAGTTAGTTTGTTTCATTTAGCTTTTGCATCATTAATCTCTGTCCTTGTGCCCTTTGAAATGTATTTTCCAAGACTGTTTGCTTTTATTGGAGGCCAGTTATTTTTCTGCTATCTCATAGCAATGGCTTTCTAACCACAGGCACACCCAAAGTCAAATACCAGACTCAGCCACTTCCTCAATTCTGTGAGATTGTAGTATCTGAATATTTTTCTTGTAGATGAGCCTTCCATTTTTCAGTGTACTGAATATCTTGATCTCGAAGAGGATTTTGAATGAAAAACATATAAATTTGCCATCTGGTTGAAGTCTGTTCTTCAGAGAATTAACATCTACATTTGAGCATTAAATGATCCAATACAATTTGTTATCATAATGTTTATTCTGCAGTTCTACCAATTCTTCTGAAGTCACAGCAGAAAGGATTTTGCAAATAGGGGTTAGCTTCCTATGATTCTCCGGGTTGATGGGATGCCAGATTTCAGTGGCATTAGGTGGACTGCAATGGAAAACGTGTTTTCCTACTAGAAGAACTATTTTCTGTAGCTGTAGGAGACAGCAAAAAGGGGGTCTCTTATCACCTTCTCTTACAGATAAATCCATGGTGTGTATTCACTGGAGTTTTTTCATATTGATTTTTCATTTTATAAATCACTTTACCATTGCAGCTCCTTGACAACCTTACATGTTAAAGCACAATACATTAATATTTACTTGCTGCCTAAAAGCCACACGCAGACTTTCCTTACTGTCTAATAATATTCAAGCATGAATGAAAAACAGTTGAGAAAGGTGATCTTTACAATGGGAATGTATATGATTTATACACCCCAAATGGGAAATTATTATAGTTGTAGCAACATACTTTCACATAAGCTGTCACCATTGGAGAGAAGCTTGGCCAGTAGAGACCCATTTTCTAAAATGGAAGAAGTAGAATAATTGGTCCTTCAGCCAAAAGGTGGTTATCAAAACTTGGAAAAATTTCCTCAACACAGTAAGGGGGAAGGGAAGCTGTCTAAAGAGTGCCATGTTTGTTGTGCACCCATGGGGAGGGAGTAGGGAAAGATCTTATTCCCAGATGTTTGCATTAGATATGAGCTGTCTAAAACAACAGACAGAAGATTTATTTCCCTGGAGATCGTACTTTGCTGTTTAAGAAATTACACAAAACAAAATTGCGCATCAGCAGATGACATAGATGCAGAAAAGCCAGACCCAAGGAATGTGGCTGGAGATGTTCCTCTGCTGTGTTCTGAGGAATCATCTGTTCCTCTCTTTTTTTCAGGGGCTGCAGGAGGTTGCCCAGATTTTACTTGCTGCTTGGTAGAAAGGATTGTGAATTCCTTTTACCAGATGGTTATAGCCAGGTGAATGGGGTGTTGTGGTTTCTTCCTTCTCTCCAAGGTGGGAAAGTCGGGTGAAAATGCTGCCTTTTGCATTAAGGCATGAGGTGAAGTTGTCAGCTGGGCCTAGAGCCATCTGTAGAACTTTAAAGAAGAATTTTTGAGCATGCATTCAAACTACTTCCCCCACCTCATCACACACACCTTTATATTTTAAAATTACTTGTGGATCTGTAAGGTTTATTTTGAGCCTGTGTTAATGCCTCTGTGAAGTGAGTACTTTATTCTCAGCTTAGAATAAAGTGTATGCTCTGCAGATTTTATGAGTTTCTCTTTTTCAAGTATGTAAGGGTTGCAAATGAAGTAGTAGGATTGGGATGCTACTTTTATTTGTGACTTTTAACTATTTATAAATTTGTCAAGATTTCTGCTTCTTTATTGATGTTTTTGTTTTTCGTGGGGTTTTTTGTTTGTCGGGCTTTTTAAATTAGTATTTTTCCCTCTCTTGTCTTCCTCTGTGACAGTGAATGAAAATGTGTCTATAGTGAAATGATGTAAATAGTGCTATGAATGAGGGGACTGTAAAAGGCTTCGGTTGAAATAATGATAACAGAGGGTCATGTCTTTGCAAGCGCACGGGCTACTGTTAAAAATAGGATAAAGTGGCTGGCTGGAGTGTAAGCTAAACGAGAAAGAGAGATGGGACTCTTTCCACCATTAGCTGATATTAACCCTACCTAAAGTTTAGCTCTCTTAGACTCCCTCTTTAGCTGACGAATTAGAAAAGTTCTGTCCAGAGTGGAATTCCTCTTAACCACGCCAAGAAACTTGCTTTTCCGTAAGTGAAGGAAATCTAAAAGCTGAAGTTCAGGGAGAGGAAGCCTATGCCACAAACTTGGAGAGCACTACTGCAAAGCAGGAGACTGGATGAAAAATAAACTTAGGAGCATGCTTTTCACTTAAAAGGTCCTTTCTCATCTAGGAAGCTAAAAGCACTTTGCAAAATCTGTGCTTTTTATTTTTTTAACAGTCTACACATGCACAGTGACTAGAAGCAATTTGTACAAAAGCTGTGTTACAGTGAATAAAATCTCTCTATTAAATTGGAGATCAAGCTCTTATTACTAGTTCTGTCACAAATTTTTGACATCGTCTTTGATGGGATATTTGGGGCCACATTCCCTGGAAAGTATACTTCCCACCAAAGCATTTAAATGAAGTGATTAGGGGTTTCTGCTCATTCTCTGCACCCAGCAAGGATTTCTTTAGAAATCTGCTCATGCTATTCTGCTTCCAAAAAAATAATAAAATGCTTGCTGATCTACAACCTTTCAATTGTCTATTCTACTACTACGTTCCTGGAAAAAAAAAATTCTCCTAGATGTGGACAGGGGGTTTTCAGGCTCTCATTCCTTTATGAATAGCTAGGTCAGCAGGGCTTTTTTATGTAATAAATACTTAAAAAAAAATAAAATCACAAATTACAAGAATTTTGCTGTGGGTGCTGTCACAACATTTTATCCCTTCTAGATGCTGCAAAAGCTTAGAATTTTTGTCACAAGTGTTGTGATCCTGGTGTTTTTCCTTCTGAGAAAGAGATCTTATGGTCTGAATAGTGTTGGTCTATATTATATGTAGTTACCCCTTTGATCGCTAGAGGTTGTTGTGTACATGCAGGCTTAAAAGCTGTCAGCTCTTCAGAGATGCCATGGAAGAGAGCTGAGGAATTCAGGGGTTAAGGGAGGAGAGGAAAGGGATTTTTTTCATGTGGACTAGGGAGTCTTGGCCCTTGGTTGAATGGTCAACAGTATATTCTGAGTTTTGTGGTTTTATCTTATAAGATTGAAAATTCAAGCTCACTGTCTCTTTGTACACATTTAACAGTACCAGAGCATAAAGGCACAAGTTAACAACTCAAAACTAACATTCTTTGCTCTATAAGTCTCTAGATTTATAATAACTTTGTGGGTTTGAAAGTAACTTTTTTCTAAACTAGACTGTGAAATGTGGTGTTTCTTTTTAAAAGACTGACAATATTCTTCAATAATCACAATTTCTTGGTTTTGTACCAGCCTCTTGTGGCTTCCCCTGGAGGACAAATAAACAGGATGGAATAGTGTCATTTCTGAGAAAAACAGTCATTTTTTTGTTTAATGACCAACATGTTGAACTGTAAATGCCAATTAGTAGACAAACAAACAAACAAATGATAAAACAAACCCCCACTCAATCTTTTGTTCTCTCCTCTTCACATCCTCCACCCCACCCTAGATGCTCCTAGGCAGAATATAGATCTATTATGTGCCATTCTGTAATGGAAGCCCAAAGGTCAAGACTTGACAGAGGAGATGCATTTATCCATAAACACAGACCAAAGACAGATATTTTTGTTGCAAACTGGAACAGGAACAAGCCATTTGCGGTGATATGACAGGTTTAATCTATCCAACAGACAGAGACCCAGGAGACAGGTGCATTATTACTGCCTCTTTATTTCAGCAGGGTCAAATGCCAGATTTGGCTGTTCATGTCTTGGATAGGTGCACTGTTCACTGAGTAAAAAACTGGCTGGATGTCCAGGCCCAGAGAATGGTAATGAATGGAGTTACATCCATCTAGCATCAAGTAGTGTTCTCCAGGGCTCAGTTTTGGGGCCAGATCTTTCTAATATCTTTATCAATGATCTAGACAAGGGGATCGAATGCAATCTCAGTCAGTTTGCAGATGGCACCAGGTTGGGTGAGAGCATTGATCTGCTGAAGGACAGGAAGGCGCTTCAACGGCATCTGGAGAGGGTAGGTCCATGGGCCAAGGTCTATTGTATGAGGTTCAACAAGGCTAAGTGCCAGCTTCTGCAGGAAGAGTGGCTGGAAAGCTGCCTAGCAGAAAGTGACCTGGGGATGTTAATCAACAGTCAGGTGAATATGAACCATCAATGTGCCCAGCTAACTGAGAAGGCCAAAGACATCCTGGTTTGTATCAATAATAGTGTGGCCAGCAGGACCAGGGCAGTGACCAACCCACCCTGTACCTGTGGTGAGGCCACAGCTTGAATACTGTGTCCAGTTCTGGGCTCCTCACTACAAGAAAGATATTGAGATGCTGGAGCGAGTCCAGAGAAGGGCAATGGAGCTGCTGAAGTGTCTAGAGCACAAGTCCTGTGAGGAGGATCTGAGGGAGCTGCTCTCTACAATTATCTGAAAAAAAGCTGTAGCAAGAGGGGGAGTGGGGGGGGTGTCAGTCTTTTCTCCCAGATAACAAGTGATAAGAAGAAGTAACATGAAGTTGCACCAAGGAAGGTTTGTAGTGGATATTAAGAAAAATTTCTTCACCAAAAGGGTGGTCAGGCATTGGAACTGGCTGCACAGGGGAGTTGTTGAGTCACCATCCCTGGAAGGAATTAAAATATGTGTAAAGGAGACACTTAGGGACATGGTTTAGTGGTGGACTTTGCAGTTCTGGGTTAACAGCTGGATTCCATGATCTTACAAGTCTTTTCCAACCTAAACAATTCAATGATTCTATGATTCTATACTTACACAGGTACTGAACTCCACTGCCTATGGCACTGGTTAGGCAAAAAGAAAGGTGCTTATTCATCCCTGATGTTATCTAATCTGTTTCTCTGTTAAATGAGGGGGAAACGCCACTCTTTCATTTCAATTTTTTTTTTTTTTTTTTGTTCTGTAATGTCTCTCAGTCCTAGGATGCTAATCACTTGAGGGAAATTTGACTATAGCATTGGTGTGGACTGTGTTTTGCATCCACTATGACATTAAATTTTTATGTATCTGCAAATATTTTGTGCTTGGGCTAGTTTAAATACAGCAAATCTATGCTAAAATCAAGGGAAATACATATTCTACAACAAGCATAATCTTCCTCTTTATTCTTCCCTGCCTTGTTTGAGGAGTCCTGAGGCCAAATTTGTTTCCCATCCATCTGTTTTAAAATATATACCTGAAACTAACTGGGGGACCATCCAGATTATTCTTAGGGTTGTGCATGTGCATCTGGGATCTGTTTGATGGAGAGCTTTAAAGCATGCATATAGTATCTCTTGCCTGCAGTATTGCTGAACTTCAGCAAAATCTTCGTATGTTTTCTCCCACTTTGAGATGCTGGTAATCACCCAAGGGTAGGGAGAGTTTAGGAGCTGCTGAGGAAGACTGAGTTAGAATGAGTAAAGTGGCACCTGGCCACCAGAGGAAGGTGAGCAAGAGATGTGGGGCTCTCCTTGAGCCTTTGACCATACCAGAAGTGGTTTGGGTAAGCAGGAAAGGACCTTGAACCCATGGGTGCACACAGTAGTCTCTGTGGTGTCCCACTAGCTATGAGAGGTGGCAAAGTTATCATCCTTGCTCAGCTGCAAGCTCCCATTATGGTTATCAAAGTGGGTGTCCCTCATCTGATATTGAGAATGGTTTCATTTCTGAGACCTCAGCTGCAGCATCTCTGAAAGATTTTTACTAGATAATGGGTCTGATTTATGGTTTAATTTAACTAATTTGGATAAATATCTAACAGGGCTTCATCTAATTTTCCCCTTGCAAGCACAGCTGGGACCTACTCTGTAGCCTGTCCTATCCCTCCTAAAATGTCCACTTTACAGTGACACAAAGTGAATTTCTATGTTACAATGTCAGAAAAACTCAACAAGCAAAAACAATAAACATTTTTAAAATATAAAGTAATGAGTAGTTCTTGCTTGCAAAGTGAATGACTCTTCACGAAAAGACCTCCTATATTTCAGAAGAGCTGTGCTTGATCTCTACATATGCAGTTCTGTCTTTCTCAGGAAACAGATTAATTTTTTAAACCAGATTTGTGACTATCTGGATTTCTAATTTTTTATGTCTATTAAAAAAAAAAAAAAAGTCTTCCCAACACCCTGCTGCTAAGAATGCTACTAAAATTGAAGGTCCCTACAGAATTTTTCTGCTTTTAATCCCTTTATGGTAAAAGTGTAAATTAAAATATTTTGTGCAAACAGAAGTGGCCGTTTATGCATCTGACTAGCTGCTAGGGAGATATTTTTGGAGTGATCTTCAGGCTGAAGACATCTTGCAGCTTCTGTGTAGCTTCTCTGGCCAGTTTGCAAAAAGCAGTCTCTGAATAGCTTGCTTCCTGTAGTACCTGGGAATTAGATTAAAAAGGAAAAAATTCTGAGCATCAAGCACATGAATTTTGAAAGACTGTCTGTGGTAGTGTTGATGGGAAGAGCACTGTTTCTCCAGAAAGAACCTCTGCATGATGAGGTTCTCTCACACCTCTGCACATCTCTGGCTATTCTTCTACAGAGCATTCTGGAAGATCAGATCTCTTAACCCTCAAATTCAAAGAGGATGCTTCCAAAACCTCTTGGTCTGCTCTGAGATGAAAATATATCATCATTCTGTACCCACTGGCTATGGGGGTGGAAAAAAAAACACTTAAGGAAAAGAAAAAAAAATATAGCATGGCAGCTGTTCTCCTCCCCTTCTGATCTTTCTCTGTCCTCTCTTCCACCTGGCTAAGATGTACAACGTGGAATAACAGGCCTTTCCTTGTAAAGCCCCTCTTTGGTTCACACAAGGCAACAAGGAAATGTGTTAATCAGAGTGACATATATCGTCATCTTTTCCATACTAAAACTACAGGTCTTTGGTAATAGAAAGAAATGTGGAGTAATCATGAAGTGAGTGGTGATTGAAGAATGCACACAAAATAAAATAAATGTAGGAGTGAAATAGAGGCATAACTCACATTGCCTCTCTCTACCTGCCTTTGGTGAAGGTAGGAGAGACAAATAAGAGAGATCAGGGTGTTTGTTCGGCAAGGCAACTGGCTGCCATGTGTTATTATGTTACTTTGACCTTGCTCTGGTCATTGGAAAAGGACCACTGTGTAATGAATATCAGATGCCTGTATTTTAGAGCAGTTTGCACACTTTTCCATCACTTTGGTTTTCCTCATAAAATCCTGCTGGTAGAGGAGGGTATATGAAAGCATGAGAGAACTTAATGAAAATGTAGAATAGTCTTCTTGGAGAAGTGCTCTGTCTGTCCATCTGAGTAGTAAGTCACCTTTCAAAATCAACTGAATTTATAGAAAATTTTGCATTCTATTTTGTGTTCATTTTTATTAATACTCTGTATAGCAAGTCCCTCCTTTCAATCTTTTTTTTTTTGCTGTTAGCTTGTACCTGCTTGCCATTTAAAATTCCTCACTTTTTTGTGAGGTTTGCTCCTTTAACTGGGAAGTAGTCAGGATTTTATGTAATTATGAAGCCCTGTGTTTCCTTAGAAAACTAGGACACAGATTTCCCGGGAGGAATTAGCAAATAATTAAAATATTGAGGAAAAGAAAACAGCAATGAAGCCTCAGCCAACAGGGTTACAGATCTCTGATATTTGACAGCATTTTTATTTGGCTTGTTATGAAGTATTTCAAATAAAGGATGTCCTGTGCTTGATTCTTGTGCTGCTCTGTTGGCTGAAGGAAAGTAGATGTAAGAAGAACTGGACTCTATGAGTTCTGCCCTGACTCATCTGCTTTGTAGTTGATCCTGTTCCATGTTCTTTTGTCTTGCTTTTGTCCTCCTTCCTTTGTCCTCCCTTTTCCTTCACTTTAGACAATTAGTATTCGCACCACTGTTTGATACCTCCTGCGCCTCTGCCAGAGGCAGAATGACATATTTTGTCAGCTTTGGCTTTCCTTGTGCTCTTCTCTGCCTATAACTCCTCAAATTAAAGTTTAAGGTGACCTTTCTTTCTCTTTCTTCTTCCCTGGATGGTACAAAAATTCTGTTTTCATTAATCTCTACTGGAGAATCTAAATTCTGGGAAATTTTCCTGTGGTGTCTCTTGGGAATATTTTTAGTTAAGATGCCATGTGTGGGTTACATTGCAAGGTTTTCAAGGAAGGAGTGGGGAGCAGGGATGGCTTCTATGAGAATACACCTGGAGCTGCCAGTTCCAAATAGCTCTAAGACAGATTTTCTTGATAAAGCTGAGTCAATCAGTGACATTGGTAACACAACTGTGATAACCTATTTAAGAAGGGGTAAAAACCACTGTGCAACAGCAGCTGGGAGAGAGGAATGAGAAAATGTGAGAAAAAAAACCATCTCTGAGGACACCAAAGTCAGTGAAAAAGGAGAAGGAGGAGATTCTCCAGGCGCCAGCACAGAGATTCCTCTGCAGGCTGTGATGCAGACCATGATGATGCAGCTCGCCCACCCGCAGGCTGTGGAGGACCTCCCCACTGAAACGTTTAGATATGCCCTAAAGGAAGCTGTGGGCCTATGGAGTCCTGCTGGAGTAGCTTCCTGTCAGGAGTTGCAGCCCATGGAGATGAG
This sequence comes from Pseudotriccus pelzelni, assembly GCA_035584735.1. Classification (NCBI taxonomy): domain Eukaryota; kingdom Metazoa; phylum Chordata; class Aves; order Passeriformes; family Tyrannidae; genus Pseudotriccus; species Pseudotriccus pelzelni. The sequence goes on from JAWMRA010000130.1 coordinate 17,161,598, forward strand.
CTTAGGCTGGATCAGGGTTTACTGGAAAGACTTGTCACCTTGTGGAGAGAGGAACCCACAGTAGAGCAGGTTTGTTGGCAGAACCCGTGACCCTGCGGGGCACCCACAAATTACCCCCGCTGGGGTAATCCCTGAAGAACTGCAGTCCATGGGAAGGACCCACATTGGAGAAGTTCACAAAGGACTGTATCACATGAGAGGGACACTGTCCCTCCCTGGAGGAAGAGCTGAGAAGAACATGAAGCGGAGGGAGCAGCATAGATGAGGCATGATGAACTGATTAACAACCACCATTCTCTGTTCCCCTCTGCTGCTCAGGGATAGGAGGTAGGGAAGTTAGGAGTGAAGTTGAGCCTGGGAAGAAGGGAGGGATGGGGAGCAGGTGTTTTTGGATTAATTCTTATGTTTTATTATTATTTTCTGTTTGAATGACAATAAATTGAATTAATTTTCTTGAGTCAGTTCTGTTTTGTTTTGGTGGGGTTTTTTTACCTGTGGTGGTAACTAGTAATCAGTCTCCTTGTCCTTATCTCAGCCTATGAGCCTTTTTGTTTTACTTTTCATCCTCTGTCCTGTTGATGGAGTGGGAGTGACAGAGCAATTTGGTGGGCCCCTGGTGGTCAACCAGAGTCAGCCCACCACAAATATCATGTCCCACTTCTCCTCAGGGGTCTGAGCTCTGAGATCAGCCTCATGCCTCATGATGCACATCTCTCTGCAAGCTGGGCTTTCTTTTTGGAATTATTCCAAAAGGAGAAGAGGGAGCAAAGACTGGAGACATAAAGCCTCTGAACTACAGTGTCCATATGCATAGACACAAAATTAATATCCTAAAAGTTCAGATTTCATACAAAACTTGTGATTTGTATGTTTGTGTAGATTTTCTTATTTTGTTTTGGTTTTGGTTTGGGTTTTTTTTCAGGAATGGAAGCTCATTGATTTAACTTTTTTTTACTTATGCTGTCTACTTGGTAGTGTTTAATTTCTGTAGAAGCAGGCACAGTGAGATCAATATTACAACACTTACACTTTGCTGGAGAGTACTCATTGACTGCCTTTTCACCTAATTACCTGTGACCGTCTAGTCTTAATCATCAAAAAAGAGAAAAAGGGAGTTTGTAATCCCATTTGGAGATGGCAATAGACTACCTGTGCATGCTTCGCAACAGGCTGCATATTGCGTGTTAATCCAGCGCACAGCTGTGATGACAAACAATTCCAAAGTCAATTAAAGCTAAGTTGTCTGTGTGTGTATATGTACATGTTATGTATACATTTCTGAAGTTGGCTTTTGTGCCAGAAATACCTTTCTCCTCTAAGGAATCATCATTTCAGTGATCACCCCCTGTCGTCTTGAAGTATTCATGTATAGAAAAGCCAGATAAATTGCAACATTAGAAAGCTAAGAAGCAACTAACTATTGAAGAGTAGGTTCAATTAAGGACCTTAATTTCTAAATTGAAGAGTCTGTTTAGGAGCACATGAGTGAATTATGCTCAGATTTAATTCAGAACTCAATATACTCTATTAGTGATTTTTGGAACCCAAGCTGTCAAAGCCAGTTATGTGTTTTAACTACAGGTTTTGATAGAAGTCAGCAGCAATTTTATCTTAACGGATGAATTTATTGCTCCCATTATTGCAAAAGGAATATGTCCGTATCTGCAGCATTCAGGTAAGAATGATGCTGGTTTTCTGCTTCAGCTGTGAAAATTTTTACCTGAAACTGCATTACATCTTTGAGTTGTCACTTTTTCTTATACACCAGTGAAGCTTCCTTGTTTTAAACGTTTTTATAATACCCCAAGTAACCATTGTTAGAAGGTCAAATTAAATTTTTCCTTTATCTTAGTAATCTTAGAGATTCCATCCACACTAAATAAAATCCAGTTCATCTTGATTCCACCCTGAATTACTAATCAAACTGGTGAAAGATGAAGTGGCTCCAGCTTGCATGGAAACCTGCAGGGATTTTGATACGCTGTAAGCAGAGTAGAGAGAAATCTGCTCCAGGGGCCTGATGAAATGAATGCTGATTCACTGTTAGCTTTGATCTCTGGCTGGTAAGGTTGGCTTATTCCTTACAAATATTCTTTTTCATCTCCTTTACAACTTCTTTCCTGAAAGTGTGGGTATGAGTTCTCAACTGAACATAATTGAGTTATGGTGACTTAAAAAGTGCTTTCTGTGGCTAAACCTTGGTAACCAGCTGTGTGATTATTCTGACTTAGCTTCAATTCCAGAGTAAAATATTGATAGCCCTAACGACATCACTGTTTTTTGAGGTAAATGTAGACTGAATGTAGACTATTATATCCTTCCTTTTGTGAGTACAGATATCTAATGTATCCTGAGGAATTTTTTTCATATGGCAGTAATTGAGAGGCTGTGCAGACCAGTATGGAGAGAGAGGCCTTCTGAACCACAGAGGTAAGAACACCACTGAGGATACTTATGGGATGCTGTCACATCCTGCATGAACCCTCACCTTTTGATTACACAAAACTTTTAGCACTCTTCACCCCATCTGACTGTTTTTCCTTGACATCTGATTTCTCCACAAGCCAAAGATATGAGACGTGCCACCACAGATTTGTTTTCTTCCTATGTATGTTTTTCTTAATAGAATGCCATGAACTGTCATTCAGTTACTGGTGGCCTCTGCATATTAACCATCTCCTGGTGTGTTAGACAAGTCCTGCCAGCAGTGGTAAGAGGGTTTGGTCAATGTGGGGTTGAATCTTTTCTTTTGTTATTTGCTTGTCTGATCTATCACTACAAGGTTGTCCCATGCCTCATGGAGAATAAGTGATCTTGAAATAACTCTTGAAGTTGTGTGCAATTAAGAACTAGCAGAATAACTGAATAAAACTGAATAAAAGAATATCACCATCACCTCACCCTCCAAAGCAAATGTCAGAAAAGACAAAATGTCTTAACTTACACTCTTGCAACAAAACGTCAAATACAGGTTATTTACTTGTGGGGTTTGCTTTTGGGGTTTGATGGTTTCTGGAGAAGGAGTTTTGGTAGAAAACTTGCAGCTGTTGCCAACAAATATGGCAGCACCTACGAGGTGCTGATGGGATGCTGCACAGCTCTTGCTCCAGTGCACTACTTGGAGTCACCTACATTGGAAGATTTCCATGTAATTTTGGTAATGTAAGCCATTTGATGGAGTCTGCTACTTGTGCCTCCCTGGGTAAGAGTTTGAATGCCAACAAGAGTTGGAAATAGCTTTCTGTATTAGAAAGCTGGTGAGTAATGTGAGAGGGATATTTCAGGGTAATTACTGTTTTCAAAGGAACCAGTAGGGCTCTTATTTGTCTGTCCTGGATGAAGATACTTTTTAGACAATAGAATTCACTTTTTGTTAGGAAATGCATTAGTGGAGACAGCAACAAGGCGTCAAATGAGAAAGTTTTCCATCTAAAAGATGGAATACTTGTTCAGGTATTTTGCAAAGGAGTATTAATTTTGAGATCATTGCAATCCATACGCTGGCAGCGAAACATTCCATGACCGTGGTCTGTGACATTCAAAAAGGTGATGAAGCAGGAAAAGTTGTAGCAGGTTTTTTTCCTATTTCTTCTTGAAGACAGCAAGATAAATCTCATCTCAACAATCCTCTCACTCTCCAGAAGTTAGGTTTGTGTTCAGTTTGCATTGATGCTATCTGGTGTAGAAAGTAGACACTTAAAAGGGATGGACCTAAACAAAATACCTCTGTGGCCTGAGTGGTAGAACTTTTGTAAAAAATAAATAGTAATTTTAAAAAATGTTGAAAAGGAAAAAATAAATCATCTGTGTTCTTTTCAGGAACAGCTGATATTTACTTTAATGCCCAGTGTTTTATCTTCCTGTTCTTACTTTGTCCTATGGTGAAGACCTCACAGTGTGTCTAATATAATAATACTTCAGAATGGAAGCAGAAAGGGCAAAGAAAAATACGAAGAGCAAGTCACCAAATTTTATTAAATTTCCTTAAGTGTGTTAGGAACAAGAACACAGTCAGGAGATTTTTACTTCAGAGGCAGCTGGAGAAGCACATACAGAAGAAGGGGGATGGCTGTTCTCAGTACCCTTTGAATTGGAGATCCAGTGGCTTGCCTTGTAGGCTGGAAAGTTTCAAGTTTTTGCTGTATTGGCTCCAATTCTCCCTCTGAAGACATTGGTTAGCATTGCCTTTTTTTCAGTAGCACAGATTAAGAGTCTAATTACAAACAGTAATGACCACTGTAAGAAAAGTGTGTGACTAAGCTCTGGGCATTGGAAAATGCATCATTGTCATGGTCTTCCATTGCAACCATGTGGAGCTTCAAGAATAATGGCATTTTGGAAGGTTTAGTTCCAAAGACAGGCTTTCCACTTCATTTAAAAATCAATCTCTGGTCCTGCTGAAATCCAACAAAGGCATTCTGAATCCATTCAGCAGGCAATTGTGGTGCCTGCAGGAGCATTGGCACATCATGAGGGTAAGTCAAACATGGTAACTATGGAGTCTGAGGAGTCCTCTGAGGTGTAAGAACTGGACAATTTCTGATCTATCCCCTCCAATTGGAACTGTTTTCTTCAGGAAACATGGATGACCTCCTGAAGTCTGTTCCAACCAATGTGACTGTATGACCACATCCATGTATTTATATTTTGGGGTGGGAGGGAAAGCCTAGGGATAGTACCAAAGGATTAGATAAATGAGACTAAAAGCACAAGTAAGATGTGTCTCCATGGCAGACAGGATTTAGGAGTGCTGTCTCTGGTGTGTGTATGGAACTGAGACCTGCAGACATTATTGTCCAAGTAGGAGCTGGTGAATCTCTTAATAATTTTGAATATATTGTGACGTCTAGTTGAAATAAAGATGAATTTTGGGCACTTCAACAAGCTTAATTCTCATCATCCAGGTTATGGTTGCATTACATCACATTGTTCTCTAGGTCACTCCATCAATATAAAGGGGCCAAGTAGAATTTGGTTTTGACACGAAGTATGCTTTGCAAAGTGGCATAGAAAACCAGGCAAGGGATGTTATTCCTGCTATGAACACAAATGTTTGTTACCTGCATGGTCTTAAATTCTTACGTTAAAGCTTGAATGTAACCAGCCCCTTGTTGTGGTAGGCCATATACTTCTTAATATCCTAAAAGAAAGGGGTCCTCCTTTAGACCCCATTAGTTTTGTTCTGAAAGGAGCTTTCATTGTTCAGGAAGGCTAAGTGCCACACTTGCAGATTCTAACTTGACTTTGTAGGTCAAGGTAGAACCAGTGTTTGATGTGGAACTCTTTACCTTGAATTTGTCTTCTCCCTTCTTCCCCTTAAGTAAACAAATGGCAATGGCAATGCTAACACAGTGTAAATAAGTTTCCTTATTTCTTTGAACTTGAATGGGAGATCATAACAGAAACTGGTTGTTATGTTTTAAATACTTTGTGCAACTGAACTACTACTGGCCTACACTTGTTTAGAGTTTAAAAATACTGTGAACATTTCCTTTATTATGTAATTCAAGGACCATAAATAAACCATCAAGCCATCCAAATTCAGGTGCCATGCTCCTCATGTTCTCAAGCTGTCTTCTGCTTCTGTGACTTCCTGTTCTTTTTGCATCCTTAGTGGAGTTCTGTTACATTTTGACCTTAAGTGTTTTTTCTCAAAAAAAATATATACAGCTGTCTACCCAACCTTGTACTAAACTCCTGTTTTACCTTGAGGCAGATATTAATATGCATATGCAATGCATTCCAGGGCTGAGGTTCCTACATAGTTTATACTCACAGCTCAACAGTATTATGGAGCTCTATTTTACAGGGTGACAACAACTTTATGAGTTTGCTTTAGTTTGTATTCCAAAGCAGTTGCTTCAACTGTGAATTTGCCTTGTTTGCTTACAAATAAGCAATTTATTTTTTAAATTAACTCTTCTTGGCACTTACTGCTACTCCCTCAATACAGGGTGTTTAACATCTGTCTCCCTCAATGCGGGGTGTTTAACATCTGTCATGGGTTCATCTTGCTATCAGAAAATATAAGAAATGACATTAAAATGACAGACAGACTGATACCAAGACTTCTATTTTCCCACTGCACATTGCAGCCCCAGGTTTCCAGCACACTTTTCCTTACTTACATTCGTAATGTCATTTCAAGGGGACTGTGCATTAAAAAAATGATAGTGCACATCTGAGTGTTGACGTGATCCAGATTATGATTAGATGTCTCTGCAACCAGTGTTATTTTGTCCAGCTGCAAGTAACGTGAGCTGTTTTAAATCCAACTAGAGGGGTAAGTGCACAGGAGTTACAGGTTTGTTGTGAAACAACACTCTTTACTGGATACACTTCCTGTACATTCACCACATTCAAGAGTTATGGAGTTTGCCAAAGGCTAGTTGTTCTAGTTATACTATCAGTAAAATTCTGCCCCTAAAACAGGGGGGAAAGCCTTCTGCTTTGTGCCTGATGGACTGCATTTCATCGAGCTGGGCTTGAATGGTCAATCAAGCTTTGATTCAGATATTTTCTTGGTCTCATTGAACATGAGAACTCCCCAAGTACCTCTGGTGTTACCACATTTCTTACTGTGGATGGTACAACTCCCTAGCAGTATGAATAACAGAATCAGGTCCTTGGTGTTTTTCTAAGAAACCCAAACAAACAAACAAACCAAAACAAAACAAAACCAACCAAACAAAAACAAGAACAAACAAACAGAACCACAATCAAACTAAGAACGAAAACCAAAACAACCAGCTTGGATCTTCAAGTGTTCTTCCATAGTAGTTCATGAAAATGAAGGATTAGGAGTATTAAAGCTAAGAAGACTAAACAACATGTTGTGAGTTATCCTATGGCCACTTAATTGTCAGTGAGACAGATAGCTGTAGAACTACTTTCATAGAATATACCCTATATATCCATATATATAAATGAAAGGATTCATATATTCATATTTCATTAAACAAATGAAAATCTGTGATGAAAACAAATAGGTGTTTGGTGCTTTCCTGAAAGGTAACACACACTTTCAGACATCACGTTTTCCTGGCAATACAGGATAAAATCCTAATGCATGGATATATTTTCTTTCAATAACATCCTAAACGGGATTATAGAAACTGGTCGTACTCTTTTGAAAAAGTGCTTCTGCTGTATCCGGCACATTATGCTTGGTATAAGAGTTATGCTGATACAGTGATTGTTTTTCTGTCTATTTCCTTATCGATATTGGAGAGTGAGGTTGAGGACAACAAATAGCCCTTAACAAAATCGCCATTCTGGGTAAAACTGGGGTCATGCTGAATCTGAGTTAAGTTCTCAGAACTCTGAAAAAAATGCCCATCACTGACCTTTGATAAACTTACTGCTCTGAAAATGGTAAAAGGTTAATTTGCTGTTGCCATATTAAGTCAAACACAATATTGCCTTTCCACACTACCTTACTTATCCTGAATTGGATTTTGCCTTATCTTTCAGCTAGTGTAAACTTTGCATAAACTCTGAATTACTGTTTTGGCTAGCTAATGTCACACTTGTGTTTCTGAATATATCAGATCTAAATCAAAAGCATATTGGAAATGCACCCATTGTATAGTCGCAATTACAAAGGGACAGGCCGGGAATGCAAAGGATAAAATTTCTTGTTGCCAATATTAATCCTTTTCTAAATCAAATAAGCAGGTGATGAAATGACTCAGAGATGTCTGATAATGGGCTTATGCCAGGCCCTAGGGGAGTTACTAAATGCACACCTTTGAAGTCCTTGAATTACTCCCATTGTGTCAAGGGACTGCCTCAGGGTGGGTGAAGTAGTTTTGTTTCATAACATTTCTGGAGTACTAAGCTCCAGAACATGCTGATCTGCGAGTTGGTGAAGGAAATCAGAATAAACACACACAGTTGCCTGTGCACTCCTGCATTACTATGTGCTGCGCTGAAGCCAGAAGATCTTCTGCTCTTTCCCAGCCCCTTCACTGTTTCACGCTTTATCCTGTGCTTTCTTGGTTACACCGGCACACCTCTTTGTGCACCTCTATGAAAAACTGGGTTCAGGAAATTGATCTCAGTGAAGTGGTGTGAGCAAAGCATGTGAGTAGGTGTAGTGTGTTTTGTTTGTGTGGGGTTTTCTTTTTTTTTAAACTGACCCTGCTTAGAGAAACTTCAGCAGAGTCTCTGCAAAATGCTTGAGTGGCTGAGCTTACAAAACAAAAAACTAAAGGGTCCTAAATGTTGACTGATCAACTGAAAGTTGAAGATGACTTATATTCTCTCAGTTTTTAAATGCATTTTACCTCTAAAGCACTGTGTATTATTATTATTATTATCTTAAAAACAGATGAGTGACCAAATATATTTTAATGACAATAAAAAATACGAAGGTGATGTACACACAAATGAAGCCGTTTACAATAAGTGTAGAAGGGGCTCCTTTAACTTCATTCTCAACCTCATTATGAGGAGGTAATGGCAACTCACAGTGCAGTTAGGAAATGAAAGGCCGTTTGAAGGCAAGCTAAGTAACCTGCAGCTACCACTAACACTAAAACGAAAGCACTCTTTTACTTTCTCACTATTGTTAAAAGCTCAGTCTTCACTTGAAAGGGGAAGAAGTAATTCTGGAATTTTGAAAGCCTGTTTAGCTTGATTTATTTATGGCTTGAGAGTTCAGATACAAAGGCATATTTGTCATTTAATTTTTGCTGCAAATCTTGCCAAATACCCTGTGACTAACGAACCTGGAGGGAGACTTCTTTACTTATGAACATGCTTTAAATTAAAAGTACCAACTGGCAGTAGAATTTTGAAGGTTGAGTGCACAACAGGGGGAAAGAGCAAATGCTAGAGCACTGCTCATATCCACAATTTAGGACATTTTTTTCCCTGGAAAGGTGTGCCCTTATGGAGACTTTGAACAGAGTTTTTTCCACCATGCTGCTCCTTGTCCTTTTCCCTAAATGCCAGAGTTAAAAACCTGCTTTATTTTTTCTCCATTTTGATGTATGCTGAGTATCAGAGTCAGAGCACCTTAGGCAGTATGCACTTGGCTGCCTATACAGTGGGAAGCAGAAGGAACTTTGAAAAAAAGTTGAAAAATAAAATTCAGCTCTGGAAATTATCTGCCACATAACTTCTAGTGATCTGTTGAAAAACAGAGCAAAACAGAGTCTAATCCTAGCAAAGACACAGGTAGGATTCTCTTGGTAGGCAAATCTGGTCCATGGGTTTTTTTGTCTAAGTACAGAAACTACTTTTCTCCTAAGGCTGAAAATAATATTTTCTCCATAGGGGGAAGATTTAATTCTTCTTTTCTTCCCCTCCCCTTTTTGGAGCTCCATCTCGATGCATGCTTTGAAGCATCTACTCGGTGCCTCTTGCCTCAGACATGCCTTGATTTAGCCTTCGACAAGGAATTGCCATAGTATCAGTAGCAGTCAGCAGGATTTAGAGGCAGCAAGTCCTGTGCCCCAACTGCTGCCCTAAGGCTTTCTTCTCTTTGGACTCTGGCTGCTGCTTCGGGTCAGTGTGGATCGCAGTGTACATGCAAGCCCTGCGAATGTACTTCAACCTCTTCTGCCTCCCAAGCAGGTTCATGAATTTCTCTCAACAGGGCAATCCTCCACACTCCCAGGGGTTACAAACGAACTTTCTGTGCTTTTTGAAAGGAAGCAGGAAAAGATTTAATTTCTGCCATTGTAGTTAAACTAGGGAGTTCACAAAGAAAATTTATGATGAAGAAATAAAATCTAAGGCTTGTTTGAACAGTTCATAAAGGAGGAATATCTTGACCTTTGTAGCAGTTTACCCCAAGCTTCAAGATGGTTTTTTAGGCGTGTTTCTATGCAAGTGTGATGTTGTTTATTGGTTTTATTTGTTTACTGAAATAATGCTTGTAAGTTTAAACAAAAATTTCGGCTAATACGTACATTTTTTGACTTTGTTACAAAGAGCTATGAATGAGAAATAAGTAACTGGTGAGCTAGTATCATAAATGAGGTTACAAATCTCAAACACTCTATGTTTCCCAGCTGGAAATAGAAGGGACTGAAATGACAAGGGAAGCTCATATATGGTTTTTATGATGGAGAGAATTCAGCAAAACAAACAGATGTGTTCTTGGAACAGATGACAAAGGAAAATGGAATTAAGGTGCAGACACTTTTCCAGACCTGCATGCTTATGGTTTAAATGGAGCTTTCATTCATTCTCAGAAAAATATTTTGTCTTTAAATTGAATAATGTTGTAAGTTTGAAAGGTACAGTGTGTACCTTGTGAATGCAGAATATATTTTCTTATAAGATAGCAAAAGGTAAATCCTAAGATCTCTAGATGTTAGCATGTTAAAACAGATAAAAAACAGGTACCATTGAGTGTAATAATATCAATCCTTTATTAAATCTCTCTAAATTCTTTTGAGGCACAAGTAAGCAAGTGAAGACATTGAGGAGAAATTTTTTTTCTTTTTTGAGAGATGTGTTGGTTCTCAGAAATAGTTAGGGTAGGATTAATTCTTAGTCTACTTGAAGTTAGGCATTTTTATGTCTTTTAAGTTTAGGGACATTCACCTTCATCCTGCTACTAACCACACTCATGTTGCATCTGGATTATGGGTTGAGCAAGCAGTGTGGTGTGGCAAAGCAGCAAGAATAAAGAGCTATGTATTGCTGCACCTCTATGAAAATGCAGGTGAAAACCATATCGTCTTTGTATCTTTCACCATTTAGGTGAGGAGAGGGGAACTAGTAATTCCCTTGTGTGTGTAATGCAGAAGATGATTAGTGGACGACTTCTCTGCAACTTGTCTTTTCAAGGTTTAGTAATCTGAATTTGGAATTTGATTGCTAATTTGCTCTCCTAGGAAGGAAGTAAATTGGATGACATTCATTCATTAGGATGAGAGCTCTGAGGTCAGGAGCTGTCTGGAAGTTAAAAAAGGAACTGAGTCCTTCTATACATGTCACGAGTTGTCACAGAAGCAACAAAGCAGTCTGGAAGAGATGCCAAGCCTGACGTTTGAGTCTCTGTTTATTAGAGATCAGCAAACAGAGACAGAAGTGTGTGACACTTAAATCCTTCCACAGAATAATCTGATTCTGTCTGCAGAAGGAAACTGTACCCAAAAAAAAGCCTAGGCCAAGCACATGCTTTAAGTTTGGTGACTCCAGCTTGGTGGATTTACCTGTCCGGGAGGAAATCCTTGAAATTACCTTTAAAACCGAGTAATGGTGAATGCTTCTGTCCCTCCTCATCTGATTATTTCAGTCCTTTCTTAGGAAGGAAACAGAGACTGTTTTTGGCATTTGACTTCACCTGTATTGTGCTGTTGGCAGTCTTTTGAAAGAAGAAAGTTCTTTGGGCAAACAGGTCAGCATTAATGGTGATTACCAATTCCTAACAACTGATGCTTTCTTGTAATCACCGTTTCCAAGTTCAACTAAACTATTGATGAAAAATGTGCAACTTCTGAGTTGTTGAGGAGTGTGATGTTACTTTTTATCCAAAACTGCACACCGGTTAAGCATTTGTGTCTGCTGCATCATGAAGCAAGTCCCTTATGTACCTATTTTTCCTTTTCTTTGCAGAAAATAATATTACAAAGAAAGTATTGAATAAGATTGTACCTGGATATCACTGTATACATCACAAAAATATTAATAGGTGTAAATCCCTAATTCTAAAGTAGTCATCTGGTTTTTTTCCTACATTACTTTCATTAATAGACTACTTGGAAAATGTATGCTGCCAACTTCATATGCAAATTCTTCAATAATCTTTATTAAGGGAGAATAGAAAGTTCATAAATGGTTTTCTCACAAAAATGTTGTTGTTTCTTTTTTTTTTAATAAAAAGTGGATAAGCAGGTTTCCTCTGCTTTCTGTGCAAAAAAACCCTAAACAAACATAAAAACCAACCAAAAACCAAAGCAAAATTAAACCAAAGAAAACAAAAACCAACCAAACAAAAAACCAAACAAAAGGAAAAAAACCAAACCTGAAACACAACAAGCTATTTTATCCCTCAGTAGTCTGGATCACATTTAACATTGCTCTTAATTAAAATATAAACTACTGTATCGTGCATATTCCCCAGGAGATTTTTAACATGTTGCTGAATGGGCCGGAGTTCAGCTAGCTGTCCAATAGCTTTGCTAACATGAATCATTACTCCCTTCATAGTGACAGATTTTTGGACAGTGTCATGTCTTTCTCTGGGGAAGGTACAGCTTTAGGTCCTGCAGTGCACCCTGGGTACCAATCAATTTGGACTTTGCTTGATGGCTGTTTTACTGTGCATGTTCTGCTCTCCAGGTTTATTCAGTCACTGCAGGATGGCTTAGGGATGTCAGTGTGCTAGACAGTCAGCTATCTCCTTTCCATTTGCTGTTACCTCCCATGCAATAATGTAGTATTTATTGTTTTAATTAACTCTGAGCAAATTCATTACTTGTCCATCCTGTAAAGGCATAGTTAAAATGGTGCAGACGGGCACACCGACAAGGCCTTGGGTTTTTCGGAAGGCAGAGGAGTGTTCATTGCAAATGTCGTAAGAGCTATGCTACCACCTTGCTAGGTGGTTTTGCTGTAGAACTTGAGGTTTCTATGTGGTATAATTGGCAAGATATCAAGGCTGTGGCCATGCCTGCTGCCTTGGTGTGGACAAATTTAGGATATTCTCCTTTAACATAGAAGCTTCATGTTCATGTGCCAGATTTTTTCAACATTTCATGTCCACTAGATCGTCTATCTGTTATAAGTCCTCTTATTAATTATTTTAATTAACTGATTTCTACGGGAAGGCAGCACAAGTGCATGGATTGTGAACTGGATGAGAAGCACAGAATCATCAGCAGAGACAGCAGTGACAGCAGCTGCAGCTATGGTAAGTTCTGGGGGTTGAGTACTAGAACGAGCTGAACAGGGGTTTCTCAGTGCTGTTATCTGCATTCCAAGCCTTATGGATTAGATGCCAAATGCTGCTGGTATTTGAGGCCTTAGCTGATCTCAATAAATGAACAATAGTTCAGTAGGTTTCAGTAGGAACTGTGCATCTATATATACCTGGGAAACATCTGTTTCTTAGTCTATCAGAATCCATTCTATCTTCAGTCCTCTCTTAAGACCAAAACAAATAAGTCCATCAGGGACAGTATATATGACAGTGTGATACAAAGAAGAGAACTGAATACGTGCCTTTGTGCTTGTTTGCTAAAGTATGGGCTTCAGAAAGAAATTAGAATTGATTTCTTTAAATGTCTTTTTCAAGAGAGATACAGGTCTTGTATACAGAGGTTTTGGATCTTTTTTTTCTTGTAGCTCTTTTTCTTATCACAAACTAGCACTGAAGTTTCTCCCAAATAACTTTGATAACTATGTTAAAGGCAATTTAGTAGGATCTATACTACTAAAGTGTAATTTTTCCAAGAAGTGTCATTTTAACTTCATCTAAAGCACACGACTGCTCCCTTGGGCCTGCTAAAAGCAAATATTGCTATAGTTTTCACTCTTAAAAGACGAAGAGAAAAAAAAAAAAGGAAGGGAGAAGAAAAAAGAAAAAACCCATACCAAAAAAATTGGAGTTACTTTTCAGTTTTGTCTCAGGTTTTTGTGGAAGTCTTTTATGTGTCTTTCCACTTGTAAAGTCTGCTTTATTGCAAACCACTACAGGCAGTGGTCACTCATTTATAATAAAAATAGCATAAATTGTAACCCCCTTCCGCCAAATTTTAAATATGGGTGACATATTTAAATGACAGCTGCCTTTTTTATTATGCCTTGGTGTTTCTTTTCATACTTTAAAACAACTTTGACACTAGGGTATTCCAAACTCTGCTTGCCACAAGGCCCTCTCCCATTGATTTGCTGCTTCCTTGTTTGCATGTGTTTGTTCCTGACAGGTGTCTAAGCCTGAGGAGATCAAGTATTCTGCCTACTGGATAAACTGGCTTGCAACAGCTTCACAAGCATCATCCTCTCACTGATGGTGCATTTTGCATGTGTTGCTGCTGTACCTGTGTGGCAGACAGCACAGGAGGGGCAGCTGAGCAGGATAAGCATCATGAAAAACCAGCCGAGAGTGTTTACCACATGAAAGTGTTCTTAGGGCTCCTGTTGGGTCACTCCATCACAACAGAGAGGCATTTTTGCTGAAACAGTTTCTCTATAGTGAGCAGCCATTTACTTAACTCTTTAATATTAAAGTTGTGTTGCAGATCTGGGGTGAATGAGAAACCTCTGACATACTTAGCCCTGACATTTTCCTTGACCCTCCAATATGAGAATATTTTATTACTTCCTTCAATGCAGTGTAGCTGGATACTGCTGTATACAAGTTTGTTTCTTTCAAATGCCAGGAATGGGCAGCTGAGAGGCTGAAGGTGACAGATCAACCATCAGGGCTCCTGTCCACAATCCTTAATCTGAAAGAAAATTATAGGATGCTGTTAATGGATATTTGTTGGTGGGAATCCCCACCAACTATTCTTTCCCCTAAACAAGCCTTTGGAATTTACCAAAAAGAATGCAACATTCCTCTTTCATGTCACAAAGTTAATTTGGTCAATATGAAATGTCTGTTGGAAGGGGATGGATGGGGAGACCCAGGAGCAATACGGTATTACAACAGTGCAAGATTAAATTTTTGCTTGCTGCTGACTCTGGTAAAGCTATTTTTCTACTTACTATAAGAAACTTAACCCCTGCTTGTGGAACATTTGCCAAGGTAAATAGAGTGAATAAGTTTAATTGGGAGTAGCTGCACACGAAAGTGGTAGAAAGATAAGTGGAAGGACTGTGTGAGAAAGATGGTAATGAAATACTCTCTTATCTTGTGTAACAGTTGTTGGTTTTGCATGACAGTTTAGAGAGGAAGGAGGTATCTTATGGAAAGGTGGGAGGCTGGGAAATGGCAGCCTACATCACAATAATGAACAGAGCATCTGGAGACACTGAAGTGCAATGGCTGCATAGAGTAAAGAAGGAAGGATACCCTGTGTTCCAGCCCTATAAACAAGGACCATTTGTAAATGATGTCATGCAAAGTTGTGATCATCACTACTACACATGTGCTGATGTGCAGGTGAAGTTTTCTTCAAGTGTTACATTATTATTTGTGATTTTTTTTTCAGTGATAATGTCATTTCTGCAAGGATTTTAACAATACGCATATTTGGATTTATTATTGAGAAGGTCAGCATTTGCATGAGCCGTTCAAAAAGCTGAGCCATGAATAAAATGCACTTGGAATATAGCAACATATCACCCATGTAAATGCTTTGAGTTGTCCCAGTTATTAAAGAGTCATACTCCTACCAGTGAGGTGAGAACTTACTGTAGTCAGTGGATTTAGCCGCAATCTGTCGTGTACAATGGTTGGCAAGGATGCTTTAGCACATATTACCATCTAGAGGTTAAAGCATAAGCCAGCTCACAACTATAGCAGCGCATATGCTTCCATTAGGTATGGTAGAAGCAGTGAAGTTAGCATCTTGGAAGAGTCTCACAAGCTTTGGAACTGACACAGTCATACAGTCCAGTATAGGTTCTTACCCCATCCTTTCTCAGGGAAATTCCAAAATAAATAAGTCACTAACTTTTAGACCTAATCTGAGGGTTAGGTGTGAAGGGTATTTCATTTAGGAGAGGAGCAAGATCCCCAGAGTGAGAACCGTCTCACTGAAACATTATCAGTCAGACCTTGCTCATGTGAGCCTGAGGGCTGTTGGCTTAAATGCATCAGCAACTGCTAATTGCTGTAGTGCAGCAGGAGGAGAGAGTCTTCAGAGCACTGTAGTAAAATAAATAGTAATGATGACTGTGGTGTGTGAAATAGCTGAATGCCAAATCTGCGCTAGGATTTACCTGCTTTACAGGTTTCAAGAGGGTGGTGATTGATGGCATTTTTTTTTTATTATTTGATTCTGGCTTTAACTAGCAAAGAAAAAAATTCACTGCTCCTATCCAGGAGTCTCTCAGCATATATAGATTTACATAGATTCACTTGGAAAGTGATGCTTGCAAAGAGCCTTAATTCTGGAATTTGCTGTTTTATTTCCCCTAAGAAATACCTTTACTTGTTGATTGTTGGCTCACCACTATCGTTATTTTTCATTCAGACGGCAAGGTTAAGTCCTTTACCTGTCTGTAAGTCCAAAATGAACCTGGACTGATTTTTGTGCAAAAATCTGCTGTGTTCTCAGAGTTAGTTCGCTACAGCTGGAGTTGGTGGTTACTGTCGGGTTTATAAACGAGACCACTTTTCGAACTCTCAATATTAGGCAAAGATTCATGGACTCATTAGAATAAAGATAATGTTGTCTCTCTCCAGAAGGAAACAGGACACCCAGTTACCCAGGACATGGAGAAGTCTGAGATACGCAATTACTATTTTGCCTCAGTCTTCACCAGCAATTGCTCCAGTCACACTGCCCAAGTCACAGAAGGCAAAGATAGGAACTGAGAGAATCAAGAACCACCTGGTAGAAGACCACATCTGAGAACACCTGAGGAACATGAAGGTACACAAGTCTGTAGGTCCTGATGAGATACATCTGCAGGAGAGAGGTGGGACTTTGCAAACTTCAAGAAGTTCAACAACGCCAAGTGCAAGGTCCTGTATATGGGTCAGGGCAATCCCAAGCACAAGTACAGGCTATGTGGAAAACGAGTTGAGATCATCCCTGGGGAGAAGGACTTGAGGGTGTTGATAACTATGTTAAAGGCAATATAGTAGGATCTATATTACTAAGGTGTAATTTTTCCCAGCAGTGTCATTTTAACTTCATCTAAGGCACAAGACTGCTCTCATGATGAGAAGCAATATGAGCCATCAATGTGCACTTGCAGCCCAGGAAGCTGGTCGTATCCTGGGCTGTATCAAAAGCAACATAACCAGCAAACTGAAGGATGCGACTCTGCCCAGCCACTCTGCCCTCATGAGACCTCACCTGGAGAACTGTATCCAGCTCTGCATCCCCAACAGGATGTGAACATGTTTGAGTGAGTCCAGAGTAGGGCCATGAAGGTGATCAGAGGACTAGAGCACTGTCCTGTGAAGACAGGCTGAGAGAGCTTGGGCCATTGAGCCTGGAGAGAAGGCGACTGTGAGAAGGCATTATAGCAGCCTTCTGGTACCTAAAGGCACCCTATAAGAAAGCTAGAGAGAAACTTTGCACAGGGGTATGCAGTGACAGGAAAGGGGCTGGTCACTTTAAACTGAGAAAATGGAAATTTAGTTAAGGTATTAGGAAGAAATTCTTTACCATGAGAGTGTGGCACTGAAACAGGTTGCCCTGAGAAATTGTGATGCAGCCCTGGAAGTGTTCAAAGTCAGGTTGGATGCACTCTATTTTTGACAAAAAACTTTTGAAATTTTTAGATTTAAAACCTTAACTTCACTCTGCTGTGTTTTACAATCTTGAGTTATGTTGTTTCTGAACTGTCTGGATAACCCATGATAAATATTTCTCATTACTGTATGCAAGCACAGTCCAGAAGGATTTGTTTGGTCATTGAGATGTTTTTAGGAATGGTGCTAACTGAATTGTATCATGTTAGATTGATACCATGGCTTTATACAATCAAAAACTGACTTGCTGAATAACTTGAGGTAAGAGCAAAAACATACAATAAGTTGTAGGTTTAGTATGGTTATTGCTTTTTCACCATATTATGTTTGAATGAATCCTGAAGCTCAGACTGAAGTGTTTGGCAGATTGCTTCTAAGCTAACAACTTGAATAAAATCAACCCAGGCTTATCTGAGTCAAAATGAGCCCTGGCCACTGGGGAAAATCCAGTAGACTGGATAATGTCATCTCACACTGTTCATGGGAGGAATTAGGGAATAAAGTTAGATACCTCTCTATATCAAACAGTTTCCTAATGCTGCTTTACTAGCTATTGTTATCTCTTTAGAAAACGTGCTTCATATTTGCAACTTTATCACTGAATTCTCCTTTATGGGCTAGATTCTCAGCTCTGCCTACCTGCATAGCTGAATGAGCCATAGTCTGGGAATACTCCTGTGTTTGGGGTTAAATCCCATGCTTGCTCCATTCATTGCTGCTGTAAGGGATCAATTAAAGAAGCATATGTTTTAGTTGAATCTACACCTGACTCCAGCCCTTAGGACTGCAAGCATTTGGATATACTTGGGTACATGCAGGTTGCTAACTTAGCATGTAAGAGAGTGGAATAAGAAGTAAAATGAATCTGAATTTCCAAATTTGTGGTCTTTGCTAATTAGCATAGCTGCAGGCAGACTCAGATAGAACTTTAAGGAAACTTAGAGGAAATCTCAGCAGGTATAACCATTAGAGAGGCTGTATCATTCCAGCTAATCAGGGTTTAATTTCCCTCCTCTCCACTTCCTAACCTATTAACTGAACTGTGATTGTGAATAATGGTTTTAGAAGCAAACCTGCAGTCAATGAGGAGGAGATCCCAAAACCACTGATACATGTGGGTGTGCTTCAGATGCTTAGCAGGTCTGCAGTACTAATGACCAGGCACGTTTCTATTTTGCTTATTTCAAGCAACTCCTGCAACCTGCATCAAGTGGCTTCAGCGCTGATGGAGCAGTCTGGGAAAGCAGCCTAACTTTCTAGGTTTGACTCAAACTTCCTCTGTGGCCTCAGGCCTGTCTTTGAGATCCAGACACTCAAAGTATCTGAGGACTTACAGGCCTGGGACCATCTGAACCCAGACTTCATCCACTCTGCATTCAACTTGCACAAGAGCAAAATCAGCTATTGTTTCCTTCTCCCTCTCTTGGCATAGGTATTGTGATGCTTGCTATTTCCAGTGCAAACTGGAACCTTTTCACTGAGGACTCACATTTGCCATTCTCTTCTGCTTGCCAATAGGCAGTAACTAATGCTCCTGGAGACTGTGATTTTTCGTGTTGCCTTTGATATCTACCCTGCCTGCACTCCCACAGCCTCCCCAAGGAAGACAACACACAAATGCATATGGATTTAGCTCTGACTATTATATGACAGGTTCAAATATTTGTTCAGGCTGCTTGACTCGTTCCAGATGCAGTGACTGCCTCCTGTTAAAATATATAATCTGCAAATGATCAGAGTGGTGTGGAACTGACTGGTCTGTCTCACTGGGCTACAATTAGACCATAGAACAATACCTGCAGAAAGAGGAAAATAAAACAGAGTTGGTTTGGGATTCTCTGCTGTTGTTCTTGCTATGATCTGCGCTTTCCCACACTCAACTCATCTTTCCTGAGATGACTGTGCAAACTATGACCATCTATTTCTCTAAGGAGACTTTGATAGAATACTGAAAGAAAAGAAGCACAAAAGGTACATGGCATTCCTTTCTGAGTGTTGAGTCCGGGAATTAAAAAAAAACAGAACCTTTCCAATACATCTTCAGCTGATGGAAATTGGAATAAAAACACACCAATTTTTTTTGCTGTGTCTGGTAATCTGTAAGGGAATATGAACACTATTTCTTCCCAGCTACCCTGGTTACATATTCGTTCCATGCTGAGAATGAATATGGCCTCTTTTCTTTCACTGGAATGACTGCATGGATATCCCAATTTTTGCAAAAGCAGTGGTCAGTTCTTAAATGTCTGTAGCTGTGTTTGATGATGGTGAGAATAATCTTGTTCTCCACAATTTTCTCGCCAGTCATGTCCCTGTTGTAAACAAAGAAAAGCATAAGTGTTTTGTGCTTTCCCACAAATATTTTTGTGCAAAAGCAATATTTATGTATTGATGTAGCTTTCACTGCCCTCCTTCTCTATAACCATCAGACCAGGCTGTATCTGGCCTTGTAATATTGTAGCATTGTAATATCAAATTATCCCAGTTCATTAGACTGCTTAAGCAATCTCACTTGTTTGCTTGAAAAAGAATATTTCATTTCTGTGGTCATCTGCTCATAACCATGACAAAACGCATAGCTCAGCAAGAAATACCCTCCCTAGTACTCAGCAACGGGAAATGTTTTGCTTACCATCTCGACAGTCCTCCAAAGAGCTTCCAGCATAGCTGGAGCAATTGACAAGCTTGGTGGTTTGTGCTCGCTCTTGGCACTTCTTGATAAGCAGGAATTGCAACCCAGAAACCCTACATAAGCTAGCTGTGTATAAGTGTTACAGCTGGCCAGGTGCTCATGCAGAGTGATTGGCAAAAAATGTATTAAATGTATAAAGAGTATAAGTGTAGTTTCATTCAAACCTAATCCTTTCCCTAAAGGAAAGATAGTTTTGGATTGTGTGCTATAGGTACAACATAACTATACAAATGTGTTTTGGTTTAAAATAACTTAATTGTGACTGTATTTCTAAAAAATATCTCTCAAATTCGTGGATTAAAAAAAAAAAAAAAAGCAGCCGAACAACTGCCCCCCCAACCAAAAAAAAACCAAACTAAAATAAAACAAAACCCCCACTATTTTTCCTAATAACTTTTTCTAAATTACCTGAGGAGGAAGTTGTACACAATCAGCTAGATTGTTAACATCATGTGAATGTACTGTGGTCACAATGCTCTGCATCAGCCTGCATTGTGACAGGACAGACAAAATGATGCAGAAGATTACTGGGAGACGTGGTAACATGTTCTTATTAGATTTCTTAGATCTGAGTTGACATTTCAGTCACCTTGGCTGAAGAATGACACAGCACCACTAATTTAATGGAAGCTACATAGGTGTCAAAATGTGAAAAAAACAATGGTGAATCAGAGCTATTACTCTACCTAGAAAAAGTTGGGGATTTTAGTGAGCTTGGGGAGGGGCAGAGGATTGAGTTTTTTTGGGGTATTTCTGAAGGAACCCAAGAAATGAACTCTACCAGTTACTCAGCGAACAAACAAAAAAAATTGCATCAGACTGTCCTATGTAACTGATCTAGAAAGCATAAAGGGTCACATCTAAATGCAGATTTGTGCTAGGATAGTTTTATTAGGTTAGAAAGAGATGTCACTGAAGTGATGTAACTCTACATCACTGTGAGTGGTCTGAAATCAGTTTTGAAAGTTATCTTGGGAGTTTTAGTTTTGAAAAAAATGTTTCCAAGCTGAATCTCACTGTAGCAGCAGTCACTCCCCTCAAAGGGAACTGTCAATCATTTCTATAGCATTGCAGGGAGCAGTCAGTGTCTGTTAGACCAATGAATCATATTGAAGATTTGCTGCTCTTGTGTCTCCCCCAGGAAATCGTGGCCTAGAGTCAAATCCTTATCCTAGCACATAGGGAAGTGAGCAAGTAGCTTTGTGGGACCTAACTGCCCTCAGGGTCTACACCATGACAAGGAGGTTTTATGATGTGGAATGCTTTAGGAAGTTCTCAATTGCTTTATGTTTCTCCCACTATCAGGAGTCATTTCTTGTACAGCACTGATATTGATCTAAGTCTGAGCAGCCACAGACCTACATCCAAATCCTCAGGCAGATCTGCCTGAGGGCTGAGCGACCTTTTCAACATATGGGATATTTTTTGTGTAGACTTGTTGCAGGAATGGATTCACCCACGCCTGTAAATGCTGCACGGAATCAGCTGAATCTGACTGGAGGCAGATGAAGCAGTTTGGGAAGGGACCCTTTTTTCTCTCAATAATAACCTTAACTAAATTTCAACTAAACACCCAGTGGTGAAAGACTTCACAGTCGATTACAATTCACAAATCTATCTAGTCCACACATTTAACTTTTCTTTAGTGCTCATACTTACAGCCAAAATATCTGACACTTGAATATTTTTTAGGGTAAATTTACTGTGTACTGAAAAATTAAGTCCAACATAGTAATGCTGAAACTATGCTTGAATCGGGAGTCCTTTTGTAGGAAATTCTCACTGTCTCTGTTGCTGTTTGATTGGTTTTTAAAGTAGGTTCACATAAGGCAATTTCTGCTTGTGTACTTTCAACTGGATTAGACTTTGTATCTGAGATATAACTCAGAAAGATTGACGTTGCACTTTAGGGAACGTATAAGCCATTCCATGTATCACCATGTTTCCTTGCATATTCATAGGTTTTAACATTTTTGCAGTAGAGACGGGTTTTTCTATGAAATTGGTGGTATCAGAACTGTCCCAGAACTTGAAATAGTTGCTGTTTTGAGGTGCTTCTGCAGTATCACCAGTACCTGTAAATAATTCAAATTAAAGCACTTTCCCATACATGTACCATTGTTAAGGGCACTTCATTTACTTTCTTTCAATGGTTTCAAACTATGTTGCTCTCACCGTGCATTATCCATGTGCAACCCTGTAAATTGCTTCTGATTCTTACAGCACTGATATAAATCATAGGGCCATTTTCTCTGGAGGACTTCAGCCTTAAGCTCTATAGCTTGTTTTCAAATGAAAACCATGTTCAATTAAGGTGATTTGTTTGCTGCACAAAGATTTAAGTACCTCATACTGCCATTTATAGAGAGGGAGAACTAGGATGACATAAATACATCATCATGGATATCTCTTGGGTTTTCTGTCTTCCACTTCCACTTATCTCCTTTCCAGATATTTACAGCTGAGAGAGAGTCTGCTGGAAGTGGGGTGTGATGACAGTGCTACCAACAGTGTAGGCTATGAGATGATCTGCTGTTGTAGATTACTATAACATACCACCATACATGGTTGCTTGTCTCATTCTATTCACAGAAATGGAGAAAAGACTAGGATGCATTTCACACACACTGGATTGAAATTAAATTCGTAAATAAATAATGTTGTTTCTAAGACTGCTTGTTAGATACAAACTAAATGAAAAGTGGAGCAGGAAAAAATGGTCCTTAATTAATATTTTTGCCCTTAAGGTGGGATAAAATAAATAAAATTGCTTGGTTTGGGGGGTGTTTGCTTTGGTTTGGTTTTGATTGGTTGGTCTGGCTGTTTTCAGTTTTCTTCCTTTAGTATTTGTTTGGTTGGGAGTATTTTTTGTGTGTCTTTCACTGGAGAAGTTAGAAGGATATTTGGCAAAAGAAAGTTCAGAGTACTCTGGTGGTTTGTATGCTGGTGATCCTGTGTGGCTCTGTTGGTTCCTAAGGTTTCAGCAGGTACTGTCAGTGGCTTAGCTCTGCTTTGGTCAGCTCAGCCTCTTGCGCTGGCCTTGCTGTATATCCCTCTAGTAACTTCTGGTTCCCTTTCCTGTAAAACTGATTGGGCTGTCACTGCTTTACTTCCAGACATAGTCCCCATAACAAAGCTTGTTTTGTTGAAAAAGTTTGAATTTCTCTTTCTTTGAAGAGGAGGAAAGAAATGTTCCCTCTGCCACATATCAGAGCATATCTGGCCTGTGCCATGCTCTGGGACTGGGAGACATGCCTGATATGTATCCCTGATATTTTTTGCTTGCTACATGGGTGACTTTTCAGACAGTAGTATGAAGAATATCAGAAGGCAATCCCATATATCTTCACTCAGACCTTTTGTCCTTTAGCAATCCCATTCTTGGCTCTCTGTGTTCAAGCTTTTTACTTCTCATCCTGCAGTTGAGCTTGGTTCTCTGTTGTCCTCTCCTCTGTTCCTTTTGCACCACAATGAATAACTGCTCTGAGATAGGGAACAGTGAGTTGTAGCCAGGGTATCTTCCTGGGCAAACTTGTCACAGATGTGATCCCAGGGCCAGCTTCTCATTCATCATCATCATCATCATCATCATGGCTAGGCTTCGCAAACGAAGATTTGGGAAGGGCTCTACCCATTCTTGCTACAAGCGCGCTGATGGCTAAAAAGGACAATGCGAGACAGACAAGTCCAGTCGCAAATTGAAGCAAAAAAACCCTGAAGGTTTTCACACCCCCATTACACATACCCTGTGGGATTTACTTCAGGTTACATTTTGTCTGGTCCCACAGTCCTAACCTAACACATGTTCTTTGGAGCTCTCTCAAGGAAAATCATTTCATTTCATGCTTGCTCTACCCACAGGACACAGTTCAAGCCATTCTCTGAAGTGCCACATGCCTCTCTCAGGTAGATCAGGGTATCACTTGAGTGCACACATCCATGTCCCTGCTGTCAGTCCCCACGCTGTGTTTGAACAGCATTTGTTGTCATGTGTCATGAAGGGAGAGGTGAAAGACTTAATCCAGAAGTTGTATCAGCTCATCCAGAAGAATAGGCAAGGAATAATAAGGGAAAAAAGAGCTGAGAGGGAACAGAGGGAGCATAGTAATATTAGAAGAGAGAGCAAATCAGATCAGGACCTATGATGAAAAGGTGTGATGGGGCCTGAAGACCCAATTGAAAGGAGGGAATTATGCAAGAGGAGGATGTGAAAGACCTGTATAGCAAATGGCTCTTTCAGCAACATGGTGTAGAGAGCTCATGGTGTAAGAGAAATGGAGGCTGAGCAGATATGCGGTGAGGGAAAGAGGCACAGGCTAGGAAATCTCCCAGCTGCAAATTTCTGAAAGTGAGGGGTATACCTTGACACACTTGCCTTGTTCTTAAGTTTTTCCACTCATCTGCTGTTGAGCCCATCAAAGATGGAACAGTGGGTCTTGTCTGACATGTTTCAAGTTCAGGATGAAAATGTATCTGTTTTTTCCATCACTTGAGGTGAGGAAGTGGTTATGACACGGGATATGCTGGGGTGGCATTTAGATATGCCCTCATGAGATGAGCAAGCAGATGACTGAATCATGTAGCAGCAAAGAAACAAGGAGTATTAAGGTGTGAAGATGATGTTACTTGAGGTGGCAAGTACAGAAATGTACTGTTAGATACAGAAGAGTAGCATACATGATGGCCAAATATACAGACTGAGACCTGTTTCTGTCGATATGCTGGAAGCAGTCTAACTATAATGTTCAGCTCACTGTTGCAGTCCTGTTTTTGCTCTCTCCGCTGCCTCCATTTGCTCTATGCCTTTGAATTTTGTCTTTCACAAAAGCAGCTAGCCTGCATCTGGGGAAAATGGAAAGAGCGGAAAACTGACCTTTATAGCCAGGGCTAATCTTGGATGCTTCTTTTACTTTTATCCAATTGCACAGCAGTCTTTAGCTAACAGCAAATGCAAATCATAGCAAAGTTAATTGCTGACGCTGAGTAAGAAAACACATTACTTACACATGCAATTTAAACACTGAAGCTTTTTGTAGAGGAGGGAGAAAAGCAGTGGTGTGCACAGCTCTGTGGCTATAGAGCTGTTCCAGAACTGTGGCAGTCTGAGTTGCTCTAAATCCCTTGGGTACATTTTCAGCTTTAACACAGTTGTGTGCACACTTGATTACTGTGTTCGTGCAAATCTCCAGTTGAGAGAGAGTCAGTGAATTATGGCAAGGCTTGACAAAACTGGCAAACTGTGGTATTCTTGATAAGGCCATTTGTAGTCATAGTCTCAGGAGGATGATCGTGGTCTAAGTCTAAAAGGGCACAGAGGGAGGGAGTGGGGGTAGAGAAGGAAGATGTGAAAACAGCTTATTGGGGAAATGCACTTATGGATGAGAAGCTGGCATATAGCTAACCTGTAGAATTAGTAACTATTCTGTGTAAAAAGAAAGGTAATTAGGATCCTGCAATTGAACTGAAATATGTGTTAAATATATGGAACTGTTATTTTATCTTTCTGATGAATGATGTGGTAGATATGAGTTTAAATGCTTCTGTGAAATTTTCCTTTCTAGATGACTCATTGTGTTTATGTGTGTGTATATATATATATATATATTTTGTCTTTGTGTGTTAGTGATCACTTTGTGTTAACGTGACCAAAGCTG
The DNA here is from genome assembly GCA_035584735.1 of Pseudotriccus pelzelni. Classification (NCBI taxonomy): domain Eukaryota; kingdom Metazoa; phylum Chordata; class Aves; order Passeriformes; family Tyrannidae; genus Pseudotriccus; species Pseudotriccus pelzelni. The sequence goes on from JAWMRA010000130.1 coordinate 17,187,282, forward strand.
CCAAACTCCAGTCAGAGACTGAAGGAAAATCTGTAGGGAGTTTCTAGAGAGCTGAAGGGAGTTTCCATGCAGTTAATTGATATAATCGGTTCATGGGGAAATAACAAAACAGAGACCATTAATATTTAATGTACAGTAAAATGTGTGGTTTATCATTTAAATTAAAAATAAAAAAAAGTTTTGGGGAAAATATGTATTTGCCAGTAAACATTTTCATAGAAGGCTTTTGTTAAAGACACAACAGTCAGTATTCCTGAGGGGTGTGTATATGTGGTTGGTTGGCTTATTTTATGTAGTCTTAGTCTTTACAGAGCCTTTAAACTATTTATTTAGAATAGTTTGTGACCTGATGACACAATACTTACCTGCAAGTGAGATTTGGCTCTGGAGCATAACTTACAACAGTAAGCATATTATGCGGTAGTAGTACTCATATATTGATGTGAATTCTCCCTTCAAAAGTACCGATGGCTTCAGCATTCAACAATTGCTTCTGAAATCTGAAATGCTTGAGCAGGCACTTCCAATTGAAGGAAAAGCCAGTGTTTATCTTCAAGTTTTCTATACAATTTTGCTTATTGTCAAGATTTCTACAAAGGAGAATGACAGAAAACAAGGGATTTTTGTTAGATATTTGCCCCTAGAATTGAATTTTGGTCTGTGTTGTGCTTCTCTTATCCTGCTGATTGTACTGGAATAGTAACTGTAACTCCACACCAGAATTTGGTATACCTCTCTGAAGAGTGACTAACTTAAAAACCAGAGATGCATTGCATATCTTTGCATTAATACATAGTACATCTTGTGTGTCTCTATGAATACACATGCACACACCCCTAGATACACAGAGTATGCTTGTTTATATATATGTAGTTCTAGAATAATCTCACTCACTGACCAAAAAAATTACCACAAGACCTAAGGACTGGTTCAGCTCTTTCTGCAGCAATGCATGCTTCAAGCACCTTCACCCTCAGGTGCAGAGTATAACCCTCTGACAGGGGAAAAGAAGATACAGGAGCACTGCTGGTTTTAGGATTAACCATTTAAGTTCTAACTTTTTAAGAATCTAACTTAACCACCACTGTCCAAAGAGAAAACAATTTCATCATGTCTTATGATGTTTCATATCACATGCATAACCTAAAAGGCAGCTGCTCCCTAACACCAATGAGAGCACAGCCAAGTTTTGTGCAACCCCTGTGCATAAGCAGCTATTTTCCCAAATCAGGAAATACAGGTTTGTATTGAACAAGGCTGTTAGCTGGCTCCATGATCCCAAGGCAGAATGATTCTTATATGTTTTCAAGGATTAATTGTAAAAATCTGAACTCAGTCCATGTTATTTGAAAAAACATGTATGGCCTATCCCAAGCAGAGAATTCTGGTTGCAAAGGTTGTAATTTTACAATTAAATTTGGAGCTGGATTTCTAGAGAATTTTAAGACACAAAAAAGAATTTCCAAAATGTGCCCAGGGCCCACCTTCCTTAGAAATCTTGGTGAAGTGCTTGAATGATTTTGGTAATACTGGTAAATATTCTTGCTCTTACTCCAGAGGTATCTGGGCTTGCTGAATGTGAGTGCCCTGACATATAGCAAGACTGTGTGATGAGGAGGCTGTTGTGTCTCCTGCAAAATGAGAACCAGAGTGTCTCTGCCAGGACTTTGGCAGCTGCTCCCGATAAGGGTTCTGCAGCATTCTGTGGCATTGCCCAGAAAAGCTGCCCCCATGGACCTTGGCAGGTCCCTCAGCACAGTTCCAGTCCTACTGGTGCGACACTGGACTATCCTCAAGATGCTCACAACATATGACAATCACTCATTGTGAACATCCACCTCTCCAAAGCGCCTGCATTCTTGTATGAGGCGACTGCCCCTTTCAGGAGATGAAATCCCCCTTGCTGTCAGCTCTCCTCCAAATGGAAGCTCTTGTCAGCTGTTCCGTAAAAGGTGTCAAAGCACTCACTGGCATCCATTGAAATGGGGAAGTCAATTCTGAATCTGGCCAAGGCAAGCCAAAGGCTGTAAGAGAAGGCCAGCACTGGGCAGCGCAGGTAGTTGGCAGCGCTGCCCTGACAGCCTGAAATAGCTAATGTGAACAGCTTTGGAAGAACTTGTTGTGGTCCAAAGAAGGCATAAGCGTCCCTGCACACAGATGCTTCTGGAACGTTTAATGCCATTACTCCACATGATCCTTCTAGGAAAAAAATTAAACAGTCTAGGAGGGATGCCAGAAAATTAACGCAACATTTCTGCTTTCTTTATACAATAGTAATCAAGGGGACACCAGGAGGTTCTATAAGGCAATGTTGCCATTTGGTGTCAAGTCCCATAGTTATGAGTTTGTGATACAAATTATCACACACCGTGATTCTAAGGCTGCCATAATTTAGAGGGGGATAGTCCATTTCTACACCACAGATGGCTTTGCACCCTGCCAGTTACTTTGTCACTGGATTTTGCTTTTTCTCTGAGAGATGATGATAGATAGCAGGATGGGGACTGGGGAAACAAACTGATTCCTATCATAAGCAAAGACCAGGTTCATGACCACCCAAGGAACCTGAACACGTATAAGTCTATGGGACCCGATGAGATGCATCCTAGAGTCCTGAGGAAATTGGCTGATGTAGCTGCCAAGACAACCTCTATGATGTTTGAAAAGTCACGGCATTCAGCTAAAGTCCTAGGTGACTGAAAAAACAGAAACACTGTGCTCACCTTTAAAAAGGGTGGAAAGCAGGCCTCTGGGAGCTACTGAGATATCAGTCTCACCTCTGTGCCTGGAAACATCATGGAACAGCCCCTCCTAAAAGCTATTCTAAGGCACATGGAGGACAGGGAGGTGATTTGGGGCAGCCGTCAGGGCTTCACCAAGGACAAGAGAGGCTGGACATGACCCAGCAATGTCCACTTGCAGTCCAGAAAGCCAATTGTATCCAAAAGCAGTGTGACCAGCAGGGCAAGGGAAGTGATGCTGCCATTAACACTTGTGAAAAGGTGCTTTACTTTTTTCACACTGATTTTTCTTCCTCTGAGGTTCCTGTTGCTTGCGTGAACAGAGGTTTATGTGAGGCTGCCAGAGGATATTGTTCTTCTTCTGCTCTTTCTTGCTGCAAACTGGAAGTTTTTTCCAAAACTATGAAAACCAATAATCTTCCTTTTATTATATTATAAGACAAACTGTGCTAAGCACATATTTCCTTTAAAATAAAAGGTACTGTTCTTTATTGCATTTTCTTGGTAAAACTGACTTCATTAGTTTTATTGCACCATTTTTACTCATTAAAATTTAATAACATTTGTTGATGAAACAAGGGAAGCTAAATAAATTTTAAAATAATTCAGTACTAACTTACTCTCTCTAATATATGAAGATGCTACATCACTTTCTGGAATATTTTGATCTTAATTCCTAAAGTCATTTCAAGATTTTAGTGGGTTCTCTTGAATCTATTTAACTAGGAGATTTTATCCTTCATTTAATGCTCACTTTGTGGCTGGAAGCCTTATGAGGGAAAGAAAAGCGAAAACCAGTATTTTTCTGTTCCTGTCATTACCCAGACCCCAAATGCAATTGTGGATCTCTCCATATTGACTAAGTGGGAAAAAGGAGTCACATTACCTTTTCATTTATTAATTGAGGAGATGTTTCATGTTTTGTGATCCACATACTAAAATATTTACAGTGGAATTTTCAGAGAATGAGATCACTGCGCTTGTCCAGTCAGAATGTTTGAAAATATTTTCGGCCTCTTTGATCTTCGGAGTTAGTTCTTAAAAAAGGTCTTCACTGGCAGTCAGAAAAGTGTAGGGTAAGAAATACATACATATTCTCACATGCTTAGGGAAACCTGAGTTACATAGATACCTGGGGTTACAGATGTGTAGCAGATGATTTTTTAGGAAACATTTTGTCTGTATACCAACTTGATTAGCTATAACATCCAAAATTACACTATCTCTCAGTGCAGTTGCTTATTTCAGGTGTTGCTTGTATTTTATTGCATAAACTAAACAAAGAGCTCTTTTGGGATTTATGTTTTTCTTATATCTCTTTAAAAGAAAGGATTTTTTGAAATATGTAGGAGAAATAAAGAATAGTCTCTCTACTAAGCATCTTCAAATAAGAGATTGCACACAAGTACACTATATAGGTTAGAAAAGGACAACACAAAATGTTTTCCAAAAGAACCTACTTATCAGTTAACTCACTTATGCTGTTAGTTGCATTGTAATCAGTTGTGCTGGTTGTTTACAGAACTTGGGTTCCAATATGGCAAGATTTACACAGTTGGTGTAAAGCACATAAGGATGAAAATCAAGGTAACAACACAAGGTTGTTACGTTAACCAGCAGAACTAAATCTATTTACTGGGCCTGAATTTGATTACTTGGAGTCTGAGAAACACTTCTAAATTAAAGAATATGAAAATTGTAAGAATTTAGAGGGACTCAAAATCATTATGGTTATATTATTTAAAGCCAGTGGCAAATTAACAGTTGCCCTTCTGTCATGTGGGCCAAGTGCTGCATTATTCTGTGTTGTATTCTAGAATATAAATAACTCAGTAATTTGAACAAGTAGTTAATTTCCATTCAGGGAGTGTTAGATTACTGTTTTAAAGTATGCCCTTTATCTTCTATTTGTTTAGACAAACCCAAAGTCTTGTGCACTAGAGCTCGGACTATCCTCTGAGGGTGTTGAAGTGACATTTTCATTTCTGTGAATGCAAGACATGGCAAAGAGTCTATAGGTGGCAGCCACTTGCAGCCTAGAAGGGTCCTCTACAATAATTCCTCAATGAAACATAAAGTATTAACACAGTTGTGATGTTGACATGGCTGTGACACCATAAAACCTCAAGAATTAAGTCATAAAATCTACAGCCCTCACCTCAGGCTTTTCATTTTCATTATGAGGAGACCTCTTGAATTAAAATAGTTTGAAATGAACCACTTCTATGTCCAGAAGAGTAGATCATCTGGAACTAATGACTACTAGTCTACTGGATATTGTTACTGCCAAACCTTTCAGATTGAACTCTGGGTCTCTTCAAAATGTATTTTACAGCTGACTGCTAATACAATCATTGCTTTGTCAAGGGTCCAGATCCAGGGCTTTCTACTGAAATGACCAAACAAGCTCATAAAGAGCCTGCAATTGCATTCTTCCAAGCACATCAACAACTTTATTTATTGCTTTGATAGTGCAGAAAGGTCTTTTTGGGGCATTACTAAGAAAAATAAGTATTTTGGCTGATTTTTGTCTGGTTTCCTTTTGGTTAAAAAAGAAAATTCTTATACTTTTGAGTCAAAATTTAAAGATCTCATCTGCAAAGATTCATGCCTCTTCCAAATGGCTGTAACCTGGCACAGCAAAATCAAAGGCTAAAACTAATTTTATTTTTTACCCCCTAGCATACCATGGTACGCATTTATCACACAACTAAAGGAAACCCTTCTACAAAGTGATGTTGTTTTAACACTGCTAATCCCATAGTACAATTACATGGGGCCCTGTTTCAGAGAAAAAGGTAAATTACAACTTATGTGTCTGAAAACTTTGACAATTAATCTAACATTTAATTAAAGCTGTGTATTAATATTTTAAAGCCAGATGTTTAACTGTATAGTGATAAAATAACTGGGTGCCTGGGTACAAAGCAGATCTAAAATAGGTTTGTTTTTCAGGTATCTTAACAAGTATTGAGTGCTGCTGGAAACGTGGCTCCATTGGGGATAGTAAAAAACATTTACCATCTGGCTCATGAAGATATACAGAGTGCCCTGGGAGGCTGGAAAGATCAAGTTTTCTTCCTGTGTTAGGCTTTGCGTAAGTACCTGTACTGCTTACTAATATACTTCCCAACTGCAGAGACAGGGCAGGAAGAAGGAAATGACCATACATTCTCTGAGGGATGCTCAGGAGGTAGCAGTGGTCTTGACCACCTGGCATGGTGGTGCTGTGTATAAGATGACCTGGGATGCAAGACAGCACAACTGTTTTCTTCATCTGGACTGGTTTGTTTGTGTTTTCTTCAGAGATGATGTCCTGCAGGGGCAGATACATACAGGTTTGAAGTGTGCTGTCCTGTATGCATTGCACAAGTTTTACATAGCTCACTGGTTGCACTAGAGACAGACAGCAAAGGAACTGTGGCATTTAAACTCACCTGAAATGGGAATTTATTTTTTAAAAAAAAGTCAAAAATAGTGAGACAGTGTAGCATCTACAGCTTGTCTATCACAAAGGAACTCTGTTAGAAGAGAAGCACATCTGACAGTGCTTTAAACCACATAATAATGAAGAAGTTGTAAGTGGTGAATGTGGATGGAGAAATTTTGCTGTACCGTAACAAACTGTGCCAGTTTTGATCTAGAACGTGCTGAAGGGCAAGGCATTGCTACACAGGGGTATATGAAAGGTAAGTGAGTAAAGCAGGCCCACTATTGGCAGATGTTATGCTTTGCAGCAATTTGTATGTTCACTGGAAAAAGCCTATGAACTGTAAAAGGTTGAAGATCACGTCTGCAGTAGGCATAAGTCTGGCTTAGTATGTGTCTCTGCCAGAGTTTGACATGTGACTGATTTTGTATTTCCACTTCAGGCTTCTTACCTGAGAGCCCTGACACAGAATGTAGTACCCATGTTTTGAAAACCACCTCTGTGGTCCTCTACCACCTCAAGTGTCTTCCTGTTCAGAGTATTCATGGGACTAATTTTCCCACTCTGCCCTGCTCCACAGCCTTTCCACAAGACCTACTGCACTGTTAGCTCACTCACTGCCCATCTGTGGTGAAAAGTTTCTTGCATGACAATAAGAAATGTTAGCAAAAATAACCTGAAAACATTGTAAATGGCCCAAGATAAAACAGTTTGCTCAAGGATTATTTAAATGACTCCCAACAGTTCAGGCCGAAGTTACATACCTTTACATTTCTTTCTGGTATTTATTTAGACTTTTGTCCAGTGTAGATTCCTATGCTGTCCAGCTGCCTTTTCATCTCAGCATCCCTGGAAGATCCAACACACAGGAAGGGAAATACAGCCTAGCGGGAAATGCTTTATAGGAACAGAAGACACATGTAGAAAGGGGGTAAACAACTGATGTCAAATCCATGTCCTTTAATTTGGTCAAGGCACAGGATAAAGTTTGGCTGAAAACTTTCCACATTTTGCAAACCAGTTTTCACTTGAAATATTTTTTTTTTTTAAGGTAATGCAAAATAGCTTACACGTGATAAAATTTCTGAGATGAGTTGCGGTTTTTTGGGATGTTTGTGTGTGTTTCACAGTATACTTACATTGGTTTTTCGAGAGGGTAAGTATGTCACTCGAGAGTACTGTGTTTTCTGGGAGCTATAGTTCTGTGTTCCTTGCCTCTTTTCCTGGTTCATACTTCTTCATGGGATCACTTTTTCTGTGCCTGTCTTTGATGCAAATGTTCCATTGCTATGACTGGGATTCTGCCTGCAAAAGAGAATGGCAAAAGACATTCAAGCCATCTTGGTTTGTCAGATGTCATGTGCTTCATCAGATGCCTACTTTCTGAAATGACTGCTTCAATTTTCAGGCTAATTGGAGGTTCAAAATTGTCACTGGAAAAAAGAAATTTCATTTCTGTACATGGCAGAGCAGTTATTATTTTTTCCAAATGGTTTTAGTGGCATGAAAGCTGTACAAGTTATTTAGGTGGTGAAGGCTATAATTCTTAGAGAGCCTGTTATCTCTTATTGTGAAACTCTTTTCTTTTTTTTTCCCCTCTCCTTTCAGAAGATGTCTATAATAGTTTTTGCCAGTCTGGCTGAACCAGGCTCATCTCCAAGGGAGAGTGTTAGCAGGTATTTTACAAAGGCTTTTTCTTTTTTTTTTTTTCCCTGAGAATGTAACCTTTAACACAGGCTCATCATTAACTGCAGTCATTTAACATGAAATGCCAGTAGCAGAGTATTTTTTCCAGTTACCGTAGCAACATCCTAGGACATCAGATGGTGTCAATAAACAAAAATCCACTGAAACATTATTATTATTTTTGAACCACCTCTATTAAGACAGTTTAGCTTATCTTGGATCAGGTGGTGATGAGTTCAGCTTGTGTTTTTGTACCTTCATGTGACATTTGGTATTTTTGTGCATGTGTGGCCCTTGGTGTATATTGCTTGCCTACACACCCTCCTACTCCCCCCAAGGACTGCTGTACTAAAGTAAGTTTGTACAAACTCATGTCTCCCCCTGCCTTTTGGCTGTCTGCAATCTCTGCAGTTCTCCTGCCTAATGACAGGGAATGTCATTGTAAAGAGAAAGGGGATGCATTTAATTAACCAGTTATTTCCCTCTGCTACTTCTTGTTTTATAACTTCTTTTAGCATGATGAAGAAGTAGCTGTTTGTGCACTCCTACAGTCCTCATATCTCATTAGGTGTCCAGGATTCCAAAGACTTGCTTTTCCTTCTGGCACATGGAAGAACAAAGATGAAAATACCTGTATAATTCTCCATATAGCTTTTTCCCTCCAACCTCAATGAACTACCATCTGGAGGAAGTGAATGGAAGAGGGTTATACCTTATTTCTTGGGACGACTTGAGATAAAACATCTTCAGTATAGACCATCTGACTGCGTCAGTTCCTATATTGGAAAAGCTGTGCAAACATTTACAGAGGCGACCTCACTTGTTTTATGAATATTGTCCTTGCTCATTAACTGTGCCTCATGGTACTTAGAGTCCCATGGAAACAGAAGTAATTAAAGCAACACTCACAAAAGCTAGTGTAAATCTCACATTTCCATGCAAGCATCCAGTACATGGATACAAAATCACATGCAGAATTTACACTACTACAAACAAAAGGGGTGATTTGATTTTATTTTTTCTGATATGCATAATGCTTGGGGGAAAAAAGGTCACTGAATAACTAAAAATTATATGTGAGTTCTTTATAAACACTAGATGTTTTCAGAAGAAAGTGCTTTCCTCCCACTGTCATAAGGCAAAACTAATGCTCAGAAATCCTAATTAGTGATGGGCCATGAGGCAATCTCAGTATAGTTCTCTATCCACCTACTCCCAGATAGCAACTAATTCAGTTGCAAAATAATGATGCTGAGATCATTTCTACAGACTTTTCAACCATAGTGCAAAACAGTAGAATAACTGGGTACAGTTGCACCTTATTTCCCATTTTTCTCTCATTTTTCCACCTGATACACTTAATTTTCTGGGTTCTGGATGTCACATTTTCAGCTCACGGGAAAGGTATAGCTTCTTTGTCCTCTATGCACGTGCCTCTTGAATGTATGAGACAGTATCACCCCTGAGACAGAATTAATTTAGCAGGTTTTTTTTCTTACAATATAAAATTCCAGCATAAGAGCTTCAGGAAGTCTGATGTACCACCTGAAAGGGAAGGGTTTGTCCATTTTCAAAAATAAAATACTTCAGTTTTGTGTGCTAAAAGCTAGTCTCATTGTGCATCAGTATAAACAGGGAAGAACTCAAACTGTGGTCTGTTCAGAGGTCTGATAACTGTAATACAGTGGGGCACAGCACACAGCAATTGGAAGGAAAATCCCACACCACAGCTGGAAAGAAATCCTAGTAGGTATTGTTATTAGGACTTGGGATTAGAAATATTAAAAAAAAAATTAAAAAAAAAAAGAAGCCCATTTTCCAGTTTAGTCTCTGTATCCCCCATGTACACTTCTTGACTGTAGATACACAAAAACAAGCATCAATAACTAGCAAATTGCAAATACAATTTGCAAACAGCAGATACGGATAAGGTGGAGTCAAAACAATTTGTTGCCATATAATTCAATCTAGAAAAACATTTTGAATTCAATTCAAGTGGTCGCAATTTGTTTGTGTTTCTGCAGAGAAGTACAACATTATGACTTCAGAAAATCTCACTACTGAAAGGCTTAATAAATTCATAGAATTGACGCCCAAAACAGGCCGATAGAAACTGCTTAGAGACAAAATTTTAAGTCTTTAAACAGCAAGGTATTTATTAGCGACGTCGGGGAGCTCCCCAGCTCACGCTGGAAAAAGGGGCTCCGAGGGGTTGTTGTAAAAACGGGTAATTTATACAATCTCAGGGTGCGATTTCATCATCTTTACATACATATTCATATTATTACATAATTTGATTATAATAT
>JAWMRA010000130.1:17197643-17343766 GCA_035584735.1 Pseudotriccus pelzelni
GTTGATCTGAACAGAACAAGTTTTCCTTTGAGCAGAATAGGAACGGGGAGTGATAGGAACAGGGGAGTGATCTATCTGTTTTGGTTAACCCTTTTAAAGCCTTGCTTCTCTTCATCTGAACTCAAACTGGATAAAATACTAAACAAATTGTTCTTTCCACAGACAAACTAGAACTGCTAGTCTGTTCTTGTGTAAGTAAAATTGCAAAAGCAACCCTATTTTTTAAAATATCTGCTAAACTGAAGAAGAAATAACTTGCATTTGAGAATTTAGATAGAGTCATGCAGGTCAGGAATCAAAACTGAGCTTTAATTGTAGTTGACTGAGTTAACTGAGACTGTCATTTATTGAATAAAGTGATTTGGAATGGGGGGCCCACAAAATATCACGAAATTTTTCAGTATCAGACTTACACAAGTGTGGTAGGTTTTTTTGCCAGAATAGTTCTTCCAGGAGTGGTTAGTGTTTGGTAGGGGTGGCTTTTTCTTGGCACATAGAAAGACCTACAGCAGCAATCACTGATGGTAGTGTTGTGGATTTTTAATATATAGGTTTTGAAGAAATACAAGAAATTCCTTACTTACATTGTTTGTTATGTTTCTAGTTCACTGAATATGTCCTTGTTTTAACATTAATAAAGGGCTAAGAGGAGTACAATTCACTATCTCTAAAACATTTCTATGCTTCTACCTCTCTTCTCTCATTACTTTATTTCTTCCATGTGAAAGAGTCCCCATATGACCTTCTTTGGTGGTCTTCCAGCTGATTTAATCCCTCTTTTCAGAACATGCTCCATCTCTCTTTTTTTTTTCTTTCTCCCAGTAGATAGCCAAAATTGAACAGGATTCCCAGTGAGAATACAATCGTCATATTATTTCATTGCATTTAAATAGTTTCAGTATGTTCCTTCTGGTTTCTTCTCCCTTCAACAAACCTTTATTGAACTGCCCTGCCCGTTCATCCCACCTTCACCTAATTTTTCCAGCTCCTTCTAAAATTCATTACAATTTTTTCTGATGAGTAATCTGAACATGATAATCCCATCTGTTTCTGTGATATGACATAACTATGATAAATAATAACATTTCTACACAGTCTTTTGGTGTTAATTGTCCTTTTGGAGGAGGTGATCTAATGCTAGTGTATGACATGACAGATGGTGTGTAGCCACAAGGTCTGTGGCCAGCAGGTTGAGGGAGGCAATTCTCTCACTCTACCCTTGTGAGATCTCACCTGGAGTGCTGCATCCAGCTCTGGAGCCTCCAGCGTAAGAAAGATGTGGACCCGTTAGAGTGGGTCCAGAGGAGGGCCACGGACATGATCACAGGGATGTAACATCTCTCTTATGAAGACAGGCTGAGAGAATTAGGTTGTTCATCCTGGAGAGGAGAAGGCTTTGGGGGTCCTCTTTGTGGCCCTCCAGTACCTAAAGGGGAACTTATGAAATAGAGGGAGAGTGACTTTTTACACAGGCAGATACTCCTAAGACAAGGGGGAACTGTTTTAAACTAAAAGAGGAGAGACTGAGGTTAGATGTTAAGAAGAAATTCTTTGCTCAGGGTTTAGTGAGGCAGTGGCACAGGTTGTTCAGAGAAATTATGGATGCTCCACCCCTGCAATTGTTCACAGCCAGGTTGGATGGCTTCTGGGCAGCCTGATGTAGCGTGTGGCATCACTGTCCGTGGGAGAAGAGGTTGGACCTAGATGGTATTAAAGGTGCCTTCCAACCCAAACTATTGCATAAAAGAAAGAGATCTCAAGCCACTGGAATTAGAGATATAAGGCAACAACTTATTTCCTGCTTTACACATAATGTTATAGAAAATCATCTGAGTCAAAACTATGAACATCATCAAATTTACGACTTTACAGATTGCTCAGGATGTGCCACCTGTTCTCAAAGCTGTAAACATGATTCTGACTATGGAGAAGCTCTGTATTAACATAAAGGTAACATCAAAAAATTTTACATGATGCAGAACTTTTTTGTGCTGCTATAAGGGTTGCGCATTCAAATATGATCATCCGCTGAAGGAGACAGGCTGTATTCAGCTTGCAGTTTTCATATGGGAAGTGCTCTCATTTATTTTGCTAGCCTATAGACAATATCCAACTGACAATATCACTTTATGCCAAAGAAAGTGTTAACACACACACATCTCTTTCTATCTTCTTTCCCCAAAGAAATCAATTTACGTGAATGCTGAAATGAATAATTTCAATGGGGAAATCACTGTAACTGCTAGAAATTAATCTAGGTGGACCCATAATTTAATTCTTAGTGTGACAATGAATCTAGTTACATGCTTTAATGTAAACACATAGTTTATTGTAACCATAGGGATAGAATGGGATAACAATGAATATCATACAAGTAATTATTACAGGTTTTGTGCCTAAATCAATGTAACTTGCTCTTAGCATAGCTAAAACTACAAAATTACAGAACACCAGAGATACAAGACAGAGAGGAGCCAGGGATTTTTCAGGTGCAAAATGAGGAAAGGAACACCAGGGGGGCCCTCTAGGCAGTAAATGTAATCAACAGAAAAATAAATTATTTAATTCCGTTTTCTTTTGTAGACACCCTTTTATTGGTGAAAGTAACAAAAGAGGGATCTGGCATAGGTGCTGTCAAATGCTGTTAATTACTTCCTTTGATAGGACACTTTGTTCTGAATATTTCTATTTCTTCAGTGACTTTGAATCCAGCCATCTTGCATTCTTTAAATTGTTTTATTTTGTTACTATTTATGAGGCTGGGCTGTGATAATTCCATGTTGTACAGTTGGGAAGAAACAGGCTGAGTAATTTGCCTAAGATAAAGTAGGCTTATGGTTGAGAAAAAGGGCAAAGATTAAAACCCACATCTCAAACACTAAGCTACAGTTTAAAGCCCACATACTTTTCTGTTTCCCTATTAAGAGATATCACTTGCCTCCGTCCCTTGAGGAAAGTCTGAGTTTTATTTTACATTTAAAATTAAGTTTCACCTTTCACATTACACTGGAAAAACATGATTCCTTCTCAATTTACAGCACTTATCTTCTCAGGTCAAAATGAACTTTTTTAGAATTTACAAGTAAGCCATTAATTAGTTTAGGACTGAAAATAAATTTTAAGTTATGTCTTTAAAGGAATTTAGCATCTGTGATACTATTTTTTTGTCCTGAAGGTTCTTAATTCTCTTAATTAGACAGTAACAGAACCTCTTCAAACTATTCACACCATTAAAAATAATTGAAAGTGTGTGTGTAAGTTATATTTGAGGAGGAAATTAGTTTGTAATTAAGTGAAATTATTGATGATAATTTCTTGACTGTATAATTATGGGGTTTAAGAAATACATAATGTCTCAGTAATGTGGTTTCTTTTACCCTTAAGTTAGTCTCAGCCTTAAATTTATCTTAGCTTTGTTTGTCTGGTAATTGGCACTAAGGGGAGAACTTGGAGTGCATCAGTCAGTTGGATTTGCTCCAGGTCATTCTCTCTCTCCCAGAAATGATTGTAGTACTTATTTCAGGGTTTGGAGTAAAGGTGGGCTCATCTGCATAATACTCCCTCCTGTCCTTTCTCCAGCTAAGAAGCCCTGGGATGCAAAGCCCCAGGTTCTGCAAGAAGCTGCTATGGAGGAAAGGGAAACATGGGCTGGATTTATTTCAAGTACCTTAACACCAAAATATGCTGCTCCTTTGTAAGCACGGGCTTAGGTGGATTGCTTCTATGACAGGGTGCACACACAGGATGCCGACAGTTCTTGCTTGTCCTGCCGTGCATCCTTGGATTTGCTGAATAAAGGGCTCAGAACCCTAAGCTGAGCTTGCAATGGTGCACTGAAGTTCTATGCCTTTGAACATTTGATGGGCACACAACCAAACCCATTCGGAGGCTGAGTCCACTATGCCTTCTTGCATTCAGTGCAAGCCAGGTCTTTCCACCCTGCCGTGTTGAAGTGAAGGTGATTTTGTATGTGTGTACCCACAGACAACTTGTCACAGACAAAAGAGAGCATGTCTGGTGCTATGAGCTTCACAAGTCATCCTTCGGATAACACAAGAGACAGAGGAATAGGAAGAGTCTGGCTGCTCCCAATCAAGAGTTACAAGGAGTAAGGAGTCTTCTACTGTCTCGGAAGTACAGATTGAAGGAAAGCAGGAGCTGCTCACATGTTTCCCCCAACAATGCAAAAGCATTTTCTCAGGGCACGGGAGCTATTAAGGGCACAAACTTACTTTGAGATTAAGGGGTTCAGTTGGTTGGCATCATTGATGCACAGTAGTTTCTAAAAAGAATGGTGAGTACTGACAGCTATTTCCAAAATTACATCAGAATCTTTCCTTCCTTACCCAAAAGACTGGGTTTGATTGGATCAAGAAGAAGTGGCCTTTAATGGAAGTTTGAAATTTATTTCTGTTTCACATACTTGAAATGCTCCAGTATCATGGTTCACCTCCCTATTAAAGTCGAGTAAAAACCAAGGCCCATATTGTTCATATCGTTTTACAAGACCCACATCACCTTGCAACTATGCTGTGTGCCACAAAATCCCAAATACAGCCTCTCAGACTGTTAGCTGTGTTATGCTTAGGGCAGTAGAGTAGTTAAGAAGACACTGTGCAAAGCATCTCCAAAAACTTCATTGATCAATGTGTCCATGTGCTCTCTATGCACGTTTGGAAGAGATCTGAAAATTGAGATAATTTGTAACTTTACCCCAAAATGCTGTTTCTGTGAAAATAACACAACTGGGAGCTGAACCTGTCTCTGAGGCAACACACCTTTACATCAGAAGGCTTTGGGCTATGGGAACACCTGTCTCAAGTCAAAAAATACTCTTCTTTCCAGTGCAATGTAACAATAGTAATAAGTAGAGTAGCTGTACTGTGAGGGTGGAACAAAGATCAAGGGTAGTTTAATTATGCCATGCAAACAGAGCAATTTTGCCTCAGCTCTCTCTAAAGACAGTAACGGAAGGTCACTATGGGAGAAAAAAAGAGAACATGAAAGGCGGGGAAATAGAAATTGCTATATTCCAAAGGTATAGAAAGCTACGGGGTACTCAAATGTCCACCGTCTCCCACACTACTCTTTCACTGTTAATAGCTGCACCTCTCAAGAGCTGAAGGTACCCCATGGAGGACCCTGAGGCATATTATAACAACATCAGTAAAATACAACCCAATTCTGACCCTAATTTTGCTATTTCCTCATAACCCTTTGGAGCTGGCTACCCCACAGTGTGAATACAGGTAAAGGAAGTATGCATTCCCTAACTTTTTTTATATATTGTTAAAAAATATCTGCTTGTGGCTAACACTGCAGCGGGAGTGTACAGGGGAAGAACTCTAATTCTCCCTTAAACTGAGGTATGCTGTGACTCGTGGCTTTCAATGGCACCACGTAAAGCAAAATAATCTATCTCCAGACAAAAGGTAACAGATTCTGAATTTCAGGAGCTAATCTCTGGTGTGCTGACATGAGGTATACAGAATAATAACAGATTAGTGAAGAAACTGATTTGAGACTAAATGTAGAATGGATGGTTTCATCAAGTATATCATGTACTGTCCTATCTAGATTCCTGTCATACCTGTAAGCACAGAATTTGAAGAAGACTGTAATTAATAGCTTAAAAAACATAACTATGCTGTCAGCTTATAGCTTCCTTCTTCATAGGTGATGCTAGGGAAAGAATTCTCCAGAGTTCCAATTTATTTCAAAATAGCAAAACAATCTGTTTTAAAAAATAAATGCCCAAGCCAAGATGATGAAGAAACAAGCCAGCTGAAATGTATAAAATACGTTCCAAAATTAGGATTCAGGTTTAGTTAAATGTTGTCAAAATGCTCTGAAATTGATCCTAGTTGATGCACTCTTATTTGCCCAAAATCTGAATTACTTTTCAGTGAGTAAAAGCAGATTTGAATTAAATCAATTAAAAACTTGTGACAGTCTATTTCCCTACAACCATATAATTTTATAGTATATTCTTGATCCAACAACAGTGGCCTGTTTGAAATTATGACATTGGATGGAAAGCACCACATTTAGCCAATGAAGGAACTTTGTGTGTTGTGCTGTATTCTTACACGCATTTTCTCTTTATACTTAGGATTCCTATTTTCAAGAAGGCTTAAAGTGTACACTTGAAATAAATAAAGAAGCCTTATAAAGAAAGAAATCTGACAAGTTATATGAGAGCCTTTTAGAGCATTCAGAAAACTTATAAACATTGCTAGGCCTGCAACAAAACTGCAACACTTAGCAACAGTGGTTTAGCTTTTTCACCTTTGGTGGTATGGTATCTGATGTCCTTAGCACCTGTTCTATCTCACACATACATTTTTTTGCCACAGAAAGACCAAGTTAAGAAAGGCCACCATGGTAACTCTTGAATGTGAACCAGTTCAGAGTTTAGGGCTAAATGTTATGTTTTAAATCTACCTCAGAAAGATGGTACAAATAATATTGGTTTAGAAGAACAAAGCAACAACCAGAAAGTTGTCAGTACATCTCAACTCACATTTAACTGGCCCTGAAACCTCATAGTTTGACACAAAGCTGAAGCAGATTCAGTTCAGGTTTTACCCAGCTAAACCTGATGAAAGTCTACAAAAGCCAGAAGACAATAACCATTCTTCATTATTAATACTGCAGAAACAACATGAAGAAAAATAAATTCTGATATTAGAAACAGGCAGCCATTTGTTCATTCTAACCCATATAGGATGTTCTTCATGAAACCCCTGGAGGTATCTTTCTTAGTTGTGTGTAGGGATTTAGATGTGTACCATGCTATTTTCTCATCTGGAATAAATTAGGCTGGTTGCCCTAATTTCAGTACTATATACGGAGGCAGAAAAGAGTTTCGTGATTCTTTATAGCAGGATATAAAACTTTTGGTGTATACTCAAGTGTAAACACTTAACTAGATGAAAATGATGGAGTATATGCTCCAAACCCAAATGTACTGTACACCAGCAGAAGGAATCTCAGTCAGTAAGAGTTGATTCTGAATTTGGTGTCCTCAAGTGATCTAGAGATGTGTGTAACTGGCCCTAGGAGTGCTTCCCCCTTAAAAAAGCCTGTGTTCATTGCTTTGGACAGGAGAGGCAGAAGATTGCTTAAATATTACTCAGAAAACTCAAGAGAAACTAATAACTACAGCAGAGAACAAGTGGATGGAGACTTCCTTTTCCAAGTACTGAGGAATGAAACAACATCTCTTTCAGTTGGCTAGATCTGAAGTTTTCTGTGAGATCGTCCTGCATGTCAGGATCTGTAAATGGCAAAAGAAACATCAATATGCAGTGAGAGAAAATTTTCTAGATACAGATAGATATTTACCTTTATGTCAGCATTATGAAGAAATTGGTTCTGGTAGGGTGGTTCTACTACCAGGTGGCTTCACAGTAAGGCAAACTGTAATAAGTTCATGCAAGAGTATAAATCTAAGCCATTGGGCTGATGGTGAAAGAAATAAAATTAGATACTTAAAGTAAATAATTTTCCTCTTTGAACTGTTACTATTTTTTGTAGATGCTAAGCTAGGTTCAAGACTCTGAGTGCAAGAGCTGTGTAAGTAATTGAGGCACATAGAAAATGTTCATCTTGTAAATATTTCAGTGATAATAATGAGGAATAGTAGTTTGTACGCACTATGAGACTTCCCTAGGAAGGTCTCAAGGATCCTTGCCAATCAATAATTAAGTCTAGTAGCAGCTTCTGTGCTGCTTAAGAATTTCACTAGTTTGAAGAGAAGCAAACTGAGATAAAGCCAACATTCTTCTTTCATCATTATTTCTTCAATATGCAAAGAAGGAGATGTTTTCACAAGAAATGGGGACATTATCAACTGCTTTGTTATCATCTTAGTTGGCAGGAAGGATTAACCTGGAAGACTGTAATATTTACTAACACAGGGCTTAGTTGGGTACTTTTGAAAAATTGTTCCCTGTTCCTACAGGAATAAGTTTTCTATGGATGATGTCCCTGCTATGCTGTGGCACTATTCTGTAGAGACAGCAGAGGTATGGCCACCTTCATAGAGACTGCATTCATGTCCACCACAAGCCTTCCTGGGCAGTTAACAAAACTCTTGGTATGGGTCTTTGGTAGTAACTGTCCTGTGATATTAGACTCACGACCAGGGCAAAGGCCAAAGAAGTATATAAGAAAACACAGAAGATCTTCACTACAATTGGACTGCATGACTTTCTTCCCAAACATCTCCTTCTCCATCCCATCTCTCCTACCAAGTAGTAAGGATGCTAGAGAAAGGCATATTGTCAGAAGGTAATATCAATTTGAAGGAGCAGCATTCTCTGAGGGAGTAGAGACTTGGACTGATTTAGCCAGGCAGAGATTTGTATATACGAGCTGATCATCCAGACTTTGTACTGGAGAAAGGTGCTTCTAGCGCTACCCTGGTTTTGGCTGGAACACAGTTAACGTTCTTCCTAGTAGCTGATGAAATACTGTGGTTTGGATTAAGTATGAGAATAATGATGATGAAACACTGACCTTTTTCATTGTTGCTAAGCTATGTTTCCACTAAGTGATAAGGCTGGACAGGCACAAGAAGCTGGGAGGGAACATGGCCAGGACAGCTGACCCAAACTGGTGAAAGGGATATTCTTTTCCATATGACACCACTCTTAGTATATAAACAGGGTGAGAAAGCTGGTTGGGGTCCACTACTTGGGACACTGGTTGGACACTGGTTGGAAAGTGGTTAGCCATTGCATTTTTCAACACTTGGTTTGCATGTTCTAGTTCTTTCATCATTATTAGCAGTATTATTATTTTCTTCCTTTTCCATCCCATTAAACTGTCTTTATCTCAACCTGAGTTTTTTTACTTTTTCAGTTCTCTCCCTTATCCATATGGTGGGGGCAAGGAGGGGAGTGGTGAGGTAGAGGCTGTGTGGGGCTTAATTGCCAGCTGGTGTTAACCATGTCAAGTGTATGACATAGACTCAACAGAAACCAGATATTTGAAATAGGTCAGATGAACAAAAGGCTAAAAATAAATGCTCTTCTTCACTGACAACAAATATATGTAGATCAAAAACATGTATATCTACCCTTTACAAATACCATGTGAAGTAGGACAACTTCCACATAGTAAACTCCTTTTTTTGAAATCTGTTGTTGCCAGTAGGCCTTAGCAGACATCCAACTAACCCTATCTTACCTTACCAGAGAAGAAGAACACATACTGAAACAGGGACTAGAGTTTCCAAAAAATTATTTGGTGGGAACTTATTGTTGTCCCCACTGACACCAGAGGAAGTTCTGACACTGACCTTGCTGGAGGCATTAATTCTCAGTGTCTCTGGAGACAGGGTGGGTGCCGAGCCCTATTTAATCCAGATGTATCTAATCTAGCACAGTGTAGTGCAGCATATTGCCATCTATCCATTGCCAAAGGGAAGTTCCATCATACATAGAAAAGATATTAAAATATTTTTTTTGCTTGAAAAATCATAGACAGAAATATCTTACTCCAAGAGCAGTCCAGCTCCCCTTCCAGTTCTGACATTGCTTATTATTAGCAGTGCTTTTGATATCTTCTAACACTCAGTGTACCTGCCCCTGCTGAGCTGTAATTAGTTTAGAAGAAAAACGGTCCTTTTACATAATAAACTAACATTTTCATCTCTAATAAAGAACATAAAGCTTATAGGGGATTTGATGAAAAAAAAAGTACATCAGGGACAGCCAAACACTTTGCTTTACTCAAGAGATTGTCAGTGGGGTTTTCATGGGCCACCTCCTGAGTTCAAAAAGTCTAATATTTAGGCATGGCCAGTCATTAATATTTCATTGCAGTCTCTCAAAGATGGAAAAGGGCTTATCTTCTCATTCATGATAGCTTTAAGGCCTTGTATGTTGGGGTTTTTTTCTAACATCTGAGCTCACTTACACCATTTTTAACCCTTCTTGTTCACATGATACACAGTAATAGCAGATCAGGGAGTTGTTGTCATCCTTGTTTTGCAAGTGGAAACTTTGAAATGCAGTTGTAAAAAAAGAGAGCAAAAGTATTGAAATATGCATTCCAAGATTTCCCAACAACTTTTGTTCCAACTAAATCCAATAGTCCAACAAAACATGTAGGGAGGACTTAAACTGCATTTACGGAAACTAGGCACCTCACAAAAAGGAAGGTACCTAAATGACATGGAAGGAGTTATAGAAAAATTTGTTAGCAACAGAGAACAGTGCTGCAAGATACTGATATGTCTGAACTTTTCCTTTTATTCATTTACATCTCTGATTCTGATCTGAATAAATATTAATTTTAATATGGAAGCAACCTTAAAAAAAAAAAAGCAGAAAAAATACCAGCATTGTCATAAGAAATAATGTTGCTTTCTAATTTTAGTCTTGAGCAGGAAGAAGTAGCAAGGGAAAGATGTCATTGTGTGTATCGGAAGATGGAATAAAGGTAATGCTCAGACTTTTCACCTGTGATGGCAAAACCAAGAAGATAATTAAGACAGCAAACGGCAAGTCATATATGGCTTTCAATGAATGAGGAGGGGGAGCAAGAAATAAGCTATCTGCAAAGTGTTAATTCCCCTGAATGAGGAGGGAAAGAACGAAGCATCTTGTGAAGGCTGATGATGATAAGCTATCTGAAAAATTATTAATTTCCCAGTTGTTGAGCAAGTGGAGAGGAGAGACCTCTCTTACCTGGGCAGGGTTGTCAGATTTTTCATGCCACTCTACCTAAAGAATTTTTAGCTGAAGGTGATGCTGTTTTTTCAGTTCTTTTGACCTGAATGAATCTGTTGCCAGTCCAGAGAAAACTGTATGGAAAGGCTGGCTCTTGTTTCTAATAACTTAGTTTTTAAAAGGAGTCATTTTATTTTGAACATAATAAGCAGTAAGGAAAGGAAGCAAGTGACGGGAGAAGGAGAGAAGAAACAGAGGGAAGAATAAAGGTAAAAAGAAGAATAAAAAGAGAACATCAAGAAGGAACATGGATATCTGAGAGCGCTTTTAGGAGCTTGGGAGACAGGTCGTTCTGAAGTAAAGCAGGGGAATTTTACCATTTTGATACTGTTTTCTTTCTTATTGATGCTATGAGTGAAAACATGCTGGAAAGTCTGTGGATAAGCAAGCTGCAGTAAGAGAAAAGTGGAGTTATAGTATGCAAGGTATGGATTGCTATTGTCTTGAGAGATCATTGCAAATCCTTCAGTGGGGAAATATCTGCCAAATTTAAAAGCTCTCCTCTTTATTTCTTCTTAGAGGCTGTGGTCAAGGTCTGCAGCTGAGGCAGCTCACCCAATCCTAGTCTCAAGCACAAGAAGTTCTGAATGTGTCAAAGGGTTAAGAACCCCAGCACGATGGTACTGAGTGCTCTTCGTCTCCCTGGGATGTCTTGGAGCTGAGACCTACCAGCATCAGAGACCAGGAGGGTTTAAATCCATTTGAAATAAACCTGCCTGAAAACTTTCCCCTGAGATACTCAGGGATTCTCCTCCGGGAAAAACTGCTTTTGCAAAAAGCTCAAGGTTCTTCTGTATGCTTCTGCTAATAATGATCCCTTTCTTGGGAGAGAGGGAGAGAATTGTTGAATGAAGGCATGTTTTATCACCAAAACAGAAGCAATTTTTCAAAGCTTGTAGCTGTCTTTGGCCAAAAAAAATTTTATGGGTGTTTACCTCCTTGGCAGTTGGTAAATGTGGTGAATTTTATGAGAAATTATATTCTAAATGTCTACATATTTAATATTTCAGTTGCTTTTATCAAACTGTGTTTTCTAATAAACTTAACGGAAACCTGATGTGATAAGAGTTTTGTACTTGTAAAATACTACTGTTATACTGTTGGGGGCAGGAGGGGTGGGTTGTGGGGTGCTTTTTTAGACTGCTATTCAGCCAGGAAAATAGTGTTGAGTGAATTTAAATTAAGAGGAAACATACTTGCACAAGGATTTCACACGAGTGAAAGAAGCTCAAAAAAAAAAAAAGAAAAAAAAGAGAGAGAAGAGAATATGGGCAATAAGGCAATGACAGAGCAAGAAAGACAGACAAACAAAATGGGGTACAAGAAAGTCCCTTCTAATACAATTTTCTTAAAGGAGACTAATGGTTTAGATAATTTGCAGGCATTTAGGCATTGTTGCTATCAACACAAATATCTTAATTGCTTTCCCACGGTCTTACACGCTATTGCTTCTTCTTTATCTACTTTTTCTTGAAGTCATCTTCTTGAACTTTTCCTAACCAATTTTCTTTCTGCTAGTTTGGAATTTTTTTTTCACTTTTAAAAGTTGTTCAGCTTCCTATAATCGCTTAATCCAGTAATTTTTTTGTTCTTGGTTCAGTTATTACTGGTGGGGGAGAAGCTCGTGTTTGTGTGGTTCATTCATTAGTCTGAATAAGTAAGAATGAATATCCTACAGGTAATATGCTTGCAATTATTATTTTCTCTACTTGAAGTTGGGAAGAAATCACAGAAAAAATCAGCACATTGATCATGCAGCCTTATTTCTTCTGCTGAATAGAGAGCTGAACAGAGAAAAAGTTGTTAATTGTAACAAACCCCTATAGAAGAGAAATAACTCTCCAGTGGAGAAGCGCATACATGAAATGTGACTGACACCTATTCTGTTTGCTGAAGTTCTCTTTGGGTTTTGATGGTTGGCTGCCATATGCTGAGTTTGTCTGAAAAGTCCAATTACTAAGATGAATAAATAAGGAAAAGTTTCAAAGGGACTTTGGAAGTGTTTTTCTGTTTTTAAAAAACATTGAGTTTATTTATTTGTGTAACTGTGCAGTGGAATTCTAAAATTCGTGTGTTCAGTAATGCTGGTTTAAGAACATAACTATTTATTACTTTTGTATGTTCCTGTGAAAAATATGTTGTTTATACTTGAAAAAGGTGTGCCAAATGAAATCCCTTTTTTCTTAAGTATCTTTGTCAGCTGCATTTTTTGTGAGAAAAAACAAGAACATGAACATAGAGCAATAAAAATTGCCTCATCCTCTAAAAATAAAAGAAATTAATCAAAATTGTTAGTAGAAACATTGCTCCTGGTCTCCACACTATTAGAAACACTCATTAGGATTAAACCCTCCTGTCTGAGTCCAATGCAACGGAAAAAGCATAATTAAACTGTTGAAAAGTGCCACCTCATTGCTATCTCTGTGTTAGTATAGGCAGGGAAACACAAGAAGCTTTTAAAGGGTTCTTGCACATAAATGATAAATCAGAAAATGTGTGTCCTTACAGTGAAACCATCAGAAAAGGCACAGGCTGCCTGGAATAATAGGATTTCTGTTCTGTAAACAAGTGCCTCAGTGCTTGTTAAGAGACAGAGATGGCAGATGTTAGAATATTGAAAATGATGTTTTGGAAATGACAGTGTTAGGTTTCATGCCGCTTGGTACTAACCTAGAAAGGACAGTTTTGCTTCAGCATTTCAAGTGAGCTGAATTGCTAATACTGACACCCTCTTCTCTGAACCAGACTTTCTGACCATGCTCTCTCATAAGAATACTTCCATGTACAATCTGGTCCCAAGTAAACAGAATTTGTGTCAAAATGTCAATTTTACTTGGTATTTTCCGCTTTCATATTTGCCTGTTACTCCTTCTTTATACTTTTTTTTGATTCTTTTTTTTTAAACCATTGAATAAAATAAAAGGAAAAGGGGAGAATGTGATTTTTAAGTGAACATAATAGGGTTTTTTCAGTGATTGAGAAGACCATAATAGAAAGCCTAATCTTCTTGCCAAGAATTTAACTGTGGGTACAAAATTGTGTTTGCTGGGGAGTGGTGGTGTGTAATACAGTGGAGTGCTTCTTGTTCAAGGGGATGATATAATAACAAAAGAGTGTTTCCATCAAGTGAAGCATTGTCATAAAACTCAGTGCTATCCTAATGAACACCATCTCACAATAAAAAGTAATGGGTGTATAAAGTATTTAAAACACACTTTGATTTTGAAATGGGTCATGAACAAATATAAATAGGGTGATATGTTCAGTTTCGCAACAGTTCTGTAACATGAAATGGGATTAATTTAATGGCACATCAAGTCATGTCACCAGGATATGAAGTGAGGAACACCGTGTGCATCTGAAGCTTAGGTCCCTAACTGTGGTCCCCTGGGATTCCCAGTCTTACTGAAAGGTTGCTTAAATGTTTCCAAGAATTAACACTACAAAGTTAAAAAAAAAATTTGAGCCATTTTATGGTAAAGAGAATTTCTTTTCAGTCCCAAATCATGGCAGAGGTTAGATGTGTTCCCTTGACAAATAGTTTTGCCAAACTGTAACCGAACAAACTAATCCCTCAAAATCCCAGAGTTTCCACTGTTGAATGACAGTCATTTTACTTTGTCTCACTTAAAGAAGGCCTGTGGTTCCTGGGCAAGTCCCAGCTTTGTTGAGTTACTCTGTACTTGGCACATCCAGTCCTGCAAAACATTTTCCTGCTTTCAAGCCACTTAGATGTGCAGTACACATCTCCTCGAATGCACTCAGCTAATGTACCATTAGCCACTGGCATAACTACTGTGGATGAGAAGGGCTTTGAGAATATTATATCCTACAATATTTGCTCTGCTAAGGCTTTTGCAGATTCTGTTTGTGGCTTTCAAGCCACTCAGCAAAGAGAAAGAAACAACCCCCTGTTGCATGCAGAACTTTTTTGGTCTCAGAGAGCAGAAGTGACTCTGGTTCCTGAGGGACTCATTCTGTCAAATACACACACACTGAGGCACCATCATTACCATTTTAATATCACTACTATGGTGCTGATTAGAGTTTTTAAGCAACTCTGGTGGTTTCAGCATCTGTGGCAGGGAATTTAATTGGTGCAGCAGTGCTGTGTTAAGCAACTGAAGTGTCCACAAGGGAATGCCTGGCTCTCAACTCTCTGTGAAGACAGGAGGAGATCCTCAACAGCTTGTCCACAGTAGCTGATGATCTTATCCCTTATGTTCATGTTTTTCTAAAGCGTATGGCTGTGGGCAAACATAATCTTTCAGCTTCAGCTGTGCCATGTGAGCAGGGTACTTCCTCAAGCTCCTCATGTCTGAAGGAAAGCCTTTGTAAGGTTTAGCTAAGGACTAAAGTACAGGCAGTCTTCCTCCTCAGACCAGAAATACAGCAGTCACATGACAAAAATGCACTAATCGAGTTCAAATAGTTTGGCTCTGAAAGCATAGGTGTAACATCAGACCAGGCCCCTTCAGCTGAGAGGGAGCAGTGTAGTCCTGCTGCGTGACCTAGCAAGATACTGTCCTGATTCCGAGGACTTTGTGCCAGGAATAAGGCCATGATTACAAATCCACTGCTGGGTACCCAGTTCAAACACTATGTTAAATGCAAAATAAGTACAAAAGTCCCTTTTAAAAAAAAATCCTTCTTTGAGGTTAGCTAGAGAATGTTTCTACTCAGATTTAACCCATTCTGATTTTTCTGAAACCATTCAAAAGTAATTTTTGCCAGCCAAGAAACTATTTTGTTTTAGATCTGCTGCTTATTTCACATCCCTGGCTTTACCAGATCATCAGGCCTAGAGAGCATCGCCCTGTGAGAAACACTGAGTGGAAAGGTGAGCTCATATGTACAGCAGAAAGCTCAAGGCCCATACCCTGGGAAGTAACAGTTGTTGACAATTTCCCGTTAACAGGCTTTTTCACCGCAGGGGTTTTGTGTGTATTTTTCGAACTATGTGGTCAAGTAAAACTTGCAGTCCTGAGCTTGGTTAGAGAGATTGACTCTTTGGCACATCACACAGATAAGTAAATTTTGCAGTGGTGTAAAGTTTATGTTCCAGGATTATACTATCCCTTATAAAGTATATGTCATGTACTTCTTAAGCAATTGCTGTTCAGTTGATGAGCTCAAGATAAATTACAGCTTTCTGTGTCTTATAATTTTTGTTCAGATTTTGTTTCCACAAAATATAAGAAGGTTGAATAGTCTTTTCAGTCCTAGCTCAACTTCCATTGCCTTTCTCTCTAACCAGATATTTTAACAAATACTGTAATCAAGAAAATAGAGGTAGTTTGCACACTGCAGCCTCTTATATTATCACATCTCTTTTATGGATAATCAATGCTGACAGTGCCTACAGGCTCTTAGACCCCCAGCTATTTCTGTGCCCTGCCTTATTAAATGCTCTTGAGGCTGATTGTATACCCTTTCCTGACATGAAATGACTTCTTTTTTTTTTGGCAGCAAAGTGCAAACCATGCACAGGAAAGACTGTCTCCTGATGTTGCTTTCCATTTCATTTTTTTTTACTGTTTTACTGTAATAAACCATATGCAGCAAAGCAGCTATCTCAAAGATAGCAAGGAATTCAAATAAGAAACTTCTTCAGAATGAAAAATCAATGTTGCAATGAACAATTTTTCAAAATGTTTCCTCTCATCAATGAGAAAATTTTTTTGCTCTGTGTTTTTTTCATCAATGTGATGCTCGCAGCCTCTTTGTCTTATGTTTGAACTGCAGGATGGGACAGCAATTTGGAATGTTTTAATGTTTAATTATGATTAGGAATAACTTGACAACCTGAACCTCTTAAGGGGTGAAATAAAGCAAGATCCTGGGGAGTTCTCTTTTTTTTTTTCTTTTAATTTTTTTCGTAATCCAAGGTGGCCTGATTTCTCAGCAACCTCAGGATTTGTGATAGCCTGGCTTTTGATCTTTCTCTCCTCCATCTAGTAATTTTCTTCATGCTGTAATTATTCCTGTGTGGAACTACTACTTTAATATGTGGTGAACACATAAGCTTCATTACTAATCACTAAGCCCTGAAACGTTTCATTCCATATCATTCCTGCTCTCTCTGCCTGCAATGAAGACATACAGTCTTTTTGTCTCTCTTGCTAAAGCAGGGAGACTGCAAATTACATGACGGTGCTCAGCTCATTCTGCCTCAGGAGTGGAACAACATGGCTTCAGCCAAGGAACTCTCCAAATCATCCTGCAGCAGCAGACAGAGTTCTGGTAGTTCCCATCGTGTGACTGAAATCAAATCATCACACTCTGGGGTCTTTGGCAGATTGGCTGTGGTTTCGCCTTTCCCCATGGCATGTTTTGTCCTCCTGCCTGGGAATAGTCAGGGAAGACCTCATCACTCTCTACAACTACCTGAAAAGAGGTTGTAGCCGGGTGGGGGTCAGCCTCTGCTCCCAGGCAGGTAGTGACAGGACTAGAGGAAATGGCCTCAAGCTGCACCAGTGAGGTTCACTTTTGCACTCAGGAAAAATGTCTTCACTGAAAGGGTTGCCAAGTATTGGAATGGGCTGCCCAGGGAGGTGGTGGAGTAACCATCCCTGGAAGTGTTTTAGAAACAACTCAGCATGGCACTTACAATTCTGATTTAGTTGATATGGCGGTGTTCAGTCAAAGTTTGCTCAAGGATTTTGGAGATCTTTTCCAACATTAATCATTCTGTGACACTTGCCTTTGTGCCATGCTTCTCATCCCACTGTTCCCACTTGGTAGGACAGGGTACAGTTTTTGGCCCCTACAGGGTGGACAACATAGTAGATCTGTGGGATCAGGGAACACCAATGTGTTGACAAATTTACCTGCCTTTACCTGCATTAGTTCTTCTCACCTCTGTCTGAAGTATCTAGTGCTGGCTGTTCTTAAAAAGAGGGAACTAAGCTAGATAAATGCAGTCTGGCATATCCTGTGTTCCCAGACACACAGTTTATTAACGAACAAAGGTGGATCTGCTGTTTGCTCACGTTTAACAATGATTTCTCATTTGGGGATGCATTTTTTTCATGGAGAAAAAAAATACTGAATACACCTGCAGCATTTAGACAGGCTCAAAACTCCAAAGAAACCTTTTTTGCTGAGATGTTCTGCTGGCTGAATCAAATAGAGTGATAGAGATAATAGATATTAATTCATACCACAGGGTGTCTATGCCAGGTTGCCTCGAGGTATTTGAGAAAAAACACAAAATTCCATTAGATCCAAACTCACTTGTGCAGAGGCAACCCATATACCAGCCTATAACTAATTAAAAGTAAAAGGAAACACCTGCTGGTAGTTAAAGGGGGTGTGTTTTGCTGTGTATCTCCAGTGTGTTTCAGGGTGTTGTGATGGGAGTGTCACAAATCCTTAGAAAGAAAAATTCATGTTTTTTCTGACTTTATGTGAGAATTTTGCACAGTTTACATCCCTCTGAATCAGCTGCCTACGGTATGGAGCCGGTATATACCAGTGCTCCTTCTGCAAAGAGAGGGGTGATACCTCTTCTGAAGGATGCACTAATGTCTGGAAAACGTGGTCATGCATTCTGGAGGAGGATGGTTGCTTTTAATTGCAGGGACAGTGTACATGTATTAATCCTACTGTCATTACCCTGCCTCAAATTCCTCTATTCTATTTCACTGAGATTTACCATAAGCTTGCCCTTGTTCCCAAGTCAGGCAATTAAGAGTCTGTAGCCCAGGTTGCACCCTGAATGTGGTGAGCAGAACTTGGCAAAGTCATCATCACATCAAAATTAGTTCTGCAAACTGGATTTGTCTTTAGTTTCTTTTGTATCCTGGAAGTTCAGATGAAAATCACTGGCGTTCCAGAGTGAGTGCTTTAAGGAATCCCAGCTTTAAACTGTGTTGGTTTGGAAACTGAGCAGGATCCACATCCTTTTGAAAGGCTCGGTTTGATATAAGGTTAGAGGGCTTGCTTTGAGTTTTGCTGTTCCAAGAAGGTCTGAGAACTGTCAAGAACATTTGCACCACAGGCCAGATCAAGCTGCTCTAAGGTATGTGCACTGTGAGAGCTACCTTCTCCAGGATTTTAAGGTGGGGGGGAGGGAAGAAAAAAAATTTTTTTTCTTTTTTTTTTTGTGATATCACTTGTGATTTCTCTCTAGGTCCTAGGTTTGTACCTTTACCCATTGAAAAGAGTGGTAGACAGACTTCAGTTCTCCATGGATTTGACTGTCTGGCAAGAAGTCAGGGTCTTAGTTCTGCTCTCAGTCACTGTAGAGGACGTTCTGACATAGCAGTAAACACTGGCTTCTGGAGTCCTACTTTCTTGGATCAGTATGTGGAGAGAAGGTAATGCCTTTTGGGAGGTAGATTCTTCTGTTCCATACTCTCACCAAACAGTGAAAGGCTCCAAGCATGCAATTCAGAGAGGAAAAGTCTGGTTGAACAATTCTCCAAACAGGTTGAGGTGACTGGTGTTCACTGGAGTTAATTTGGGAACAAAGAGGAAAGAGAGATGAAAATGGAAGACCATCTCAGGAACTATACGGAGCAGGGGATTGTTTTAATGTCATTTTTTCAACTTGGTTTTATTATATCAGGTTTTATGGTTCTGCTGGCTTTCTCATTGTCTGTAAGAACATGTGAAAGTTTTGAGCAAATGTCATCAAGGCTGTACTAGAAGAAAGGATGGTTTTTTACTGCATGTAATTGCTTCCAGCAGTAGGAGAGTGGAGATGCAGATATAAGTAGTGTTGTATTTTGGAGATGACTGAATGAGGAAAGCAAGAACATAAAAGAGCAAAGTTTTAGGACTGAAGCATTTTTCTTTTAGAGACTGAAAGATTCAGTTTTGTAGTAGTGCATGTACATCATAGAATCACAGACTAATTTGGGTTGGACAGGACCTTCAAAGATCATCTACTTGCAACCCCATGCCATGATCACGGGCACCTTCTACTAGATCAGGTTGCTCAAAGTCTCATTCAACGTGGCCTTGAACACTTCCAAGGGTGGGGCATCCACAACTTCTCCAGACAACTTGTGCCAGTGCATAACCACTGTCACAGTGAAGAATTTTTTCCTAATATCTAATCTAAACCTGACCTTTTTCAGTACAAATCTGTTACTCCTTGTCCTATATATACACTCCCTCCAAGAGAGGCCCTCCATCCTCAAGGCCCCATTTAGGGACTAGAAGGCTGCTATAAGGTCTCCCTGAAGCCACCTCTTCTCCAGACTAAAAAACCCCAATTCTCAGCCTGTCCTCACAGAGGAGGTACTCTAGCCCTCTTATCATCTTTGTGTATCTCCTGTAAACTCTGTCCAAAAGGTCTATGTCTTTCTGTATTGGGACTCCTGAGATGGAGTATATTTTCCCATAGCAGCCCTCACGTTGCTGTGTTTTGCATTGGTAGCTAGAAAGGTGTTGATAAAACACAAGCATTTTAGCTACTGCTGAGCAGAGCTGGCATGGCATCAGGACTGTCTATCCAATATTCCACCCCTCCATGAATAGGCTGGGGGCAAGCAAAGCTTGGGAGGGGACACAACTAGGGCAGCTGACCCCAAATTGAAAAAAGGGATATTCCATACCATATGATGTCATCTCAGTTATAAAACCTAAGGAAAGGAGGAGGAAGAGGGGGGACATTTGTTATTTACATTTGCCTTCCTGAACAACAGTTAAGTGTGATGAAGCCCTGTTTCCCAGTAAGTGTAAGGACATTGCTTGCTGGTGGAAAGTAGAAAATAAAAGATTTGGGTTTTTTTCCTTGGCTTGTATGCATGTGAACTTTTGGTTTTTCTTTAGTAAACTGCCTTATCTCATCCTACTAGTTGTTTTCCTGTTTTCCCTGAGAATGAGGGTGATAGAGCAGCTTGGTAGGCACCTGGCATCCAGCCAAGGTCAACCCACCACACTTTCTAATGCTGTGGGCCCCAGAGCTGGATGGAGTACTCCAGGTGGGGTTCCATCAGAGCAGAGTGGAGTGGAGTGGTCACACTGCTTTTGATGCAGCCCAGGATACAGCTGGCTTTCTTATCTGCAAGCACACATTGCCTCAATATGTTGAGCTTCTCATCCACCAACACCCTCAAGTCCTTCTCCTCAGGGCTGATCTCACTCCATTCTCAGCACAACCTACATTTGTGCTTAGGATTGCTCTGACACATATTCAGGACTTTGCACTTGGCCTTGTTAATTTCATGAGGTTTGAGCAGGCCCACCTCTGAAGCTTGTCAAGGTCCCTCTGGATGGCATCCCTCCCTTCCAATGTGTCAACCACACCACTCTGATTGGTACTGTCAACAAACTTGCTGAGGGTACACTTAATCCCAATGTCCATGTCATCGACAAAAACATTAAACAGGGCTGGTCCCACTACCAGCCTCTGAGGAACACCACTTGTCACTGACCTGCACTTGGTCATTGAGCCATTGGCTGCAGCAATTCTGAGTGCAGCCATCCAGCCAATTCCTTGTCCACTGAGGGGGTCTATCCATCAAATCCATGTCTCTCCAGTTTA
This sequence comes from Pseudotriccus pelzelni, assembly GCA_035584735.1. Lineage (NCBI taxonomy): Eukaryota > Metazoa > Chordata > Aves > Passeriformes > Tyrannidae > Pseudotriccus > Pseudotriccus pelzelni. The sequence goes on from JAWMRA010000130.1 coordinate 17,218,884, forward strand.
GAGACAAAAATGTCATGCGGAACAGTGTCAAATGCTTCTCATGAGCCGAGGTAGATGACTTATATCTAGCAATCTTGGATATAATAGAATATGAAAAATCAAAATGTTATGTCAACATCACCTTAAGTGCAAATTTTTTGAGTTGTAATAAAATTTCATCTCAATGATGCAAAAAAAAAAAGCTTAATCAGTTAAACCAGTGGCACATAATCATTCACATGAAAATGGAAACCCAAGTCCTGATTTGACTTAAGCATGACTCTTTTTCAGAGTGTACAAGAAGACCTGGGTGCTATATAAAGGTGTCCAGGAAGGCTATGAAAAGAGCTATGCACAGAGAGACAAACAGTGTAAGAAAAAGATGCCTGGTTTCAAAAGCATTTGGGTCATCTTAAGCTCATCAGCAGAAGAATTTTGACTCACTAGAGAGTGTAAGGAAAAGGGACGGACTGATTCTGGGGGAAAGTGAATGCACACCTACCCTTTTCAGGAAGGACTATCTTTCTCCTTCTCTACTTTTACTAGCTAGGAATAATTAAAATATATCTATGGAGAAGACAATTTCTATCTTCCTGAGTAAGAGAAGCCTTGGAGTCCTGGGAATTTTTGAAAGTATTAAAAAAACATTACATGTGACACAAAGCAATGTTTAACTTGTCAGTGTCTATGGAAGGGGTAGAGCTACAGCTTTTATTTTGGATTTCCTCATAATTAGTATCTTCTTGAAGTTATTCAAGGCTCCCAGAAGGATGAGAACTACAGTTCAGGATGATCAGAAGTTCAGGATGTTATGAAGGGATAAACAGGGATGCTAGAAGGATGGTTAGGGATGATGGTTGATTGACACTGATTTTAATGATAGGGATGAGTTAGCTGGCATATAGGAACAGTGTTCTTCTGCGACAAAAGCTTGTGGGGCCAGCTTCAACTAAGTGCCACATAGCAGCTGTCACCCTGCATGTCTGACTGACTTGCTTTCTCAAGACTGAATTAAACAGCCCTTGGCTTGTGCTTCCATTTCTAAGCAGCAAGAATATTTATGTGGCAGCTTTCAGACTCATCTCCTGCAGCAGGGATAGCCTGTAGATGGGATCCCTGTTATTAGGGATTGCTCTTCACTCCAGCAGCAGCTCCTACACCAGAGAAAGAACATCCCCCATGCTCAGGACACTGCATTGAAGCAAGGTGAAACACAAAGCTTTCAGTCTTGACAGTCATGATAATCCCTCAGTATGTTTGTGCCTACTGACCTGCCAGTGTATTCCAACAGCAGTATTTCCTAAGCCAGATGCTTAACTCAGGATTTCAGACAGGTGACGTGCAGGTCACAACATAGATGTGTGTGTTTTTCAGGAATATCTTATGTATGCTCATGTTTGATAGGTTGACAGACTTTTATTACTACAAATTGCTTTTGCAGTGTTTTGTTTCCACTGTTCTGTCATACTAAGAAATTTTTCTCACCTGGTTCAGGAGAGACTGGAACTCCATTTGAAACAGTCTGTGAGAAACAGATAAATAGCCTGATACAGACTTGGATGTGAATTTTCTTTTGTCCAAAAGTCAATCTTCTTTCAAACTGGGGCTTTTGCTCTGTCCTTGAAAGAGACAGGAGCTAGTTGCAGAATGCAGATCTGTAGGAAAGTTTTCAATATCCTGCTGTGTGATGGCCTATACCTTGGATTTAATTTCAGGTCACTTTCTAGCACTGGGTATTTAATTTCTCATCTGTCCTATGAGTCCTACTTTACTTTACAATTGTTGATGCCTCTGAAAGCTCCTGCCAACAGTTTGCCATCTGTTTTAAACTAAAACCATTTAGTTTCTCTTGATGTGAGACAAAACCATCTGATGCAAAAATATGAACAGTAGGTGGCCAACTTATCACTTTTTAATGTACATGAAAACTTACAAACAGTGTGCAGGGGCTTTGGTAATGTTCATCATCCATAGACTCTTCCAGAGAGTCTCATTTAAAGCTAAGTGCAGCCAGCTCTTAGATGTGCAGGATTACAACTCCTCTTGAACTCAAGAGACTGTTCTTTCATCATCACACTGTTCATTTAAAGTATGTGTGAAACTGTGAGAAAACTTTGTTTTCTTGTTTGAAAGGATTCCCAGTTTTGTTAATCTGTGAGTTTTTAAAATGTTTGTCTTTATGCTCCTGGACATTCCTTAAGTGCCCCTGATGTGAGTGGAGAGGGAAATGGCTGCTTACTATGTGTCTTAGGGGAGAAATGAGGACTGTCAGGTGAAAATAGCTGGAGATGGATTGAAAACAAGAGCCAGTTCTTTTGTGTGGCACACAAGGCCAAGGCTTGCCTGCAAATTGTTTAGGGGCTTTTTCCTGGAGGCAGTTAATGAAGAGAACTACATTGTGAGGCTTTCTTGGACCTTAAAACAACATCCAGCTCAGGAAATTGGAGGTTGGGAACCATATGACAGAAATGTTGCTGTATGTTTGATTTCTTCTGATATTCCTCCATAGAATATCTCTTTTGGGTCCTCTTGAGATCCAGAGGTCTTTGATCAGCACTAGCACACACTGGAGATGCAGAGTGGGATGAAGGGTGGGGCTGTGCTTGTGGATGGGATGTGAACATCTCTGACGGACACAGCATGGAGGGCAGACATTGATCCTGCTGCTGTAGATATGGACTGTAGTATACCTTTGCTATCATCTGAGGAAAGAAAGTTTTCCTTCTGATGAAATGACCGTGACTGCCATGAGACAAAGAAATCCTCTCCAAGCCTTCTTAGACTGAAAGCAGCCTTGGCTTTCAAAAAGTGCCTTTCATTACTTCAAGCCATTTTCTCAAATTATGGATCTAAAATAGAGGCAACAGTGAATTATTTTATATCAAAAATACACATTTCAGTTGAAATGAATCAACATGAAGCAGCAGAGAAATCAATAATGATGCATCATAAGAGCCAAAATCTGTAGGAACGCTGTTTACTGGTGGGACTGTTTTTTGGCTGAAATAGTCACTCACCATTTGAAACACTGCAACACTGAGGGGAAAAGACCTCAAAGTAGGTCCCAAATGAATTACTTTTGCTGGGTCTGTTAAGCTGGACCTCCTGCTGGTACAGCTGGAACAAAAGGCAGGAGTAAAGCAGAATGTGAGGAGGGTACTAAGGCAGCTGTGGAGGGACCAGGGCAAATTGGGAGGCAGTGGCAGGACCTGGGATGGAAGACAAGAAAGCAAGAGGAGCAACTGCAACAGAGAAACAGAAAGGTCTCCAGAAAATATGCCAGTTCAGAAAAAGAATACATCCTGGAAAAGTAACTGTATAAGTGAGGGGGTAGACATGTCTGTAGCATGTTGCATCATGCTAAAATAGAAAGGCAAAAGTTTGCAAGCCCTGGTCACTTAGGAATCAGGTCAGACTTATGGCTTAGCAAGATACTGCCCTCTGTGTTTCTACTGTACTTTTTTAAGTGATCTAATGACTTAAGGGAATATTTTTCAAAAGCTGTCACAGGGGGATTTAGGAGCACAGAGCTCAGTTCCTCTCAAAGACTCTTGTGCTCCCAAATTAAGCTCTCTTGAAATCTCCCTAGTAACCATTATTTATAATACAGCCCAATTCTAACAGTTGTATCTTAATTTTTCCCTTTCATTTATGAAATATTAGTGATCATTTTAGCTGCTTGAAAGATAAACGACAATGGTACAAATTGTATTTCTTCCAACTTGCATTTTTATAATTAGTTCCCAGCCAGCCTTTTTCATCATTCCTGAAATGTAACTGAACCCGTGATAGAGAGAAGAAGGGAACAAAGGAAAATCAAAGCTGTGTTTGATCAGTATTGGAATATGTATCAATTCTAAACTAAATGCGTCTGGCAGTTTCCAAAAAAAAGAGATACAAAGAAAGAAATTGTATAAAGGGAGAGTCATCTGCAAACCATTGTTAACAATAATTAACAGAACAAAACAAGGGCTTCTCATGGGAATATGCATCTTCCAAAGATAAGGTAATGGTGTTGTGTGCTCTAAGTGATTACAAGAATTGATGCCTTGATCACAGCACTTCAGAGAAGACACTAACGAATCAGTGCTGCCACTGGCATCTAGCAGATAGAGGAGCAATTGGTTTAGCTTCTAGGATCCTGAAGAGATCCTGCAGAAATGTGATATCAACATGAAGTTTTCCATTTCAACCCAAAACACTGGGGAAAATGAGAGTGCCTGTACCAAACAGAGGACTTGCCTTGGTTTATTGGAGCTCCCACTCACAAAAACTGAGAGTCAAAGTGGGCTGGACTGTGGCTGTATTCACTAGTTTTTCGTTTCAGAACAGTATATAGAGTCCAAAGGAAGAGATAAGCAGTTTCCAAAGGAGTTTGGGTGACATTAGAGGTCAGTATTGAACATGTTTTAACTTAAGGCTTTGAATACCATCCCACTAGGTTTCAAACAAAGGGAAACTTTGTTTTAAAGGGAAAATTTTTAGTGTGTTTGAGGCTCCAAATTTCTTATAGTTTTCCAAGACATAATATTTTAGTCAACCTGATGGTTACAGCTTACTTTGCTGTGTTTCCTTTTTGGGAGGAAGATATATCTTTCCTTACTTCTAAGCAGAAAAGACCAGATTTTCAATTATCTGCAAATCACATGTCCTTCAGTCTGGTTAGCTCAGTTCATTCCAGATGAAGATCAGGTCTAGTTAAAACTTATACAAATCCTACAGAGACTCGTATATGAAATTGTGTATGTGTGAATACAATTAGACTGATTTAATTAAATATGGTCCATAGTATTCATATTGATAACCACTTCAGTGTGAGCTAGGCTCTTTTCTCCACATGTGAAACGGAAGAGCCAGTTTCACAAGACCTTTTCATTCACTCTCCTATAGTGGATGCAAAAATAGTTTGTTCTGACGATTGCAGTGTGAAAGACCCTTTATCCAGTAGGCTTTACATATAATCTTTCCAGTTAGCCCCTCAGTGAGCAAAGTGAGATAAAGTAGGAGCCTACCCAGGATATGAAGTCTAGTTATTTGCCAGCTGGAGTTTCAAAGGCACAGGCTGATCCCAAGACCACCCACATTTGCCTTGACACACTCTGTGCTGCACCTCTAAAACTTGTCATTCACACTTGCCATACCTGATATCACTGTACACTCAGTATGGAAACAGCTTTCTAGAAAACCAAAGTACTAAAACAAGCAAACAAACAAACCAACCAAACCAAACAAAACAAAACAAAACAAAACAAAAACAAAACTCAATTTTTTTCTTCATAAGAACATTTCAAATGAACAGTTTTGCTGAGGGGATTTGATGAAAACTTCACTGTTAAGCTCATGCCACTATTTCTCCCTTCCCAAGGTTAAGGTCGTATCGTACTGGAGGCTGCATGATTTTAAACACTAGGAAACACAAAACATGCAAAAGTGAAGTGTAAGGCCATAAGCCTTAGCTGTACTTTCTTGTTGATACACATATTCATAATGCAAGAAACATTTTTCAGAAAAGCAGAGTGGCAGTGCGTGGTGCAGGATATTCCACCTTAGCAAAATCAGGTCACTTCGTAAAGATTTCCATTAGGTATTTATGAACTCAATTGCAAGAAGTAATTAACATGAAAAAAATAAATCAAAATTTAGGAAGCTGCTTCTGGTCAGATAAAAGTTAAATACGTGCTTAGATTTAATAAGATACCTTGAAAAACCCACTTGTGTCAGCATGAATGCTTATCTTATGCATATATTTATATTTAGGAATATATCTACTGTGAAACAGAAAACTTCAAGTAGTTCTTTTAAGTGAATTGTGATCCCATGAATAAATAAAAGTTCTCTATGTGATAAAAGTTGTAAAAAAACCCCTGTGTTTAGATTTGCTGCTAAGGGAGAAGACTGCATGTCTTTCTGCGGTGTCACTACTACGTTGAATGTTAATAATACCATGTTATCACCTTAATTTTCAAAATGTCTGTGAAAACATCACCGTGAAGACACACGATAGGGAAGGAGATTCTAATCAGATGAACACTCCGTTTTCACTTTACACAGAAAATGAAGCCAAACTCTTCTTGGAGGTACACAGCATAAGAAGCAATGCTTTACACATTACAGCACAGGCTAATAATTAACAGATATAACAGAAAGGACCTTGCAGTGAGAGCAGCTGAACACTGGAGCAGGCTGTGAAGTCTGGAGAGTTTTGAAGCTAATCTCTGCAAGAGAAGAAAAGACTCTGGAAAATCTCATTTGATGGAGCTGTGCTTTGAGCAAGTTGAACTCAAGGCCTCCAGAGAGCCCTTCCAACCTGAGTTATTTAGTGATTGAGACGTTAGTATCAAGCAAGTAACGGAGAACTAAGTGCAGAAAGGTAAGATAATGCAGTAGGAGTAGCTATAATCGAGGATGAGCTGTCGTGAAGGTGATGGATTGATGGGCATATACTTCATTATTGAAGAGAGCATAAGATACTTGAAATTATTCACTTTGTGAAGACTTTGGATTCCTGAAACTACGAAGTATGTGACAGGTGGCATTTTCTGAAGTACTTAGACATCTGTTGCTGGAATTCATACCAAAAAGACCCTCTGCATTTGGAGCTCTTTTGAATTTCTTTAAATATATGTGGGACTCATTTTTCATGTGGGGACTCCTGGAGTCTAGTGACTCTTAGACTTATGTACTGATAAAGCATAGCTTACAGTGCAGAAATAAATTCAAGATTGCTAACTGGTTCTCTAAGATGAAATGATATCACACACAACTAAAAGTAGCCTTCACAATTAGTCCAGAGCAAACTTTTACCACTGTCTACAGAGGTGTTTCCAGGGGTGGTTCTGTAATGCTTTTAGGAACGTCCTAAACCTGATTGAAGTAAGAAAAAAAAAAAGTTTTACAACAAATTGTAAGACGCTGAGTAATGGTAGGAAATTATTTTGAGAATCTCGCTTGAGGCTTCTATTTTGGGATGAACTGCTACTGGTGAATTAATGAAGAAAAATTTGGTGATATTTTCAAAAATTGAAAGTAAAATTCTGCTTTGACCTTATTCACATGCCTTTTGATCTACTTCTTAGTCATAGATAAAATCTATAGAGGTGTCCATGAAAGGCAGGTTTTTAAATAAAACCATTAAATAAACTATCCCAAAATGAACATAATTAATCAGTATTGCATCATCCAATTGAGGAAACAGAAGCTGAGCTGTGTTACCATGGCAACCATTCTCACTGTTTGACTACACACTTGGGAATATCACATTTTGAAAACGACTATTTGCATCATTTGTGGCCCAAACAATCCTCTTTTTCCTGTTTAAAAAAGGAAAGCCCTTAAATTTAATGTAAATGTAAATATGTCAAGAGAAAAGCCGATGCTACCCTGCAAAAGTGTACTCCACATCACATCTGGTGGGTTTGGACATAATTAATTGCAAGTGGAATGTAAAGGAATGGCATGCCAAAAATCTTTATCATAATTTCTAATCATGCCTTATGACAATCTCTCAGTCCCTGCCAGTATGAGCTAGCTGATGATCCTAGGGATGAGATTTGATGTACTCTGGCAACTAAAGGAAACTGTCAGTAGTTTTTGGAAATAAAAAGGGGAAAATTCCTAATAGAATTTACCAGCTCCAAGATAACACTTGCTAGGGGCTGTTTGACAACAAAAATCAGCATGTGTTCCAGGAGAGAAAGGTAGCCTTATCCAGAGAGGAGACAGAAAATTCAACTCCCAGACAAACCAGGACTACCAAAACCATGTGACTAAATGAAGTAGTGATGAGCTGAACCATGCAGATAGATAACTGAGCCTGAAAATCTACTCCTTCAAGTGGACGTGCCAGGTAGCAGAGAGCAGCAGAGCTGCTTGAAGTCAGAATCAGAGCCTGGATCAGCACTAACTTCTCTGGACACCTAACCCTTATACTGCACAGTCCTGAGAGGCATCTCCCAGTTGCATCCTAGAGAGCCATTGCTACGTGCTCAATACTGCTCTGGTCACTTATACCCCTAAGCTTTGAAGCAGGAATTTCTGAGAAGAGCTCATCGCAAACACTGACAAAGGAGAACTGGTTCTAGTTCTTGCCTTCATTGTCGTGCTGCCCAATCTTGCTGCCTTCTGGCTCTCCCTTCTTCACAATCTTGATGATTTCTGTGTCCAGGCTTTCTGTACAACCAAAATGTAGCCTGACTGTCCCTCTCTCTGCAAAGTCGCTTCACAAAAGAGTGTGTTTGAGGGAAGTCCATGCATTCAGACAACGAGAATGTGTCTGGTTCCTTACTCAGCTATAGTATTACCCCTTTGTATATGACCTTCAGCATGGTGCCTTCCTGGCTTCAATCCAAGAGACCACTTAGACACTAGATCTGGGCTCAGCTTTCCGATTGAAGCTTTTTCTTTTCCTTTTTTTTTTTTTAATCTTTTTTTCAATATTGAAAAGTTTCCAAAATTTGTCTCAGGTTTGCTAAATTAGTCCTGTAATAAAGAGGTAGAAACAACTTTTTAACTGAAGCTTATTTTGGCATTTATAAGTGTAATGTGCTTAATTCTCTAATGAAAAAATTGTGCCTCATAGACTAACAGGAAAAAGCGTAGTGGAAGGTCCTGCATGGAGAATCAGGAAGCAGGTGTCCTCCAAACAAGGAAGAAGGCAAGCACAACTAACTCTAAGACTGACCCAAAATGACATTTTGGTAGGTTTTTTTTCATGATGATTTAAATATATAAAACCATCTCACTCTATCATCTGGTAGTGCGTTCAAAAGTACTGAAAAATACCACAGGTCTATTTTTTCCAAAGCAGTTTCTGACAAGTGTATCTGACAAAAAACTTTTTCGTATCTGACTGTTTTCTAGGGCACATGTAAATGTAGTCTTTTGAAAATCTCTCCTTCAGCCCCTCAAAAATAGAGCCACTCAGCCAGTAGCAAAGTTACCTGTACACAGCAAACCAACATTAAATTAACTGTTTGCTAATTCAAAACCATGAATAACAAAGTATACTATGTCTTCTTAAGCTTGATAAAAAAATTATTTTCAATTTAAATTGTATCTCTGCACATTATCTCATTTCTCCTCATTGTCACTGTACAACCAGTATTTTGCCTGTTGAGGCAAAGCCATCAGTTTCTGATGCTGCTCATCTTCACCCTCATTCACCACACTCATAGTGACTCAGTGCAAAGTTGCCCTGAATGTAAACAGTGCATCTTCGATCCTGTGTGTTGATGAATTTTGCTGATATGCTGATGATTTGTTATCTTTCTAGTCACTGTGGCAAGGCTTGTGATTTTATATGCTGTGTCTATGATACCAGCCTGTTCCCACAAGAATTGGTGACAGCCAGAAACAGGGAATATGTTTGCATTAAATCAGGAGCGTGCTGAAGTTGAAGTCTGTCACTTCAAGCAGCCGGAGCTCTTGGTGTTCTCTTAATCATTGAGTATCTGTTTGAAAAATGATTGGTCTTGCCACGCATTGACACAGCAGGTGTTACATCATGATACTACAAAGAAGGGATTCCAGTTCTGGTGGTTTTAGCGTAAGAAAGTTTTCTGGAGTCATAAAAAGCTTTTGGAGTGAGATTCTTTGCCTTAAAAACAGCTACTAGCAACAATGGTCTTAATACAATTTTGAACTTTGAGAAATATTTGTCTTGCACAGCTGTAATTTTGACAAACAAACAAGCAAAGAACAAGGAAGCAGGAATACACAAGGTGAGGAAGCGAACCTGGGAGGGATGAAGCCTAACTTTGGTCCTTTTTCAAGGAACATTTTTGGCAATTTGAGTGAAAGATCCTGAATCCAGTGCAGAACAAGAAGGATTTTCAATTTCAGGGTCTCTGTTCTTTCAGTGTGGCTCAGAGTCTGGTCCAGATCATTGCCTCAAATGTAGCATCACTCTATGAGAGGCTTCATTTCTGCATGCAGGAAGAATCCAAGAGCACTGAGCATCAGATGGATGAGGGGACACCTACTGAGCTACACAGAGTTTTGGGGTCTGTTGCTGGTCACTAGGTGGCAGATGTAGGGACTTCAGTGAGTAGATGAGTATGTGAGTTAAACAAATCAGCTAAGTAGTTCTAGAAATGTTGTTCCTGTTTTTTAAAATCTTGACAGTGTTAATATCTTCCAATTATCTTATTTTTCCCTGGGGTATGATATTCTTTGGCTTTTCAGTTGCATTGTACAAAGTTTGCTCTATGCTGTTGCAAGCAGTTAGACTATGTTGTGAGATGGCTTCCTGCATGCTCTGAAATTATTAGTTGTGATGCTGAGACTGAGGTTTGTAGACTCAGTATCAGATTGCCTTTATAGATCCTAGATGTGATACAGGAATGAGTTAAAGAAGACAGGAAAAATAATATTTTACATTCTAACAGGCTGCAAAATCCAAATCTGGCATGAGAGAAACCATGAAGACTAAAAGCTTGCAAAAACATGGTTCCTTGAAACATCTCATAACTTCGTCTTTAAAAAAATATTCTATACTGCTTCAGAAGAAATTATCATCTGAGCTTATGTGGATCTGATCTGTGATAGCAGATTAACTTTTGCTGACTTCAGTTACAAAACAGTGTGTTCCCCTGAGCTGTCTTTCTTGCTTTCTTGGCTTCCCTCGGATCTGTAGGAATATGTCGAGACAAATGCAGTTAGCTGAATGTTCCCAGTCAGACCACAGGAGTGTTCATTAAGACAGGGTGTCATGTTAATCTTTATGTAGTTTTTCCTCAGCTAGTGATAGCTCCAAATCAGATTATTGTATAAAAAGGTAGGGCTTTGAAATGCTTCTCTAGAAGGTTTATGCTAATTCCATTATAAAGGACCACAATCACGCAATTGTGATGGTAATATTTTTTTTCTGCTGTTGAATATTGCTTGGCATGTGCCCAGAAAAAAATCCTCCTCCAAACATAAACAGACATCAGCTCTTACATTCTTGTTAACAGTGAACATTCCACACTCATACATAAAAATGTAACTGTGTAAGGTTATTGAGGCACTCATTAGAAGCGACTGTAGGTCTGAGGGTGGGGATGTTTGTCTTTTTTCACACATGAAATGTGCCAATGATATATTGAGTAAGGATTGCTTTGATAGGGATGTGAAGGGAAGATGCCCAGATAGTAAAAGAAAATTCTCTTTATGCTGGCAGAGCATTAGAAGACTGAAATAACTCATCAAGTATCTATTAAGGCTGAAATAATGTCAAGGGACTTTAAAGAGTCTTCAATACCATCTTAGCAAGGGACAGAATCCAATCTATTGCTTAGGTACATGGAACTTTCATGAGACAGTGAATTAATACTACATACAGAAAATAACAGTGTAGAAATAATATTTGAGGCACAGGCTTTGACATATCCTTGGTCAAAATTCCCACTGATTTTAAATCAGTTGATGCCCCTAGCTGCAACTCTCACAGGAGCACTAGTGGGAACTCACATCTGTGCTTATGCCACCATATATCTAGAGATTGTGTGGCTAGCTACTGCATCCATCTGCCTGCCCAGCCACGTAGCCACTTGCAGAATATCTGCCTTATTTCACAACCACATGCCCTGACAGCAGAGTGATGCGTATCTGTGATAAGACACCAGAAGTAACCAGTGTTGGACAGAGCAAGCATCAGCTGGCTCCAGATGGATCTGCCACTGGCCAAAGCTGAGCTCAACAACGACAGTGCTAGTGCCTCTGTGAAAAACATACTTAAGAAAGGGTGAAAACTGTTGTGCAACAGCATCTGGGAGAGAGGAGTGAGAAAAAAACTGTGCAGACACCAAGGGCTGTGAAGATGGAGGAGGAGAAGGTGCTCCAAGTGTTGGAGCAGCCCATGGTGAAGATCATGGTGAGGCAAGCTGCCCCCCTGTACCCCATAGAGGACCCCACACTGGAGCAGGTTGATGTGTCCTGAAGGAAGCTGTGACCCCACGGACTAACACAGCAGCAACTAAGGTCATTCATATCAAAGTCTATAGCTACATATTTGCTGTCTGGTGTGGGTGAAAGCCAAAAATGCTATGCAGACTGTCTCTGCAAAACTTCTGCAGGTAGAGTTTAAGACCAGGCTGGGTCAGGAAATTCAGAATTCAATTACCTGCACATTCCATCAGCTCCTACTGGAGGGAATAAGAAGCCTCGCTTGCCATAACTTTTCAGCCACACAAGTTTACTGTGAGTATTCAGGAGATATGTGGAAGTGTGGTGATATTTGTCCCAGGTATGGCACACTCAGCGTGTCTACTCCACAGATGAATGTGTTTGAGTCTGTGCAAAGGGGTAGCAGATTTCTACTTACCTTTCCCATGCTATGAAGTTTTCATCTCACCTTCACTGCTGCGTAGTCAAGGTTAGGGATGAGCAACATTACTGGAGTAGAGATGTTATCTTAACCTCCTTGCCCTTCCGTCCTCCTAAAAATGCAGGCCTGGAGGAGTAGGAGAAGGAGAAAAGTGTGATTTGATCCAAAAGATGATGTAAGACATGCATACAGCTCCTTTAGGCTAATAGATGACAGATTTTTCAGACTATATACCTTACAACTGAAATGGAGAGAAGCAATGATGAAAAAAAAAGTGAACATTTCCCTGCCTGTGCTGTAATTTCATAGTATTTTGCCTGAAACACTGGGTTTTGTGTTACTGTGATCAGGAACAACAGTTATACAAAAAAATTTTCATCAGTTGCTAGTGGCATCCATAGGAAAACAGTTAAGAACATGTTTTCAGGGCTTTTTTTATTTTTCTGTGTTCTTTATTCTGGTGATCAGAGGGGAAAACTAGGACAGTCTTTCTGCTTGGGCAAACTGGGAATGCTCTTAGTATCTTGCAGATGAAAATAGGCACTCGCACACTGATAGTCATCATGTCTGGAATCTGTAAGTAAATGTGTGTTTCTAACCCTAAAAGAAACAGAATAGATGCAATCTGTATCTGAAACACCAGTGGGAGCCTGGGTCAGTGCTTAGGGATGTGGGCAAGGCAATGGATCTGTTACCTGGCAGTAGCTGGGAGAGTGGTGGGAGAGGAAGAGCCTATGGCTGCTTTCCCTATTATGTCAGTCCAAGCACGTTGGACTTGTTTCTCCTCAGGGCAGAACTTGGTTATGTGGAAAGGCAGACACCCTGCCAGGGAAGTCATTGCTGGAAACAGTAATTTCTTTTATGAGTTTTTTCTCAAACCTGTATTTCCTTGCTCTCTGAGAGCAAACACCTCGTGAAGCCTTTAGGACAAGGAGGCAGAAGAAAACCCCAGCTCAGAGCAAAATTTTGGGCTGACAAAACTAAATCGATGACTTGAAGTTGCAGCAGACTGCAGGCAGTTTGAAGCGGTGTAGCAGACAGACCCAGCCCGGAAAGACACTGTGTAAGGGAAAAGAATTACATTGCTAGAACCAAGCTCTGAAGAGAGAAAAAGATCATCTGGGATAAACACCCTAGTGGTGGGTTTGAATACTTCCCCCGCAGACTGCCGTAGAGCTTCCATATCTTTCTCTTTTGCTGGCAGTTTGCATTTTAAGCTCTATCTACACAAAAACAAAGACCATGTACATACAGAACAGCTTATCCGAAAAGGAATCAGTGAAATAAAAGTAAAATATTCATGGTCATTAACCTTTTTTGGAACTGGAGTTAACACTAGTTCCAATAGCACAACAGTGAGTAAGATTTTGACTGTAATTACTTGAGGAAATCAAGACTGTAAGAAGAAGTAGATGCTTAATTCAGAAATTCAATAATTTTTCAAAAAATTTAAGAATATGGTTCCTTTAATAATTTCAGATGATCAAACACTTCTTCCAGTCATTGCGATCACAGAGTAAGGATTTAATGTTGCAATATTTTTAAATGACCATTGCTTTACAGAGTACAAAATTAAAATCAAAAAACACGGAGAATCAAATCTTCTGTGTAGCAGAACCATCCTTACTTCTACATTGCGGTAACAGAAATTTAGAAAGCTCAAATATTCTGACAAGTCAATTTGAGAATCCTTTGCTATTAAGTCTTCTCAGAATTAATCTCTAAATTTGATCTCAGTTTGAAATGAAAATTCCCTATTTTTTTGATGAAGAAAGGAATCCGAAAAAAGTGTTGCTTCAGGAATTTCAAAAACTATCAAACTTTTCTCTCTGAAGATTGAAACACTTCACCAATACAAGATATATGACGAGTGTCAGGAGTTTTACCCTTACTCTTTTTCTAGCAAAAAGTCCATTTAAAAGAGTTATATTTATGACTCTATTCATACTAAATATCTTGGTGGCTTCTGAATGTAATCACCCTTTGTTAAAATTACACCTCAGCGAGCATTGGTTTGCAGCCTAACTCTGTGTAAAATAATCCCTTTCTCCTAAACACCACTCCCGCCTTTAATCTTTCACAGTCAAATGCTGACATAAGGGATGAAGAGGGAAACTTAATCTCAGAGGTTTAGGTAACAATGAATTTTTATCTGAGAGAGAGCTGGATCAGGAGTAGTTAAGCAGTTCAGAAAAACTAAACTAAACCAGAGAAAACAAAACAAAAACCAAGAGATACTAAACCATGATTCCCCTTCCTCTTCTGGTGAGCTGTGAAGTTCTACTGGTTGGTCACTTTAATGTATTTTGCAGATCTCTGTCTCCCTACATAGATAGAATTTATCATGCATTAGTGTGCTACTAAGGGATTTTATCTTAAATTACACAGATTTTAATCAGCATAATTTTCAATTAATTTCTGAAATTCTTTTTCATTACTTCTCATTTTACAACCAGAGCAATAATGCAGGAATTAATCCAGATCAAATTCAAACCTAAAAAATCCTTCACTTAACTTCTGAATTTCAAAGAATGTGAGGTCTGATTCACAGCTGGTATGGATCAGAAAAAACAACACCAGACCCTTTGTGGCAGATTTTACCAGTGTACTCACTGAGTATTCCTGGTAAAATCAGGAGAAGGATTTACTGACGCAGAATCTGACCCCAAAAATGAGAAGTAAAGATCAACTCAAGCAATTCTGACTAGAAAGGATGTCTCTTTGCATTTCCTAGAAGTTCTTTAGATGTCACAGCAGATTCAATTGTAATGTCTGTTCCCATAGTAACTTCATTCTTTTTAGTCAGTTTTGTTCCTGCATACATTTATTACCTTTTTGAGCTTAAAAGCAATAATAATGAAATATATAACATCATTCAAGCCTAACTGAGGGAGAAAGTAAAAAATAATTTAAAAAAATGTTAAAAAAACAGATGGAAAAGAAGGATCTCAACAAAGTAGTTTTAGGGATGAGCAGCTTAGACAACAAGGGTTAGAGATAAACATATAAGCATATGTCATAAAGCTTTGTGAATCTCCACTAGGCATTTTTGATGTGTAAAATTACCAAAGGTCAGTGTGGGAGCAGCACAAATCATGGTTTTATGAATGGTGGCATTTCTTACTCTACATTGTGTATGTAAACAGTAGTTAATACAAAGTGGCATAGCATATATAGCTATGCTTTTGAACTTTGTAGATCTCGTAAAATTGCTTGTGCTTTTCTGCAAATAGTTTCCCACGCACTGCCTTCCTATACCAAGCTCCTAGTAACTGTCAACCCAGACGCCTACAGCAGTTTTACTAGCATCTACCTGAGGTAGAGCTCTACATCTCTGCTTGAGAGTTCTTTCTACTCCTGGTTTGCAGAAGAAAGAATGAAATGCCCCTTGAGATCCTCTTCTGGTGGGAATAGAAACACAGGGAGAGGACCCTTTTCTGACTGTTGCCGGCTGTAGCAGAAGCAATACATGTACTTGCTTCATGTGGTATTATTGTGGTACGCAGTACAGTGGATAAAACAGGACAGGACAGATTACATGAGTATGCAGTTTCTCCTCGTTAGAGAGGCAAGAAAGCTGAGAGTACGTGGAGGGCCATGAAAGTTACATCTTGGTTGCTTCATATGCCATTATGTAATGATGATGTAAAAAATTTAATGCAGTAATAAATACATGTATGGCAAGTAGAATCCCATTTTCACAGTCACTCCAAGCTGGAAGATAAAATTGTGTGTGAAAGTTTAACAAGAAGTATCATGGTCTGCAGCATCCCATGCAAATCATACATTTAGGGAAGTTATTGTGATGTGGTAAGGTCCCATCAAGAATAACTTGCCATATCGTAGCAGAAACCCAAAACCATGCCAAAAAAAACCAAAACCAAAACAAGCCAACCAACCAAAATCCCCTAAAAAAACCACAATATCCCCCAAAACAAACCCATAAAACTTAACTTACCTTTAACTTAATCAAAGATGGGATAACAAGCATTTTCAATCACTCCCATCCGTGACTGCAGAAAAAAAGATGATGTAAATATTTCATCAAGAAGAAGAGTAGGACCCAACTATCCTTGTGATTCTATGAAAACTTTATAAACTAATGTGGAGGATAGAAAAAGAATTCATTCATTCATAATTCTGAGGAAAAAATAATGCAGGGCTTTTACATCCTTTTTTTGATATCTGTAGAGCGCAGTGTCATTTTCAGTGGTTCCTAGAGTCTAACAGCTCAAATATGAGAGACAAAGACAAATCTCCTCTGATCACTATCCCCCATGTAACATTGCAAGTCACTGCTATAAAGCTGTATTTCAGTTATTTCCCTTTCCTCAACCTATGGGACTTAATAGTGATGGAAAATTGTTTAAATAACTGACTATTAAAAACACTTGGGTTTTGTTTAGTTTTTTATTTTTGCTTTACACTCTGAGTTTCTAAAGAGTATTGTGTTGTCCTCCATGTCAAAAACAAAGTATAAAGGTGAGATGTGTTTTCTCTCAGAAATAAGTGGATCTAAAAATTTTCTTGTTTATATTTGTGAGTTGAATAATATTCTATGTTTCCTTGTTCATTCGGTTGCAAGGGAACACAGTCTAGTAGTATCTGTGCCGAATGTTTTATGGAAGTATGAAAAACAGGTGATTTATAGATGTTAATAAACTGGTACTCTATGTCCTCAGTCTAGCAAACAACACAAATTTCTTTAAAATTCATGTGTAAAGCAGAAAATAAATCTACTTTTACCTGGTGCAATCTATTAAATTAATCAGGTGCAGAATCTTTCATGCAGATGACTGTCTGCTTCACTCCAGAAGATCTAAAAGTAAACACAAGAGCCATCTCAAATCCCTGGTATTTGCTAATGGAATATTGTTCTACAATAAGGCACATGCATTAGTGATCAATTACGCATTGCCCCAAGTGGTATCCACCATTTGCCCTGGTTTTATTTCTTCTCTGTGTTCATAACACATTCCAACACCGTGTGAGTGAGCTGAGGACATGACCTAAAACCACTCCACCTAAACCTCACATTTCTGACTTTTTCATCAATACAGGGTGCAGCAGGACTGGCAGCTTTCCACACAGTGCCCCCTAATTAGCAAATAGGGCTTGGGAATAGGGAGATTAGGAAATGGGTAGGGTCACATGGAATTGTCCCCCCTTGTCCCATCTGGCAGATTGGCCTTGTGTGACATGCTAACACAAAATATACCCAACATCACTGTAAATGGGGAGCTGTAGGCTTTCAAGGACAGAGCAGCATCTTTGAGCTCCTCTGGGGCAGACCAAATTCCTCCTACCTGGTACTCTTTTGTAACTTCAGCTACTTAAGTAAGTTAAATATCTGTGAATTCTAAATTTTTGCGTTCTGTTATACCTGTATGTCTTTATTTATATGTGTGTATGTATGTATGTATCTATATACACAGTTTCTTAGCCCTTCTGTGTTTAGTTATGTCACAGAGAAAATTACTGCTACAGAATTCTGTACTATAAACCAGTACGGAAACACTTATAAATATGTGAATATACATCAGGGAAAAAATTAAGCTTGAAATATTCTCATTTGTATTTAAGGTTCAAGAATAAAAGCTGAGAAACTCGTATTCTCCCCTGATGTTTCAAGGCACCACATCTAGATTTACTGGAGCTTAGGCTTTTATTCACATTGATTTTCAATCCCTATTAGTAGCATACAGGCAAGTGGTGTTGTCACATTTCTCACAGTACTAAAAAATGAGTCATTTTATGTTGGTGGTTTTGTTCTAAACAAGCACCTGTTTCCAGACAACAAACAAATCAGCTTACCTACACAATCTGGTGTGTGGAGCTCCTTAAATTAGACAGAGTTAAGTATGCATGGCCAGGCCTCCAGACTTTTTCAAAAGCTCACATCATCCGCTCAGCTTCCTGTGAGTTGAAAGGCACTTTATAAAAGCACTTCCACCCCTTGGGACTGACATTGAATCAAAAGGCCAGAGAGTTGGCACACAGCTTGAAAGGTATTAGGCAGGATGCACTACAGAGCAGAAAGTCAAGGCAGAAAAAAACCTGCCTTCAGCCAAAGAAAAAACCTCCTAGAAGCTCATTCTCTTCTGTACTCTTTAGGACACTCACTTTTTACCAAGTAAATCACTACACTACTCCAGAGCCCCTGAAATAGTAGCTTCACCCCTGGGGCTAATGGTTTATTACTGTGGCTACGGGATCAGGCACTTTATCACCACTTTTGCATATCTGTAACATGACATGTAGGTAGAGGAAGAAATGGGATATCTTCTTCCTGCTTAGCATATGTAAACACCAGGGTATCTTTACAAAATTTCTTCTTTTTTTTTTTTTTTTTTTTTTTATTTTTCAAATTTCATCCGTAAGAGAGTGCAAAACAACAGAAAGTTGTTTCCTTGACCAGCAGGATTGGAATTACATTATTTTTATGGTCCCTTTGAGCCATAACCATGCTGTTGGTTCTATGTCAAGGTAGGTTCTTAGGAGATAAGCTCTGAATAAGAAATGCTGTTTTGAAAGGAAATTTCACTTGCAGGGGTATTGGAGGGAAACATTCCAAGTCAGTAGATGTTTCTTAAGGCTCTCTTCTGCCATCCTTGTAATAGCTTTGCATGGCTGCCTCCTGTTATTGAAGCCAGCTTCAAAGAATCACAGAACTGTAGAGGTTCAGTGGGGTCATAGTGGGTCATTTGATCTGACCTTCCTGCTTAGGTGGGGTCATCCTAGAACACATTGCACAGGATTGAATCCAGACTGCCCTTGAATATCTCCAACGAAGGAGATTCCACAACCTCTCTGGACAATTTATTCCAGTGCTCTGTCACCCACACAGAAAAAAATTTATTCCTCATGTTCAAGTGGAACTTCCTGTGCATCAGTTTCTGCCTATTGTTTTTCATCCTATTGCTTGGCACCACTGAAGAGAGCCTGGATCCATCCTCTTGACACCCTCCCTTTAGATACTTGTATACGTATGTCGGTAAGGTCCCCTCTTATTTGTCTCAGAGGCTGAACCATGCTAGTGAGTCCAAGTTGTCTCAAACTGCCTCTTTGCTGTCAAAAACTAGCACTGACCATCATTATGGAAATATTTTAAACATGTTTTCCTGTCAGCTAAAGTGGGTCCTTTGTAATTTGTACTTCTTGTGCTTCCTACAACTATCTTCTGTAACTAGTCAACACTGGGAAAAGCAATTTTGACACCATCATCCTGGTCACTCACCCAGCCTGACTTGCTCAGTAGTCATTCTTGTGCCTTAGTTAATATTCATTAGTAGATAATTGTTTCCCCACCAAAGGTGTTTATACTGTAATTAGAATCTTTCTGTCAATGAAAGTTTCATATCCTCTAATGAGTAGGTAGATATATAAGCTGTTATGCTCCCTGCATAAGTATGAGCATTCCTATCCTGCCACAAAATAGGCCAATTAGCTGTTGTTTTTTCTCTGCGTATGTGTCAGTTTTGATAATGAAGTACTCTTCAGGAAATCCCGCATTTTCTTTATGATTTTATTTACTGAATGCATCTTGGGTATTGTCTGGCTGTAAAACTCAAACATTTATCCTGTGTTGATGCATTTTTTTTTAATATATACTCTGATAGTTCCTGCCATGGCGATGTCATGGATCACAACTGTGTAGCATGTGCTGCCTTAGCAAGTGACCGGTGTTTTGTGTCACAATACCACAGTGGGAACGTCACCTTATCACTTAGCTTCTTCCTGGCTGATCTGCAGCACGACTTTTTTTGCATGTAAGACAAATGTGTTGCAACACATACCTATTTTGTGGCAACAACAGAACTGCAATATATCAGCGTTTGTGCCTCAGCACTCATTAATTTCATTTGCCCTCACTAAGCTCTATGTGGGAAAGACATGAAACTCATTGTCAAAGCAGATGAAGGCTGTGCTGCCAAGTGCTCTTCTAAGGCCCACAGGAAGCTGGCCAGCTATATCAGTCCATTTTTCTGTGATACAGGTGCTTGAACACAGTCTAAGGACAGCACTTTTGCCTTTATTTAGACAACAGTAAATAGCACAGCTCAAATGTTGGTTCTAGGTGGATTTAGAGCAGAGGGAAGCTGCTTCTCAGGGAGTTCTTTATCATCTGTCTTTATGGTAGCAAAAAATACACCATCTGTGATCTGGGTCTATTTAGCCACACTAGTAATGCCTTCTTAAAAAAACATCCAGTTTAAGAAGACAAGGCATCTTGGTCTAGTGGATAAGGCATGGATCTTGGGCCTTCAATTCAGAGGCCGTAATTCAAGGGGGTTTGTACAGCCAGACAATAATTTGGTTGGAGGTTTAACATGAGACTGACCCTAAGTGATTTCCACAAAGGCTTTCTAAAAGAATCCTCCAAAGAAATTGATCTAAGCAATCCCATGACCATTACCTTAACTACACAATCACCTGGGCAATAAAGCCCTAATATTATAAAAGACAAGAGAACAAACACCACTGCAGACAATATTTTTTCTCCCTTCACAGAAAGACTGTGACTAAAGCTGAGTAAATAATTTATAATTAATTTATAAATGTTGGCTCTTTTCCATTACTGAAGTGTTCACAACATGAAGAAAATTTTCTCTAAGGTACTCAAAATTACTCACTGAATAGTGCCTGTAAATAATCCTTAGTCTTTAAACTATTCATAAACATTTTCTTGCAAATCAAAAATTTTAGAAAATCGAGCAATTCTGACTGTTCACCCTTCTCATATGGCATATTCCTGTGCGTGGATAAAATTTGTGGGATACTGTTAATTTTTTTAAGCATACCCTTTCTATGAGATATTCTGTCTCCATCTCTGGTGAATGTTCTAGTGCATTCACAATTCTGAAACAACAAATCTTATTGTAAATGAACTCATTTCCAACAAAAAATAGTGTACACTGAGACCACTGGAAGTCCCACTTATTTTGAGTGTCTTCTCTGATATGACTCCTAACTTTCAGTTGATTACCACGTGTACCTGCTAGCCATGATGGGTTTGGAGCTAGCTAGATCTTCTATTATGGCAGGTAGTGAGGAGAATCCACTGATTTCTCCTCTGCCTTTATATAAATCAAAACTTCTTTAGACTTCTAAGAAGTCTAAATACCTCTAAGAAGTGCTGCTTCATTGATTCCACATAATTTTCCTCTATTCTTATTAATCTCTTTTCTCACTCAGCTTCTTGCATTTCTGGCTCTTTATGTCGTGCCAATGCTCTGTCTTTTTGTGCTTGTGTTTTACAGTGGAGCAGATGACCTATATGCTTTACAAGCTGACTACTTCACCTTCACTTAGCACACAGTCAAAGGTCTCTGCACCCTAATACCTACCTCAGCTGAGGGAGGAAGCTGCAGGGGTACAGAAGGATGATGCCAAAAACCTGCTGTTGTAAGTCTCATTTGGAATGGATGGAATTTCTGAGGCATTTATCAACTGAGCCACACCACATATCTATCTAGAGCAAGCTAAATACAACCCCTGATGACAGAAGGAGGAAGAAATGACACCTCTCCCCTGCCCTGGTGTCTGCATCTCTCTGTTTTTCTGATGGCTCCTGCAACTGAAACAATCCATCTGCTCTGCCCAGAAATTTCACTACACATCAGGAATGCTGTTGAACACTAATTTGCCTGTAAATATCGGAATAATTAATTTCTTCTGATCATGGTTACTATCTTTAGCATTGCTGTTCTTTCCGCTGGGCTTTTTCATAGTCTCATGGTAGGACAGTATGAGTAAGGTTGCAAGTGACCGCAGTGTGTCATCTGGCCCAACCTCCCTGCTCAGGTAGGGTCATCCTGGAGCACATTGCACAGGATTGCATCCAGACAGTTCTTGAATATCTCCAGTGAAGGAGACTCCACAATCTCTCTGGGCAATTTGTTCCATGAGCACCAGTTTCTGCCCATTGCCTCTTGTTCTATTGCTTGGCACTATCAGGAAGAGCCTGGCTCCATCCTCTAGACATCCTCCCTCCAGATATTTATATACATAGATAAGATGCCCTCTCAGTCTTCTCTGCTGCAGGTTAAACAGGCACTTTGTAATACCTTTGCCCCAGAATACAATGATCTGGCTAGCCATTAAAAGGTATGGGTTCTGTCATTTCTTTAGAGACAGACAAAGAAAGCAGTTAACTATGAGAAGGACAGCTGTAGTTAAAGATGGCTGCATTTTTGAGAGAAAAGAGAGCCATGCTTGTGCAGTAACACTAGTCAGGCAGATCGGAAAATTATGATTGCTCTTTGAATTCCAAGGGTCCCTGGTTTAGAAGGCAAGACCATTCTGGCTCCTTCCCATAGCAAGGAACAGAAAATGTTTCCAAGTAAAACCTTGACTGTCCTTTTCACACCAGAACAGAGCTCTGCAGATAAGGTTCCCCTACTGACCTAATTATCTGTTTATTTTGAACCACATCTGGCTCTGTGCAGCACAAAAAGCAAACAGCCAAAGGTGGATGGCCCCTCAGGAAAAGAAACAGGAGATCCTCTGGAAAGGCTAGACAAGACCTGTAGCATCCTTTAATCTTACAACTCACCTAATCATGTCTGTTCTGTGCTTTAAAATAGTCCCGCTTCATGACTCTTCCAAAGTTTACACTGACTTAGTGAAAGTTCCTTTCATAGCCTCACTGCAGGTTCTTCTGGATCTTTGCAGGATTTATAAATCTTTTTTACTTTCATTGCTTTTCTCTGCTAATCTTTGTTCTTTTCAAGGTTCAAGCATTTGATTGGAAGTTTAACTAGCTTAACTGTTAGGAATGATGCTCCATTTCTTCACAGAGAATTGTATCAAAGCTTGGCATAGCCAGTGAGAAGTCTGCTTTTGGCTGAGGTTCTCAATAATGGAATTTAGCCTTTTCCAGTGTGGTGTCGTGGTTGCCAGGGAATCATGTAAACTCATCATTTGGGTCACATAAGAGACTAAGCTGATGGATAAAACTGTATCCATCTTACTCCAAAGGTATGACAAGCCACTGACCCTTACAAAGTTTAAAAATGTCTTAGTAGAGCAAGTGGAAGTTTGTGTGGTTTATTTATTTAGGAATTTTGAGCAAGAAGAGCCTTGTAGAAATTATATTTCTGTCAATTCCTTTTTCACAATAGAACTAATATTCCTTTGAATGCCACTGTTTTGCCATAGCATTCAAAATTAAATCATTTCACCAACCATCTTTTGCACCTCTTGAATGCTTATGCTTAAAAAATAAACAGGAATAGCTCATTTTGCCTCAGCTTTTTATTCCTTTCTCTGGAGAAAGTCTAACAAACAAAAGGCAGTTAATAAAAAAGTAGAATGTCTTTCCCATCAAAACAAAGTGAGCCTTATTTAAAGAACCCTGTATGAATTAAAACACTCTGTGAAAAGCTTAAAGAATAGAAAATCATCTTTGAAATATTAATTTTCCTTTTAAAACTTAATTGTCCTTTTTGACAATCCTTTTTTTGCAGTCAGTGAACACACATCAATATATTTCTTCTTTCTTTTAAGCTAAAAAAAGGAGAGAAATCATGTTTTCAGATTTTACCTGGTTTAGAAACAGATTTTTCAAAACGTCTTACTGTCCTACAGTTTTTTATATGTACCTGTCACCAGATAAAATAGTTTGCAATCTGTATGGAGCTGCAGGCTTGAAGTTACCAAGTAGAAATAGAAATGGTTTCTTTTTAATATTTTTACATAAATAAATATGTTCTGTCTATTTCATGGGCAGCCTTGTTGGGGTTTTTTCTGTCCACCAAGGAATCCAATCCCTAAATGTATGTTTGCAAGTAGCCCAGGAGTATCACCCAGAAATGTAAGTAACAAGGGAAGCTTTGGTGACTGCCTTAAGAGGTAAATTGTGTCTCCCTCCTGTGCAGATCAACAAAACTGCAGCGAAGTAATTTCTCTGTAATGTAAAGAAGTAGCTTGCCATTTCTTCTCTTTAAGAAGCAGAGGTTCAATGCCAGTTCCATTTCTTACAGTCTGTAAATACTAAAAAAATGGCTCACTGTAGAAGGAGTTGGAACTACCAGTTTGTCTTTCGGCAATATTCTTTATAAAGAAAGAGTTGCTAAGGGCTCTCAAGAAACTAGACAAGATTGTCTTTTAAAATACAGTGAACTCCCTTTTCCAATTTTCAGGCCAAATGCTTTCTACAGATATAGGTATCATGACTATTTATGAGGTAACATATTTATGAAGGTCTCATGAAAGGGGCATTTCATTTATTGTGCTCCTTGATGAAGGTTTAGGAAAGAAATAAAGGAGCTGGAAACAGCCCTCCTCCTATAAGCCATGGACTTCCCCTGTCAGGGATTTCACTACCATGCATGCTGTGAAACTACAGGTTCAGGAGGATGTTCCTAGGATTTTGTGGTAGTGTTCGTATAGCTGCATGACAGTCACTAAGTGAAAGACATTGAGAATTGGAGCATGTTCAAAGAAGAGCAACAGCACAGGTGAAAGGACTGGAGCACAAGTCTTATGAGAAGCAGCTGAAAGAACTGAGGTTGATTGGCCTAGAGGAAAGGTGGCTCAGGGGAGACATTACCACTCTCTACAACTGCCTGAAACGAGGTTGTGGAGAGGTGGATGGTATTTTCTTTTCCCAAGTAACAAGTGATAGGAAAAGAGAAAATAGCCTCAAGCTGCAGCAAGGGAGGCTTAGACTGGATATTAGGAAAAATTTTTTCACAATAAAGTGTCATCAAGAATTGGAATAGCCTGTCCAGGGAAATGGTTGAGTCACCACACCTGGAGGTATTGAAAAGAAATGTAGATGTGTCACTTAGGGACATAGTTAGTGATGGACACATGTTGTAGTTTAAGTCCAGCTGGAAACTAAGCACCACACAACCACTCTCTCTCTGCCTCCGCACCCTGGTGGAATGGGGAGGAGAATCAAATAGAACTTTGGTGGAGATGAGAATAGTATAATAATTGAAAAGAAAGTGAAATACAGTAATAACAGTAAATGATGATAAAAATTATTAAAAAAAAAAAAAAGGGGAAAACAAGGGATGCACAATATATTTGGTCATCACCTGCTGATGCCAAACCATCTGACTGATCCCCAGCCCCACTTTCCCAAACCCAGGTCAGCCCCCCTTCTGTGTAACTTCCCCTAGTTTATATACTGGGCATGACATTCTATGGTGTGGAATATCCCTTTTTTCAGTTTGAGACACCTGTCCCCACCTATGCTCCCTCCCAGTTTTTTTTTGCTTACTCCTGGCAGAGCAGGAGGCAAGAAAAAAATCCTTGACTTAGGAAAATGTGGCGCAGTCAGAACCCAAAACATCACTCTGTTATCAACACCGTTCTCATTGTGATTCCAAAACACAGCACTGTAACAGCTACCGAGAAGAAATTAATTCTACTCTGGCTGAAACCAGGACAACATGGCAGTGCTGGGTTAACAGTTGGACTCGATGACCTTGGAGGTCTTTTTCAACCTTAATGATTCTATGACTGCTATCCCTATTTATGTGCTTTCATGGGTACAAACTGCAATCAGTTTGCAACAGCCCTGCCAGAAAGCCAATATGGCCCAAGTTCTGGCCCCCTGCTAGCTCAGCAAGGGATGCAAAACTAATCCACTGTATCTCGCTGTCTGGTTTCCTGGGACTGTGCTATTTGTCAGTACTAATTACAAAGATGGCAATGCTAAAATCATTGGGAGATAAGAGAGGCAGATGGCATATTCATTTATTAAAAACCAACTGACTCCTATTTTCTGTAGCTCTTTGTGCCTTCATTAGGATTTACATTTTAAATTACACGGAATCTAATAAGCCAGCATGGCACCTCATTATCAAGCATGTATCTTCAAGTCTCCACCTGAAGGGACAGTTGAGGACTTTTTCTACTTCCTATCCTTTGGTTTAAGAACCTGCTTGCTTGCTTCTTCTCAGCTTACTTCAAAGTTTCCAGATGTGGCAATGCAAACTTGGCAACTTGGCAATATGCAAACTCAAAACTTTCAGCTGATTCCAAATAATATGCAGGGAGAAAGATGTGGATTTACAAAGCTCTGGCTTACTCAATGGAAGTGTTTAATTAGCCATTAACCAAATATCTCCTTTTGATGCCTCAGGCCAGAAAGGAGGGAAGGCAAACAGAGCTTTGTAGGCTTACAGCTTATTCTGAAAATCAGTGGAAACACATTTAGTTCTGTTCTTAGACAGATGCAAAAACATTAGTTATGACTCAGATATGAGATGCTGAAAGCAACAGGGGAGGGTAGGACTATACATGCTCTCTGTGAAGATCAGGTGCAGGGCAATAATTAAGGCATAATCAGAGTATCTTCCTGCTGCTTTCCTATCACTATTCAGCTAATAATGATTTTATAGATTAAATAGCAAGTTGCAGCTAAGTTAGGAAAGTGCAACATAAAAGCAATACTGATGTTTAAAGAAATTAGGTAAACAGCATAGCATCTCATTCATATTAATCTCCTGCAGAGACCTGGTTGTTCCAGTCACTGACTCAATCATTTGCTTGCCTAAGTATTTTACTTCCCTCTGTGCATTCTCCATCACATTCTTTCCTTCAGTATTCACTTCCTTCTTTTCAGGTGTTCCCAAGGTTAAACACTCAGCCCTCAGTCCCTGTTCTTCACGGTAATTTCTGGGGGGAAAGGGTTAAAATAAAAAAAAAGACCAGCAGCTAGAAAACTGCTAGAGAATATGTACAGACATGTATAGACAAACACATATACACCCATTTATATTAAAAATTATCTGCAATTAACCATTAACCTCTATTATCTCTCTGTGGCAGAGCTACATCCACTGGTAGAGTTTGGCAGCGTAGTAAAATGCTTCTGTGTTTAAAGACTGTTTGACAGCTATGCCTGCTGCAGAGCCCCACAGTAAACTGGGCGGCACTGCCAGGAAAGTAGCTGGAAAATCCATCATGGTCAAAGCTGGGCAGACACAGGTTGACAAAAAAAAGACTAGTGCTCCCCCCAATGTCAAACTTGTCCTTGCACTGGCTATGTAGCATAATGGGGAGCAG
The DNA here is from genome assembly GCA_035584735.1 of Pseudotriccus pelzelni. NCBI lineage: Eukaryota > Metazoa > Chordata > Aves > Passeriformes > Tyrannidae > Pseudotriccus > Pseudotriccus pelzelni. Next base: position 17,246,191 of record JAWMRA010000130.1, read on the forward strand.
CTCAGAGTGCAGCGCAAGTCTGCATTTGCACATCTCATGTGCACAAACCCCTTGCTAAATACTGCCCTAAGCTAACAATGAAAATAGCAGCCACAAAGGTTGGGTTGATGACTGGTATGTTTCTCACTTCTCTTGTCAATGTCTTTGCTTGTGTTCTTAGTGTCCTGACTAATGTAAATTTGGGCAGGATGTGTTCTTTCTTGTCAGACAGTAAGACTGGGAGAAATAACACAAGCCTCTTAAAAGGATCCCAATCCTTTGAGTAACTAACAGAGACCAAACCATGGCTGTGGAGGCTCATTTCTGGTGCAGCACCTACTGAGGAGCACATCACAATCAGTCAGCCTGTGCTGCCAACAGTTCTCTGTAATTACAACTTCACACTCTGACAGAGCAATGGAAACGGAAGAAATATTAACTAGTCATAGTTGTGAACCCCTTTCCTTTGCTGGTTTAGATACTTGGTTTATGTCTTTGAACTCTTGGTCATGTGAGGATTTTAATTAAGTCAGAGGGTTAGGAAGACTGATAATACTGGGAATAATACTGGGAATAGATGTTATTGAAATATGATCGATTTGAGAAGAATCAGGAATTGTAAGAAAAAATTCTCTGCTTTTGCCATCCTCCTTTCCAATATCAGCCCTCTTGTATGTGAATTGTACCAGTGAGGATTTGTTATAAGCTGTTTTTTTTTTCCAAGAGGAAAGAAATTATACATAAGCAGAGGAAAGAATGGCATTAAATTAGCAAAGATAAAATATTAATTATATGAAAATGCAAGCAGGGAGAGAAATCAATTGTGAGGAAACAGCATAAGAAGAGAACCTCTTAGCCTCATCAGATGCTTTGTAGGACAAAGCCTTCAATCAGAAATGTGCTGATACTAAATTATCCCTGGATCTGATCTAGCTCTAATAATTGAAAACTCCCACTGCTGGAACAGAACCAGCTTGCTGAATGAACACTAATTTCTCAGACTGGATATTAAGTAGACAAAGCTGTTGCATGTATCTAATCAGATTTGTATTTTTATTCCATGACACACTACATCCTACGCTGTGCCGTATTCAAAATTATCACAGCCTGCCTTGTGACACGTGTCAATGAGAGGTACATTTTCTTTAGCACTGAAGCATTCTCTTCTGTCTTCACAGCTGTGATTATAAGTTCTAAAAGCAGATTTTTAGAGAGATATATTAGAAAAGATGTCCAGATGAAGTAATTTGTTTGTTTATTTAATACCTTATTAACACCTCTAGCCTCTAGATTTTGTAGTTCTACGTCTCTCACATAGCTCAGCATGATTTTGCAAGTAAGGCTTGCCTGTGAAGAGGAACATTCTTTATTCTTTTTCTCCTCCTGTTATTTGTGTGTGTGGTTCCTCCCATCTCTGAAAAAAACCTGAGTGCACTCCAGTAATTGTGGTCCCAAACCATCTGACTCGTCTTTTTCTCTTTTTTTTCCCCATAAAGGAGAAATATACTCCATTTGAAAGACAAACTGTGAGTTTTGCTTGTGAAACAATACATAGGAAAAGGGAGAAGAAATAAAGACTACATATCAAATTTAAATATTGCTCAGTTTAAAATACGCTTAAAATTCTTTAAATATTTTACCTACAGTGACTCTAATAAAGTATTAAAAATTCAGTAAAAAATTATTATTACAGCAGGATTTGGTGTTTATTCTTTTTCTCCCCACCAAGTTATTTCCAACTTTTCGATAATCTTATTGTTTATTCCTTTTGAAGAATTACCAACACATCTTATTGGCCATTGTGGTCATTGAAAACTTTCCAGCATCACCACTTAGAGTTGGATTTGTCCTTTGTGTCCTGATTCAGGGCAATATACATGCACACATATCAATACAGATCAGCTTTAAGGTGAGTACTTACCTTTAAGCATGTAGTTATGTGCACATCTGTGTTGCCTTGTTGGATTACAGCTTGAGGAGTGTATATCCAATGATATTCTCTATCAATCAAACATGTGGATCTACACTGTAAAGCAGTCAGGAAAATGTGGCATCAAGAATTATTGCAGCTGAGCAGAAGTTTAGTGCTGTAACTCAGTACTAAAGTGTCAAAACTCCTCCGTCAGGAGAACTTCTTCAGTGCTGTTTTTCTGATTAGCTGGTTCTTTTAGGGAGTTATATACTTACTACTAATCCTGCTAATATGAGTGGTTAAAAATTGAACTTTATCTCACAGGGTAGCAAGAAGCTCTCATGTAATCAACCCTTAGAAATAAAGTTATTGTCTTCTAAGAAATTTAATACAATACCTCAATGGACTAAAAAGAAGGAACCCTTCTCTCCATGAACATAAAGGGTCTGCTCTGCACATTGCACTGTGGCAAAATCCATCCAGGGTCTGCCTGAAGATGCACAAAAGGATATAAAGTTTTCGTGCTATATATACTCCTCTATCTAACCGTCTATCTATCTATCTATCTATCTATCTATCTATCTATCTATCTATCTATCTACCTACCTACCTACCTACCTACCTATTTACCTATCTATCTTGTTACAATAGCTGTTTCATTAAGCCAGCTGTTGCTGGGCTTTTCTTACAGACACCCAGGAGGAATCATCCTCATCATCATCATTGTCATCATCGTCGTCGTCATCATCATTATCGAACCATCACAGAGAGTGGTTTGTATTGGAAGAGACTTTCAAAGACATCTGGTTCATACACCTGTGGCCATGGGCAGGGACACTGGACTAGATTTCTAAAAGCCGCATCAGCCGCATCCAACAAGGAGTGGGGCTTCCACAACTTTTCTGTTCCAGTGTCTCACCACTCTCATAGTGAAGAATTTCTTCTTTATGTCTAAACCTAAACCTACTCTCTTTCTGTTTAACCTGGTTACATCTCATCTTATGGCTACAATGCCTGATAAAGAAGTCCTCCCCATCTTTCTTGTAGGCCCCTTTTAGCTACTGAAAGGCTGCTATAGGGCTCCACAGAGCCTTTCCTTCTCCAGGTTAAACAGTCCAACTCTCAGTTTGTTCTCACAGGGGAGAAGTTCCAGCCCCCTGATCATCATCGCGGCCCTCCTCTGGACCTGCTCTAAGAGGTCTCCATGTCTATCCTGTGCTGGGAACCCCCAGAGCTGTTCACAGTACTCCAGATGGGGTGTCACAAGGGCAGAGTTGAGGGAGACAATCACCTTTCTCTACCTGATGGGCACAGGAAGCAATTGGCTGTCAGGGCTCTGAGTGCACATTGCCAGCTCATCTTAATATTTTTTTAATCCATCAGTACCCCTAAGTCTTTCTCCACAGAGCTACTCTCAACTACCCCTCACTAAGCCTGTTTGGGATCGCACTGTTTGTCTCTCTCTCACGCTCACTCCCATCAGCACAGCACAATAGTCCTCAGGGAAGTTCTGTTAAGAGCATAACAAATACTCCTTCTGCTTTCAGCACAGACAAAATAAAATTTAATTCCAAAATATACTTTTAAAGTTAAATGTTATTTGCTACTAAACTTTTATTCCAACTTTGATAAGCGCAGCTTTCATTGTATGCTCAAAGGAACAATTTACGACTACAAAGAAAGCTTTCTGAACTGGTATTTTTTCCTTTGCTCTGCAAAAGAAGGTAGTTTAAAATAAATAAGGGGCATAAAAATTATACAAGCCACTAGCTTTTCTGCTTAAAAAGCATGACCCTGTGAATGGTAAAAGGAGAGTTCAAGGAACAGAGGATTGTCAGCATCTTCTTGGCACATGTTGCGAAGGAGACTCTAATTGTAGCGTGTTTCTGGTGTGGTTGACAGGTGCAAGAAGCCCTGTCCACTTGACTTTCTCCCAGCCCATACATGGAGGCCTGTCTGGGCCTGATTAGTGCTAAATCAAGGTACCAAACGCAAAACGTATTTCCAGTATTGCCACCTGCCACCAGCACCTGGAGAACTACAGTTTGCACAGAGATTAAATCTGGTTTTAATAACACACTTAAAATTACCCCCAGGTTGAAATGGAGTTGTGCCTGAATGTCAGTTGCTCACGCAACAGGAAATCTTTTCCCACTGAAGGGTGATGCCCAAATAAGGCAGCGCACAAAAGGTAGAATATGCATATTTCAAGTGTTGACGTTGTAGAGGAAAACACAGCAATTACAGTTGTGAACCTGTGCCTAAAACCTAGATTCAAATTATGCCTTTGTTGTATTCTTGAGTGTAATGACAATTGTGCTAATGAGGGTCAGCACTTGTGAAGTTATATGACGAAGGTTACGCCATGCCCTACATCAGCAGTAGGATCTTAGGAAAGAACAACCTTGGACACCTTAGCCCCAGGCTACTGAGTACCCCAGTAAGGGCTCAGCTTGTAGCAAAAGCCACAGAGCTGTTTATACTGGGATACTGAGGTTTGAACTGAACTGAGATGGAGGAACAGCAGCAGGGTATCACACAAAATTGAGCTGTTACATTTCATCATTTTCCCTTTTCTGCTCAATAGACCAAATCTGCTCCATTTGTATTTCTGCTAAAGCCTCATTTCTGGATGAAATGCAGATAATTACCTCTGCTATGAAAGTAACTTGGCCATTTCATTCCATACCTTGGGGGACATATTGAGGAAAGGGATAGTGCCGCATAACAAGCTTCTCCTGTGGTGCCAGGGGAGAAGAAGTATTCAGAGCTTGAGATGGTACTGGATGGCTCAGGATGAGAACAGATGCATGCCTCCAGGGCTTGCCAAGCTGGAAACTATCCTTCTCCTTTATCATGGTTCAATCTCCCACATATGTAACATGCCAAGGCTGCTCAGTTTTATGTTTGCCAGTTGGGAAAGGTGAAGGCACAATTCTCTTTCAGTCTGTGAAGCCTGATAAAAGGTGTTTTACTTTGACTGACAGGATGCTAATAGAACTATCTCCCAGGACAACTGCCATTCCAATTTGGTCCATCAAAAATACAATTGCTCTTGTAATTCTGAGCAAGCACTGTTCTATTTACTGCTCTGTTAAGTGCAGAACTTCATGTCACCAGACAGTAGGAATGTTTGATAACCCTGGCTACTGTAGAGTTAGCCAAAACACAGGCCTAGTGAAATGGGTCCATCCAGGCTGCAAGTTCTGAGAGATGTTCAGCTTTTGATGTTATGTTGTGCCTTCAAAAATGCGTGGCCACTGCTTCAGCTTTACCCTGACCGCCATTGAACCATCGTGCTATTCTACTTGCTCCATGAGGAATTCACAGTTGCAGATGGAAATTCGCACAACCTTAACTCGTATGTAGGTGACCCAGGCAGATCTTATTCTGGTTACTTTAAGCTGAACTTGCTGGGATTTGTTAGGTGAGAGTTTATTCCATGGCAACATATGGAAGCTAGCCATGATATGGAGCGAAGTGGCAGCACCAGCTGAGCTGCCGCAGCCAGTGTGGCAGAGTTACTGTCACACTCCTGGAATTCTCTGTAATATGGGGGTGGTACCATCTGTGAGACAGAGCTTACATCTGGGAATGTTGGGTGACATTCCTTGTGAATGAGCAGCTAAGCGGGAGACTAGATGGTTTGCTCCCCAGCAAGCTCCACCTGCTCCACAACCTGTAGCTCCAACACAGCCCTTTCTGACTCTCGCATTCCAGAAATTTCCATGTTCTCAGAGTTTTCAGAGACAACCGTGCTGTAAGGTATCTCTGTCAACAGACCTCTGTTCCTCATCACAGAATGTCTCAGCAGAGTCACAAGTGCTGATCTTCAGTTAAAAATAAGCAATTTTGAAAACACAAAGCCACTGCAAGAAAAAATTGTCTTAATCCAATGTCTGTAAAGATTTTAAGAGAAAATATTTCAGTGATTTTTTTTTTCTCTCTGATGAGCTGGAATTTGAGCAAGTTTAATAAAATTTTTAAAAACTCATTCCTATACTCCTTCTCACTTTGACTTTTGTGAAGACAAGGTTCTTCATTTTACATGCAACATTCATTGTTGGCATTAATTTTTCCTCCTAAAATTTTGAACCATTATTGCCCATCTATTTCTAGACACAATTTCTCTAACATGACCTTTAATGCCATGAAACCTAGTTACGGGAAAATAAGGATTCAAAGCTCTGCCCCACAGCAATAAAATCAAACCCAAATACCATTTTTTGAATGTTCATTTTCATGTTTCCAGCAAACTATACTGTTCATATCTCAGGATCTGTCAGGACGGAAGAAGACCAGAAGAATATATGGTCAAATATTTCAGGAGAAAATGGTTCTTGACATTTTTTTTAACATTTTGAATGAAGTACCAATATAGCTAATTTGGAATTATTTTTTATAAATTCAGAAAAGATAAGATTTAGAGAAACAGGAAAACTTAAGCGTCCTTTCCTATGTAGGCTACTCAGAATTACTGAGGTTCTGACATTAATAAGCTTGTCTGAAGAATAGAGGTCTCAGGACATTAACCAATATTCTTAATGGTAATAGTCCATTATTTAGTACAACAGTATCCCATGTATTCCAGCAGTACAAATGTATTAATCAATTTATTACTGGTATAATTTTTATTATTATTTTGTTATTACATATATAGTATAAATCTATCTCAAGTGTCAAAAAATAATAAAATTTAAATCCTTCATAATTCTACTGTGGAAACCAGTGAAAGCTACAAAATGTTACTTTCTAATGATTTAGAAAATTTCAGATCATATTCAAAAATGAAAGCTTGAATGCCCAGAGTTCCAAAATCCTTTTTAAATTGAAACTTTCTTCTACATTGTGATAATAATACCTTGGTCTTTAAGTATCTAGGAGCCTAAACTTGAAGAAAAGACTGCTAGCCCTTCAGAGTCCCGTGGGATGGTAATATGAATTAAGAACAATAATGTCTAATGAACTGAAAGGTTTGTTTTCTGTCAGGACATAGCCCCATATTTCTTTTTTCTTCTACTACTGCAAATGAAGGATGATTTTTTTGTTGTTATTGTTCCAGAAAAAGGAGAAAAGAGACCAAACAGGAACTGCAACATATCCATTGTAAAATTATCAATATGAAAATACCAGAGATCTGTATATGGCATTATCATTTGCAACCAGGCCAAATGTGGTAACACTGACATCAGGCAATTGACAGTCATGGTTTGGTTCCAAACCAGGGAAGCTTTTTATGTGACCCACTGTTATTATTCGTGTCTCTGACCATGATAAGGGGCTGGAACTAGATGATCTTTAAGGTCCCTTCCAACCCTAACCATTCTATAACTATATAAGATTGCACACCTCAGTGGATTTTTTAGTAGTGGGGTAAGCATTGTCCTGCAGGTGTTTATCACATCTTTAAACACTCCTACAGTGCTTGCTTTGAGAAAAAGAAACTATGAATCCCCCACCCACTCACCCCTACTCCCCTCTCCAAACCTTGTGAGAAGGGTAAACTCAAGTGACCTGCATCTAAAAGCTGACCTTGTTTTATAGTTCCTGTTAGTAGGTTTTGTAGCCACAGACAGTGGAACTGAAGAGCCTTTGACCCCAAGGTAACCCACCTGGAATCCACCTCTCCAAGTTCAATTAAAATGAAGTAGGCCACCTCAGCAAAGCTTGTCTCAATGGACAAGGGAGCCAAAGTAGACAACTCTGTAAATATTTTCCCGTATGCCTGTGTTGTTACTCAGCCTGCTTAAAGCTTGCTTGGGCAACAGGTGACAAAGCTCCCCAACAGATCTATGAAAACTAAACTGATTGCATATCAGGATGTAGATCGTTTATATGCTCTAGAATTTTTCCTTTGGAAAAAGAATTTCCCAGTGAGGAGCTGAATACCGTAATCACTGTCATAATTCATGAAAATCACTTGCTTTGAAAATAACAAAAATGTTATTCATAATTGTCAAAACGATGGCTCAGTAATCTAGGAATACTTGTTATTTTGCCGGCTGTAAGTTGTGGATCTGGTCCAAAGCGCAGGAGTCACAATGAGAGGCTTTTCATTGGCCTCAGAAAGTCTTGGATCAAGATTAAGGAAGAAAACACCACATTGCTGTAGTGCTGACACGGTGTGCATGAATAAAGTACAAGTGCTAAGATTAGTGAAGTGGTTCCTGCATGTAACATGTGAACCATAAAAGCATCCAAAATGGTCCATCAACACAAGCCTAAGTTATTATTCCAGCTATTAGTAATTGGGTTTCACAGACATATCTAACATTCATTGAATGTGCATTCTGCTTTCTGCCAGCATATTAAAGCTCATTAAGTAGAATATTAAACTAATCATGATAAATGATAAGCCAGGTTTCATTACATTCTGGTTAATTTCAAAATCATATCTACCTAGTCTTATAAAAAGCAAATTAGTTGAAGTGCAATGTGTCTTCACTGAATAGGCATGTAAGGAAAAAGCTAAAGAGCTAAGGTAGGAGGTAATTCACCTAGGCAGTACAAAAGGATTTAGATTTACCCTTCTTGCTGTGCCCTGTAATAAAAATGCCCTCCACCCAAATATCAGACGTATGTATCATTTAAAAGTCTGAAATGACCGTTTGTTTTTATACTGGGATTTGGTTTTATGACTGTTTCTTAATCCAAGCACTTTCTGCACTGCTATTCTACTGATTTATGACCGAACTGCTATTTAGTGTAAAGGCATCCTATAAGGAAATGATTGTGTCTTACTTCTAAGGCAACTACCGACAAACCACACTCAAACCTTTTTTTGCTATTACTCTGTAACACGTATTAATGAAATTAAAATTCATGAGAAAAGATTTTGATAACTGCTGAAGCAGTGGCTCACATTTCCAGATGGTCTGCACGAAAGTGACATTCTACACCCCTTGCGATAATACGATGTGTTGGCAAGTGATTGTGGACGTTTGCTTATTTAATTAACAGAGGGTTGCACTTCATTCAGCAATAAAGCCTGTGAGCTCAGCTCCAGCGAAATTCATATGCGCCTCGAGTAGGGATTACGGAGGATTTAGGCTCTACTGTCAAAACCTGCATTCTTCAAAACCCTATCAGCTGCCATCTCCCACAGTAAAAATCCACAGTGTTCAACAAAGAGAGCAAGGAGACTCTCCTGGCATCACCAGTGGAGGAGGAAAATAGTGGCAGACACTTCTACCTTTTAAAACACGGCAGAGGATGGACCCCACTAAAAAGAAACAAGAGAAACAAACAAACAAAAAACCCCAGCAGCTCAGGTGTTGGAACGTGTATGCTGCTGGGAAGAGCGGTCTGCTACATAAGTTTTTGTGCTCTGATGAAGTCCAGTCACCTAGTCACTCTCTTCCAGGATGGTTGTTTCCTTAGCCTCTTACAAAAACAGTTTTTTGCCAGTATTTTCACAAACAATCTGTGGAGTAGTTAGCAAGCTGCCCATTGACACACAATCCTAGTGATGGGAGTAGACTTACAAGCAACTCAGAAGAGAGAAGAAAATGTAATAAATTCTTCTGCAATGGGAGCAATACCTGTGTTATGAGATAGTGAAGAAAAACCTGAACGCATGTGCAACTTCCATCATAGCTGTATCAACAGCCTGTACTTCCACACCTATTTCTGTCTAATAGATATCTTGTGTTCTTTGTTCTTTTCTTGGCTCCCCTACTTCACTCACATTTACTGCAGAGTTTGCTTTTAGTGAGTTTTATGTGCTGGAATTTTCAAAGTGCCTTGAGGCTATTGACTTTCAATAGGATTTGGGTAGCTAATTGCCTTTTCCTTTGTACTTTACGAATTCCAGACATAGCTCTGCTGTGAGTTCATTTTAGTCTTTTATGACTGAATTTCCTGAAATGTTATATCCCTTTTGAAAGGAGTTAAAAAAAAAAAAAAAGTGCCCCTGTCTCTTTTTAATGTAAACCAAAGGAAATAGTTGTCCTTTTTCCTTTAAAGGTCCCAAGCTCGTGGTCTCTTATCTATTTAAGTTAAACAGTACAGACATCAAATGCATTAATTCAAGTCTTGTTGAGATCTTGATTACAGCCTGGCAGTTCATCTGGGTGATACAGGCTCTCTGTGTGGACCCTTGCCCGTGTGTGCCATGTAATGGTGGTTTAGAGCCTGTTAAAGGGACGAAAATGCTGAAAACATAACAAATAGTCTTTGGGCTGCCCTTTCAGCCTATGAACTTCTGACTAGAAACTTTTATTTAATTCTTTCACACCCAACCTGCATAATCTATTACTGTCTGTCAGGTTTGACATGCACCTTGACCTCTAGCTGTCCAGAGTATCTTACCTTTTGTTTCACTATTGTGGTTAGCTATGTGTTAAAACCCCTTACTGCCAACGTCAGAAAGCAAAAAGCAAGAGATGGTCAGTGAAAAACAGAAGTGAACCCAACACACTAGATAGTTCCATTAACAATAAAGGAAAAACAAGTAAATATTTTGTAATGGTAGCAGAAATCTTCCAAAGACACTCAGAAAAACAGAATGAGAAAGAATGCATGAAAGAAGCAAACTGCAGGGTAAGCTTTTGTGAAGGACCACCTCAGCAAGAGCGAATTGGTCAGATGCACAACTGAGAAAACTGAAGAAAAGAAAATCGGAGAAACCAGAGATGGTAGGTATTGGATAAAATGCAGGGAGGGGGTTTAGAGAAGCATTAGTCACTGGCTACAGCTTCTTTTTTCTATTTCTCTGTCTTTACTGAGCGCATGGCCTGTGCTCTGGCTTCAGGCAACTCAGTGGCCTGCTCAGCAAGGGATGAGAATAACTCTACAGACCAGGTGTGCTGCAAGCTGTTTTGAAAGTAATTTACACTCAAGGAGACTTCACTGGAAATGGTAAAGAAGTAGGAATAGAAAAGCAAATAGAATATTCTGTAGCAGTCTTTTTTGCCCAACACATCAGTGCTGTGTGACTGTCAGAAGAAACATTAGGACAAAGGCATGTCTGTTAGAGACTAATTATTTAAACTCCTCCAAAAAGGTGCTAAATGTAGTTAGCAGTTTATTAAGGTCACACTAGTTTTTGGAGGACAGCATGAGCCTAATAGAAGAAGAAATAGATCCTCCAAGATTTTGTAGAGCCTCCAAGATTTTGTGTAAGCATACCTTGTGTAAGTTAGAAGTTTCCCATTGTTTTACCTTCAAAATCATCTCTAGACAGAGGAATCTGGAGTAAAGCTGGTGGACCTGAATGTGTGCATAGACGAGGGTGTTACCTATCCTAGAACCTAGCTAGAGTGTCAATACCACTAAAGGATGGGTATGAGCTACTCCTAGGTAAGTAAATATTAGTGCCAATACTGGCTCTATTTCAGTCCCAGGTTTCCCCAAGAAATGTGTCTCAGCATTACTTGGAATAAAATTTTTAGTCATGGTTGCTGCTGCTCAGCTTCCCTAGGCACAAAATGTAATTCTTGCTGACTGAGCTATCAAAGGAACTGTTTTAGAGTCTCATGCTTTCAAACTACTGTGGCCATGGTCAGGAAATCATCTTTATTCAGTAAACCACGGTGGCCCTTTCTGACCATTTACTTATTCCTTGCAAAGGTTTAAGTGAATGTATCTCCAGCAGAAATCTGAAATCTGAAATTAACAGCCAGATTTTGTAGGCTGGGCCTGTGACTTAAACCAAGAGAAGTTAAATACTCTTACAGACTGGATTCCTCAGGGAAATAGAAGCCCTTCTAGAAAAGAAAACAAAAAAAAAAAACTTCCCACAACCACCCCCTCAACATACCAGTTAAAAGCCCACTTATCTATCATGATGTCCAGCTTCCTTAGATAATAACATAATTGTAGAATCATTGAATAACTTGGATTGGAAGGGACCTTAAATCTCACCTAGGTCCAATCTCCCCACCTCAGGCAGGGATGTCACCCACTAGACAAAGTTGCTTAAAGCCCCATCTAACCTGATCATGTACACTTACAGGGATGGAACATCCACAACTTCTCTGAGCAACATATTTCAGTGCCTCACTACCCTCTGACTAAAGAATTTCATGCTAACATCTAATCTAAACCTGCCCTCTGTGAGTTTAAAGTCATTACCCCTTGTCCTATCACTATCTGCCCATGTAAAAAGTCCCTCTCCCTCTTGTTTTATAAGCCTTGTTTCAGTTCTGAAAGGCCACAGTGAGGTCTCCCCAGAGCCTCCTCTTCTCCACGCTGAACAACTCCAACTCGCTCAGCCTGTCTTAACCTGAGAGATGCTCTAGCCCTCTGATCATCTTCCTGGCCCTCCTCTGGATCTACTCTAACAGGTCCATGTCTTTCTTGTGTAGAGGGTTCCAAACCTTGACACAGTACTCCAGGTGGGGTCTCACAAAAGCAAAGTGGAGGGGCAGAATCACCTCCCTTGACCTGCTGACCACACCTTTCTTGATGCAGCTTAGGATGCGATTGACCTTTGGACTCATGTCCAGCTTTTCATCAGTTAGAACCCCTAAGTCCTTCTCTGCAGAGCTGCTGTCAGTGATCTCTTCTCCCAGTCTATACCCAAGCGTGGGATTGCCCTGGCCCAGGTGCTGCACCTTGCACTTGGACTTGTTGAACCTCATTAGGTCCTCCTGGCACCAGTTTTGTCCATTGGGCCCCATGGGCTTGTGGCTGTTCAGTTCCATCAAGTCGTCTCAAACCTGCTTTTTGTTTACAGTGGGAGGGATTTCTTCCTCCAACTCCCTCCTAGAGGTCTGGGGACTTGAGAGATGTGGGAAGCCAGACTGCCAGTGAAGGCTGAGGTGAAGAATTCGTTGAGTACCTCAGCCTTCTTCATATCTGCTATCACCAGTTCTACCTTCTCATTTCCCAGGGGTGGGGGGTGGTACACTCTCCTTAGCACAATGTGGAACATGGATAACTGCTAGGTTAACCCCATTCTCAAATCAGAGTCTGTTTAATACAGAGGGAGAGAACTGTAGTTTCTGCTAAGCGAACTGCAGAGGTATTGATTGTAAAAAGATCAAAATCAGGTACATGATGTGTGGCAGATTTCACCTTGATATCATTCACATTGGGAAGAAATGTCATAAGATAAGAGACATTAATATCAAAATAGTTTTCTACAAGTGAATATCCCCAGATTATAAAGCTCATCTTGTTCAATTTGGCACAATTTAATTACATTAGTAAGGAATTTCTGGTAAGTCACTGTATAATTAGGCAAATTTGAGTAGTTAAATCAGCAATTACCAGCACAACTGCATTCATAAGTTGCAACTTAATTGTTTTATTGAGTGCCATTGCTCTATATTTGTGAAACTATCGCATTTCAGGTAATTGTAATGTACCAGCATGACAGGAAGCTAATAACACATATAAGTGTATTCCTTGTTTTTCTGCAATATTGTAATGAGCTTTGAGACTAGAAATAGCTGATCAGCATTTCTTGATTTGTGCTTCTGTATTACCAGTCCATACAATGCCGCTAAAAGTAATTCACTTTGCTAAGGATAAGCCCAAGAAACTCAGAAGAAACTATCATCCTTCATCTCCATCTCATCTGTTTCAGAGGCTCAGAGCATCTTTTCCTGGAGTTTCATACATCTCCTTATCCCCATGACAGCTTGGGGCAGAAAAAGCACTCTCACTAGTATCCTTACCGGATCAAGTGACTCCAGGCCAGTCCGTATCAGTATGCTCGACTACATCACTGCAGAGCAAATCTTGTCCTAGAAGCTGTCAGAGCACGAAAACTAAGGTTGTGACACAATCCATCATTAGCTCTGGAGACAGCAAAGCCTGCTTTCTTGGGTAGCTGTGCCAGAGGTACTGGAGGAAAGGAGCCTTAGCAAACTCACCTCCTGTGAAAAACAACATCGTATTTCTTCCCAGTCATTTAAATGTTACTGTCTGGCCTCTCGGATGTAGAGCTATGTATTTGTAGTATCCCTAATATAAGGAAGAGGGCAAACTATTTTTCCTCATGAGCAAACGATGGGATGGGTTTCTGAGGAGGGCACTTTTGTTCTTGTGGAATAGGGGAAATTTTTCTCAAAGTCTCTGAGCAAATTCCGGGGCTTGAGAACAACAGAGGCTATTGGAGCCTTTTTGTGCTTAGAAAGTGTAAAGGCTGGCAGGAAGGACACTTGAATTTACAGCCACTGTTACAGATGACCCAGTAACATTTCTCATCTGAGGACACGAAGCCTCAACATGTATTTGAAGACAAGAAATTGCTTCCACAGAAGGAAAACCTGAGCTTCAGAGGCATACCTTATTTAGGGCCAGTTAAAGGTTGAGGTCAGGGACAAGCCCAAGCCTTCAGTCGCAAGTCACAGTCCCATCATTTTTTTACAACATTGTTTCATCAAAATAAAATAAGTAGTGATTTCTCTTCAGTTCAAAAATATTCCATGGGAACAATTCCTTCCCCTTGCCAACAGAATTATTCAGATGTAAGCCTGCTTTGACCAGAAGTCAAACCATCCTAATAATGTGAATTGCTTTAGGTCAGTTGTTTCTCTCTTTCTCTGTGCTTTACCTCTTGACAGAAGTCTGCTTGACCTCTTTCAAACTCTGATCTCAAGTAGAAATTCTAGCAGTGCCCCATAGAGGCCATTTTGATTTGAAGATTGAAGGAGACCAAGAGAATAAAGTTAATATAATTGGCAGACTGCAAATAGCCACTTGGTGTTATTTAATGTTTCTTCTGTTGAAAAGGGTCACAAGGATCATCTTCCAGTTCTCTTATGGGGAAAATCAAGAACTAAGGAAAGGAACATTTTTGTCAAATTCACTACACTGCTGAAGTGCCGAAAAATACAGAAAATTTTTATCACTGGCTAATAACTACATCATACTTTGCTGAACTATGGCTACAAATAAACTGATTAATAAATACCCATAATAAGAAACTTAAAGACAACTCTAATTCCTTTCCCTCCCCAAAAAGATAAGGAATAAGAAGGTGTCATCTGGGAACTAATCATCACATAGTTGCTTCTTCATTCCCCACCATGTGGGATGGGGGAAAGAATCAAAAAAGCAAAACAGATCATTTGTGGATTGAGAGAAGGATAGTTTAAGAGATAAAGCAAAAGCTGTGTATGCAAGCAACATACAAAAAAATCATCCAATATTTTCCAAATGCTCAGGCATTCCTGGGAGATCATGGCTCCATCACATGTAACAGATACTTGGAAAGACAAATGCTGAATGTCCCCCCTTTCTTCTTCTTGTCCAGCTTTATATGCTGAGCATGATGTCATATGGTATGGAATATCCCTTTGGTCCACTGGGGGCAGGTGTCCCAGCTGTGTCCTCTCCCAGCTTCTCAAGCACCCTGTGTAAGCACTCTACAGCAGTAACAGCAACATCTCTGCCCTAACAATACTGTTTTCAACACAAATCCCGAACACAGCCCCACACAAGCTACCATGAAGAAAGTTAACTCCTTAATCTAAAGGCAGAATTTCTACTTACAAAAAAATAAGAAGAAACAAACTTCAATACCATATCCACTTTTTCATTTAGGGGCTTTAGTTTTTTTGAATATCTTAGTACCATATAATGAGTTTCTTCATGGCAACAAATTGTGATTGCATCTGTCAACCCAAGGGCAAGTCAAAGTCTAAAGGTGTTTCATCTTCAAGGGATTAAGCTTCTGAGTAATCTGATAGAATTATGAGTTAGGAAAAATTACAATACACATATATGCTTTGCACATTTCTGACCCTACCTAAAATTTCTGATCTTTATATGCCTGCTGCTTATCCAAAATCACACATTGTCTTTATGTCAAAAAGCATTTTCATTAAAAATCTGGAACCTCTATTATAGACATGCCACCTCTGTGTCTGCAGGTTGAAATTAAAAGTGGCTGAAAAATATGACTGGAAATTTTACAAGCAATCAGAGGCTGGTAGGAGGTGTAAATTAGAAGGATTAGTGACACAGATCACTGTAAATACTTGTACTAACCAATTATGAGCATACAAGGTACAATTTTTTTTTCTGTACTTCTTTCTGCAGAACAGTATCAGTGACCTGGCAGAAATTTATACTCTAGGGAAAGGTGGATTAGAAAGATAATTGGAGAGAGAGAGAAATATTAATAGCATACAAAATCCTCTGTTGTTAGGATATTGATACAAATTAGGTCCATGATCAGCTGCCACTGAAAGATATTGTCAGGCTAGTAATATTCATGGACATTGTACTCTCCAGTTTATTTCTTAGAGGTCGTTAACCTGTCTGCTTTGGAAATTTGAAGAAACAGGATGAAAAATAGAGCTGGATATCAGTTAAGGACTGCCTGACTACTCCAAACAGGTTCAAAACATACAGATATTAAAGAAATACTTTGAAAGTAAGTTATATAGTACTTTAAGTATACCACCAGAACCGTTTGACACCTATCATTGCCACTTTCAGATGAGAATTGGACATTTGTATTTGTCTCATGAAGTATTATGCAACTTTGAGAGCCAAAAATCGCCTGCACATGAAGACTGTGCTTTGGTATGCAGCAACATCTGAAGTGGACTCTTTTCTTCAAGGGCATTTATAGTCTCATTTTTCAATGCCATCGGTACACATCTCTCAGACTTCATCCAAGGATGGAGCTTTGGTTGTAACACTCATCTAGTCAGGCAACAATAGATCCAGTGCCAGAAATCTCATGTTCTTTGAGTAGCACATGGACATTTGTTCTGAACTGAAATTTCTGGTAATTTTCAGAAATACTTAAATTATGAGAATCCTGTAACAGTTAACTGTTTACTGAACCAGCAAAGATAACTAAATCACCATGTGTATTCAGTTTTCACACACTTTTAATACAACTTGGGAAGAAAGGTAGCAAGGAATATTGAAACTCTGGAGCTGCTCTCAAGTATGGAATGACTGCCTAAGTAGACTAAATTTCTGCACCCTGAACAAGACACAACTGATGGCAGATCAGCTGGTGAATACAAAACTGTGAATAACACACAGAGGGTGGAGAGGGGTTGACTATTCACTCTTTCCCATTACAAGCATCAAGAGTATCAAAATGAGGAGAGCAAAAGCACAAGTTAAAGAAGGTGGTTCTTCAGGTAGCAGGTAGTAGAACTACCTGTTCAACACCCTTCCAAAGCACCTGGTGTCTGAAAAAGTTTGTTACTAGTTCAAGGGGAGACTGGATGAAAGACTTGGAAGAAAGAACCATGAAGGCATTTCTAAGCAGACAGGTAAGCTACGTCAGGAAAAGCCCTGCTCTGCATGTGGTCCAAGAGCAGGGAAGTATCATATATGCTTTGCTGGAGACAGAAAATGGGACTAGATTGGATCTGTGAGCAGAACTAGTACAGCTGTGCTTATCAATGCTTTCCACATTTCCCTTCTCTGTATGTATTTCTTTCCATACAGTTTTAGAGAGGTCAAAGAGTACTTCCCTCAAAAAAGCTACAGGCAATAATCTTTCCCAGGTTTCAAATTAAACTGTCTTGCCACAGTGTTCTTGCTTACTCCTCTCAGAAAGACTGCCACAACAAGGAGAATCCTCTGTCCTAAAATGACTTGAACATATACTGACTCCCTAATTCCCTGTATAGGATAAATACATTATTTTTGTTTATGATGTTGATCCCCTAAACACTTTGTCCTTGTTCCCTTATTCCCTTGTTCCCTTCCCCTGACACAGAGTGGAGAAGTGACTCTGTTTGAGGAGATGTAAGTAAATAAAATATTTTTTTCTCACCAGATTATGGAATTAATAAAAGTTACATAATATTAATCAGTTATTACTATTATTGTTATCAAATGAGCTCAGATTTTACCTCAGGCAGTTTTCAGAGACTCACTTCTGTCACATTTTGCAAGGCTAACAAAACACCCTCAGTAGAACTCTATAACAGTATGGCTTTTCCAGACCTAGAAGCTTGAGTTGGTGCAAGCTTGAGTTAGGAGAATCTGTTGTTGGTGTAAAAGTGATGGAAAATAGAATAGATGGATGCCATTAGCTTCTAAATTTCAAGGTTCTTGCAGAACATGCCCAGCTCCCAGTTCCTAATGAGATATGCAATGTTTAATCTGAGTTCTAAACACAGTGTCAGGAGGGCAAGCAGACATGTAAGGATAAATGTTGTAATGGAAGATTGTCCTGTCAATCATAAATTTCTTCACAAATCTTTTGATCGTGACCCTCTGCTAACATACCCAGTTTTGATCTGTTGTAAAGGCTAATTAACCTCTGCATGTTATGAAGAATAAAGGGAGTTTAAAATACTACCTGTGCCAGTACTGTTGGACACAGGTCCCTTGCTCAAAACTGAGTGACTAATGTCAAAACAGAAGAAACCAGGAAAAGAAATATGAACAAAAAGACTATCTGGGTCACCACCTAGGTAAAAGAAAGGTCACACTAGAGAAAATAAGAAATCTTGCTGGAAGGATGCACACAAGCCGAAAAGGAAATTTCTACAGGAAATGCAGAACTGTCATCCACCTTAGTAAACCATATGGAGAACTCTGCTAGTCCAAACACTGACGGAGACAGGAAGACAGAGCTGTCCAGAGAGCCTTGATTGCACTGGGACATACTTTTCCAGTGACAGAATGATCATGATGTCATACAGAGCTTGACGAGTTTTCTGATCCTTGAAGTGTGCCCCAGCTTCTACAGTAAAATCCGTTGCTACCCTTGCCTTTGTTCTCCTCGACAGTGTGCATAAGGTTGCTTGATGAACCCATGCAATAATTAAAAATCACCATTATATTTGAGCTTCACAGGCAGCTAAGTTCTAGCCCATGTGTTGGACAGAAAACGCCCTTTCTGCCACAGTGTGGTAGGGGCTGCAAAGGTTAATGGTAGCGGGAGCTAATAAATGTGTGCTCTCTTGTTCATCATCTGCTGGATTTCAGATGAAGTAGCAGGATCTTGGTTTTCCTGGGAAGTCTGGATGATCTGTGAAATCACTTGTGGAAACAGAAAGCACATGTGGAACACAGGATGAGGTTTTTATTGCGGCAGATGTGATTAAACTGCTGTATGACACAAACTTCTGTTGGCATAAAAGTTAATGGTGTTCAGCTCTACTGACAAATGTGTGGAATCTTTTAATGTGTTGCTTTTCAGTTTTCTTTGTTATTTCTCTAGTTACCACTCACAGTTTCAGAATTCATTCTGGGAAAAAATAATAGCCATGATAACTCCTGATTTCATCAAGATGTGCATCCTTGACTACTTACCCTGAGCTCCTGGATAGATGTGATTAGTTGAATATCTTTTGTTTTATCAGTAGAGTTTGTTTTGTGTTCTGGTGACAGGACTGAAAAACCAAGAAACCTACTGCCACCAAAAAAAGCCCCACTCCACTCTGAAAACCTGAATAGAGAGACAGCAGTGTTCCTGGGCACTACTATCCAAAAAGCTGACACGAAACATGAGAGTCACTTTCTGTAACCCACAAATTTACATAACCTTACATATTGAAGTACTTAATCTATTGTTTCCTTAAAATTTCATGTGAATTTAAGATTTTTAGAAGAACAATTACAGACATATTTTTTTCTGAAACCTACACACAGTATTTGCAATGAGGATTGCTTTCTGTGAAAAAAAAAAATAGAATAAGACCCATGTGCCATCAGTTGTCGCGGTGCCAGGATTTGACAATTACAGCTGATACAGCATAGTATCACTTTAAAGCCAAAGTTTCTGTAGAGATGGAAGAGTCTTCAGTCAAGAAACCTGATGAATTGATTCCATTGTGATACATGGACAGAGAGTGAAAGCAGTGCACTAGCCATTACTGAAATGAGATTGTGGAGTTAGAGGAGAGAAAGTGGAAGGGAAGAGCAACAAAATCAGGGAAGTCAAAAAAAGGAAGAGTGAGTGGAAAAAGAGAAGAAAGGACAGATAGTGTTAATTCAAAAGGATACAAGAAAACAAAGGAATTAGGAGAAGGTAAACAGAAAAACAGAAGAGGAATTTACATATGCATTATTTCATATTTTACAGTTCATCAAAGTTGACTGAATTGCCCATTATTTACAATGGGATATAAGGGTGTGGGAAAGATATTTTCTATTACTTTATGTAAAGCTGAATGCACCTGTAAAAGGGAAGAAAGGGAAGCTACACTGGAAAATATCTGGACAAAATCATTGTCCAACCCCAAAGCCTTCTATTTCTCACAGTTTGGAGCTCTCTGGTTTCATTTGGAGGAAGGCAGAGGATTTGTTTTGGTTTGGCTTTTTTTTGCCTGTGAGGGAGTAGGAGCCACGGGAGTATTTTTTAAAGTAGGAGTATACAGGTTAGATAATCACAGCTATTTCATAAACAAGCTTGGTCTGTTTCAGAGAAAAAAGGTAAAGATACATTAATTATCTTGAATTACAAACATGCAAAACAAATCCAAGGCAAATTCATGAGTATGTGTTCAGTGGGGCTCTAAATTAGTGCTGTATCCATCCAGGTGTTCCCATCTTTCAAACAACACAACACAGCTCTGGCATTTCAAGCGGTAATGTGCACAGTGAAATTAAATTACCCATTGATAAATGTAGATTCGGTTACTCATTTGACAAAGCACTATCAGAATTGTCAACTGGGAAATAAGGTATGTGTTACTTTGTGTCCTCTCTGAGGCAAGTCAGCATTGGCTCATGAAGTACCACTGGCAAGTGCAGATGCTGGGTCTCACCCTCTGTTTCAGGCCAGTGGCTACAGAAAAGTACTGAACTGAAGTTCACTTGCTTCCCTGGGAAATGTGTAGATTCAGGGGAAATTAATGTCCTTTAGCCAAGATGGGATACACTGAAGGGCAGTGATGAAGAACATTCTCAGCAGAGAGCCAAACTACATGATTTCCAGTGGGTCATCTGGAGTGCAGAAGAGTTTGTAAAGCACATGGACTTGACTCCCGAAAGAGCATGAAAGGTAATAAAAAAAGTCATAAGGGGTTGAAAATTTTATTGCAGTCTAAGCTGAGAGAGTCTCCCTGCATAAATTAGAATAAAGGTCAGACTTTCTTTACTAAACTTTTGAAACATGTACAAATCAACTAGACAGCATTTATCTCTGTTATAATTTCTATTCTGATAATGAAATAAGATGGCTGAAAAAAACAAACCAAAACAAAACAAACCAAAAAAAGCCACCCCAAACCCAAACAAAAAAATGCAACACAAAGAAAGAGCTTCCAAAAAGAAAATTTGAGAAAAGCTAATCCAGGAGACATCTTACCATGGAAAAAACTGATTCAATAAATTAACTTAACACACATGCTTTGCATTAAGGCATATATTTATTCCATATTCATCAGAGAACTTAAATCTGTACCCCACAGTGATTCAGTAGAATCAAGTAGAATCGATGCAAGATTAAACATAGGTTCAAATACTTTGCTGAATCAGGGCACAGTGTCGGTATCAAGGAAGTGTAGTTCTCTCGCTCAGTAAATTTGATAGTGGTTTGCAGGTTATATCCCTTCCATGCCTCTCAATTATCATCTGTGAAGGTACCATAGCGTAATTCTGACATACAGAGAACTAATGAATACTGCATGAGACTCTCAGTTATTATTTAATCGCAGGTACTTTATGAGTTGATGGAATTTGTGTAGATATGAAAGGGAAAGTAACACAGCATTTTCTGAAATGTAATATTGAAAACAAAGCTAAAACTAAACTAAGTTAGTATTAAAAATACAAAAATACAGAAGAGAAATATAAAGTAATGGTTGAAAACTAAACAGACATTGAAAGATTTTATCAGAAAGACCTTTGTAAAAGTATAAACAAAGTGTTTATTTCTATGGTATGACACTATGATTCATATTTATGTAGTGGATCAACTTTTTCAACGAACACGGCATGAAAACTGCTAATTAATCCGAGAATCAGAATTAAAATGATTTGCAAGTAGAATGCATAAGAAAAAACATTTTAAAACCTAGCCTAAACTGCTACTTGTTTTTCTAAACTTGTTTTTTCCCCAAGAATATGAGCAGCAGAATGGAAAATATAAATAGCTAAAACTGAAATCTTTTCTGTGCCTACTAAACTCCTTCCAAGTTAACAGCCCAATCAAGATTATTAACTCTAAGGTTAACAAATCTAATAATTCAGTTATTTAAATTAACTGGATCAGAGATTTCTTCTTCCAAACCACTGTTATTATGACCAGTCTTACGTAGAACCAATCTATACTTCAGATTTCATAACATCCATGTGCCAAGTCCCAATTCACTGTGCTCATACTGCATTATTTATACTGTTGTAATAAGGCCTGATCTAAAGCCCTTTGAAGTAAATGAAAAGACTCCCAGTGACTTCAAAGGACTTTCTATTAGGCCCAGAGTATTTTCTTTACAAGGTTCCTGTACTTGATAATATCTGATATGGTAACATTTGTGGCCCCTTTCTCTCCCTCACCCCCACCCCAGGTGATATTTTTTATATTTTTGGGTTAGCTAATTATCTGGATTTTTTGTTTTATACAAAGATAATTTTGAATGAAGAATAATGTTTTAAAAACAAAAGCTTGAAAAATCTCATTTCAAGAGTGTCAAATTCAAATATTTTGGAAATAAAAAATTAATTTTGAAAAGGCTGACATTTTAGGTATTCAATAAAATATTTACTCAAGATTTTAGCCTCTTTTTTTCTGCAGGTGCTACTTGGATTTGGGAATAGGTTTATCTTCCCCAAAATATATTTCTATTAATGAGTTTTTAATGGGTGCCAAATAAAATTCTCTGCCATAAAAATCCAACTGCTGATAATTTCAATGGAAACCAAACTCACAGAAATAATTGCCCCTATTAATCTTACTGATGTGATAAATATTTTTAAACAAGTTTCTTTAGATCAGCTCAAATTCCTGTGTGTCTTGAATGAGTTTTATAACTTTTGTATTTCACAGTGAATCTACATTTGTTTGAGACCTTGGGGATGTATAGCTCCCTGTATTTTCCTTCTCTTCTAAATTTAAGTACGGGACTCACATACAGCATATGCTGAAGTATTTAGCACGTTGTATCATGGGCTAGTAATCTTCCACCTTGTCTCTCTTTTATCTTACGTGTAGTAAGATGTGGGTGATAGCAAGAACTCAGAATATTTTACTTCCCCTTTTTATGCAGTTAAACCCTTCAAAATAATTTGGAAGAGGGGCTGTTTACTGAGCAATATACATGCAATCTCCATAACATTTTCATTATTTTTCATTCATTATAGGACATTGTTTCTCATTAGCATTTCTGAGGCCAGCAGCTTCTGGGGGGTGTATTTTCTCTCTTACATAAAAATTCTTGACTAAATGCAGATCAGTTCTTTTAAGATCAGCAAAAAATAACTATGTGATGTATAATGAAATTATATGGTTTGTTTTCTTTTACTTCCCCTAGATAAATGCCTGAATGTCTTGGCGTTTAGATTAATGTGCTACAATTTAAAGGGTGTGATACAAAGTGTACTGAAATCAATACAAATCTTTCAGTTGATCAAAATGGAGTTTTGGTCTGAATTTAACGCATCTAACAAACTAATTTCACTTACTGTCAATCTGATATTATAGATTAATTTCTCTAATGGGGAAACTGTGAGCTAACAATTTCAGTTTCTAGTTGTTAAAAGATTTATGTATAATTTATAACGGAACCATGAGTACAAGGCATTTATAACAGAAAGACCCATAGGAATGTAAGTCATGAAAGAGATGTAAGTACTTCCTAGACCTAGAAAAATAGTTTGGATGTGTGCCTCTCTTTCAAAGGTAGTTTTCTTTGGTAGTAGGCAGTGTCACACAGATCAAATGGCACAATGACCTCAGTTTACCTCCTCTCCCATGGTAAAGGCAATGTCAGATAAAAGGCACCTTTTACAGCACTTGCAAAATACTGCTGAGTCCAGTCAATTCCTTAAATAGAGCAAAGCAAAGGAGTGGAAAATGTGGTTATTCAAGGACTCAACAACCCCACATGCTGCAGTTCTATCCTGGAATTAACTAGTGCCCTCCTTTCTCATGTGCTTAGAACCTCACAAGTGTGCTGGCTTCCAGCCAACACAGTGACCCCTCAACTTGATCACAGACAACAAGCAGACCCCATTTTCAAACTGTTCCTGTAGCACCAGCTGAAGCTGACAGCCTGCTGGAAACTGCCTCAAATAAACAGACATGGCACTCTGGTCATCTGGCTGGATTGACACTAACTAATTCAACTACGGATTTGAAGATGACAAAAGTTTCAGTTCTTTTATGTATTGATGTTATTTTCTGTCCTAAGGCTGTCAGCTGGAGGGGAGTTATCACAAGCAGCCAACCTGGAATTGCATTTGAGACTGTGGAGGCTGATATTTGTTCCCACTGAGCACCAGGACAGTGCACACTGATTCATGGAAGAGCAAAATGTCATTACTCACAAAGAGCTTCCTCCAGCTGCATATGCCATTTATCACTTTCAATTGGTATTACTCATAAAGAGAGGACGAGCTCAGGGCATGGCCACCATGTTCACCCTTTTAACAATTTCTAATTTACCAAACTCAAGATATTTTTTCCAGCTTTTCAATGGCCTTGAGATGAAAGAGACAATTATTTCTCTCTTATTTCATGTTATATATTCCAGGACCTCAAACGACTGCATTTTAGTCACAACAATAGATCCTCAAAAGTAACTTGTGGGTACAAAGCATTGGAAAGTTCAGCAGAATAAATATATTAACCTACTATACCTGGATGGCCCCAAAAATCTAAGAAACACAGAAATACACATAGGAAAGGCAGAGAGAATTAAGAAGCCCCTAACAACTGCATTAGAGAAAAACAGTTCCCAAAACATTTCACAGAATCAAAGGATAACTGAGGTGGTGATGAAAGAACGAAGGGTCCAGAGGAAGGGACCTCTGGAGGTCATGCAGTCAATCTCCCCTACACAAAGCAGTGTTAGCAAAAGCAGCTTGCCCAACGCTCCATTCATGACCTTTTTTGAGGTGGAGAGACCACTGTCTACTCCCTGGTATCTCTGGAATCATCCCTCCCAACAGATGTATACCTACTGTCAACTTAAAAACAATCAATGTATCTTCCCTCCTACATCCTATAGTTTTTTGCTTGTCTCAATATTCCTGAAACTAAAGTTTTTGCTAGTATTCAAGTGAAAGTTTTGTTACTGTGATTGCAGCCTGCAAATACTTCTCCCATCCCTCATGAGGAAAGCACAATCTATTCTCTCACTCTTTTACGTATTTTATATATGTAATATATATATTTGCATATTTATCATTATTCTTATTTCTACAGAATTTAGACTTCATCACCTCATTTCTTCTCCTGGGATGTTTTGGAATATCACCTGTGGTTCTCTATCACATCCTTCCCCCTTTTTTGAAGAGCAAAATGCGAAACTAAACTGGGACCTTGCTGCTACCAAGAAGAATGGAAGTTTTACTGAGAATGCTTTCCATATGACAGCCCTTCCTAGAAATACGATATTTGTCCTGCTAATAGGAGAACAGAGGCAGAGAGTCTTCAAGCAGAATGAATAATCATCTGCTGCTCTGGCTCATGAAGGAGCTATGATAACAGCACCCATATTTTCACACATCTACATGATGAGGAGGATAGCATTCTCCTGAAAACACATGGGAGTTTGAGTAGAAGTTGCTTCTAAAGCACCATGAATCACTTCTTTTTAAGATGAGTAATTTCTCATCCCTCAGTATGTTATAATGAGACGCATCTCAGTCAGCTCAGGTTACCCATTACAGACAACTTCATCCTTCCTGAAGGAAGAAATGCACTCATTATAAGCCCAGTGCATCACTCCCTAGGTAGACTGGGCAGACCAGCATCAGAGTGCCCAGCAATACAAACTGTGTCACAGAGACTTTAAGACTGCACGTACACACAGAAAATCATTATGGGTACCAGTGGTTAAAATAGATCAGAACAGGAGTGGTCACTGAATTGTTTGATTGGTTGTTTTGGTGCCAGGTTGCAATGAAACTTCACATCCTCCTGCTAGAAGGGCCCTTCAGAAGAAGGGCATGAAGTTTCATTGCGACCTGGCATCATCAACGTGAAGATGAGACCCCACAAAAACAACTTTGTCCGTGGGTGGGTACTTACATACATGGAGAATATAGTGAGTTTTTATGCTGATGCAGTTTTATATGGTAATAGTTTTATTTCATCATCCACCAGGCACTAGAATGTGAGCGGAGATATAAACAAGAACAGAATTAAGGGAGCAGCAGTGAGCTGGGCCTGGCTCTGCCAAACTGTAACACACCAAAAAGTGATATCTATCCTTGAACTTGATCCTTTTCTTGAAAACAGAGAACCCCACAAACACAGGCTTTTTAATACCTTATTATTATTATTATTATTATTTATCCTTAGAGCTCTCTGACTTGATAGTGTCTTCTAGCCCAGTTTTATACAGATGGAGAAACAGTAGCTTTAACACAAGTGATCCTCTCAGCTGGCATGAAAGGGACCTTGAATCAAACTGTAAACCACATCTGTATGCCTCATTAGTCTCTGCCTTTGAGGGCTAGGTAGCAGAGAAAATACTTGTTATCTCAAACACCCCCACAGCTCCTTTAATGAGCATACTGCAGCTGAGAGAAACAGGTACAATGTCATGGGTGCAAATGATTTTATCCAAAGTCCAGTGCAGGATATACAGATTTTATACATCAAAACCGTGCAGGGAACCTTTGGTATTTTTCTGAAAAGAGTGTCTGGTTTTTTTCAATCCCACATATCTATAAGTACCAGTCTCTCAGTTTAACAAAATGTATAAAAATAAACAAATTCCCTTGGTAACTCCTAAAATGCTATGTTTGGCATTATCATTACAAGTCTTTTAAAAGGGTTCAAACCTTTGGTGAGCAATCTGAGGAGTACTATGCTGTAAGTTTGATGACAGATTTATCCTGAGACGTAATACTTGTTTCATGTGCACATAGTAAGCCTGGCTCGTGGGATCCACACTACACAGGAACAATTGAACGCAGGCCCTCTGTCTGCACAGGTCCCTTCCTCCTCCCAGCATTAGAGCCAAAATGCAGTCATCCCCTCTCTATCCTACATATAATAAATCCCTATACCCTGCCAAAACTATTGTTCTCAATACGAAAATAAGGAAGACATTAGATTTCTGTATAGACTGACTTTTACAATCTGCCCAGTTAACTAATACAGTATTATAGAACAGCAGTGATGTATCACTGATTATGTAACACCAAAGACCATGTCCCTCCTTCAAGCCCAAATACTAAAGCAGCACTTTTCAGTTGGTGCTGTGTTAGAGGAGTCTTCTGTGTCCCACTGAAAATAACTTCACCTTTCTCATCTCAGCCCACATCCTTGCCCCTTCAGGTCCCTTTCAATGCCGTCGTGATTGTGGCTTCATATCATCGTGCACCACAGTTTTTACAATATAACCTTGTAAGACAGACAGAAAACGTGTCTCTCAGGAATAGGATAAGGAAAGGATGTTCTGCATTAGCATATAATGGGTAGAAAAAGACTTTGCAGGGAGTGTCAGAATGAAGTACTGCTTGACCAGGTAATATAGTTTTTCTCTTTCACACTGGCTGTGATGATGAGAGGTTGATTCCATCATCCAGTATAGGAGAATATCAGTTTTGAGACCACTTGAGGAAACTAAAGTCCATGGGATTCTAGGTGCCAGGGTCCTGAGGGAATCATATTATATAGTTCTCAAAACACTCTCCCTCGTATTTTGCCTGACAGCAGTAAGGCAAAGTCCCTGGTGACTGGAGAAATCCTGACACTTATTTTTAAAAGGAGTAAAAAATAACTATCAACCAGTCAGCATCATGTCCGTGCTTGGTAAGGTCATGGAACACATCCTCCTGGAAGGTCTGCTGAAATGTATGGAAGACAGAAAAGTGATTAGAAACAGCCAACAAGGCTTCACAAAGGGTGAATCGTGCCTGACAGTGGAATGATTGTATCAGTGGACAGGGAAGAGCTATCAATGTCATCTACCTGAACTTTTGTAGGGCCTTTGAAATGGTGTTACATGACAATCTTAACTCTAAATGGGAAAGATATGGTTCGATGGATGGACTGTTAGATGTATAAGGACTTTGCCGGATGGCTGCCTCCAAACAGTCAAAGTCATTTGTTTCGTATACAAGTGGAAATCAGTAACAAGTAGTCCTCCTTTAAGGGTCTGTACTGGGACCAGTACCATTTGATATGTTCATCAACAATATAGATAATGAGATTGAAGACATCCTCTGCTGGTTTGTGAATGACAACAAGCTGTGTGGAGCACTGGAGTCAACAGAGAGAAAGGCCATTGAAAGGAGCATTGACAAGCCTCTGTGAACCTCATGAAGTTCAACATGGTCAAGTGCAAGGTCAGGTTGTATGGGGTTATGAGCAAGCTGGTCTAATAGAATGTGTCTCTGCCCATGGCAGGGGGATTGGAACTACATGATCTTTGAATGTCCCTTCCATCCCAAACCGTTCTATGACTTTATATGCACAAGTTTGATCTAGCCTAAGTTTTAATTTACCTCCTTCGGGAAAACTCCTACCTTCTGCTTCACCCACATGTATTCTAAAAAACAAGATTTTTAATGAGAAGAATGAAACTGACACATCTGTGTTTGCATTAACCACTCCTCCTCCACAGTTGAAATGGGGACAGTATTTAAATTACTTTTCTGCACCAATAATTTGGATTCCTGTAGCAGAAAATTAATTTGTCTCTTCTCTGCTGAAAAGAGCTCAACGCGGATTCCTGTATTCCATCTGGACTAGTAACAGAAGAGAAAGAAGCAACAGCACACCTAGATGAAGAAATGGGATACAGAGCTCTTCCAAAAGACAGTAATATTTTTATCATATCCTGATGTCAAATATTTCCCTGTTGTGTTAAGCACAATACAAGCAAAACTTGGAAGACAAAGAAATGTCAAAAAAGTAGTGAGCAGAAATATGTTAAAATGAACCTATTCAGACAGCACAGGACAGAGCAATGCTGTTAAACACCAGGAGTAGTGTAGCTTTTCATCTGATCCTAGTGAGAATATCTCCTTTCCTCTCACTTTTCATCTTCCAACATAAATATCTGCTGCTGATCATCAACACCCAGGATGAAAATGAGATTACTGGGCTAGAGGGACTTTCTACTATGAGCCACTCTCATGTGTTAGTAAGAGAGTATGTTTATACTTAGGTGCAGAGCCATGGCCATATGAGTATTCTACTTTCAGAGCCTTTGGGCACAAGTTCAGCTCTCTTTGAATCGTGGTCTACTATAATAGACACATTTACAACAATCTTCCTGCTCCCTTCCCCATACCAGTCCCACTGTCCAATTTCTGTTTAAAAACAAAACAAAACAAACAACAAAAAACAACAACAACAACAACAACAACAAAGAAATCACACCTCTACTGGAAAAACTTGCACCCGAGCCTTTTTACCTGAGCATTGAATTGAATTTTTGAAGCAGAACCTGTACTTGTAGATGTCTATCTTGTGATTACAGTTAGAACATAAACTTGAAGGCACACCACTTTGCATTTCTTATTCAAAGCCTGGATACAAAGCTACAGGTGCTGATGCCAGTGGCACATAGCTTGTTCCTGCAGTGATATTGCCTGATTAACAATCTGCTACGGCATCAACAATTTTGTTACCTTCAGTTTAACCATGCCATGTTTTCAGCTGATCTGAATTTTGGCCTATGAAGAACCTGTGGCAAAAGCACAATTTATAAAGCTGGTCAAACCAGTGATGATAGCAGCAGAAAATGAAAAATGCAAGTGAAAACATTTTGCTGTGTTTTGCTCTCTGAAAATAACAACAAAATGTTGAAAGGGAAACACTTCTTAAATCCTCTACTTATATATATCGTTATTTGGAAAGGGAAGTTTAAAGCAGAGTTATTGAAGTTTATGTAAAAATTAAGCAAGTTCAGATGCTGAGTAAGGAATTCATTTACTTCTGATAATATTCAAAAAGGAGGGTAGAATTCAAACTAGCACACAAGTAGAGACCTTGTGGCAGGGAGGCACAGCCATAGAAGACCTAAGGAGATTGAAAAAACTGTCCTATCCAAAGGAACAGAAATATTAATGCCCATATCAGAGTGAAGTCAACATTTTCTTTGGTAGTTTCAGCCATTCACACAGCCCTTGCTTGCCTGTAAATTTATATATATTATTGAACAGATTTGTTTCAAACCATCTGCTTAAGACCAGCAGCAAATGGAAAATAGAAACGGCCTTGGGACAATTAATGGAAGGCATGTGCCATGGAATGAGAAAGGATTGAGGAGCCAGATGGCTGGTGTCAGCTCTGACTTACAGCTACAGAAACTTGCCCGACTTTTCCTGCAGGGAGAAGCGATTAACTATGGTGAAACTAGATTGTCAACTATTCTCTCATAGCCTGTGTGTGTCCAAGGGGAGAGAGAAGACACACGCAGTTCTCCTTAGACTTAAGGCCTGTTGTGTACTTTCAGAGCTTAGCAGAGAGCCAAGACTCATCTTCACAAGATGGATAATCAGCATACTGAGCAGCCCATACAGTTTTCAGAATAAAACCAAACATCATCACAGTCTGGTCATATTTACCCCATACTCTCCTTAAGATAAAGGCATTGTGTAGTGGTAAAGAAGTTGGCCATTCTTGGTCTGTATCAGCTAACAATTCAGACCTTATATTGGACCAGGTCCTTATGTGGACACAGATTGAAGCCTCTTGTTAGAATTTGGGTTGTGTTTGCCTTCAAGAGAAGATCTATTGATATTCTCAGTCCTTTTCATAGAGCAAATCCAGAACTACAACAAAGAAGCCCATCACAGAAATTATTTTTTCTTCAAGTTAGAACTTCATTTCACTTTTCCTTTTTTTCATATCCAATTCCCACATATTCTTCCCCATCTCAAAACCAAGGAAAACAGATCCATAACAGAGAGAGCTCAGAAACAGAATTCGTCTCCCAGCATGAGTACCGAGGTACTACAAATCCAAGTGTTGCTGCTACACAGTCAAGGAGATCCTGTTTACCCATATGTTTAAATGAGAGCATTTATTCTTCCACCTGTAATATTCTATCTGAATCTTAAATACTATTTATCATTCTGCAGAGTTCATTTCTGAAAGGCAGAATGCAGCCTACAGATCAAATAAATTTTTCAGAAAAGAATTTAAAGTGCATATGAAATGTAATATAAATACAAAAGAATATATTTTTCATATATATATACATAGTGAATTTAAGAATTCATTAAAAGGAATTCAGTTACCTGGAAAGTATAATCTAAGCTATCAATATGTCACAGAATGGATCAAAATACAAGTTAGGATTCCTCTGAAAGGAGCATGAATTTTATGCATTTGTGTTCATCGGTTTTAAAGTGGTATTAGAATCAACTTGTCAACTTGTTAGTCTGTGACAGAGTTTATGTTAGAATTTCAAAAGTGTCCATTTCTAAAATGAAAAATACATTCTTGACATATACCATGGAAAGAGATATAAAGGACAAAACAAAAAGAAATGAGATTGTTTTATTTCCTGCAGCAAAGGAAGACCAGAAGTAAGAGTTTAAAATTCTTGGTTGCTGCAGGAGCAAAATTAACATTTCTTCTGTCATTCCTTCAGGAGAAGGGAGCACTGGGATGGACCTCTGCATTTTTCTATTCATGATAGTCTCTCAGGATTGGGTATTTTCTTCTATTCCTGCTTCTCAAACAAATTTAGTGGCTTTGAACACTCCCACGCTAAGGCTTTGATCCAAAACTGTCCCTCAACAGCTTTCATCAGGTTCTGGTGTGCAAGAGCTGCTTTGGAAAGTCCAAAAAAGGTTGATCTTTCTGTCATTTTCAATCTCTATCTGTTTCAATATCTGTCTGTTGCTTGCCACCATTTTACCCACCAATATCACACACAACACAGACACACTCCTTTCTTTGATACCAGCACTTTTAAAGGTGAGTAACTGAATCTGCTGTAGCTCAGCTTTGTCACAAACAGTACAGAAAATGTGACTGATTTGAAAAGATTCATAGTGGCATAGAATCCTTTAGGTTGGAAAACACCTTTAAGATCATAAAGTCCAACATAACACTGCCAAGTTCACCACTAAACCATGTTCCTAAGTCCCACACCTACACATCTTTCAAACATCTCCAGGGATGACAACTCAACCACTTTGCTGGGCAGCCTGTTCCAATCCTTGATAACCTTTTTGGTGAAGAAATTGTTCCTACTATCCAAACTGAACCTCCCCTGGTGCAACTTGAGGCCATTTCCTCTTGTCCTATTGCTTGTTAGCTGGGAGAAGAGACCAACTCCAACCAACCTCACTGCAACCTTCTTTCAGGTAGTCGTAGAGAGGGATAAGGTCTCCCCTGAACCTCCTTTCTTCCAGGCTAAACAATCCCAGTTCCTTTGTCTGCTCCTGTGAGCTCATAAGACTATTCCCTAGATCCTTCACCAGGTTTGTTGCCCTTCTTTGGATAGTTTTATTTTTTTCTTTTAAACTTGATATTGAAATGTTGAAGTTCAGCCAAAGAAGTTGCTTGCAAAGGTGAAAAAGTATGGAGGATGCACAAGGGAAGGAAGAAAGCTGACTTTGGTGGTACATAAAGATTTCAGAATGGACAGGATCAAACAACACTATTTGATATGGTCAGTGCTATCTAAACCAGCAGTACTTGAAAATTCACTTTGACACAAGGAACTCAATGCACTGAAAAAGCTTTGTTCTCGGAAAGAAAAGAAAACCCATTAACTGTGTGTGCACAGGTTTGTGCGTACACACACACGTTTGAGGCACCTTTGTCCAACACATTTCAAACACAGGTTGTCTGGCCAGCTAGCACTCATTTTGTATATTTAAATACCTCTATTTGTGTGGGAGATTTTCTATTGTGGTTGTTACAGGACCTATCAAAGAAAGCATTAAAAAACATTTCTTTTTTCCAATTCTTAGCATGCAATCAAATTTGTTTTTTCAGAAGACTTGCTACTTTACTTTTCTGAGCTCAGACAAAATTTTTAGAAGAGAGGGACAACACTATCAGTGGATTTTTCTTTGAGCTCGGACCAGTGAATACTCAAGGTTGAATTATACCTGAGAAGCTGCTGTTAGCACAGAGCTAAATTTCATGGAGGACAAGATTACCCTGTTTGTCTAAAAATATATCTGAAGCTTGTGAAAGATAAAAAGGGATATTTTTGAAGGGTTTTATTAGAAACAATTTATCAGTTTGCAGCCACTGAAATTAAAAATTTAGTAAATGCTTATTAACACATGAGGAAAATTCAGCAGAATATCCATTAACCACAAATAAAATATTAATAAAATGCTCATAAACATCACAAAAGAGTAGAGCATTACCACTGTCCCCTGAGTCACACATACAGTATAGATAAAGATGTCCTCCTCTGCAGCAGGATTTTTGGGAACTGCTCAGATTTCAACTCCATAAACATTTTAAAGATCACCACTGTACTATTCTATGAAGCAGATCATCTTTGAAAACACACAAACTCTTCCATAAAACATATATATATATATATGTACCAATTTTCATTTTTGTTTTGGAGGGCTTGAATAACTGTTCTTTGTGTTTATAGACTTCCTCTACTACTTTCTACTAGACCAGAACTCGTTTTTTGAGAAAACCTTCTTCTGTTCAGTTTGACCATCCAATTTAATTTGAAACAACTTTTTATTCATGATGTTTGTCTTTCAAGTGCAAGCAGACAAAAGTGAAGTTAAAAATCCCCTATAAATTTGTAAGCTTAAGCACTGTGCAAGAAAGTTTGTATTTTCATATATGTTGTATACTGGATTTCCATTAATACTACTTTCTATCACAAGCTCCATTTACTTCATGAGCATAAACATCTGTCTGGTAGGTAAGACTTTCAGATTTTATATCAAGGAACAAAACAGTAAAGTTTTCTCAAGACTATCAAGCAAAATGAGCAGAGAAACCATAAAGTACCTAGGAATGCAGGAAATCCACATTGAGATCCCTGTAATGAATCAGGCAGAGGAGAAAGTTGACACTGTCCTTCACCCCAGATGAATACACCAGGCACTATAATCACCATGTCTCTTCTTGTCTAAATTATTATTAATTACTTATGAAATAGGGCACAGCTGCAACAGGGAGGGGAAAAAAAAAAAAAAAAACAAAAAAAAAAAGAGAAAGTCACCCTAAAGCAGTCAGCAGTTCAGCACTTCAGCACTTCCAGGCAGTTTGCAGGTGGGCCTGTCATTTCCTCCATCACCTTACTCTACAGCCAGCCGCATCCTTCTGAGGAACATGGCATGAAGAAAGTCCCCATAGAAAATCTGGGGTGAGTGAAGTCTCTCAGGTCTCTGTTTCCCATCATCCAAATACTCAGGATTTGGAGAGACAAAAGTCCAGGTTACAGAAACATCCCAAACTGCTAATCTGCTTTTGCTTACAAGACATTATTAATTTACAGCCAGTGAGCCTTGCCTACACTAATGTTTGTCAGCACAGTGGAGGATGAAGCCAGACACTCTTGCCTCCTCACTGCCATGACAAGGAGGAGAAGGTTATACCTCACAATTTTGTTAGTCTCACAACTTGCATTTATGATATGTGCTCATGCAAAGCACTTAGTAAGCACTGCTAAGGGAAAATGACATGTATTTAAATAAAAATGCCAGTCATGAGGCACGTGAGACAATGCTGGGTGGCAGTTCTATGAAATGATAAGCCACAGATAAGGTATCTTCTGTGCCACAGCATGAGATGCAAAGACAGACTGGTCACATCAGGCCTTAAAGGGATGTACACATGTCCATCAGTGCAAAGACTGTCTCTGCCTAGCCTACTCACTGGACTCTAAAGCATACCAAGAAAAGAAAATGTGGGTCTAAACTTGGAGGCAAAATCCCAAAAGTTTGCCAAGTAGGTAAGTGGATCCTTCTGCTGCTGAGGTTTTCCCCAGATTCATCTGAATTATTGCTACCACTTTCCAGGTTTAGTGAAAAATATTGACTATAGATTGGACATTTGCAGGAGGAGTAAATTTCATATTATTATTGTTGATGCATTGCTATACTGAGGGGTAATTTACTGAATTTATGAGCTATAGCTGTCTGGATTTGGGGAAGCAAATACTTCTGTGAAGTGAAATTCCTATTTTACTCACTGTCTTCCTTTTACTTTTCTCCCACAAAACGTAAACCTGAACTGTTTGAAGGATGCTGCTGTCCATCAGATAATGCAGCTGGAAGGATACTTTCTCTTTGTGATAAAACTGTTGTGGAGAGGTTATTTTAAGCTTTCTGAGTTTAGTGAAAAATGGTAAGAATAATGGGGCAGGGGAAATAGTTTTCTAAAAACACCAAACTGTGCTCCGGTTTTATTTGGCCCTTTCCTCCTGTTCCAATAATTCTTGATAAATGTTGTGGGGACTGAAAATTAGAGTTTCTTTGAATGGGGTTGGTAAAACAAGGAAGGAGGAAGTGGTTTCAGGCTGGAAAGGCTACTCTATTTTTGATCCACAATCTGGAATATAGCTGAAAGCAATGATTTGGTTTTATCCTATTAAAATTTTAATTGAAAGCAGTTGTAATAATTCTGACTAGTTCTGCAAAGTACCCAGTTTCCACTCCTGCATATGGAGTACAGTGAAGGCATTCACTTACTGCAGAAACATCTGTACCATCTGCTATAAGACTCAAGATCTGCCAGGTGAGAGAGGGCACGAGGCTGGGAAAATAGCAAGTTTCCTAAACGTCAAACGAGAAAGACCAAAACTCCTAAGACCTATTTGCTATCTTGTTAGACGAGTGACTTAAACTGTTCCTTTGAGAGACAACCTTTCATCAACATGAATGCCTTCTATGAACAATCCCTTCAGTTTTACGCTGTGATCAATTCCCCCTCCTCTTTTTGCTTTTTCCCCCACCTGCCCCCTCCAGTTATCAAATACATCTTTTTAAACCTGTCACTGAGGTAGGCATTTACTGAGCAGAAACTTCCTATTGCAGTGGAACAGAATAATGAATGACCAAGAAGTTGTTTGTTTGAACATATATAGAAGTCTCTCCATATGCTGTGCATGTGGGTGATTCCTATTAGCATTAATGAGCATATTGTAAGTGCATTGAAAAGTGGCAAGACCCCGAT
Source organism: Pseudotriccus pelzelni (assembly GCA_035584735.1). Classification (NCBI taxonomy): domain Eukaryota; kingdom Metazoa; phylum Chordata; class Aves; order Passeriformes; family Tyrannidae; genus Pseudotriccus; species Pseudotriccus pelzelni. Next base: position 17,282,214 of record JAWMRA010000130.1, read on the forward strand.
GGTCACTAAACTGCTAGGTCTGCCCACCAAAAAAAACAAGAATAATGCAAAAACCTGTTTAACCCTATGTTTCAAGCAAGTGTGTTTCTAGAACAGCAAGTTAGCCCTCAAAAAGTGTTGCTCAACTGCATGCATGTGGCAGGTTGTAAAGCACTGATCCCATCTTCTGGGCATTCCAAGATCTACTCTTTGACATTCTTTAAAATTGTAAATGAAGAGGAAAAAGTAAAATAAAAAATTAAGAAGCTCCTCCATATGTTGTTCTTTTCTGTAGACAAAATGGTCCTTGGTTTTCTGAGCTGCCTTTTTAGACGTCATTTCCTCAAAGGCATCTTTATCAAGGAATTCAAGGAATTATCAAGAAAATCTTTCTATTCACTCTGGAAAGTGAGACATAAATACTGCTTTATTCATTATTTAAAGTTACAACAGCTATCTAGGACAATAGACAAACTACTTTATATGTTTCTTGAATGGATTGCTTAAAAATACTGGTTTCTCTGGTATTTTTTACTTATTTTTGCAACTCAAAGGTTTTTTCACTCTTGCTCTGCTAAAATCCTCAGAGCATCAGCAGAAATGAACAGAACATTGAACAATTTCCCCTTGGGGAACAGAAACTCTTATGAAAATAACACAACTTACAGTCTAAGATGCAAAGTCCAGATCCATTAAGGGTGTGCTGCTCTACTGAGGATGCTGCCAACAAATTAGAGCAGTAAAGTAAAATAATGCTGGGAGAACGCTGAGTTTGAGGCACTTAGCCCACTAACATCCTACATTCTTGGCTTACCCCTATCAACAGTAGAGCCTATTCTCTGCATTTAGCTTCAAGACAGCCTGTGCTAAAGACTGGAAAGCATATTTGCCTTAAGGAATGGACAGTTTGCTAATTACCCAGTCAAACAGAACAGAGGTGAACACATTAGCACTGCCAAAAAGATAAATACAGTAAAAATAGCATGGAGAAAAAGTTGATTTTGTTATTTTGGAGCACTCCAGTTAAAAATATTTTGATCTAGTAGATTCTAACTGTGCCCTGGTACTACACTGTTAAATTTACCATTTATAAGCACTATGTGCCTTAAGGATAAACAATCACCTTGACATAATGTTTACCTCAAATCACATTAGTATAAAAGAAATAAAAATATTAATTGACAAAATTACAGAAAAGAAATACAGTATAAGAGTTTATGAAGTCACAGGAAGAGAAAACGTAGATGTACTGATCAACTTAGTAGATTTGTCTTAGGAGTCTCCTTGAACTGTTAGAAACTCACAGCTTTCTGTTTGCCAGTCATGTTCAGAACAATGAACCAACATTTGAGTCACTCGAGCAAGCTTTGGGTCAACAGAATCTGGTTCTTATGGGTGACTTTAACTACCCATACATTTGTTGGAAAAAAAAGTACAGCAGCTCAGATGTCATCTGTCAGGTTCCTGGAACGTGCAGTGGTCTGCTTCCATATACAAGTTTTGTATGTCCCAGTCAGGAATGAGGCACTGCTGGACTTGCTGCTCGCAAACCAAGAAAGTCTACTTTGTTATATCTCAGATAATGATAACTTGGTCTGCAGTGATCAGTATTTGGCTGCAATATTGGGGAATTTGGGGTCCTGCTGAGTACACTGAAGGTTAGCACTAAGTCAAAGTTTTTAGATTTTAGAAGAGAAAATTTCAGCTCACTCAAACCTCAGATGGGAGGGATTCCATGGGAAACTTCCATTAAGGACAAAGGGGCAAGCAAGTGCTGGAAGTTTTTCAAGAATGCTCTCCTGGAATGGCAAAAATCCTTTAAGGGTAAGGGAAGTAGGTAAAGCAAGAGAACCTCTTGGCTTAACTGACAGCTTCTGAGTCTGCTCAGAACCAAAAGAGAAGCATACCAGAGATGGAAAGGTGGACAAATATCCATTGAGGTACAAGTGTATTTCCAGGGTGTGTAGAGATGCAGTTAAGCATCAGCATCAAGCTCAGCTCAAACTGAATTTGGCCAGACATGTCAAAAACAAGAAAGTGTTTTTTGGGGTACGTAAACAACTAGGAGAAACAGAAGTGAATTATTCACCAACAGTGATGAAAAGGAAGAGGTTTTCAACATTTCTTCCCTATCTGTCTTTACCAGAATTATTGGGCCTGGTGGAATACAGTGACCAGTGCGCTGCTGTGGCAAAGAGAGACTTATTGTCTCCCTTTGTGGGTTGAGCCAACAAGGGCATCAATAGCAGACATAAGCAGTCATTGTCCCACTCTACTTAGCACTTGTCAGGCCACACCTGGAATACTGCATTCTGTTTTGGTCCCTTCTTTGCCAAAAAGATATGGAAAGGCTGGAAAGAGTCCAGAGAAGGGCCACAAAGATGATCAAAATATAGGAAAGTTTTCCATATAGGGAAAGGCTGAGTGAACTGGTTTTTTTCAGCCTGGATAAAAAAAGGCGTAGGGAAAATCTTATCACCATTTTCCAGTAGTTAAAGGGTGGCTACAAAGAAGATGAAGATCCCTTTTTTGCTAGGAGTCACACGGAAAAGAAGAGGGACAATAGTTACAAGCAACATCTGGGGAGATTCCAGTTGGACACAAGAGGAAAGTTTTTCACTGAAACAATCAATCACTGAGATAATCTTCTCAGGTAAATAGTGGATTCCCCAACATTGGACACTTCTAATATTCAGCTGGACAGGGTGCTGGGCCATCTTATCTAGACCATGCTTTTGCCAAAAAAGGTTGAACTAGATGATCTTTGAGGTCTATTCTAACCTGGTATTTTATGATCCTGTGGTTTTCTTTGGCAATATTGATATCCCTCCGTTAGCTGAATTGTCATCAAATTCTTACTTTGCCAAAGGTAAGCGTTCATTTGCAATACAATGCCCACATTCACTAAAAAAGCCTTTCCATATCCCAAACAGTATGTTTCATGTAAATGGTTGTTTTTTTTCCTGTCTACAAGCATAGAGTGGTATGTGTGTCTCATTACTAGATCTTGTCAGGAACAAGGCAGGATCAACTAAAACACATAAACACATGGGATCATAAAGTGCTTTGGATAAATGATCCCAAATATGCTTCTAAAGAAAATCTAGTAATCCAAAAAGTGATTAACCCAGACTGACACACATATCCAGAGAATAAAGAATGATATATAAAGAAATTAAATCAAGAGACCTAGATTATTGCAATCCTTTAACATTTGCATTTGTTATACCTCCATTCCACTCGATGTACACTGACTTGTCTGTGAGAAAATACAGTAAGGTGTCATCTGAGTTGAAATTTGAATCAAGAAGGCTTAGTCTTAAGGTTGTTGGTCTTCTTTTATAGGCAACAACCTTTTCACTGCAGGAGTTTCTCCAAGAGGCTTACCAAAGTAAAAACTCAATAATTGAGTATTAGGAGAATTTCAGTTTCTGTATGCACGATGCTGGTAAGGTTCTGTGATTTTCACAGTATCTACAGTTCTGTTGAGAGTTTGAAGTATAAGCATGCCATCCATGGCATGAAGCAGCAGAAAAAAAGCCAGGAAGCACTCTGCCAAATAAGCAAATCCCAGAAATATAATTCATGCAACTTCAAAATAGTTTAAAGCCAATCTACTGTAAACTTGGGACATTAATGCATAGAATATGACTTTGAGTGCATATCAGATTTGCAATCAAATTGCAGTTCTGAAGGACACTGTCATTATAACCCAATCATAATGCCATATATGAAGAATTTTCTCAGAGCAACTGGGAAATAACTTCCACCCTGAGTCTTCAAACTCCTTTGGAAGCATTTCAAACAAGAAACTGTCAGTAACTATCTAACTTGAGAACTGAAACACTTGTCTGAGACAAGACTGATACAATGCAGCCATACTACTGAAGTCTCGCTGATACCTAATGTTTGCAAAGGCTGAGGAGACACTGCAGCTTTATTGGAAATACTGTAGAACAGGTGGGCAGCTGGATTTACAATTATTACTAGTCATTTCAGAGCACAGAGAATAAGGAAACAAGTGTATATACAATGTTTACATATATGGTTCTGATGGTTAGGCACTTTACTAGAAATTTCATGTCCAGATGACTAAATGGAATTATCTTCTTTTCCCTCTCTCTCTCCCCAGATACCTACAGAAAGGAAGAGGTTGTAAATACACCAGAAAAGTAGTAGTTTTCATAGCAGATGAGAAGTTATTTGGAAACATACTAACTATTGCTTGAAGCAGAAAGTCGGAGATGAGAGACGAACGACCAAATCTCACAGCCAAATTCATAGTGCATGACAACATCAGATGGATTGTCATAAGAAACTCAAACAATAAAACTTTAGATAAAGTGTAAGATAGAATCTGGTTTCTGCTAAAACTATACCAAGACACATGTCGGTATTATTGATTAACATGTCTAGTCCAAAGAATAAATGGTGTTAAGAAGACATTTGTGGAGCCCAAGGAATGTGCTTGGTCGTTGGCACCACATGAAAACATAAAAAATCATACAACTGATGATTGTTTCAATGTTTGGAGGGAGGCATCAGTAAAGCTTCTGGGAAATACACCTGAGGGCCTAACAAAAGCATTAATTCCAAGAATATAATGACAGGTCATAAGAGAAAATTTTCAGCTGGGCCTGACAATAAACCAACTTCCACAAATTCACATTTAAACAATAGAAAAAGGAATGGGAGAGGCTGCATGGGAAATTTCTAAATGCCACATTCAATTTACCTTACTAACATTTTATCAAGGCCTCTGAGAGGAAAGCGATCTTCCTAAATTATCTCATTAAAGAAAACATGTTACTGGTTTTGCCTTCCATGCCTCCATAATGGTCACAGAAAAGTAAGTTATAATCACTGCAGAAGGTACAACTACCCTTGTCTCTGTTGTGGCTCCAGATGGAATATATTTGCCCAACACAATCACAGCACTTGGTTAAGACCGAATAAAATTGATTAATAGCTTCTTTCTTTGGGATAAATGTATAGAACATACATGCTATATGACTGACATAACTTTTTGAGGTACAAAATGCCAGCTTTGAAGACAAGAGAAAGTGGCAGCTCTAGAACTTGTGAAAAGAAGTCACACTTACCAGATCCTGTCCAAACTGAGAAAAGAATGGGAGTTCTTACAGGAACTCTTTCCCACCTTGCAGGAACTAACTTGCAATCTGTAATCCCATACAAGAACACCAGCTGGTGTCACTGAATGACATTATCAATTCTGAAGCAAGGTTGAGGAATTGGGTCTGAACAGCTTCCCCCTTGCAAAGGCTGCATATTCTAGCACATATCACACATGTTGCATGCAAGTCATTTAGCAAGGATGTTCTGTCTAACAAGCTGTAGCTGGATGATTGTTGCCAAAAAGACTCTGATTCATGAGCAGACTGAGACCACTGGCACCAACAGTCATCCCGAAGCTTAACAGATGCAATTCCTGTTGAAGCACTGAATGTACATGTTTTGGGAAAGGTCTCCTGCACGGACTGTGAAAGTTACAAAAGAGCACTCACCAAAAAGATGAGATTAACTTTTTACCATAGTGTGCAAGGTCATTTCAAAGAATGTTTTGAGAGAGAGATAAAAGATAATCAGTATATAATTTAAAATAATACACATAGGCTGGGACTTGCCTCCTTGAACTTTAACTTCAGACTTTCTTTACAGACAAAATAAGACCTTAAACCTCCAGATGGTAACTCATTCCATCTCTGTTGGAAGACTCTGTTGGACGCAGGTGAATCCTACCCATTCCGTGTTCCAGATTGCCGTATAGTTCATCCAACATTTTTTCACAACGGAAATCCTTATCCATGTATTATCTATGTAGCACTGTACCCTTTAGGTAAATAACCCTTTAGGACAATAAACATCTCATCTGTTGTACTACAAAGTTTACTCTGGCTAATACAAGTCCAGATACACAAAGCATCTTGATGACTTATTAGAAGTCAGGACATACAAAGCATCTTGATGACGTCATCTCAAGTGGTACAAATAGTTAAAATTCTGGGCTGGGATCACTGACTGCAGAAGTACATAATTCAATAGTGTTTCATGCCCAGAGTGAATTTGGGAATAATGAAATGTGCTTCATAAACAGCCATAGTCACTGTCTTTCTGGATTCCATCTCCCTTTTCTACCCCTTTCAAATTAACAGTTCAAACTGGAGTTCAGTAGAAATATTTCCTGTAGGAAGCTGGCTAGCACAATTCTGGCAAATCACCTGTATTGCTCACTAAAATTAGAAGGAAATGCATGGCTTTGAGCAGCAACCATTGGAAAATGTTTTTCCAATTTTTGACTATTCTTCTGCCATGAATCATTCCTATCTCAATATTTTCCATATTTATTCAATCAAGTGTCATTTTATCCAGATTTATGGTAGGTAAACTAGTTATACTGAGAAGAGCATGATTGTTTTCTCATGGTTTAAAGCACTGCTGATTTTTATCATACACTCCATATAAAAAAATCATCTTCCTATTGTGAACATACTCAAGTATTATCTTCTAGTTATTTCCATTTTTCTCCTGGAGTTTAAGATGCAGATCCTCAAAATGGATGACATTTCTTGTCTGCTCTTCTAGGTTAGTTTTCTACTTCAGCTGCACCTACTGCATTTGAAACAGCACAATGAAAAAATGAAACACAATATCTTGAGTTTCCTGCTACCTCACCTTTTGACTCCCTCTCTAATTTCTTTACAAAAAACAACTCTTTTGCTCCATTATTTAGCGGTTTGTACAGAGTAGATTCATCATCTCAGAAACTGATTCCACAAAGGAGGCATTCCTTTTTTTAAAAAAGTCTTCCATTAAAATCTCTTACATATTTTTTATTGTGTGAGACTCCTTGACATGTAACTGCTTAGAGAAAAACCTTGCCACCCATTTCAAAGGTAAAGTAACATGCTGCAAAATCTGCATCTTCCTAAATTCACATGGCCTGAAAGAGGGCAGGATTAGATGGTCACAAAATAGCTGTTGTTATTAAGCAACACTGTGAGAGTCTGAATGTTTACAAGCAGTTCCCTCTCTTTCTCTCTGCTCTTACCTCCACTTTTATTCTTCTTCTTGAACAATTTTGAACTTGCAATAAGATATGGTGCCTTGCGCATGTGGAATGTGGTAGCAAGAACGTGGGAAGAACATTTAGGAAAGTAAAATTAGTACTTGCGATTTGGGGCTTTTGCTTGGGGTTTTTCAGGGTGGTGTGAGGTTTTTTATTTTTGTTTTGGATTGATTTGGGTTTCTTTAGTTTCCCTGGTTGTTGAGGATAAGGATTACAGTCTCTGTGATGTTTCTGTTCTTGTGCAGTTCCCATCTAACAAGCCTAAATGTTTTCACTGAAAAGCTGCAGTTGCGCTAAACAAAGTCTTTTTTCCAAGGAAAATTGGAAACTGGTATGTTGCTATCTGCAAGTTTGTTTCTATTTTCTTATCTGTAGACAGATTCCTGGAAAGTCCGTGCATGCATTCTCTAACTTCCTTCGCTGTAGTTTCCAGGACAAGACGGAAAAAAGGCACACAAAGGCATGAAAGTCAGGAGTCAGTCTCCTGGAATTTGCCCAGGATTTTTATTTTCTGTTGAAGTTTGAAAAGGCAAAAAATTGAAGACAGAAATCTTAATTATTTTGGAAACTTCCTCCAATTTAAATGTGTGTGTACATGTTTTTCATGTGAATTTATGATGCCTTTTGTGACACAAGTTTCCCCTGGAAATCATTTTCACTGTCTGGACACTTCAGATGTTGAAAGGGGAAAGCAAGCCTAATCCCCTTCTCCCCGTTAGTAAACAAAACCTTTACCTGCCTTCATACACAACTTTTTCAATTAGCTATATTTAGCAAAATGGGGAAACATCCAGCCTGGATTTTGTGCTGAATTTGGCCCCTAGGAATTCATAATTCATTTGGATAGATTGCTGCAGTTTAGAAATGACACCATTAGTGTGATCTAGAATGTATGATCTACGTAATTTGGTAGGCTATCTCCCTTTAAACCCCAAAAAATCAAAAACTAGACAAGTCAATACAAGCAGTGAGTATTTACAGAATTACGTAAGGTTATGTTACTCACTATTTTCAGCCTAAACTGTGCAGATGTGCTCAATGAACTCTGTAGTAATGTCAGAGGCCAAGCAATGCTAATGAAATTGCCTAATCATCTCAGAATAGTTGCTCAAAACTGTACTAACCCATGAGGATGTAAAATAGAAAAACATTCCCATTTTCTTCCTGTCTCTGACTACATCCCAATCTTCCCACCTTTAAAAGGTCTTGAAAGTTTTTTTCATTTGCTTATTCACTCTGTACTGGTTTTTGCAAAACTTGAAGCTGTGACAGACAGTCTGATCTTAGAGTTGATTGAGATGTGCTGCTGACATTGTTAGCTCAAAAGGACAGGAATTTATCTACAGTCACTAGTTCACTTGAGGTAAAGCAAGGGAATTTTTTGGTTGGATGGTTTCCTCTGAATCAGAAACCGTTAGTTTTTATTTTGAAGTTTCTCAATCTTTTTTTTTTTCGCTTGAATTGAGGCTCCACCCTTCATTCACAGAGGAGCTTTTCTTTCAGTTATAACCACGTTTATAATTTTTTATCTAGTCGTGAGGAGAAATGTTTCAGTGGCATCTTTCCAGTCCTGATATTCACACATTCTCTGCATGATTTTATAATACAGCTGCAACACAGGAAGGCCTGAGATAAATTTCATACAAGTTCTGTCCCCCAACCCAATGCCTCCCTCTACTGAAAAAATTTCCTGTAAACTGGATAGTTTCTGCAGCAGAATATAAGTATCACTAAGAAAGAAAACAGAAAGAAAACTCCTTATACTGTAGTCCATTACTATTTTCTGGAGAAGTAATTATGGTTAGACAGATAGGTGCTTTTACCTTTCTCTTTTTATATTTCCTGCCAAGAACAGGAAATATAATCTCTGTTATGATACTTATCTGGTGGGCAGAATAAGTTGTTTAATGAAAATGTCTTTCCAGAGGAAAATAGTTTCTTTAAAATCTTCATTACATTAAGTCTCTTGCATCACACCCAAAAGTGCTATACACATCAAAAACACTGATGGTGTTTTTGGCTTTACTGGTGGTGATGGTGTTGCAGGTTCACTCCAATAATTCCCATCATAGTGCAACTGCAACTTCTGTCTCTGCTTCCCTACTCTCTCAGAGCCATAAAGATTTCACATTATTGCATTGTCTTATATTTCAGAATCCCTCATTCTCTGTCCCATGGAGAGAGTGATGACTTCTTAGGGTGTGAACATGGCAGCCAAAGCAACTCTGGAGGAGAGAAACCCTAAACTGACTGCACCCCACTTTGTGGGAAAGGTAGTTACTTAATCAAGCCCTGTCAGTGTGTCTCATGGATGTGATCTCTGAGGAGCCTAGACATGCATGGACACAGCTGGTGATTGCAGCAGGATTCTGATCACCACCTAGTGTCCCCCATGTTGCTGGCACAGCTGAACCTTTAGCGGACACAGAACAAGCAGACAAAAGAGAGAGCATAAAAAAAGAAAGGAATTCTCCTGACCACTGTGGTAGACAGGCAACCCATAACAAAAACTGTTGACCACGGCCTTTGGAAGGGTCCCATTCACAAGGATTACTGTTCTTAAATGTTTCTGACTGGTCCTATTAAACCTATTCTGAAAATCATAGGGCTATACAAACAGGTTGAAGAAGTAAAATAGGTGTCTTATATTACTAGGATCGAAGACCCACTTTCACAAAGCTAGTCTAATAGCTTGTTATCCCTTTTTTACTCATAACATCCTGTCTTTGGCGGAGAGGATATGAAGAAGGTATCACTTTTGAATATGGTTATATTCCCTCAGATAAGCTCTCTGGCACCTTTTGAGATTCACACTAAATTAAAGCATTCTATTATCATATGTATACAACTATACATTAGAAGTATTTATTGCACTGGTGAAATATTAAGTGTTAATTGTTCATCTTGCTTCCACACTAATACAAATAGTAATTTCACGAAAACTTTATAAAAATATCAGGGATCTTCAGCATCAGAACAAGAACAATCCAAATTCATAGGTGGTTTAAGAAAATGCTTTCACTGTGCAGTTTTAAGCCACTTCCAATAATTCTACACAACCGAAAGGTCTTGCCTTATCATCCCATCAACCAAAAAGAAGTGTTGCCTTCCAAATCAATAAGTAATCATTACATGTCAACTTACACCAGTTCCTTTTTGCAGTCTAGGAAATCTCTGAAACAGCTAGGTCTCCTGAGGATCCAGTTACTCTTTAAATGCATTGCTTCAGATGCCAAATTTAGTAATCATAGGATGGTTTGTTTTGGAAGAGACTGGACAGTTTAGTTGGCAGGTGCAATACTACTAGTGCTAAAATACAGGTTTGTCTGAATTCCCATATTGTCCTTGTAATTCAGTGCTAAAAAAAAACCCAAACAACCAAACAAAAAACCCCTGTACAAAATCAAGCAAAAATCAACAAAACCTATCCTCAGAGGGAATTGATCATGTCAGCTATTTTGCTTTTTGCTGGAAGAGACATAATTCCCAGAATTTTGATTCATTTCAATGAATAAAGCAGTGCTATAGATGTTCCTCGCTAGAATCAGCTTTCTGCCATTATCTAAGAAAGGAAAGCCCTGAAAGACATTTTCCATAACTTTAATGCACGCTTTCGTGTAAGCCTGGATTCACTATACATTACCTAAGAAGGGTAGTCATCACAGTAGTTGCAAGAAATGGCCAATTATTCCTAAATTTGGACAAGAAAACAAATTTTACAAAGGGCCGGTCACTTTTTCACAAATTTTCATGTCAAAAAATCTTAGCACTTCTGGACAAGAGAAAGGCATTGAAAGGGAGAAAGCTTAAGGAAAACCGTATGATGTAATAAATGTAGGTATAACATATAGATAGATAGACAGATAGATATAGATCTAGATATACATCATTCAGTAGCGTGCAACAGAGAAGGACCATGGGTTTCCTCTTCAGATTTTTTGTAGGCCCCCTTCAGGTACTGAAAGACTGCTATAAGACCTACCTGGAGTCTTCTCTCCTCTGGGCTGAACAATCCCAACTGTCTCACCCTTTCCTCGAGGGAGGAGTGCTCCATCCCTCTAATCATCTTCCTCTAGACTCACTCCAACAGGTTGATATCCTTCCTGTGCTGGGGATACCAGAGCTGGATGCAGTACTCCAGGTGGGATTGTTGAGCCTGTGGTTCCTTCTCAAGAAGCTAATGAGATTACCAGCATGGGCTCAAACAGTGGCCTTGAAATACAGGAAAGATTGCGGGCAATTCACTTGTAGCAAGCCACAACCAAATGGGCTTCAACAGTTTCTGGTGAAAACTTGAACTTTTTTCCTAGAATAATTCAAGACCCAAGTTATTGTTCTGCATTTTCTTCCTATAATGGCAAAGTTATCCAGGAGGCAGCACATTTCAACACAAGAAGGAGGTCCAATTTTTGTTGCTTGCTGTAGTGTGGATAAACCTGACTCTGTAGGGCAATAAAGGTGTGAGGCTTGTTCAGTATGCCATACAAGAAAGACTTTTTACATACAGAATAGCAATGTAAGTATTCATTAAGGAATCTGTAGAACTCCTCAATAATACAATTACAAAGATAAATGATTAATAAATAGCCAGGAGGAAGGAAAATCAGAAATATGTGAAAGTGAGCAAAAACATATTTTCATATTAAATTTAATGCAGGCAGATAAACAGCAATATACAGACAAGAAGACTGTTAGAGGTGGCCAGTGAAACAAAAGAGAGTGTTTCAGTCAAAAGCATCCATAGTTTTTTCCTTTTACTGCAGATCCCAGAAAATTTTTTTCAAAGGCAAAAGTATCATCAATGCCAGTTTTGGGATGGACAAACTAAGGCAGAGCAATGTTAGGTTACTTGGCAAGAACCAATAAACAGCTGAGTGAGACGTAAGTTCCTCTGCCTGATCCTTCTACTGCCTGAGAGGAAGAGTATATGGAGAGCTAGCAGTCCTCCTCATGACTAGCAGTGGGAGGAATACGTGTGACATATGACTTCACACTATCATCTGATTCTATATCTTAATATTCTCTCCCTTAATATTCCTCATTGCTTCCAGAAATTACAAGAAATAGATGGACAACTGGTCTTACCCAACTTCTCTTGTACTCCTAGACATACCTTCTTTAAGATTTTAAGAAAACAATGTTTGATTACTTTATAATTTAATGACTACAAATCTCAGAATCTTGAGACCAATTTATGCTGATTTTTGGGAAAATACTAGTAATCAGCCTGAGGGAATAAAATCAAAACAAATTCCCCACTGCAAGTAGAAGACAGACTTACAAAAATCAATTCCAACAATGTGACATTTCTATCTGTGTCTGGTTATATTCTGTATAAAAGAAAGGGCAATTTTATTTTTTTTACTCATCCCAAAATAATAAAAAAGGCTGATTGTGAAAACATTGGTTGAATCTGAAGAGTAAGTGACACAATGATCAGTTTGGTCTTTGGTGAAGACAGGAACCTGTAAATACATCTCATGGTTTTACTAGCTCACAGTTTTTGGGTGACAAGCCAAGGAGTCACCAGATTTACAGTAAGTTTAACTGATGTGTTAGGACAAACAATGAACTCACAGGACTGAGTGCAATGCAAGCCATTCTTGGCAGATAATTTACTAAGACAGAGAACTCAACTTCTGTTCGGGGACTGGATATGATATTACGTTTATATTAGCTATACAGTGCTTCCTAAACAGTCACAGCAAAGCGCTGTCTTTATCGAGAATCTCAGCTGATAACCTGCTCTCTTGCCACTTGACATTTCCAGATAGGAGCAAACACAGGGTTCTTGGTAATTTTTTCACTTATAGTAAGTGGGCATCTGTGCTGGTTTTCACTCACCATGCCCGCTGCTATTTTACCTGCAGTGATGCCTTTTTGCCCTGATTCTGCACTGCAGGACAAAAACAAAGGGCCCTGGCTTCTTTTTTTTTGGCTCCAAAATTTGGAAAACTATTCAGCCATAAGACAATACTTCTTCACTCCCTCTTCTTCTACCTTTTTAAGTCCCCCTCCAGCCTGGCTTCTAAGCGGCTGCAAGTACGCCTCCCACCCTAATGGTGGCAGAAAAACCCTACACTTCACTCCATTGACTGCAGATAAAGGAGACTGCAGGGAGGAGGAAATAAAAGGGGACATCCTGCCGCAGTTTAAAAAAAAAAATAAAAAATAAACCAACTGGAAAACCATCGACAAAGTGAGAGAAACTCAATAGATCATTGTGAGGGAAACGACTGCAACTGTTTAATTTAGAGATGAACTCGGAAGTTACATAAAAGACTGAGCCAAATCTATAAGTGATAAAATCAAGAAGTCTTACTCTCACATCCCCCAAACTAAAGGAAATGTCATAAAATTCTTTCCTAACCCTTGGAATTCACTGTCAGAAGACTTGGTATTTTTAGCATGATTCAACAACAAAACAGAGTCGGAATCTTTGTGGATGTCTCCTAAACAATGATGGTAGAAAAGGAATGAAATGAAAGTGTTTACGTAACTGGCTCACAGGTAAAATGCAAATCCAGGTGTTTCCTTAAGATCTGAGTTACATTTTGAGTAATATTTTTGAAAGTTTGCTTTAGTAGACAATTATAAAATTCCATTGGCATGGTCAGCTTCTGAGTCAGACAAAGCTAGTCACGCATCTCCTACACTCATCCTACATTATACAATCTGACAAGTAAAACTAAACTGACATCAAATCAATCACCTGATCCTAACACAGAATATTATTTAAAAGTAAAACCAAAACAAAAGAATGTTTCTGATTACAAGTAGCAGTCACAAACTTAAGACCTTGCATCACCCTGCATGATGATGATGATTTGATGATACATCAGATGCATCATCCTGCATTTCATAGGGCCAGAAAATAACTTCTTTTTTTAAGAAAGAAAAAGACAGTCCAGAATAAGCCACCCAGGAATCTGTTTGGTTTAGAGTCACCTGTGGTGAAATGCAGTCATCACTAACTACCGTTAGTAAAATTTTCATTCCTCCTACTTTATGAGTGTATATATCTGTCAGATCAATTAATGTCTTGCAGCAGTGACAGGAGCAACACTGAATTTTCTCATTATGATCTAAATATGCTGAGGGATTACAGCTTACCAAATGTGATACCAAGCATGAGCTCTTAAAAATGCATTGATAAAATTTAAGTTCAAAAATGTTGAAAATATGGTAAGAGACAAACTCTGCAAAACTGGAACTCATTCATGTCAGCAATAGTGATATAATACTGATGATGTAACCCTGGGAAGACTCACAGAATTCGTGAATAAGGTTAAGTTGAAGATAAATTTGAAATGTGTTAAATTGGGTGAAGTGTAAAGACAGTGTGCAAAAGAAATCCCTGTCCTCTTGTCTGGGTAGGAACCATACTGCCATAGTGCCCACGAAACAGCTACATTATGTGATGTAACAGACCATCATCTAAAGAGTTAGTTTGGAAGGGATTTCTGGAGGTTACACAATCTGACATGCTGTAAATCCTGTGGGATGTTATACAGATTAAGAGTCATGTTTTTTATTCCTTTCACTTACTTTTCACCCAGATAATGCTTTCAAAAACTTTATATTTTCACCTATCTTTTCCTCTATCCTAGTTTTGACTCCTTTCTACCTCCTTTTCCATATCCCACTTGTTCAAGGAAATAAAACCCCAAAAATTCCATTGCAAAATGTCACAGTTACAATATACATGTGTGAAGTGGACAGAATGGTTACCAAAAACAGAAGCAGTGGCACAAGAAGAATCAAAAAGCAACAAACACTCGGGAAAATAACCTAACTAAAACATACCTGCCAAAATACATTGTCTTAAGATCAGTGAGTAGGAAACAGACATTTGCCTGCAATCATGGCCATAGGCAGTAAGAGCCCCTGTGCAAAGCTGAGTAGGAGCCTGTAAGGCCAGCATCAAAGAATGCTTCACCCGTCTCTGAAAGGTGCAGACAGGGGTCAGTTCTGTTACTGCCAGTGGTGATTTAATACACATGTGTAATTGAAAACACAAATGGGAGCTGTGTTGTTTGGCTTTAACATGGCCCTTTTGAGAAAGGTAGCATGTGACTGGACAAAAAGCAAAACCACCAATCAACCCTGCAAAGAAAGACTTGCAGAACGGAACTGGGGGTTTTCCTCTGACAGGCTGTAGAAACTCAAGAGCTTCCTAGCAGACTCAAAACATCCAGCTCAAACTTCTGTTCCTGGGAGAGGAACTGTCATCTTACATGTAAGAATTCACAAAGCAAGAGATACAATTTGAACCTTAATAATCCTCGTCTGTCAAGTGGAAGATGTTAAACGTCTCAAAGGTCTGACTGTTTGGAATAGTCTCCAAGTCTTTACAATCTTGATGTTACTTAGAAGTGCCACTGTAACTCAGGATCTTTGCCTCTTAAATAAGGAGGTCATTCTTCCTATAGGCCCTGAATAGGTTGCTAGCCTTCAAGCTTCTGATGAGAAGCACAGCCATGAGAAGCGCAGTCATGAGAAGCACAAATTGTGCATGTCACGCAGAAACATTCATTTTGTCAGAGGGTTTAGGTTTTCTTGCTACTGTCTAGAGTTTTTAGTTACTCCTCTGCAGAGCAGTTGTGGGTTCGCCTTCATGATACTCTTTTTTTCTTTTCTGTGTTTTTATTGTGTCACATTTGATTGGTTTGGTCATTAATGTTGTTCAATTAACATCAAAGGCAGTTTCAGCGTTACTTTGAATTCCAGCAGTCCCACACCTAATCTGTAAGCCTGAATTTATTCAATCCCCCTTTTAACTGGTATTTTTCCATACCCTATTCATTCTTGTTGAACCTGCATTAATTCTGCATTATCCTTTTTATGATCAAGTACCTGGAAACTGAACACAGCTTTCTGAAGTAAGGTAGAGTTACTAATATAAATAATGGCATTTTTAATTGCTTCTACATTAATTTTTATCCTCCAGTATCCTCTTATTTTTGTTGTCTTGCCTTACCAGAGCTGCAGATCCAGTAAAAGACTGCATTGGTCTGCCAAAAATTCTTTTGTTAAATTGATTCAACATCTCATTCTTCTAAATTTACCTCATAGCCTAAGGCAAAATCTTTAAGACTGTGAATTCTTAAAAGCCCCCTAGAGAGCAGCCATATGTAATATTGCTGCAAAATTCATTCAGAAGATGGACAAAAGAGTTGTACAAGCTAACCACAACATTTTGAAATACCATCCCTTGTTCCATATGACTAGTGTAGAGGCTGCCAAACAAGAGCAGAGTGTAGGAAGATCTTCAGAAGCTGTTAGCTTTTGAGTGAAATCCATAAAATCCAATGGGCAGCTCTTACAAATGGAAGGTTCTCCATGTCTACTGCAGGCTTCCAAAAGACTAGCTGAACTAACATGCTGCTGAATAGAGTTTTGCTCATTGGATTCCCTGCTTTTTTAGAATATGGCTGTGTTAACATCAGGTGATTTTCAAAATTTAAGCCTAACTACTGCTTTCAAGACACAACATGCAGAAATACTGGTTTTTTAAAAGACGAGAAAGTCCTCTTTGCCAAGAACTGGAAGATTACTGTGCTATATCTGCATTTTAACATCAAGGGCTTTCTCCCATCTCACAGTTTTCCATGAATGTGAACGCTTGTCTCATGTCACTAGAGTACTTGGGAGAGGGAAAATGTACAGATTGAGTATTCAGTTTGTTAACTTTCTCCAGGCATGGAAATTCTTCAAGTATAACTTCCAACACTGTTTTTCTTTCTCTTGGTTCATGTTTGATCTGAATAAATCAAAGTGATGTACACATTTTTGTACCCATGGTTAGCTTTAGAGAAGCCCATTGCTTTGCCCAGCCCTGCTGGGATTTAAATTTGTATGCACACTTGATTTTCCTAGAAATTTGAATTTCCTTTTGTCTGATACAAACCGCACGGCTGTGGCAAACCCACACAGTTCAGCATGAGGTTGGAAACTGTTGCTATCACAGTGCCAAGAGATAATTAACTCAGCAATGTTAACACACATGCTTGGCATTCATTAACAGAACAGGGTGGGAACAGAATGCGACAAGATTTCCACCAGAGTTGTCTATTGACCCTGCTGTCTGCTCTGTCCCAGCTGCCCACACGTCCACTCTTCCTCTGCAGCCATGACATCAGTTTGTTCAGGTACCAGGGAGCAAAACCTCAGGTGCCAAGAAGCGCTATGAGAAACACATGCAACTGTGCTTCTTCCTCTTCCAGGGAACCTTTCCTTCCCCTCTCTCCCCAACTTCTGTGCATGGTCCAGCTCCCCTCTTCTCTCTGTGCTGACCAACAGAACCCCGCAGACTGGTTTCCCACTTTCTAGGAAGAACAAATGAAGTTCAGAAGGATGTACATGAAAATCTCTATCCTTAAAATGAAAGCTCACTGAAAAGGCCAGAAGTGATATTTCAGTGCCTGTGGTCCAAAAGCTCTGTGTTGGAAAGCCACCATTTTCCATGTTTGGTGCGTTTGGCCGAGGAAGACTGAAGCGAGTTGTCTAAATCAGAAGACAGCTTTGCCCAGAGTGAGTCTAAATGGCTTGGAAATGCTTCGTTATTGACAATGTGAAATGCTTTAAAATGCCCTGTGCCTCAGAAGTGGCTGAAATCGACCTTCTTGGGAGCAATACCTGTGGGGTTTGTGGACTCCAGCCACAAATCTTTCCTTCCAAGCAGTTCCTTTTATCCCTTGATCATGATGTTAGAAATTTGAAGTGAGGCCTGCCACTGTAATAGTTATTAATTATCATTCATTCATCTCTTTATTATCTTTTTTCCTGAGAAAATGATTGCCCATTACTTGGTGAAAATTTTAGATGACAGTGCAATTTCCTAGACAGCCTGGATGATGTAACACTTATCCAAAAGAATAATTTAGGCACCGTTCGGCCTGTCTGGAGGATGTTTCATACAGTAGAAAGGAAAAGAGCAGTTCCTTCAAAAAAACCAGGCAATCAAAACAAAAATAAAAACAAACAAACAAAACCAAATTAAAAACAAAAACAAAACCCAAAAAAAACCAAAGCAAACAAACAAAACCCCCCTCCTACAATCAAACAAGAGCTTCCTACCCCCACTATTAAAAAAAAAAAAAAAAAAAAAAAAAATAAAAAGAGAGATTAAGAATAGTGGAACATATGTCCTGAAGTTGAAGATATTTGATATTATAACTACTGAGACCATAGTAGGTTTGGTTAATTCTTGTAAGTATTTCATAATATGTAAACAGACATTATTTTTTACACAATACATTTTCTAATACATTCCAATTACACAGTCTCCCAAGGGAATAAAAAGAACTGTTTCTTACTTGGAAGTAGAATCAGTAAGCCAGATTGGAAGTCATATTATAAATCTCGAAGCAACAATATTTTTTAAAAACTGCACGCAACAAACCTTCCTTGGCTTGGGAGCAACAGCAAATATGTTAATACATAACAACAAGTATGCTACTATCTATGGGAGGAAAAAAAAAGAAAAAAAGGAGAATAAACCTAGTGCTTCTGAAAAAGCTATGTGAAAGGTAGATTTTCAAAAACACTTAGCAGCCCCAGCAATTCCAATGCTAGCTTACTAAGCAAATCTGAAATGGCATTGAAATCCTTTGAAAATCCAGTTCTAAATGTTTGTGTCTGAGATGTTGGACAGCAAGTCCATTTGGAAAGCCACTGGCAAGTCCTAATTTTTGAAGCTGGTGTGCACTTACAGCTCTTACCTACTTTACTTTGGATAAAGAAATGATGCTTGCAATTTAACTCTTCCACATCTTTGCCTACAAAAGCAATGACTTCCAGTAAACTCTGAGCCTAATTTTATCAATATTTTTGAATGAAATGTACAGAACTGTCAGAAATTCATAATATCTCAAAGAAACCAACCCATTCCCATGCACGTGTGTTTGACTCTCTTAACTCTCCTGTGCATGTGTGTTTGACTCTTTTCACCCTATAGAACTAATATTTAGTTCTCATAGAAGGGAGAGGATTTCAAAGTGAAAAGAGAAGAATTAAAATGCAGAAATGGAAATCACTCTGAATTGCATGATGAAAAACATGTTCATTGCGTATCAAGGAGATCAGTCTAGTTAGCACCAGTATGTGCAAGACTTTGGAAGAACTACAAGTCCAGTACCACCAACTAGAGGGCTGAGGAAAAACAGAAGTGAAAAAAAACCCTCTAATAGTAAATCCACTACCACCTTCTTTATATTCCAAGCAGATACAAACAAACTCCATATTAGTTCCCTCGATAGGAATATTTGTTTTGCAGTGGGATCAGCAGTATTCCCTAATCCCCATTTTTATTAGTAGTCCACAGAAAAATTTCAAAGTGACACTTATAAACTACTGAGCCCCACTACATCAGCAGAAAGCACATCAACACACTAAACAATAATTCTTCCCACAAAGCCACGCTGCTTTATGTAGGAGATTTTTCCTATTCAGGCAGCCCCTTAGAGAACTGGACAGCGTTTGGGATAATTCCCAAATATCAAAGACTACAAAGTAGGCAGAAGTTAAAGAAGACAGTCAGCCAAAATATTTCTCTTTCTTTAACCCTGAGAAAGAATCCTTTGAAAAGTGCCAGGGCAGAATCTGTCCATCCTGATTATTTTGAATAATCCTTTGTTCCATCAAGTTTACCCATTGAAATGAAACTGAAAATAGTAAGAATCTCCATTAACACTGTTGGACTGAGGGGAATAAATATGAGAAGAAAAAATGAAAACTGTGTAATAAACTTAGAAAAACAAAACAAACAAGAAATGAATGGACCCACGATAAATAAGTTACAGGGCAAAATAGACAGGAAAACCTTTCTTCTCATTTTTCTTTTCTCCACTTCCTGTATTAAGAGCAGAGGGCTGTTTTTCCACTCAGAAATACCTCTTCACAATAAGCATGTCCAGACCCGATTAGAAAACTGTTTTTCCCAGCATCATTTGGCTTTAGTTGAATTGCTATAGTTTCCCACCCTTCCTATGAATCAGCACTCCTTTTCCATCATCCATCACTTTCCACACAGTATGCACTGCTCTGTCTACCCTGTACCTAAAAGAAATCAGATGAGTAGCCCTGGCTACACATCTGCCTTCTCTGAGATCCTTCACACCCACTAGAGAGTGTATATCTGACAAAACAACAAGATGTAATTTTCTAAGTTTGCAGAAATTAGGACATGTTGAATATTAAAATATTTTCTCAGATCTATGCAAAATATTTTAATGTTTGAATATTTACATATAATAATAGAACTCACAGGTTCCAAACAAGTATCGGAGATCCTTAGCTTGGGGCCCTATATTATGCAGGAAAAACACAAACTGAAATAACCTAGAATGATAACAAGAAACAGACGGATGAAATGGGAAAAGTAGAAAAAGAAACAAAAAGAAAATAAAAACTTACAGAAGAACAATTGGAAGACTAGTGCACCATGTACTTTGTTCTTACTATTTTGCAGTACTTTGTCCCTGCCAAAGCAGCACAGATATAGAAATACAGGTATGGAGTGAATTTGAGACATTTGTGATTCTGCCACATAAATTTAGTTAAATGAGTGAAACAATTCGGAGGACAGGACAAACAGAAGCAGAGGTGTCAGATTCAAGGACAAAAAAAGATTAAATACTTTAATGGAAAAGAGATGAAGTAGAAATAGCAGAATGGGTGAATTTTCTTCTCTGGTACTGCCAGGGTGAAACTCTTTCACCCTGTACACTGTCAGCCAACCATAACAAGAACACAGGCTCAGTTGTGAAGACACCACAAGTAGAAATCTGTAGCATGGATCGATTCTCTGAAAAGCTGAAAGAAAACCTAGAACATGTTTTGGTCTTGTTTTAGCTGAGTGCTGACTGCTGTTCTGTGAGAAGCTCAAATAGAAGCCCCAGATTATATCCTACAAACTTCAGTGGGCAAGAAAATCAGGAGTGTTGTGAGAAACACAGCCAAGCTTAGACAAAATGGTTAGACCAAAATGAAAATAATAGGGGAGCAATACTAAAGGTAATGGTTTCAAAAGAAAAGAGCATCCAATATGCCACCAGGCATCTGCAATGCTGAGGGCAGAGGAGACAAAAAAGCTGTAAGAAGTCAGCTTCTACAGAGGTAACAAATAACAGTAGCTAAAATGAAAGAAAACAGGAGGCATAAAGAGAGAAATAAACTTTTTAAAATAATTATTTCAGTCTTGGCATTTAGATGTCATCGATGAAGGTCATGTTACTGACAAAGGCCCCAGATAGGCATCTTTTTAAATGTATTCATTTTTGTCAGGTTGAAATTGCCATTTAAAAGCCAAAACACTCTGTTTTCCTTCCTCTGTTCTACATGATCCTTACCCTGGCACTGGTAAGGCCACACCCGGGTTCTTAATCCAGTTCTGGGCTCCCCAGCACAAGAGGGACGTGGAGCTACTGGAGACTGTCCAACAAAGGGATACAAATATGAGTGGGGGACTGGAGCACCTGTCATGAGGAAAGTCTCTGAGACCCGAGACTGTTCCACCTGGAGAAGGGAATTTCCAGGGGAAACTGATCAATATCAATATGTACAAACATCTGAAGGAATGGTGCAAATAAGATAGAGCCAGGCTTTTTCCAGTGGCACCCAGTGACAGGACCAGAGACAGTAGACACAAACTGAAACAGGGATTTTTTTCACCCTCTGAACACAAGAATACACTTCTCTCTATGGTTGTGACAGCACTGGCACAAGTAGATCAGAGAGGCTGTGGAGTCTACATCTTTTGAGATATTCATGTCTGGAAAAGGTCCTGGGTAGCCTCTCTAGCTGGGGGGTCTGGACCAAGATGACCTCCACTGGTTCCTTTCAGTCATAACCATTCTGTTTTACTGTAATGAATCAGCGGGTAACTTTTCATTTAAAAAAAACCCCACAGAAATGTTCTCAGAAACTCTTCTCTTTTGACTCTTTAAGCATGATGATATATGATGGTTGCTTTTAAATTCATTAGTACTGAAAAAAAAGACAAAAGAACATGTTCTAAACAGATGAAAGAACTTACACTAACACCTATCCCCATGGTTCTCTGCAGTTTTTAGTTCGTATACATTTTCACATGACAACTACGCTCTCTTTGGTTTCGCTTTGTGTTACAAAGAAAGTCATAAAGGCTTTTGAAGAGTTAATAGTTGATTAGTAGACATTTTAGGGTATGTTACCAACATGAGCAGCATGCGTAAGAGACATTTAAGGAAATGTCAGTGGAAAATGGTATACACAATTATAAGCAACCTATTGACTACTTAGAACTTAAAACAATGTATTGAACACCTATGAATAATTATTAATTTTAAACAAAGTATTTCTATATACATCCTTAACACTGTTCATGACTATCTCCTCATACCAATACCTGAAAGAATAGCAATATATTTAATGAAGGAGGAAAGCTTGGGCAGGTTTGACAATGTCATGATAGATCTGTTGCAGAGTGACTCAGAAAGCCAAAGATATTATGGCATCAAAAGGCACAGATTTCCATATCAGATTTCTGAATCACCAGGATTTCCAGAACAGCCTAGAGGCTACAGTCCACTCCATTACAGGCCCTAAACTTAGAACTCACAGTCAACTGGAAGGGTGAGCCAGGGCTCAAAATGCCCATGGACAGTAACTGCTTGAATCAATCATTGCTTTGGAGTGGAGTCCTAGGTATCTAAATCCTTAACTTTCCTTAGGCTCCTGAATGCAATTTTTTTTCCGAAAATATAGGTAAAATTTTTGAACATACACACAAACTACTTGGTTTCCAGGTCAGTAGTGAATGCAGCTTTCTCAAGTGTTGACAGTAGAGGCATGTCACAGTTTGCTTCCTGTGCCTTTGAAACACCTGCAACAGCAATAAGATTACTTCCTAACATTGCCCTTTTGAACTATTCTGGCTTGCAGATCTATCTAAAACCAGAATTTTATCCAACATAATCAACAATACAATTCATCTCAGGAGATAAATATTGTAGGAGTTTTCATAGTTTCCATAGTGGACATAGCAGGAATTTACTTTTCTTTCTTTTGATATAGTCTACTTATTTAATGCAAGAGAATTAAAAGAATTGTTGCTAACTGGAAAGGTGAATTCCTAAACTGAGAGGTTTTTCACTTATTTTCTCTTCCAGACCTGGTAACATTATACTTCCAGTGCATCCCCAAACCAAACACAACATGAGTGAAAAGTGAAACATTGTCAGGAAGTAGCAATTGTCTGTTACACTTAAGGACAAAGGGAAAATATTGTAAGATCTTACTCAAATATCTTCTACTTGTTCTTTAAAATGTATGTTAATTTAGCATGGCAGCATTGAGGACTACTAGGATTTTAATGATGCTTCAGTGTGTTTGAAAAGAATAGTAAGATGGAAAAGTGTTTAACCTTTCTCTTTGGTGAACATATATCTTACTGTCAGCTTTGGAAGCAATACAGCTATGATTTATTCAGTGAGCATGATTGGTCGTGACAGAATACAGGAATCATTATGATTGGACTCAGAGATATAGTGTGATGTTTAAGAGGAAATGATTTCTCAATTAAACTAGCCAAGGTGCCTAATGGTTAACTAGTCAACAGTTAACTGACGTCCAGGAAACTAAGGTAGAGGGTGATGTGGACAGATTCTATGAGTAGAATCTAAATAGAATAAGGATGATCAAGGCATTGTCTTTATATTATCATTTTATGTTTTCCTGATAAGCAGAATAGCTAGGAGAACTCCCTCAAAACTTGAAAAAATACGAGTGCTTCTTTTCTTCAGATGTTCAGTGCAGATGGAGATACATGGGGAGAGATACAGATGCATAAATGCACTCACACATATAAACTCAGAGAAAAACATGTGACAAAGTGGTGTGATAGAAAAACTTGAATTCATATGCTACTCCCACATGGCAGACACCAGCAAAGTGGCCATAACATTCCAAACACATGTACACAAATGCCTTATTTCACATGAGTCTCATTATGAGTTCTGCATATGCCATCTATTTACAGTTCATCTTTTTTAAAGAATTTCAAGCAATTATAGCTATTATGTGTCCCTCTACCTAATCACCAAATGCCTTTGATGGTATCAGCTCAGATATATTCATTGCAGCCAGATAAAAATATGTGTCCAACATGTTTTAGACATCTCCAACTTCTTGACATCTTGATAACAGGTAATGGTGTGAACATACCAAAAGCAATATCTTTGATGCTGACAGGACCTAAATCATATGCA
This sequence comes from Pseudotriccus pelzelni, assembly GCA_035584735.1. Lineage (NCBI taxonomy): Eukaryota > Metazoa > Chordata > Aves > Passeriformes > Tyrannidae > Pseudotriccus > Pseudotriccus pelzelni. Next base: position 17,306,529 of record JAWMRA010000130.1, read on the forward strand.
GTGTACTGGTGTGTGGTACACATTTCTACCACCTGCCAGAAATTCCTGTGTTTAGGATTTTGGACTTTTGCTGTGTTACTAGGCAAGGAGCAGATTTTGCCTATTCTGGGCCTCAGTGAACTGGTGGGAGAAGAGAGAAATTGGATCTCTTAGAAAGAAACTGCAGTTGAAGTTGGTGGGAGGGAAATAGTCTGGATAGAGTTCAATGAGAAATGTTAAATGCAGTACTTTGTCTATCCTTGCAGCTCATCATTGCAGCCACCAAAAGAGAGGGAAACCACTTAATTGTCTGTTTCTGCATTTCGCATTTGCCCCTCCCCACAATCAAATCAGAAATGTGGGGATGAAACTCTGTTTCCCATATATATTGCCACAGCATCCCCTGGCAGCTGTGTGGAGGAGTAGCTGTGAAAGCTTTGTTCAACCCTGCATTTCAAAATGCCTCCTTTGGGCCACTTGGAGGGAGCTCTCAGCCCTCCTTTGGCTGTTCCTGGAGCACTGCCCCTGTGAGTGCCCAGCACGTGCTCAGAACAGTGAGAATCCTTAGGGGATTTCAGTGCAGCACACAAAGAAAACCTCTATTAAGCTCACTCGAAGGAAGATTTGTCAGAGACCAAACTTGGACAAAACTTAAAATTTGCCTAGGGATGCTGGAACATATATCTGAGACGAGACAATCATGCTGCAAGTTCTCTTTGGAGATAAAAGAAGCAATTTTTTTTTCTAGGAACAGCTAAGAAGTTCCAGCAAAAAAAGCCAAAGAATGAATTCTTCCCTAATTTAATTAATCATTTTAACTGTGACCTAAATATAAGGAAAACGTAATAAAAATATCAGGCTGAGACAAACTGCTCTCAGAAGTGTTGGCTGGAAGTATTGAAATGTGGCAAAGTTGCGTGCAGCTGAGTATAGGCTGCTGTACTCGCTGTGTCTGTTTACGGCACCACTGCCACACAATGTTCCGTGCACTGGAGGCATTTTAAATAGCTGTTTACTCTGTGCTGTCACCCACCACAGTCTCAGTTTCTGGAGGCCTCCCAGAGAGGCTCTGTTTTTCTAAGAGCTGTGCAATGACCATGTGGGCACTTGCAGCCTTTCCAGTCCTGAAATCTCTTAACAACAGTTCCCATGGAGCAAATATGTTATTGAAAGTGAAAGGCTGTTTAAAAATTTCTAGAGTGGCAATCCTGCTTATACCAGCATTGCAGCAACCTGTCGAAACAGAGATCTGATCCCCAGAAATGCATTTTTAACAGCTAAAAATCCCCAAGTAAACAACTAGAAATCAACAACTGCTGCTGCTCCTGTCCAAGCGGCAGCACCCACTCCAACTGCTGCCCCTTCCCAAACTGCCGCCACCAGCAGCTCCAGCTGAGCCATCCCTGCCCGCAGCCATCCTGGGTGCCCTGCCCAGCATCCCAGCTCAGGGTAAAGGCCAGACACATCTAAAAGTGACTGGGCAGGAGTCAGCAGGAGAGGTCTTTGCAGCAAAGCAGGCCTCGGGTGCTTTTTCCCCTGTCAAAGCCGAGCTGCACATTTAGGTAAGTGGTGCCAGGTTCCTGCTATGCTCATGGTCATCCCATCAGTGCTTATGGGCTGGACAACACAGTAGCAGGGAGCTGGGCATGAGACATGAAGCAAAGGGTAGGAATAAACGGTTTTCTTGGGGTGGAGAGCCAGCAGAGGGGAATGCTGAGGTGCTGGGCCAGGGTCAGCCAAACTTAGTGGATTTGATAATTTTCTAACAGAAACTGCACTAAAGTGACAGGAAGGTTAAAAGCAGACCAGAGCAATTTAAGGAAGAGACCAACCAAATAGCAGAGAGTTGCTGTAATTATTTTAACTTAGACATTATAAATCTAGGAAATTCATAAGTTTTGATTTAAAATATGTAAGCTGAGTTGTGGAAATGTCTTACATGAACAGCATAGAAACTGACTGCTTTTACTGAAGCTATGCCATAGTAATGCAGTGATGATTAATGCATAATAGATACTGTGACTTGAGATCAGAATACAATTATTGTAAATGATACATCAGATTTTTAAAAAATCATAATTTTGCCCCATTTTATGTGTAGAGCTTTCAATTGAGTTGAATGCATACCAAATTTGAAGCAGCTGCCTAACAATAATTTTTTCTGACTAAAAAGCACTGATGCCTAATAATATAGCTAGAGGAGAATACAATTTTAAATTAGTTTCATCACTTAAACATATTCATATATTTATTTAGAATTTCATGTAAAATGTACTATTTTTCAGTCAATGCTGTAATTCCAAAGAAGCAAGATACAGTCTTCTTCTTTCGTGAAGAGAGCAGACTATTGCTTAACATGCAAACTCATTCCACCTTAAAGAAGAACCAGGACTTTTATAAAATTTGATGAAGGGAATAAACAGTCGCATGGAAAAAAGTTCACCTTTCTTTATCTACATCAGACCTTACCAGCGGTTTCAAAGAAACATAAGCAAACTAGGAGAATGGGAACTGCAGTGAGAAAGGAAATTCAGTGTTGACAAAGTAACATATGCAGCAGGAATAATTTATATTTCACTAAGCTTTAAATTTGCTACATAATCCTAAAAAAAAAAGAAAAAAAGCTAGACTATTCCTCCCACCCAAGATAAGCACAGCTACAAAAATTTTAGATACTCAAGACAACATACTCTAAAAAAGCTACCTCGGTGTTGGTTCTACTGCACAGAGATCACAAAACACTCTATGCCAAGAATAAGAACTGCCCCTCAGAATTAAATGAGTGTAAAGAAATATTTCTTTAAGGAGACATAAGCATTTTTGTTATTAATTTTAGAAAACAACAAAGCCAGGAAAAAGGTACCCACAGTATCCAAATGTGCTGTAAAGGGAAGCAAATCTTTTTTACTAACAAGAGTTGAAATCTAAATATGGAAAATTGAAAGCTGATTGTGAGAAAAAAATTTCCATCCTACAAATTTCCTTGTGAAACTCATTGCTGCGAATTGTTATTAGAATCAGGAACTCAAAGGTATTCAAGGTAAAATGTGGATATGGAAACTACTCAAGGTTTTATACTACAGCAACAACAAAGTATTTTAGAAGGCATATAGGCCTGACTATCTGGTCATTAGCCTTATCTCCCACTGAAATGTATATTGAAAGTTGCTCTTGCGGGGGAATACAGGCCTGAATGGACCAATCATCAGAAGATGGTACTCACACTGCCACTGCTTCCCTGCTGTGGCATAGCCACTAGAGGCCTCTTTTAAAAAACATTTTCTTAAGAGCATGGTAAACTTCTCACCTTTCACATATCCAAATATACCTTAGAAATGAGACTAATTTCCCATTATTGATATCTTTGATTTTGGACATGAAGGCACCAAATCCGTAATCATCTGCCATCTAAAGCACGATTGTAATGGGATGTTGCTATGTTTTTCTCAAAGTGCATTCTAATCACAGATCTGTTTCTTAAAGCAAGAAAAGATCACTAGATATTGTAGCGTTACTTGACTTATTACACAGGTCGATAGCATCAGATGGAGCCTGTTCTGCAGTCCAGTTGCCTTTTTATCTTTCCTTGATTCAGACAACTGATTCACATGTTCATATAAGAGATTAACATATTTGGATATTGTCTTGCCTTAGTTACAAGCATGTTTAGACAGTTCCTTTTTCTTTGATACGTGTTGACCAAGGCGACTCTGAAAGTAATAATGTTGTTTAACAAAATCTATTTCAAAATAAAAGAGGGTAAATTTGGGTTGGATATATGGAAGAAATTTTTTGCTGTGAGGGTGGTGAGGCAGTGGAAGAGGTTTCTCAGACAAGTTGTGAATGCCCCATCCCTGGAAGTGTTCTAGGGGAAGGTGTCCCTGCCCATGGCAGGAAGATTAGAACTAGAGGATCTTTAAAGTTCCTTTCAACCCAAATGATTCTATGATAATCACATTTGGAGATTGCTTATGATGAGGATTTTAATAGAGCTTTCAATGCTGTGTGTGAAAGAAACTTATATGACAAAAGAATTGACACTTGTCTGTAAAATGGGAAACTCAGGTTCAGTTTCTTGCTTTAAGTGAAATAAGATTTCTTTTCCTAAGCTCAGAGTTGTGCTAATATGTACAACTAATCCTCAAGAAATCTGCCTTCAAATATGGAATCCCTGAAATTTTTAGACTAACTCCAAGGCAAATAACCAGTCTCTCCGTGATGGCCTTCTACCAGTCTCTCAGCTAGATGCCAATACATGCACAAAACTGTAAAAGTGGGACTTTGGGGGGAAGGCAATTCAGGGATCACAGCTGTGGTGTCTGGGAGAAAAGACATTGCAGGTTGCTTGCCACAACCTTGTTGTCACAGTACCTCCCTCTGAACGTGAGTCGGCGCACCTGGGGTTAGAATGATTCAGCAGTGCGGCACCAACACCTTATGACTCTCCCTATTAGGAACACCTGTTGATAATTTAACAGCCTGAAGAACAGCTGAAAAATGAGGCTTGGTGCTGGCAGCCAACACATCTATTCAGCAGTAAATCTTTCCTCTTCGGTGGAAATGCCTCTTCAAGGCATTTGCTACTACACTCTTGTTTGCAATGGCTTAGCTCTGTCAGTATTTGTGTGTGAAAAGCACATAAGAAAAGAAGAAAAGGAGGCAGTGTATTATCATCCAAGGTAAGAGAAGGCTGCCTTTGTGGCACATCAAAACTAGGATTAATCACACGTGTAAAAACAAAACAAAACAAACAAAAAAAACACCCTTAACAACAAAACTTCAAAAACTTTTCCATCTAAAAAAAGAAGGTCCCCCAAAGATATTTTACATGGAGGACAGAGCTGAGAGGCCAAACAGATACTTCCCACCAGAAGAAATAATAGAGGGCTGATCTAAAGTTCTAGCACCTGAGGAGAGAGATGTGGATGTCTCTTTTACTGGGGACTTTGATGGAAAGTGTTGAAAAGTCTCACTTCAATTCAAATGTGGAATAAGTACCTATATGATATAATCTTCAGTTCCTTAGCACTGTGGACATCCTGTTTGCTAGTTTTCTAACCCTCCGCTGGCTGGTGAGCAGAGGGCTGAAAGGCACCTGCACAAGTCAATGTAGTTTTGGCACTTCACCAAGATGCTTGCAGCATCTTAACTAATAAAAACACAGCCCAGATATGACATCTAAGTTGAGGTTGCTGTTATGAATCTAACCGTGTCAAGTTAAATCGAACCAGGTTTAATCTCTGACAATTCTAGACAAACGTCCAGCTGTGAGATTTCACCAGAACTTATTTTTGAGAGCTAAAGGATGGAAATTTACTATTCAGATAGCACTGACATGGAGGGAGAGGACACTGATGCAAATAGTCAGCAATAATGGCTGTACATCACAGCAATATTTATTTGTGATTTCCTATGTCAAATTTGAACCATTTTCCAAAGCTTTATAAAAGTCATAGTTCCAGTTTCCACATATAAATCTCAATGATTTGGAGAAAAATGTTAATAAGATAATGCTTCTTAGAAATTTTTACTCAGGCTGTTGTGGTAGCCTCAAATATATCCTTCTTTTTAATTTCTCTTTTTGATAGAAAGTTTTACATCCTGTATTCAGAGTATGGGCATTTACTAGCATTTTGAGTAAAGACAGAAGTTTTTCTGGAGTTCCTTGTTTCCACACACCTTTGGACCCTCTCTAACACATTTCATAGAATCATAGAATGGGTGAGTTTGGAAGAGACCTTAAAGATCATCTAGTTGCAACCCCCTTGACATGGGCAGGGACAGGCCTTTCAGGAGACAAAGTTGTTCAGAGACCCATCCAATCTGGCCTTGAACACTTCCAGGAATAGGGCATCCACAACTTTTCTGTTCCTATGCTTCACCACCCTCACAGTAAAGAATCTTTTTCTGACATCTAATCTAAACCTACTCGCTTTCAGTTTAAAGCCATTCCCCCCTGTCACTACATACCCTTGGAAAGTTTCTCTCCATCTTTCTTGTAGGGTACATTCAGGTACTAGAAGGCCATAATTAGCTCACCCCGAAGTCTTCTCTTCTCCAGGCTGAACAGTCCAAATTCTTCTTAGGCTTTCCTCATAGGAGAGGTGTTCCGTGTCTCAGAAATAGATACAGCACTCCAGGTAGAATCCCCTCCCTCGCCCTGCTGGCCTCGCTGCTTTTGATGTAGCCCAGGATTGGGTTGCTGGGGTGTAAGCGCACATGGCTGGGTCATGTCCAGCCTCTTGTTCATGGAACTCCCAAGTTCTTCTACTCAGGGCTGCTCTGGACCCTGATCCTACAGCCTGATTGATATTAGGAGTCACCCTGACCAGGTGCAGCAGTTTGCACTGGAAGCCTCTAATACTGTCACAAAAAGTAGTTCTCCTCTGGCCAGCTCTTACTGCAAAACAAATTCAACCTAAAATTAGGTCCAAGAAAGAAAAGAATTTGTCTCAAAGGTGCTGACAGCACACACACTGGCTAAAGACACTTACAAATACACTTATAAGGCCATGGTTTTCAGTCATTTTCAAAGTTTTGTATTAGATTTCTGAATATTTATTCTGTGGAAGAAACAACTCATAGTTCTCACTGTAATGGGGAAATAGAGAGTTTAGGGAAAGAATAAAGTTAGTCAAGAGACCCAGCTATGCAAGAGCCATAGAAAAGGCAGCATAAGGAAGCAGCAGTTTCTTATCCAGCATCTAATTGTTAGTTGTTAGAGGTTGCAAGAGGTCTGCTTGGATGACAAGCAGAGGTCATTAAGATTTGAACATCATTATTAGTGATGGGTTCAAAAACTCAAACCCATTACTTAATAAGATCACTGGAGATTCAAAAAAAAAATCAAAAAAAGAAATAGGGAGGCAGAGAGGGAGAGAGTGAAAAATTAAAGCGTTAAAAGATGCAGGCTTGCCAATTGACATTTATAATCATATTTTGAAACCCGTGCCAGAGTAATATGTCTAAGTCATCTGTAGCAAGATCTGAACATTCAGCTTGGTAATGTTCAGGGATTTTATTTTGAATGTTTTACTATGTCACTAATTGGGTTTTATTTAATAATCCTTTTCTCATATGGCTAATCTTAGAGGAGGAAGTGTGAGTTTTTTAAAACTTTTAACTTATTTCATATTGTGTCACTTAATGTTCTAATTGGATGTGTTTCACTGAATAACACAGAACTAAGTTAGGAATGATTTAGTTGTCTTGAATATGCTGTTGTAGTCCAGGAAGAGGATAAAAGAGTGAGAGTTCAATTTTAACATAAATATTTTAGAATAAAAATATTCTAAAAGTACATGGAAAACTGGTGTCCATCCACAAGTTAATCATTGTGAATAAGGATAATTCTTATCTCTGCTCATTTAAATAAGTTCTGGAATCACTGCTAGCAGGAGTATATTTTTTAGGAATGTACGAAATGAACTGTGACCCATTTGAATAAAATGGAGATGGGCCAGTTTTAATAAGTGGATTTTGTTCCCTTCTTTCATTTCCATGAAGACCATGAAAAATTGGGCCAAAATAATTGGCTGCTTCTTTTGGCTGGATTTCTATGCATGGAATGGATAAATAGCACTTATGCCTGGTACCAGCACATGGCTTGAAGCTACAAAATGAGCTCCTATATGTTTCCATTGGAGGCCAAAAACAATTTAAACATCAATGACCTCAATGGATTTTTGGATCAGACAGCTTGGAAATAAAGCATAAAATTAGGTTGGACTATCTCTGTCCAAGTTAGAGTGAGCACATTCTTTTCACCACTCTTTTGAATAGCAGCAAAGGGAGAATTAGGAAGGCAAACAAGAGCTTCTTCAAAGACCCCACCAGTTTTAGAAAAATACCTAATATAATTGAAGATTCCCTTCATATAAATCCAGATTTTTATACAACATTTTCTGGTAATTGTTTGGTTTTCTCCACAAAGGTAAATAATACATTTCAGAGTTTAAAAATACTTTGGAAGATTCTTAATGCAATTTTTGTTCCTTCAGGATTGGATTCATGTTATCTAAGTTTCATCATCTGAAAACTGGTATTTTGTCTCAGCTAGACACTCTTTGGACACTTGTTGAGGGAATTTTGAAAATCTTAGAGGCAGTTCAGGCCCCTGAGCAATGGTGGGTTATTTTGTATACATATCATAAAAGGGAGAGCGAGAGGAATAGTTTGCATAAGTTCTCAAACATTTTAAACTAATCATGTTAAGCAAAAAGAACCCAGCTCTCTGTAGAGATGGAAAGGCCTGCTTAAGGTGCCAAACAGTTACAATTGAAGTCCTGTCTTACAGCTGTACCATTATAGATGAAATGGAATAATTAAATAATAATACAGGAACTTATAAAAGTTCTTGGAAATCATTTTTCAGTCTGTTCTTGTTACAGGAAAGTCTGTTATCTCAAGCCATTTCAAGGCTTTTAGTAATGTAGAATTTATGGATTGCCTTGGGTCATGAGGATACACACCTTAAAAATAACTAGTGAGAGACAGAATTGAAAGTTACAAGCACAGGAGAAAGTGTTTTCTTCTAATCTCATTATATAATTGAGGCCTGCCTCAATTTTGAGACTATCCAAACCAGCGTAGAAGGAGGGAAAGTAACCCCCAACGATGGAATTTGTGGCTGTTTTCGAGAAATGTGAATCTCCTCAACCCTTGCAGTTTGTTCTGGAAGACAAGCGCTAAATACAGGGTGAAAAAATTAATGGGTAACATAGGGCAGAAAGTAAAGTATTTGTGTTCAGTGGAACAGATCGCGTGACTGTGTCCTTCTTAGATGGGACTTGTATGAGTAGTTGTTTATGAGAGAGAAAAATTACATCACAAAATATCATAGTTGATATTATTCACCCTTATTTCACTTCTTATTATTTCTTCATAATATTTTGTTGTGTTTCCAAGAGCAGATTCTCAGCCAAGACAAGAGAGTATCATAATGACAAAAAAGGAAAAGATCCTAATTAGTCTCTAAAGTCACAGTTAATAACATCAGTTATCATTTTTTAAAACATTTCCATATCTTCATGGATGATTTAATGATTATTGTATTCAGACTAATTTTACCATGCATGCTTCTTCTATTTGAATTTTTATATAGTTTATACCATATCTTCTGCTTACTTCTGTCTGGGAAATTGGGAGGGGTAGTGTGAATTCTGAAGGAAAATATTAACAGGTTGGGGTTTTTTTTAAAAAAAAGAGTAAATGAGCTTTAGACAAACAAAGAGACCAAAAATACACTGAAATTACACAGTTCATAATGAGCCTCAGACCTTGGAAAAAGCAGAGTGAGGGCATATACCTAGTGAAAATATGATATAATGAAATCGTCTAGTGAAAGGTGTCCCTGCCTACAGCAGGGTAGTTGGAACTAGATGATCTTTAAGGTCCCTTCCAACCCAAGCCACCCTATGATTCTATGATATAATACCTTCCTTCACATTAAGAGCTCTTTAGTAAGTTATTATTATCAGACCTAGAAAAGAAAATTCTGGAAAAGAAAGAACAGATAAATATGAGAAAGTCCAGGCCAATACTACCATCAGCTTTTCTAGCATTACATACAGAGATTTCTCTAGTAAATTGAAATTAATCTCATGAGTTCTCATTCAGCAGGGTCTCTGGTACAGTATTTGCAAGCCAGAGGTTTCCCACACTGTATAAATTCCTGTCTTTAGTGGCAATGGGGCACTACAGCCAGATTAGACCGCATTAGCCACCCCACTGTATGTTTATCTAGTCAACCACAGAAATACTGTGAAACTGATGGGCAAGGACTGCTGTCTCAAAGGTTTCTGCAAAACCGTGATCCAGGTATGACATTAGGATGGCTTATTTGCATAGAGACGTTGGCAGTTGAAGCTACTGCGAGTAAGGGGAAAACAAAACCAATTCTATTTTAGTTAAGCTGGTATAATGTCAACATCAGAGAGAACTGTTTGGGAGAACAAGTCACTCTGTTCAGCAGTAACAACACTTTACCTCACTGCAGTAAAAACAGGCGGACATATGTTTTTCCCAAATTAGAGGGTGAAGGGATTTTCTTGCCACTTTTTTTTTTCTTTTTTTGAAAAAAGAAAGAAAACAAAAATGGTTCTGCAAGTTGAACTGGGGAATAAAAGAAGGGAGAAAAATCAACTTTCTCTGGGTTCTTGCCCTTGCACCCACACACTAAATAAAGGAATACTGAGGACAGACAGTTCTAAATCACAGGGGGAAAGCATCAAAGACAAAATAAAATCTTCTGACTGAATTGCAGTGTTGCCACTTCCCATGCCCTTTCTGGAACACTTTAGAATGAAAATGTTTCATTCACTTGTTCTGGGTTTTGTGGTATTTTCATGTAGGGGACAAAAATGAGAGGAATCTGGAGGGAACATTTTCCTCTTCATGGTCCCAGGCCAGTTAGAGTCATGGGGCAACTACAGGTGGAGAGGAGAGAGGAAGTTGTGTCCTGAGTTTAGCATGTGCCACCACACATGTTAATTGCATCCATGGTTATACACAGGCAGCACCCTTTGGATGTGCGGTTGGTGAGGAGGAGGAAGAGGGAGAAAAGCATGGAAGCCCATCTAATCTCTGTTGATAGCCTCTGCTGGTTTATCACCCAACAAGCCAGCAGAACTTTCAAAGGAGTTGTGTAGTGAAAGCATTCGTTGTGGTACTGAAGTTAGGGACACTCACCTGATAAGAGGGTCAGTTTAGGGATGGTAAGTCTCCCTGATGACAGTGCAGTTCTGTGGGAAGTTAGAAAAGCACAAAGCTGCAGCTAAGAGTAGCTCTGGCAGGAATAGGTAAGTGTGGGTTGAAGCAATCATGATTCATTATTAAATTATGAAAACTAATCAAAAATTCTGTGTGCAATCTCTGGACCTCTAGTGTCTTGAAAGCCTCTCACAGAAGTCTCTCATTATGAAGAAGAATATCACATAGAGAATGATTTTCAAAGGGACCTGAATGGGAATTTGATGGAGTGGGCTCCTGTGAAATTTCGTAGTTGCCACGGAATTCCGTGGTCTTTCCCATGACATATGCCTGTGAGATTGGCTTGTTTAGTAAGTCTATTCAAGCAGGTTAGGATATGGTTTCAGATACAAAACCAGGTCTGAATAACAAATCAGAGTGATTAGGACTCATCAAAAAATCTTGCTTTGAAAGAGCCAAGAGCAGAGAGATGCTGGGTGTCCTGCCCTTCTGCTCCCATTTCCCCTCTGCCCTGCTGCAGTCAGATGCATGTGAAGAGTAGACATGGTCAGACAGAGAGGCTCCATGTGGGTCACAGTGGGAGATGCTCTTGGACTGGACAATATTAAGGTGGTAGAGTAGGAAGCAGGAACAGTAGCTTTAATGTAATCATAATCCATATATTTTCCCTTGAAGCATGAGAATCTGATAATAGTCTGTGCTTGCTGAGCTTCCCAGTTTGGCCACAGAACACGCAAGGTTTATGTGAATCACTGTCAGAGGGCAAGTTTAAATTGTGATAAGTTGCCTATATGTAAAAGCAGTATTTCTGCATCAAGTAATAATGCTATGTTTCTCAGGAAAGGAGTGGTTGAAATCCATCCCTTGTCACACAGTAACACGCACAATAAATGTAATTTTAAATCCATTACAATGCTGCCAAATACATTAAACAAAAATATACAGAGGATTTATTCACCAGAAGATTTACAGATTTCCTGAGTATTATTGGAACTGTCAATTTGAAAATAAAAATTGTCAAACCATCACTGAAAAGCTGTGACAGACATACACAGTAACTACCAAGTTTTTAAAAATAAAACCCTCAACAAACCTTCTTCACACAATTATCACCTCTGTGGACTACCAGGGAAACATTAAAGTACTGAAGGGTACCAAAGAGGAGTCCAGTATCCAGCATAGTTAGTATCAGCACCAATCCAATTATTAAGTGCAAACAGTGTTGTAAAGCAGACTGTTGTGCATGTAATGATGGGATCCAGAGGGGCTAACATCCAAAAGAGATAAAATCCCAGCTAAAAGAAGACCATTTATTCTCACATTGATGTGGTTTGGATTTGGATCCCTCACTGGGCTCCTGTGTTGTCAGCCTCACACTTGTTAGCCTCCTTGGTTAAGCTGAGAGAAAGGCAAAAAGTTGTTTTGTCACAGTCTGCAGGTAATTATTAAATAAGAAATTCTGACACATACCTTCAGGTAACCCTTTCCTACTTAAAAGCTTACCAGACTGATATGTTCAAATTCCAGGAAGCCAGTCCCGTTCCTTCCTTTGATCTGAGATCACTGCAGTGGCAACTTTCCCTTCCACATCCTTTATGACCACTGCACCCCATTATTTCCTGGTAGACACAGGATTATACTGCAATATTGACTCACAAGCCAAGTCTAGGGCTACTGCTCCCTTGTTCTGTACTAGTTTAAGCACACCCTTCTCACCTCCCGAATCTTGCAGGTTCTCCTGGTTTCCGAATTGACCCTCAAAGGACATCTGGCAGCTAAAAACAAACAGGCACGAAGCCCACGTAACTGATTCTATACACGGTTGATCTTAAATCTGATAGTATAGCATATGCACTGTGCTGCCCTATTTTCCTAATGCAGTCTTTTCTTCCTGTCTGTCCAATCTTTGAAGATAGGTGAGACTTTTGGAAGGAGCCTGGGGTCACTTTGATATAGCTCCTTCTTTGCACCACGTGAATTCTCTTTCCCAAGAAGCCTGCTTCCTTTCTTATTGACTAGCTGAGTCAGATGCACTTGCAACAAAAGCTTGCCTCACTTTCATTGCCACAAGACTGGTACCCCTTATTACGTCTTTGCCATTACATTTTTAAGATGCTACACAAACACCCCTTCATAAGCAAATTCTTATGCTGTAGACCTGGTCCCTTGCAGGAAAGGTCTGTGCTGTTAGCACCTCCCTGGGCTTCTGCTTGGATGAAAGCCATGTATTGCATTCTACTTCATGTTAATTACATGTCCAGTCTTGATAAGAAGTAAAAGATAACAGAGAAACCATTAAAAAAGAATTCGTAGTTTCACACTTAGAAGCATGAAGAGATCTGAATAGGTGGTTTATGAACAGATGAGGAGGAGTCATAATGAACTCCTATGGCTGAGAAGCAAGACTATGCCAGATTGAAAGGAACTCTTTATACAGGGAGGAAACTTAGCCATTTAAATGACTGTGCTTTCTGTGCCACCTGAAATCTTCATATTGGGTCCTCTTCTCAGGTTTGTACCCAGAGGCCAGAGCGATTGATTATCAAAATACTTCCTGCTTATAATCAGAGACTTTATTCTATGGATGGATATGGTGGCAGTTTCACTGCAAAACTGCTTCAGAGGAACTTAGTGCCTGTACATTATGTTACATCTTGAAGTAAATCAACAGTAAAATAGAGAGGACTTTTCTTTTAAATGGCTGACTGGTTTAAATGAGGATAAACAGACTTGTGTTAGGTCAGTATTTCTGAAGAAGTTTGGAGATTTGGATGTAAGGGTCTTTAGTCTGGAATCTAATGAGGGCAACACAAAATTGAGTGTCTCCTCTGAAATCCCTGTGTTGGGGATCTGGAGTTTTGAAGTGAGTGACTAAATCTGCATTGGTTTAAACAAAACCTAGTGAAAAGTTTGAAGTGTTGTGACACAAAATTGAATGGAATTACTGCAGTGTAGCAAGTTCACTGTGGTTTAGATTAACGCATTAGTTTAATGCATTTTAGATAGCATTTGCTGGTGGCAAAGGCCACTGCTATAGTCAGTTCCTGTAGCTCTGCTGATGTCATTAAGCTGCAGTAATTCGTTTGTCTATCATCATGCTAAGCTTTTCCCGGCTGATGGTGTATCCTAGATTATGATCGGTTTTGTGTTATTAGACTGCAACAACTGACCTTCTGTTTGGTTGCAACTTTATTCAGCTTTGTAAAATGCTATTTGGTCACTTAATACCATGTCTTGTTAATACCATCCTTAAACTCTGGTACTCTGTAGACTGATTTGAGCTGATGCCCTGAATGTCCTTAGCTGGCCTGATTATTCATTCTTGCTGGATCTGTATCCCAGATATACATTCCTTTGCATTTCTCATTGTTACGCTTGCAACATCATTATTTATTAACCCCATTTGATGGTGAAGAAGTGAAATTGAAGAAGCAATAAAGAGCGAGACTTTGAAGAACCCAGCAAACTTAGTCCTGGTTTAAAAAGGAAAACTGCAGTAGGTATGGTAACAGAATCAGACTCTCTCAAGCACAAGCACCACTTGTTTATGTTATTACTCCCTTTTGCACTGGAAAATCCCAAAAGCTGAATCAATTTTTGCAGTACAAACATAATTTGGCTTGATTTGCACGTTGTTGTCCTTTTGAAATCCTGGCAGCTAGAGATAGGTGTCCTGCTTTGGCTGTGGACATCTGGTCACCCTCAAATGGAGCCAGTAATGCTAATTAATTCTAGCAGTACACAATGCCTTGTTCTGTACTGTCATAATTCACTGAAGGCAGTGAAAGCTATACCCCTCTCTGTGAGGTTTCAAGCAGGCACGTGATTGGAATATTATTCCATCAGTATTTCACGTTCTTCATTAGCCCTCATTTACCTCAAAGGAAAGTTCAATTGCTCATACTTGGGATAAACAGCAGGTTAATTTAGCTTGCTGAATAGACCTTTAACCACTAGGAAAGCTTAATATTTTCTGAAAATGCTGCCAATTTTTTTTTATTGCATATAAACTGAAAAATAGTTTAAATAAACAACTACCTGATCTTTACTTCCTGGGCAACCACCTCTGCTCCAAAACCTCACAGACAAAAATCAAAGCCAATACCTTTCAGTTCCAGAAAGGTTTAGCTGTCTAATAGCCGTAAGTGTCTTTGAAAATACCCTATTTAATGGAAGGAGTGTTTTAATATGAGCAGTAACAGACATTGTACATCAGCAGAAAAATATAATAATTTAAGATTCCCAATTGCTTTATTTTAAGAATCTGGGGGTAAAGTGACATTTTCAGTACAGGTACCAATTATTTATGTATTCAGCTTCTTCGATCACTGGATTTATCTCCATTCCAGAGTGTTGCATAACATGCTTTTAAGAGAAAATTTCAGCCAGCGGAACCCAAAGCTGGATGGCAAGGCACGGCTAAATGAAAATATTATTTTAGTGACAAGTGTGATATACCATATTTGGGGGGGGAAGGATGGGTGATGAAAACAGAGGAGGCTCAGTAAGCACACCCACAGACTTAATTCATACGCACACTAGATCATACCCTTAAAGCAAATTTACTGGCTTTCTAAATTTTCCTGTTGGATATCACCAGGTATTGTGACGGCAGCAGCAAGGGAAGGGTGAGTGATAACTCAACAGTAATTTCCCTAGTGCCTGTAAATAACAAACATTGTTAGTAAATGAGTGATGGAGGTCAATGGGCCATACAGTCATTAGATGGTTTAATGATATGCTGCAGGTTATCTCAGGGCACAGTGCACTAATGACATTCTCAGCCTTCCCTGCAGCAAATAACCTCTGCAACCCAAGATAAGCAGTAGCATGGCACAATACAATACAGTATCAAATGACCCCAGCAAGAAAATTTCTCTTCTATTTGACATTTAATGTGCTAGTATGCATCAAAATCTGTCCTGAGAAGAGTGCTGTCCTACTAAAATCTGTTTTTGCTAAGTGAGAAGCTATTAAAGGGCAGAAACCAGAAGTCCTTAGACTTTTGGCTTACGGGTAGAAAGGTAATAGTTGGACAAGAGTGCCTAGCATGAAGCATTCTGCTTTTCCTGACAGTTCCTTGGTCCTTGCAAAAGTATAGTCCAATAAGTACAAGTATGAACTATATGGTCTGTTTTGTGATGGAGGTTATAGTAAGACCTAGCAGACCAAATAATCTAAATCTTTGAATTTATGAAAACTTCTGCGTTGCTCGTCAATGGGAGATTTAGCAGTAGGATGGTAACTCAAGTTATCTTGACTTGGCATGAGCGTGTTAGGTAGGTATAAAAGAGTAAAGTAACTTTAGTTACTACTTTTAGTAACTAACTGGGGCTAGGTAGTCAGTGAAAAACACTGATTTTTGTCAGCCTGACTATAACATCAGTAACCCCATACTCTGTGCCTACACCCCACTTTGCTTAAACCAGCAGACCCCATTCAGCATTTTCTCATTGTTACTCCTTCCGTGTCAGCACAGAGAGGTGACTGTTCAGCCCCTCAGTTACTGTGGATGGTATAAAGTAAAACTAGAGATGCAAGATTGTGAAAAACAAATCTTCTCTGTGGTAGAGAAAGGACAAGGCATCACAAACTTGGGGTTTCTCAGAAGAGACACTGTAAATGAAGCAGAAAGGATTCAATTGAATTCTTCCATGACAAGGACATTTAAATATTGCTGGTATATCTACTCTTTAATTGATTTAAAGTTCAATATTTAATTCTTTCATAAAACAATGTTTATTCAGCATTAACAAGTTCGGAATTTAGAAGAAAAACATTCAGTAGAAAAAGGGTCTGAGACCACAAAGGAAATGGGAAGTAGAGGCTGTAGAACCACTGCAAAAGTTACAGGAATCCCCTTTCTCTTGCAAAGGGAAGGCTAGTCAGCAAGGTCATGGGCTGAAAGCCACTTACTTCATCTGGCTTGTTAGTCTGTTAAAACCTGTTAGTCTGTTGGATTTTAATCTGGTGATCACTTGATGTATAGTTGCAGTAGTATGCATCCCTACCTGTTATCACTGCCTCACCAGCCAGAAGTAGCAGATACGTACAGCAATGACACTTAAAAAGCTTAAGTTATCACCCTAAATTTAAAACCTCTCAATATAAGACTAGAATTGCAAACTTAAATACAATTGTGTCAGAGTCTTAAAATGAAGAGGCAATATTCTGATGATGAAATACAGTCTTTGTTTTCTGTTCAGAGCACACAGATACTATGAAATTTCCTTAGCTCAAATTACTAGGAAAGCCAAATAGTGGGCACTTGCTATAGTAGTACCCTCTGTTACCATAATGCTGATGAACAACTATATGAGAAATAATGGACAAAGTGTAACACAGGTCATCTATTTTTGATAAATGTTATGCTAGAACATTACTGAGAACATCCATGTGCAATTTTCCTGACTTTCTGGGAGGAGGAATGGACAAAAGAATGTGCACATCCAATATTTTGCAAACAGAAAATTGGTGAGACAAATATAAAGAGCACAAAACCTGAAGTGAGATTTAGCATACACTGTGGAGCAGACTTGTCCATGTATCAGGCTTCTTAATGGGCAGGACTTCTAAAGGGCTCTACAGCTCCCATTTAGAATAAATGGGCCATTTCGCTTTGGTGTCAGATAATGAGATTCAGTTCTTGAAGATCTCACTTTATTTATTTGATCTCAGGACTTTAAAATTTAATTTCCTGAAGACCTCAAGTAAAGCTTAGCATGTTTTTTTCTAATGGTACCACAGAGTGACAGGCCAGCCCATCCCGGGTGCCACTGTGCAAATGTATCGCTATAGCCTTGAAGGCCTGCCTGGACCATGGCCTTGGCAAAACTAGTGACCATCACAACAACAAGATGATACCTCCTCTTGTTGAACACTAGACCAATTTCTGTTGCCTTCAGGAAAAAAAAATTAATTATATATATATATATATATAATAATGCATTATGTGTGTCGTAACTGACTCATTCGGGTGAAATAAGCACAGGCCCTTACTGAGACCTTTCTCACGCCTATAGTACACTTCTCTTCTGCTTCTCTTCTGCCAGGTTCTCTAGGAGGAGTTCAGCTAACACTGTAGCCATATGTAGTCTGTCTCCTGCAACGAGCATCTACTTCCAGAGAAGTCATTGGAACATCACTCTGTTGGAGACTTCAGCTTCCTCAGTCACATTTTGTTGACATCAACTAAAGTGTCCGAAAGCTGTCAGAGGGACAATATACAAATAGACACAGACTGCCAGCATGATTACCGTCTTGTTTCCATAAGATGACAGACTACAGAGTTGAAATTAGACATCTGAAAGTCAGAAAGTCATGTTACCTGCTAACTGAGCAAAAGAAGGTCTTGAGAACTGTAGCTGACAAATGCAACTAGATTTTTCTACTTTTTTTCTTAGCTATCCTGAAATTTTAGATTGCAATACACAGGGGTACTCAATTCACCACCGAAAATCAGAGGCCCCCAAGCCACAAAACATCTTTCTAGGCTTCATTTTATAAACACACAGATCAGAGATATCACTATCGAGGATATCATACCATATTTATTAAATTGATCAGGTATATCAGGAAAGTCATGGGGTCTTGGGTCTTGTAGGAGTAATCAATTATTTGAAAAACAGCTTGGAGCAGACAAGAATGTGACTTCCAAAATAAAGTATGCAATATCTTTGTCTATCTCTCTCATGTGAGATTTCCTTCATTCACAGTGCTGATTCCCACTAAAACTAATGACAGACAGCAGACTCGGTGTCAACAAAACATTAGCATACTGCAACTGGGTTGCCAGCACATAAAATAAGGGTGTAAGGCAAGATAGTCTGCAAGGATTAGACCACTTGGCATGGGAAGGGGAGCTTCCATGTCAGAGGTGTAGCAAGGAAGACACCGAGACATGCCAGTCAAAACACCTAGACCTCAGACTCTGGAGCAGCCTGCTGCAGCAATCTTTTTTCCCACTGTGAAATGCACACAGACACCACCACACTCTTCCCTTCACCTCTCTCCTCATACACCTTTGCTCTGACTTGTTTTTCTGTGTAGAAAATATAAGTCTTTCAGAGACTTCCAGAGCCATGCCAGAGCTCCACAAAGTGGGAGTGTGCTGCTCATTTAACACCGCTGAGCTCTCAGGGGAGGCCTAACCTACAGCTAGTGAACACTGCAGCAGAACAGAGGGGAGCCTTGGAGCCCAAGGGGATTTTTCTTACTTTACAGCCCAAATTATGTGGAACAACCTTAGTTTTAACGAAGTCCAAATCCTCGACTTCAACCAGCTATCCATCTTCCATGACGGAAAGGCAAAGAAAAGCTTGACAGAAGGTAGAGGGTCAACAAAACCCCACAAGTTTATCCTTATCATGTTGCCTCCCTAGAAAGCTGAGATCTGCTGTACCTACAGACTTGCTGTTTATTCCATTTTATTACGTCTAAGGACCTGGTTTTAAGTGCCAAAAGTTCCCTCTTTTCTGCCTCCCCCAACTCTCATTAGCTGAGGATTAGGAACTGAGCGCAACACTTCTTTCAGAAAGGCCGATTCACATGGTGTACTCTAGGTTTTGACACTTTGCAGGACACAAAGGGCAATCTCTTGGTAGCAGCCACAGCTTAGCAAGAACAGACACGAGAAGTTTTTGTATGATGATAGCTGTCACTGTAAATGGAATGGAGGACAATCCAATATAGATGACACATGTATGAGACAGTGGACAGGGTAGTGCCAACCGTAGATGACTTTTCTAATTTGGATGGGATTGGCTACAATAATTTACTGTCCTGCTCTGGAATATACTATTTTTTTTAATTGAAGCTTTGTTAGCTGCAGGGCTTAATTAACCAGGATTTTATTTGGGGCGGGGGGCAGGGCGCGATGGAGGAGGAGTAGGATAAGTTGTCTAAAACAGGAGTAATTCCCTTTAAAACCTTTCTTACTCTACAGCAATCACTCACATAATTATGTATGATACATTCTGGTGTAACTCAACCTTTGATCTGCTCTACACGGGGGAAATTAACCAGCAGAGCTATTCTGTAATAACTTCCATTATTGCTATTTTGGTATAATTTAACTATTCTGGAATAACTCCCCAGTGCAGACATTCGGTTCCAGAATAAAAGCAATTTTATTCCAGAATAATTACTCTGCTTCCAAGGGGGAATAATCATTCCAGAGTAAAGTCATTTTTATTTCAGAATCAAATATGCAGGGAGTTACTTGGGCATAGCTCCCCAACAAAGTTATTGTAGTGCCAGTTAATTTTCTCATGTATGCAGAAATGTTAGTAGCCTCCAGCAATGATGTGTCTTGTTATATTTATCTGTGTTTACATTCTAATCTGCATAAAATTAAGCACTAAGATCTAATGTTGAATGTGTTAAGCTGTGTAAATTTTCTTTTTTACCTTGTCTCACATACAGACAGTTCAAGATTTTGTAATAAACACAAATCTAATCTGAAGAAAAGAAAGAATTTTTGAATATTTCCTCTGCATAAATTGTATGATATGTCAGTGCAATCTGAAGTTTATTTTCTACAGTTTACAAAAATAGTCAAACAAAAAAACAAGTATACATGTGCACACAAAACTGTTTTGAATTTGGGAATTGACTTGGTAAACATGTAAAATGACTGAAAAAAGCAACTAAAGCAATCATATGGAACAGATCCACCTAGAAGCTGTGCTGAGGCACATGGAGGACTGGGTGGTGGTTCCATACAGCCAGTACAGGTTCACCCAGGTCAAATCTTCCCTGACCTACTAATGGCCTTCTATGATGGAGTGACTAAATCAGTGGACAACGGACGACTACAGGTAACATCTCTTTGGACTTCTGTAAGGCCTTTGATATTGTCCTGCATGATATCCCCCTCTCTAAGTTGTAGAGTTTTAGATTTGATGGGTGGACTCTACGTGCATAAAGAACTGGGTAGATGTTTGCATCCAGAAAGTAGTCAGCAGCTCTGTGTCCGGATGGAGATCTGTAATGAGTTCTGTCCCTCAGAAGTCTGTATTGGTACCAGTACTGTTTAGTATCACAGAATGATTTGGAAGGGACCCACCAGGATCATCCAGTAAAACTCCTAAGTTAATAGCCTGTACAGGGCTCAAACCCATGACCTTGGTGTTATTAGCACCAGGCCCTAACCAACTGAGTTAACCTCGGGGTCATTTTAACACTGACACAAACAGTGGGACTGAGTGCACTCTCAGCAAATTTGCTGATGACACCAAGCTGACTGGTGCTGTTGGCACCCCTAAAGGATGGGATGGCATCCAGAGGGATCTGGACAAGCTCGAGGAATAGGCCCATGGGAACATCATGAGTTTCAACAAATCCAAGTGCAAGGTTAGGGCAACCCCAGATTGGGGGAACCCTCTATTATGCCAACACCTGGGTTGAGGCAATGCCCAGTATCAATACAGACTGGGGAGATGAAGGCATTGAGAGCAGCCCTTGAAAGAAGGAGTTGGGAGTTTTGATGGATGAAAAGCTGAATATGAGCCAGCAGCACGTGCTTGCAGCCCAGAAAGCCAACAGTTCCCATGCTGCACCAGAAGCAGCATGGCCAGTAGGTTGATGGAGGAAATTCTCCTCCTCTATTCTGTTCCCATGAGCCCCCACCTGGAGTACCATGTCCAGCTCTGGGGTCCTCAGCACAGGAAATTCAAAAAAACACAGCACAACTACTAGAGAAATTGCTACTAAGAAAATTAACTCTGTTCCAGATGAAAACACGCCTTGGTATAAGTTCAATGCTTGTGGCCTAAGGTTTTAACAAATCCAGCTACTCATGCTAAGCAAGTAATGCTGAGGAAACAACACACCGAATCACACAGTATTATAATGCTACGTAATTCATTCGACTTAAAACTTATTGGAGCTAAACAGCAATGTCCCTCAAGAATGGATTTAAATGAAAGAGGGGTACATTCAGACTCTATAAAAGGAAGAGGTTTTTTACAATGAAGGCAGTGAAAAACTGGGTCTGGTTACCCAGACAGGCAGTAGATGGCTCAAACGTGGAAACATTTAAGGTCAGGTTGGATGAGGCTTTGAGCAACCTGATCTCCAGTTGAAGATGTCCCTGCTCATTGCAGAGGAGGTTGGACTAATTTAAATGTCCTTTCCATCCCAAACTGTTCTATGATTCTACGGTTTTATATTTCAGTCTGACTGGTAAGGTTGCAGTCTGAATAAGGCAGTACAAAAGCTGAAACTTGGAGACAACGTTAATTAATGGAGTTTCATAATGTAAATAGAAATAATTTTGGTTTATGACTGAATAATTTTTTCAGTAGTATTCACTAGTATTTTGGCATTACTTTAACCAGTGCTATGGCAAAAGTTGAAGTTCCCAGATTTAGCACCGGATAATAGTTCAGACTGAAAAGGGAGAGCAGAAGTTTGGAGACACTTCCCTACCTGGTTAGACAGACTTCCCCTGAACTGCTCTGAAGTCAAAAGAAACATGCCCATTGCATCTGAGTCAAATCCTAACTCTGGGACAAGATGAAAATTAGTAAGTGTTTCATCAGAATTTTTCAGTTCCCCTAGTTTCAGTCATGGGAAACAAGATATAAAAACAAACAAACAGACAACAATCTTACCTAGCCTTAAACACATTTTTGTCTTTAAATTCAAAGCTTAAACAAAAAAAATTAAAAACTAAATTACATCTCTTACATATAAACAATGCTGTTTTGTTTCAGTTCAGATCAGAGAGTCAAGTTGGTAAGCCAGTATTTATTTGAGGTTAGAAATGTTCTTTCACAGTTATTCTGCTGTCTGTGAAAATCATCTATTTTGAGTAGGATTCTGACAGTTGCTGAGCTTCTTCTGTCAGGCACTCAGCACCTGTCAGAGGCAAACCCTTAGGTAATTTTTTTTTTTTTAAATACACAAACTTATACATACTCTATGTTAAGGGAATTGGCAGGTAGACAGACTGGTATCCATTTTGAAGAAATAGCAAATTGTTCTTCCACAGGGTAGTTATAGACTGCTTTCATCATCTTTAAAACCTGTTTTAACTTTATCCAATAATTTTCTTCCATTTCTGCTGGAAAATTTTAGACTGAAAATTGTCCCAGTCAGGATGAAAATGAATTAGGACATTTCTACAAAGTCTGAAAAAAAGATAATTAGAATTACTCTGGATTTATAATCAATTTTGCTTGGATTGTAATCATCTGTTCTTCAGTTACTTCACATTTTCACTGCTCTCACCTTGGGATGAGGTGTCTGTATTCAGCATGCAGAGCTTATATTTAAATTAATTAAGGAGTTGAATTGCATTAGTTGGGGATCTTTTGGGGGAGCTGCCAATGGTTTCAGGGGTAAAATCTCCAGATGTATATCCACTATGATGCTTACCTTGGTTTTAAGTTTGTCAAGACACAGAGTACACTATTGCCAGATGACAAGCGTTACACTACTGTCAGATGACAAGCCTAGTCTTTCTCTCCAGATTTAATCTAGAGTATATCTTCTACACATTGTATAATTAATTAAAAATCCATCTAAAAATGTCCCACCTGGGAAACATGAGATATTATGCTGATAAAAAACCAACACTTTATAACGCAAGAGTATCTCCTATGGATAAACAGCACAGTTACAGAAGTAGAAAAGAATGTATGCATATGCATATTTAAAACAATTTACATTCTAATACATTTCATTCAGAGTTGTTTTCATTTAACAGATGGAGAGAGTTTTGCAAACAGTGTTTGCACCTGCAGTGTGAAGTAGCTCTTTCTGGCTATACATTTTGGTGAGAGTAGACCTACAAAGTGATCTGTATGACACTACTGTGCTCTCTCAGAAGTAGCTTTCTGAATGTTAAAAATGGAAATCTGACTTTCTTAATTGAAAAAACAAAACAAAACCAACTAATAAAGCAATATGATGAGCCACTCCCTTGTCAAATTATATATTCTGTTTCTGACAATGATGACTGAAACTGGCACACTTACTCTGGCTTTAGCTACATCATTCAAAAATAGCCCATTTCTTTTGACTTTCGACTATTTTCATTTTTCCTGGGAATTTTGCATGCCTGATTTCAAACCAGAATGGGTTTTTCTAGCCCATATTTAAGAGTCAGCTGGACAAAACATCATTCTTATTGCAATAATTTTAGTTTAAAGGTGAACTAGCATTCACTGAATTTCATAAATCATTATTTTTAAAAGTTTGATAGCAGTTTGCTATACTGGTAAGTAAAGGCAGGAAAAATGCATTTATTGAGTATGTGCTGTTCCCACCGAGAAAACACAAAATTTATGGCAAAATTAGTGAATAATTTAAGGCCTTTTAAAGGGATTTAGGACTCTTTTTAGATGTATGATTGGTCATAGCTCGTTCTGAACTCCCCAGTGCTCCTGCCACCTGCAAACACAGTCCTGCACTCAGGCCTTCAGCATATGCAGTGGCTGCTCAGCAAGCAAACATTGTAAACAACAAATGCACTCCCCTTCCTCCTCCTTCCTTTAGGTTTTATATCTGAGCTGACGTCATATGAAATGGAATATCCCTTTGGTTAGTTTGGGTCAGCTGGCCTGATTGTGTCCCTTCCCTTGGGACATCAAGGGATCTTGCCCTCGATGTGGCAGGGAGGAATGTTGAGAGGCAGTGCTGATGCTGTGCCAGCACTGCTCAGCAGTAGCCAAACACTGGTGTGTTATCAACACCTTTCTAAAGCGAAGCACAGCGCTCTGAGGGCTGCTGTGGGAAAATGAACTCTACCTCAGCCAGACCCAAAACACGCAGTTACCATTTGACTGTCATTTATGTATATCCAGAGTCAGGCAAGAGTCAAGAGCTCTGCTGATCTGACAGACTGATGGGCTGCCAGCAATCCCAGCCGTGTGCCTACATTTCTCTTTCCAAATGGACAAAAATTTCAGTTGGAAAAAAAAAAGTCATTTAGAAAAATCTAAATGTTCCATATCCAAAATTGTTTGTATTATTCAACAACTCTTCTTCTAAGTTACCATCATTCTTGAAAGCTTTGACTTAAGTCATGAAAACATACACAGTAAAATGAGGAAAAAACAAACAGATATAAGTGGATGAAGAAAAGGGTGGAAAATTTACAAAATTACCCAGAGACCAGAAAGATAAATCAAACTCCATTCAGACTCTGTAAGAGTGCTCCCTTTCATTTCAGTCACGTACAGATCTCAAGCTTAACCCATTCAATTGTAGTTCATAGTCACATGTTCATAGTGCCTATGAATACACATGGTCAAAGGATGGGGATAAAAGTACTTATGCAGTAAGTAACTGGCTGATTTCTTCATAAGTTTCCCCCAAAACTCTGGCAAGGGATATGGGGTACACTGCTGGTTGACATGGCAGAGCTTATCCAAATTCTCTCTCTAATAAGAGGCAGCACCACCCTTGCTCCGATCAATACTTGCCCGTTAGAGCTCTTGGAAGCATAAAGGCACAACAGGTCTCTATAAGTGGTGTTGAAGGGAATAATAAACTTTGGACAAATCACAGTTTTTTTCAGTCTCACCTCCAAAGCCCAGCTGGATACACTACAGGTTGAAGAATTGAAGAGATTGGTCTGGTTTGGACTGTGCCTACTGTGCATTTTTAACCTTCTGCTTTGAAAGGGATTCACAGGAAGAAAATTTATCAGCTGGCTGGAGCTACATTATCACAGCACTGGGTATCATCAGATTTTTGGGAACTAGTGTCAGGCTTCCTAAACTGCTGCTTTATTTGTGCCCTGTGGGAATGCAGCCAATATTGTCATGGTATGGCTGAAGCAAATCACAGAACAAAACCTGCTGATGATTTCCTCTTTCATACTTCCTATCTGCCACCCTGTTGCCAGTGATTTCATGAAAGGGATATCACAGCCCATCCAGGTGCACAGTGCTACTGATTTATACTTCATTACAAGGCACCTCCGTCACTAGTCAACTTGCCTTGCCCTAGTATGCATATATGATTTTGATTTTAAAAAGAAAAAGAAAAAAAGATGTAAAAGACGTTCCAGCTGTTCAGAGGTGTTCAGTGTGTCTGCATTTTCAGGGAGATTTTGGCTCTTAACAATTTCCACTAATCTGCACTGAGCAGTCCTAAGACATTGGGACCTTAGTGTGGAGAATAATTATTTTAGAAATTCTGGTCCTGTACAGTTAAAACCCAGATATCCCAGACTGTGGAAAAACCACCCGCAAATTGTCCATTTTCCTGTCTAGTACAAGGACTTTACTTTGCAGACCATCACACATACAATGCACCTGCCGTTGCTTCACATCCTGACTACCCTGCTGAAATTCAAATGTATATTTCCTTTCCTGTATTTCCTCTTGATGTCTCTCCCCCTGTGACAATTTGTCGTACTGGTTAAAGAAGCCGTCTGTGTAACAAAGGGTGACATAGAATAATGTGTCATGTCAAATATATTAAGGATTTTAAGGCATCACAGACCTGAAGGATTTCAGATAAAAAGAAATAATTGTTTGAATCCTAAAAAAAAGTTACAAAAATCCACAGAGAATCTGATATTTATACCTGAGCTTTAATAGTGCCTCTGATTTCCCTCTGATGAGGCATGTGCAGAGTTTTGGCTGTAATGTTAAGGCTGTAATTGCCATCAGCTTTTTAATAGCATTGTTTTGAAAGGTTGGGCTTAACGTTGTGTGCTTTGGGGATTTCTCATTCTTTTCTTTTTTTTTTTTTTGTTCCTATGGAGATTTTGATGGCAGCAGGGTTGAACCAAAACTTATCAGTAACTTCTGGTAATCAGTTCTGCCCAGGAGCATAAGAGATTTCTTGTTTCCTGCATTAATCACAAACAAAAATAACAACAATCTTGAGACATTCCATTGACCCAGTGTTGTCAGATGTGTGTATGTTTCATAAGGGCCCTGCAATATTATCCCAGATATCCAGAAACAATGGTGTCAGGATTCTAATGCATAAAAAGGATATCTTCTAGATAATGCATGTACACTATGATAATGTCAGCTAAGGGGTTACAATCCGACTGTTCTGAATCTAAGTATTTTGCAAGGATTATTATTCTAAATGCATTATATCAAGTGCAAGATAGCTACAATCTAATAGTCTGCTAGGAAAATTATGTTTGAACTGTTTAAGGCACTTTTTCTAAAAAGTTTGAAAACCAAGGTTTCAGTCTAGTTAGTACTGTAGGTAGTCCTACCAAATGACTGGGCAGCACCTTGAAACGCACACTATCTCTTCCTGAATTGTTGACAGAGCTGAGAACTCAACTACCAGATAATATGATCACTTGTGTGATTATAAGGACTGTTGTAAAGCTTTATAAGCACAAAGGAGAAAACCCACGTTGAAAATGTATTTTGATGAAATGAACATATGAGGCTGTCATTGTACCAGCAGCTGGCGCGAAACCCACGTGTGAATACAGGCACTTCTCCTGGAGATTTGCCTCTTTTGCAGAAGCAGCACTGTGAAGAAGGGAAAGACAATCCCTTCAGCTTCTTCCACTACAGTACACAAGGGAGACGAACAGCAAGAGTGCGTTTGCTCTGGCCCAGTCTCTGACAGCTCAAAAATATGTTGCCTAGCCTAAAACAAAAGAGAGGCACCTACCCAACTTCCTTGACAACAAAGGGAGCCTAGAGGACATCTCAGATTGTATGTCTAATATGAAGGTGAGTAAAATTAGCTGGGATGGATCCCATAAAGAGTTTTGAAGATTCAGATCTCATGAAGGGAGACAAAATATCAAACAACATTGGCAGAGGTTGCTGATCAGAGTAGTATGGGACTGAACCCCATGAGTTTCCTCAGGCATTTATGTGATGACAGAGACCTGTAGAGATGTATCGAAAGAGTTGTTATTGCATGAACTATATTTCCTGTTCTAGCTTTCACTGCAAGGGGTAAGTGTAAAATAATTTCCCCATTAAGGATATGAAAGATTTCTGTTTGAACCAGTAGCTGTCAGAGCTCCAGTTTTGTTTATAGGTTCCAGAATAAGTGAAGCAACAAGTGATGCTGCTTAGTTATCATGCACAATGAAAAGAAATCATCAAATTCAGTGTTAGACATGAGAAAGCTCAAATACACTAAGACTTGAAAGCGCATACTCTTGGCACGAATGAAATCTTAACTTGTCCCTTTGGAATATCTTGCAATACTAATGTCATTTCAACAAAAGCACTTGAAAACCTTTGACCCAGATGAAACTAAACCATTTTGTTAAAGACACCATGGTTTATTTCCCTGCCTTCCACTGGCTTCAGCAAAGAGAAATTATCTTGCATGGCTGCTCTAATTATGCATGCCCACACCATGAAACTTCCCTGTGTTTTAAGCAGTCCAGTTTAATTCATTGGAACGTGTAAACTAATCATTTACTTGTAATGTCTTGAAAAATTCATCCTGTGCCTTGAGAATAAGTCTTGTCAGCTTGCAGAGGTTACACTGTGGTTTTATAACCCCAGGCCTTTGTTAAAAACAAAACTCAACTGTAGAATGCAATGAGCAAGAGCCTCCAAAGTCTAGAGCAAGGTTTCTGCAGTCAGAGTACATGGCTATGACCCCTCCCCAAGCCTAATATGAAAGAGTTTATTTTCTAGAAGTCTTTTACTGCTGTTGACTGTCCGTGTCATGTCTCCATTTAATAGCTGTGGCTTCCGTTAAGTTTATTTACTTGCCCCTGAAACTTTGAATGAAGGACCACTTACATTTAATTACTTTCTAATGCAGCTTGAATAGTAAATGGGTGTCTGCTAATTGATAGCTCCTTCTCAGTGAGGCTTTGTATCTCACCCTTGTCTGTCCCCTTGGGTGCTCTGGGTAACCTCATCATTAGGATTGTTGATTCAAATGGAAAGGATACAGGAAATTCAGATTCAATACTGTGCAGTGTAGCCTGGCAAATGTGATCCACTTCTGACTCCCAGGAAGGCATGTTCAAAGGAGAATAAGCAACTGTGCTGAGGACAGGAGCACACGGATTGCATGTCTGAGGCTGGGTTGCCGTTGCCTACCCATCCTTTACAGCATAACCCTTGTTAAAATAGGTATGGGTGAACTAATCAGAAGGTCAGCAGAAGACTGAAGCAGATACAGTCAGAAGTTCAGCACTCCAGAAACATTCTCAAGGGACATCTGCCCAGCATGAAAAACTTCAGGGTAAACTTTGCCACTAAGCTAAGCAGCAATGAGCCCAGATGTTTGAAACAAAACTCCTAAATGTCTTTTTCCTTGGAACAATTCTTAACCACATATTGCTTTGTTCAGTGAACACAAGCATCATGCCTCTACCCAGGAAACTAACGATCGGTGTTTTCTACTCCCACCCCACCCGGGATGGGGCCCTCTAAGATGTGTTCTACTTCCTAAAGGAGTGTCATGTCTACAGTGGACCTTAGTGTAGGAGCAAACAACCACCTCCCAGGTAGTTCTGGAGAAAGGAAAAACAGTACTACTCAGACAAAAAGTAATTAATAATTTAGGACCCATACATGTGACCAGTTCTTTTTCAAAAGTTAAATGATCTTGACAAAAGAGAAATAATCATTATACATGGTTCAAATGGAAAATCAATATCTGAATATAATGTCTTTGCTGCAACGTGTTTGGGGAATTGCTCAGGTAGAAGCAGTGGCTACTGAGTGATGTTGCAGCACTCAGAAATTTGGATGAAACTTTTCATATGAAGTGCTAAAGAGATGGGCTGTGTAGTAGCAGAGATAGACTGCTTAGGATGTCTATGACTGTTAAAGCACTCAACAGATTTCTCCTCTGAAAAAAAGAGGGGGGAAAAAAGGGTATGTAGAGGTTTCTGTACGTCAAACTTACAGAGAAGCAAGTGTACATGGATTATTTTTGTACTCCCAAGTTTTACACTGAATGCTTGATAGGAATACTCTAGGCAAATACTCTAGGAAAATCAGAAGTGCAAATAAAAGCCTTACAAAAATTTCTGGATGATTGAAGCTATCATTTCAATATTTCTGTGATCATGAGCTACAAATCCATGGCAGTGTATCCATGCAGTTTCAGAATCTGCTTCCTGTACTCTGGAGACACATAGAGATTTTCGTGGCATTTTTGCTTTTACTGAGTATACCATGAATTATTTCCTTATTCTGATTTGCTGGAGCAACTGATAACACCAAGCTTTCATTTGTATGTCAGGATTTTCAGTCTTCTATGCTCATGTACAGAATATTATTACTGTATAAGGGTTTAACCAGACAACATTTCCAAGCAAAAGCAGACGTACATTCTTGCCAGAGATCAAGATTGGTCAAAAATGCATTCACAGTTTATTTTACCATCCTCTCTAAACTTTCTGCAAGTCAGATGAATTGCCAGGCAGGTTTTTGTTGTTCTTTTTTTAAAAAGCTGTTCTTCAAAAGCTCTCTCTTTGCTTTGTAGTTTCAGTGGAGATAAAACAACTGTGCACATCTGTGCTTTTCTAGTTACTGTATTTATTTGGTTTGTTCTTCCATTTCTTCCTCTTTCTTTGCATATCTGCCTGAAATGTGATAGAAATTGCTGTGCTCAAACAAACGCTTCCTGTCTCCTTGTCTTTCTCTGTTTATCCTTTTCATATGACCTTGGCATATTTGCTTCTCTATTGTCATTCCTAAATACTGCTTTCTCTTTCAGGTTCAAGTTTTCTGACTTCTTTGCTCCCATCATCGCTTTTATGATTCTTATTTTAAAACCCATCATAAAAATCTTTGTTTTCTGTTTTATGTCTTTGTCTTTCATTTCCTTATTGTAAAAACACTGCCTGCTTTCTTGGGAAGCTATTAGGTGTCATTTATTATTTTTCATGGTTTTTCACTTTGTTTCCTTTACACTATACCTGTAGATAACAGAGGATATGTAAAAAATATACATGGTTTTGAAACAACTACATACATTAAAATTAAAACTACAATAAAAAAATTAGGAAAAATAGACTCTAGTGAAATATTTTGGCACTGGTCCTTACTGATGTCCTGCTTTGCTCCATGCAACAACCCTGATAATGCAGTGAATGCCTATGTCTGTGTTCTTGTAGCTGTATGCCTGCTGTGCATGCTGTGTGTGTAACTCCTTGGGAGTGTAGGAGGGAGGTAGAATGAGAAACTATGAGAAACTGGTTACATCTTACTACAATACTTTACTTAAAAATATAAATTGAAAATGCAGGTCTAGCCATATAGACAGGAGCCTTTGCAGCATTCAGCCCTTAGAGCTTAAGATTTTAGAGGTTCTGCTGATAGCCTTTCCTCTGTCAACTCTGATTTTCACTCTCTGGTTTCTGAGCTGCAGTTACCACTCAGCCTTTCATTTTGCACTGAATATGATAATAAAAGGATTTCTGACAACAATAAATCATGGTCACAATAAATCATAGTCATTGTCACTTTGGTCAAAAAACACCAGAAGTTTTTGAATTTGTTCCTTTCAGTGGCAAATACCTTATCATAATGCATCATCAACCCCAGAATATATCTTCATCAGAAAGTTAAGCTCTAAGATGACACCATTTCTTTTGTTATTAATGATCAAGTCTGGGTAAATGCGATAGAATATTTCAGGTGAATATTCAGCATTTGCAAGAATTTCTTCAGATTATTCTCCACCACAGATTTATTGGATACCGATCATCGGAAATGGTGAAAAATGGATAGTCAAATTGTAGGGGAAAACCATGTTACACAAGGTGGGGTTTTGAGTTTGGTGGGTTTTTTAATCGCTATTTTCAACTAGTAGGTGAATTTAAATAAGGTCTAGAGCTCAAATTATCTCTTGTCATCCATTAAGACCCTGTTCTCCAAGTGTGCCCACTGGAGTGGATAAAAAAATGCAATTAATTCAATGACAGAACCCAAAGTAAGTCTAAAGTTCAGCCTCTTGTGAAACATTCAAATCAAAGTGTCACCACTTGAAGAGCAAATATTAGAGATTTTTAAAAGAGCATTAATTCATTAATATTTTCTGGAATTTAGCTGAATACTTTCTAGTAATCAACAGATTAAACATTATGTTTTACAAACTGCTCCATTGCCTGAATGAGTCATTACATGAAATCATGTATGCTAGTGTACTTCATAAGCTGTTTAACTTTCACAGTATTATCCAGTGGTTGTTTAATGTAAATAAGAGAACATCCTTACCTAAAAACCCTGTGCCCACTCCCCTACTTCTGTACATCACTCAGCAGTAGGTAACCAAGGTGACTGTCTAAACCATTAGGAGACAAGGTCACATCTGTTTTCAGTTTCTTTTTCTGGTCAAAAGTATTTTATAGGTTCTGTTGCATCAAGTGAAAAAAAAAAAAATTGTCCTTTAAGGCAGACCACTTTTAATGCCTTCTGAAAAGCAAACACCTGATGGGCTATGAAGCTCTGTTGGGCGATAAAGCGCATGGCAATGAACTTCAGTGGGCAGAATATTAGTTCACAGGCATCTGATCGTCTCATGTGGAAAGGGGTTTCCAGGTATACTTCCCCATGTGAATCTTTGGGGAACACACACAGATCATGATCAGGTTTAGTTGTGAGAAAAAAGGTGGCCTACTCAAACAAACCCATTTTCGCTTTCCACCTATTATTATCCTCTTCTGATTTAGTCCTAAATCATCTCTCTGGAGTCCTGGGTTTCTTCCTTTCATTCCACGGTGATTGGTATTTTCTGGTACAGGAATTTGAATTCCTGTATTCTCCATTGTCCTGAAGGCCTTCCTTGAGGACTAACAATTCAGCCTGTGTACATTGGAAGACTCATTTACCTCAGCTGAGCTGTACTGCTTTGTGCCAGCTGAGAACCTGACCTACCTTTAAGAAGTATAAGTTGACAGCAAGCACTCTTTAAGCGAAAAAAAAATAATAAAATTGTTTGATACCTATCTGTACACTGATAAGTCCTTTCATTTCTGCAACTGACACCTAAATGTTTGAATTCAACACCCAGAGATAACGCAGGCCGTGATACTAAAAGACTTTATGTACTCCAAGTAGTCCCCCGGCATAAATCATTGAAGACTCGGAGCCCTAACAAATACAACTGATGTACATGTATTGGTTCATAAATTCTGTTTATTACATCTTTGGCTGCCCTCTGTTTGTTTTCCATACTCTCCTCTGCATGCTGAAAAAGATGTTTCCCTACAGCTTGTGCGTACTTTGGTCCTTGTGCACACTTTTTCTATAGCAAACTAAAATATTGTAATAGGTTTGGTAGCAGCAATTCTTTTAGTTTTGTCTTTAGAGTGACAACAAACACAGACTAATGAATAGTCAAGTAAGCAGATATAAATAATTAACAGACTTTTTTATTATTTTTAGAACATGCTAATTCTGGCTGGATCCTGGTATATAGAACAAGAGAATGCTTTGTAAAATCCCCTGTTGTATTACAGAAATGTTACCCTTCTTTTTCTTCTCACTCAACTTTCAAATTCTTATTCCCTCTTGAAGAGCAAGAAAACAAAGTCAACCTACTGCAGCAGAATCTTAACTAATGACTAATTAACCATTCAGCTTCAATTTAAAACTAAATTGCTTCCCTAAATATTTTTGTAAATTTCCTGGGTGAATTTTTCCTTAAAAAAAAAAAAAAAAACAAAAAAGAAGGGTTATTTAATCAAATACCACAATTTTGCTTTCCAGGTTTTGTCTTTTTTTTTTTTTTTATGTGGTCTTACTTAGTCTGGTAACTGGCAAGAAATCCTGCTTCAATAAATCAAAAAGTACAGCTGGGTGCCGAAAGAAAACACTTCCAATGAGTCTCTCCTATTGTAGCCATATGACTTTAACTGATATTGACAAGCACTACATTATATCTTGGGTGAGAAAATTTAGTTGATATTGAATCACACACACAATAAAAATTAAAATTAAAAAAAATAATAATAATTTTAGAGGTCCCAAGGCTTTGGAGGTGACACTTTTTCTACCTTCACACATTTTATCAGTAACCCAAAGAGATGTATTTGACATTTCTTTCAAGAGGGTAGTGTGAGCAAGGTTCATAATATTTAATAATGCTGGACTTTAATTCTGACCGGCTGTTGTGATTTTCTTTTAAACCACTGCAGGTCCTTCATTCATGAGTGCTTTATACACTTTGGAAAATAAGAGATGGTTGAATATATGACATCATTGCTGCTAACACCAGGAAACAAAAGAGGGGCATTTACATGAGAAAGGTGGCTTTTCTGTAGCAGTGAAGAGAGGGAGGGTCATAGGTTCATTCCTCTGTTCGCAGGCCCTGGATAGTGCTGTAGGCTTAGGATGCCTTATACTGGGTGTCTCAGAGTCAGCAAATACAGCACAGAGCCCATTGCTGACTACAAAAAGACCATTATCCCCTGATAACAGTTGTGCTGGCTGTGACTTTTCCATGGCACTAGGAGTTTGTTTCATGTTCAATGGCTCTCTGAGACAAGAACAAACCAGTCTGCCTCTTCTTTGTATGGGTTTGTTCTGTGAGGGTAAGAGACCCAGAGCAGGGGAAGTTGGTTTCATGACTGCTGTTGTCAGCAAGTCTCCCCCACACAGTTACTGACTTAATTTGACCTCTTTATGGTAGCAAATGCCATGCACATGCTGTGCAGAAATGAAAAGTTGATGCTTTGGAACACAGGAGCTCCTCAAAATGACCCAAGGACCCCAGATTAATTCCAACATACTGTTTCCTGCAGCTTAAAATGTCCATAGTATACATGAGCCTACATTAGCAGGAAACATTTCAGCAATTAAAACATATCAGAAATCTTCAGTTTCCTTTGAGTATACTTCTTCTGACACAGAAGTTTTGGCCATACAGCAGCCTGGTGAAAAAAAAATAGTTAAAAAAACCTAACCAAAACTAAGATTTTGCTTTTGGTTTGAGAAAAGAAGTAATGATCTGTGATTAAAAAGTTACGGATGTTTGAAAATATTTTTGGATGGTCACACAACATTCTCTTCTTTGTTTCAGGGAGAAAGTGGGAAGTGTGTGGTTCCCTGTCATGACTTGTGTGGAACTAGCAGGAAGAGGAGTGCTTTTAGGGATGCTCTGCAGGCTCAGAGAGCATGTTCCCTAACTGTGGAAATGAGCAAAATTTCTGCCACCTCACTCTCTTACAGCAACAGCAATGTGATTCAGTGTTGTACAAGGTGTATTAAAAGGACTCTGTGAAATTGCAAAGAAATACATCTAGGCTTTTTCCATAAAGTGACATAGTTAACAAGAAGGACTATAGCTCCTCATGAGATTGTAGATAACTCCAGTGGTATTTCGTTAAATGGATGTTGAATGGACAGGACACTTCTAAAGTTCAAATCATGCAGCTTTAAACCATCAAAGGAATAAGACTAATCTCTTCTTCCTGCTTACTCTTACAAGCTGGAAATGTCTGTCTCTTATTTGCCAACAAAATGTCAGAGGCTTTACCTAACGTTTTTACTAGCTAGCTGACCAGAGAGCAGCCCAGAAATTGCTGCATCAGTAAAGTACTCTAAAAGGGACACTGTAATCTTAAACCAACAAAGGCTTGTCTAAATTAAGAGGCATAGTAATATTCTACTCTAGTGTCTTCGTGTAATAACATCCGTGATTCCTCCCTATGCACAAAAATCCCAAATGCCCACAAAATCCACTTGATTTACCACTGCACCTGAGGGGACCCTACAACAACAAACCAGCACATGTTATTGTTGCTAGAATCATAAGCACAAGACAGACAACTTTGCAGAGCAGCATATTTGTATATCCAATGTGTTCAACCGGCTGTTCAAAAGAGCAGATGAGCAGAGCATTCGAAAAACACTGGATGTGTTTGTATGATATGCCTGTGCATGTAGCCAACTCAAAACACTGCTCCTCTCTTGAACTCAGGCAGTTTCCAATATTAATTTATCTACTTATTTATTTATTTTAGTGAATATTTGACATCCCTTCTTAAGCTTAGAAAATTAAGCCTCCTGCTTCATCATTCAGCTCTCTCCCTGACATATGGTTGTTCTGATTCATCACAGCCATCAGCTGGTGAAGTGCACAGTTCAGGGATGTTTTAAATTTTACCATATTTAAGGGCAGAAGGATTTATATGTTGCTCATCTTTTTGATGTTCTGGACTTGGATGTGCCAACTAACAACATTTATTACAGCCTGAATTAATGTGGGTTTTTTTTTTTCTCAGAAGAGCAGTCAATGCAGGAGATATGAAGGGGGAAAAGTATTTTAATTCCAATTCTCCTATGCCCAAGGCTGTGAAACCTGTAAGTGTAATGGAATGTACTTTCTCTGTTGAAAATTTAACGCAATTTCCTCACAGCAAGTGTAGATACATTAAGAAAGAATAGACCACATTGTATACGAATGATTTAAGCTGCAACTACTGGGCTTTAGTGTTATATTTGTTCCTTGAAAAGTTTATCCAAATGTGTTTGAAATGCAGAAAACTGATGACATTAAACAACATTATACACTGGCCTGCTCTTTAAGTACCAGCAAATCATTCAGACAAATAGCTCTACCAAGGTAAAACCAGGCAGGAAAAGGATTTTTATAAAGGCACAAGAAAGGGCATTCCACTATGATGCCTTGGGCTCTTTCTACTCCCCAGAGAAAAGAAAACACTTTTCTGTCAAGCCTCAAATCTTGAAACTTGCAACTAATGCTAGCAACAAGGCCAACACCAATATCCCCATGTAAATAGTGACTAACAGGTAGACCGAACTTTGCATCAGCACCTGATTCAGACAAATGTTGTGAACATCTGCCAGCCACAAAATATACAGAGAATCAAAATATGGTATACCCAATCCATTACAACAACATCAAGTCAACCATATTGGACTGTTTTCCAATCACTAAACAAACCACAGAGAAGAAAGGCTGAGATGGATCAGAACCAAGCAAATAAGTGCAACCACTGGAAAAACAATATGAATTTTCACTCTATTTAAAAGCATAAGCCACAGAGTGCTTTATCCATTTCAACAAATTGCTTTTCTATTCAGAAATATTTGCAAAGGGAAGAAATCTATTTTCTGATGACTAAAAGTTGTTTGAATGGTTTGACTGATTAACATTGTGTAATATTTATATAATACTTTTTGCACACATTTCAGCATTTAAAAGATTGGGGGTTGGATTAGCTGATCTCCAGAGGTCCCCTCCAACCCTAACTATTTTGTGATCCTTTGATTTGCATATGTTAAATTGCATCATTCAAATATGGTCTCTCCTGATTTATAAAATCCACATAAGATAACAAGAGGCAAATAATGGAAATTTATCTCCCTTGGCGTTTTGGAGAGTAGTATAAACATCAACTCAATAACTATATTTGAGCCTTGTTTCAACTAGTGCAGTAAGATGCAAATTTGAATGTCCCTACTTCAAAGGATAGAATTTTTTTTGCCTTTTTCATTGTGCATCGAAGCAGATGAAAAATCTCCAGTTTTTTACCATATAGGATATACCTTATAAAATTGATTCTAAAATAGTATGCTTATGTGCTGGTTTAAAAGTTAACCAGCAGGGGAATTGAACTCAACTCAAAAGAGAGATTATAAGTCAGAATAACA
>JAWMRA010000130.1:17343866-17698609 GCA_035584735.1 Pseudotriccus pelzelni
GAAATGGCATGGAGGGCTATAGAATACATAGATTGGGTTACACCCATGAATTGGTCCCAGTTGTTCTAACTAGGACAGCTTATTTCCTAAGCCAGGCAAGATCTGAAAGAGAAGGAGATTGGTTTTTCGGTGGGTTTTTTAATTACTGTGGTAAAAACAGACAAACTTTCAAGCACAGAAATTCTTCAGGGTTGAAAGAAAAGCAGAGGTCTTTGGAGCTGCATACAAGCTGAGAAAAACCACTTTGAATTTGTTAATCAGCTAGATCATTTGAGAGAAAATGCAGCAGGTGCCTCAGGAACAGAGGAATTACACCTGCAACAGAACAGATGATGAGGTATCTATGTCCTGTGAGAAAAGTAGGAGGGAGATTTATCCAATTTATCAGCAATTGGACTTGCAAGAATTAATGGTCATGGAAACAGAAAGTCATAATGTGCTATAAAACTAGTATATTTCTACTCAATTCATTATTTCCAATGGCATTATGAACTTAGTTGCCAGGTACTTATATTGAAAGTATTTCACAGGTTTCTCTCGAGGATAAAAACTTAAAAGGCAAAAATTAAATGAATGTTTTTGTGAGAAATATTCTTTCTCAGATCTTTTAGTGTGTCTGTTTTTCATCAGTTATTCACTCATCCTGGTGTTTGCTTTCACATGTGATTTCCTTGTAGATTTTTGGTGTGCTTGCTAAAGTATATTACACATGGGATACGTAAGCTCCAGGTCTTGTAACAGTCCAGGAGAGGAAAAAGTATTGTAACAGTTGAAAAGATGTGTTAGCAGTTCTTACATTTGGTGTTCATCTGTTATGGGTCTGTTTTTATGTGTTGGTCCATAAGAGTGCTGTTTTAGGGATAAGTTTAGAAAAGATCCACTCTAAAGGTTGGAGGGCTATTGAAGGAGATGCCTGTAGGTAGGGGGACACATATTGCATTTGTAGTAGACTTCAGAGAAAGACCTGAGAAGATAAAGGTGTCATTTATATAGTTCAAGGTACAACCTAAGTATAAGCAGAAGCATGGTGGAATAGACACTTAAAATATCTTTTTCAGGATGTCTCATTACAAGACTCACATATTGCAAAATCTTCCATGTGATGCAGCTGTGCCTACACTGTCAGATACAAAAAGTGAAGTTATGTGTGAGAACGAAAAGGATTTGACTTTCTGGGGATTAATCTCCATGCTATACATAGTCAGGGTAGTCTTGAAGGCTTCCATGATGTGGAGTATTGGTATGTGAACAGGTAAAATCTGTCAAAATTATGCTGGTCCTGGGGAAGCTGGATGAGGTTGTGTGGTTTATGAAGGAAGCCTGCTGTGTCCTGCAGGAAGCAAGCCCTTTTGTGAGCACACACTGGGGGAGGGCAGTAAGTGCAGTGAGTGGGAATGCAAGGTTTCCCTTGGTGGATTCCTGTGGAGAGCATAGGAACTCTTAATTGCAGGAGGAAATGCTTCATAAGATGCCAGGAGATGTAACATCTTCTTCAAGTTCCATCAACCTGATTAATGTAGACTTTGTGGATCAAGAAATTATAGATCTTTGTTTGTCTGTTGGCTTAATCACTATTTAAGGACTGTGTTTTAAGCACTGCTAAGGATTGCTTTCAGAAAAAGGCTGTGATACTACTTTTTTATGTTGAATATTTCAATGGTCATTCTAAAGTGGTTACTCTAGCTGCCTAAAGTGGGATTTCAGCTCTGCTTGTCAATCAGGTTCCTTCTATAGACTATGGAGAGAGACATATCTACCTGTGAAGGCAGAACTGTGACATTCTGTGTAAAGCAGGTGGAAAGTATCATTTGAAGATATCCATGGTATTCCTTAGGTGCCTATAGTTAACATAAGGATTCTGTTTTCTTCTCAGACATTCCCTTTCCAGTGAGCTTCTTCACAAAAAGATGAACTGCTGCTCCTTCACAGCGTGAGATTTGTAGGTTTTCCAATCCACTGGCATGAAAATGTTTAATTGTGGTATTCCTCCAAAATCCAAGTGTAAGGTAAGAAAGGGCAATTCCTCCATAATTTCTGACAAAAAAAGCTCTCAACTCTCAAAAGTCCACCAGAAGGAGAACTGAAGAAAAACACACTCACAATATCTGGGAGCAAGTTCCCTAGGCTCAGCAATTCCTATAGTTCCAGGAGAGTGAATGTTTCCAACAGAACTCTTGGATGAGCTGGGCAATCCATCCACAAATATTTACTAAAGATGTGTGAGCTGGCACTGGTGTTTGGGAGTCAGTCTCTATCCAGATGGTCTTGCTTCAGTTACTGGAACAGGACTGTTGAATTTCTCTTGCTTTGCAGCGGCTAGAGTCAAACTAGGACAATATAACTTTCCTGCTCGTTCTTACATCCAGGCTATGAATTCCTGTTCTTGCAGCCTTGGCTCAGCTATTACTATTTCAGCAGCTTCCCAGCCAAGAGCTTCCTCTTCTAATGGTCTCTCCGGACAGAGTGAAACAAATGGGCATCTAAGGAAAAGCAGCTCAATCACCATGCTGTTATCCATGACAGATTATGGCAGTCTGATTCCTACAAAATACTGTACCACATGCTGTCTAGCTGTGCCCTGTTATCTTGTCTGTAGAGTTTGACTGAAGCATTGCCCAGCAGCCCTTTTTGGCCATCTCAGGCCTTCAGCAGATTAAGACAGTATCCCATATGCCTGAACTACATATTTTTAGATTTTCCTTATTAAAAAAAGACAAAAAACCCTGACTGTTTTGCTTTCAATGGAAGATGAGCTGAAGAAAAACATGTAAACCTAGGAACTGGAAGGCTTCTGAAGGTCTCGTAGTCTACCTCAATCCATCTCAGCGGATCATTATTTTTCCCAGTCACCATTTCTCTAAAAACCTGAGATGCTCTGAAGGTAACAACATCAAAGTAACCTCACTCAACCTAATCTGCATCAAGTGCTTACTGAATGCTAGTAATGTTCAAAGCGGAAAAAGTATATTGTACCACATCCAATGTTTTATAGAAATACAGTGTATTACTTACATACACCAATAGAAAACATGGAAGCAGCTGATAAGCTGTTGATTGTCCCAGTATACTTGTCAATTAGACAAGTATAGAGATCCTCATGGTGATGAAAAATGAAAGGTCATCACACTGTTAACCACAAACAAATTTTGCCTGTTTATGTCTCTAGCAATGATCAAACTGCTAACATAACAAGGCACTTCAGTTCCTTAACAGTGAATATGACACTAATAAGTACCTCAGGCAATTAACCAAGCACTACATTGTATTAGGTTACTTGCTGTACTTTGAACAACCTGGTGAGCATGTATTTCATGCAGTCCACGCAGTAGTGCAGTATCTCCAGAATGGAAACTGGCTACATCTTTGGTGCTTCTCTTATTGTTGACTACAAAATCTTGTCAGGTCTGTGTAAAAATCTTCAGAACACAAGCAAAAAAAGGTAGGTGGGCACTAGTAAGAATGGCTTGAAAGCCTGTTGATATAAAATCCAGAAGTTTCTTATTAAAGAATTTAGAATTATTCTCAAAGGTAGCACCAGTTGCAGGTGTTGTTATGTCATAAATGTTTAGTTGTTATGGTAACAGCCAATGTGAAAAACACTGAGACAGGTGCTTTTACAACACTTTTCTTCATTTGACCATTGCATTCACTTTGGATTCATAGTCACCTACCAGCTGACATTTTAGATTCAACCTCCAATGAATTAAAATTCTGAAAAAAAACTTAGTTAAAACATACATGTTTTACCCAGTTAATACAGAAAGGAAGCATTACCTCTCACTAGCTATTATCCCCTTTTTCCTTTAACCCAAACATAGGGGGTTTTTTATAGCTTCAAAGAATTCTTGTGAAAAATTTCGATAAACAAGTGTGAAAGAAGACCTGATTGTAAGACTAAGCCAAAGAGGTCCTGGACACCTATGAACTGTCCTGTCACC
The DNA here is from genome assembly GCA_035584735.1 of Pseudotriccus pelzelni. Lineage (NCBI taxonomy): Eukaryota > Metazoa > Chordata > Aves > Passeriformes > Tyrannidae > Pseudotriccus > Pseudotriccus pelzelni. Next base: position 17,347,805 of record JAWMRA010000130.1, read on the forward strand.
ATTCTACTAGGAAAAAAATAATAAAAGACATCATTTGGAAATGTTAAAACAAACAAACAAAACCCTAGAAACTTTGGAGGTTCTTCCCTAGGTACACTGATAGTAACAAATTTATCTTGTGTGACAAGTAAGGGTTATATGTATCTTGGATGTTTTATATGAGGCAAATTGCAGGTCAAATATGTATCTAACACCCTAGCTTTTTGGGATCTGAAACAAATCATATCATCACTTTACCTCTACCTCAAGGAAGTGGAGAAAGGCACTGTTAATTCAGTGTTAACAAAATGAGAGCGACTGGGGTGGCTGGTATCTGAGCTCAAACAGGACTGAACAAACGTATCAGCATCACAGTGAGGTGGAAGCTACAATTTAAATTAGATAAATGTGAAGTGATATGGAGTGGGAGAAAGAGCTTAATTATTTTTCACGCTCTGCTGGGATCCAAGTTACCTAGAGATCTAAATTACCTTGAGTATTTCAGGAACAGAACTAGCACTTGTCGTGAGCAGGCTGGCGTGCTGCTGAGATTTTAGAAAAAGGAAGTGATTGGGAAAAATAATAAAAATTTCAAGGATTGCTAAAGGAAATATTGGAAGAAACTAGGATTTTATAATTTGGTGATACTTTTTTCCCCCTTAATACTGTACACAGGGTAGACTGTCTCAATCCCAAGCTCCAGTGTGTCATAGACAGTAAAGCTTTGCATGGACAGGGTATTAAAAAAGTGAAAGAGAGGTTAAATAATGAAAGCAATTAAAATAAACAAGTTTATTTAGTTTATAAGAGCAATCACTCAAAATAAAAAAAAGTTTAAGGGAAAGAGGTCTGATACTCCTCCATAGCCAGTCCCAGCCCCATAACACAACTATAAGAGGAAACTTGATTAAATTGACAGGCATAAAATGTGAAATGAACAGAAGGGAAAGTGTCTTAAAAGTTTTACATTATCAGTCCATGGATTGCAATGCCACAAGAAATTGTTGAGGAAAAGAATTTAACAGGATTTTAAGAAGGTTGAGTTATTTGTATTGACAAGTAAAACTTTTGTGCCTACATGAAGTTAAGTCAAGAACGTAAGGAACTTTAACCCTTCAAGGAGAAGTAAGCTGTGGGTAGAGGATTGCAGAGAGGCATCAGGACGCCTGAAGCCATGTGGAACTCTGCCTTTCTTTGAACTTCAGAGATGGCAGATACCAGACTGCCTGTTCGGGCAAGCTTCACATTTATAGCAGCTGATGAGGAAGGAAGAAGGAGAGAGGAGGGCACTATGGCCTTTTGTTCACATTTTGACTGCAATCAGGACAATACGTAGGACCCATGCGAGTTCTTCCTAAAGACATCAAAACTCCAGAGATTTAATACACGTGCACCAAAACTCATTGGACTTTGGGTGCTTGCCTATAAAAGCTAGATACCTGCTAACCACACTGCTGTCCCTCCCTGCTGCTTCCTCAAGGTATGATCATATATGTTCAGCTAAGGCCCTGCTACAGTGCTCTACTACAGACTATGAAGACTAGACACCTAGACTTTTCTTTTTTTTTCAAATTATCTGCAATTTTGTCATGTCACACAAAAAAGAGAAGAGACTGATCCAAGTATTGCAGTGTCTCTCATTCCATTAATCCAAATGAAGATACAATGAACAGATGTGCAACATATTATTAATACAAATCATATGATACTTGCATTGGACACTTTCAATACAAAAACATTCATAATGCAACAACATTATTGTTGCTAGAAGGAATGTGACTCATTGAGTTGCAATGCTTGGGGTTTTTTTAAACCAGATGAAACTAAGTACATTACCAAGCTTAAAAATCCTGCTAGGCAATGTGGAGTATACCATTAGCTACCTAAATACCTTATTACCTTATGTGTTGTTCTGGTTCTCAAGAGGTATTTAAATGTCTAATTCCCAGTGACTTTGTTAGGATCAAAGGTTCCTACATACCTGTGAAAGTTCAGGTTTCCTGTAGAGCAAGGATAATATTTTCAAGTCCAATAGGCATACTTACTGCATACACCCTCTTCCATATCTCAAAATGGAATTTGTATTTCTCATGTTTGCTATAAACTTATGTGTGGATTTAACTCCAGTGAAATCAGCAAGGCCTAAACTCAGACTTAAGGTTAAGCACACACTAATTGATTCTGAATGAGAAGAGAGTATTGAGTTATAGCATTATGGAGGGACAACTACCTCGGCAGTACGAGCCAACTGTTTTGTGGGTTTTCTTTTGGGTTTCTAAATTGCTTGGTGCATTGTCAAAATATCCCTTTTAAGAGCTCTGGAGAAGCATATTTCCCTCATTTTTCAAGAGATTGCTTTCATCAGTTCCTGCAGAGTTTCCCTAACTAAATCAGTGCCTCATTTTAATCCATTTGACACAATAATGCTCTGCAGCTGCACACAAAAGGCACGGATGAACAGAGCAGTGAATTAACAGGCCTCTGAAAACTTTCCAACTAAAATTCTTGTTAGATTTTCTCAGTTACAAAAAAAAAGGTTAAAAAATTCCCCGAACCCTAATAGAATATCCGTCAGTGCTACATCATGCATTTAAAATTCAGATACAAACATGTTTTGTTTTTTTAACCATTCTGACTTTCTCAAAATTATTTAATTGATATTTAACCCTTCTGGTACACATTTAAAGGGATAAATTTATAAGACTTTGCACATTTCTGAATGACGGGGGAACAGCCCTATTAACGCTTATCTTCACACCTACTTGCTATCAGAAAAAAGGATTTTGTCACCTTAAACAATTAGAATTCACCTTAAAATGTAAGCCTGTGCCCAGGTTGAGGTTCCAACTGAAACAATATTCCTATACTTAAATATCCCCTTTTTTATCACTTGAAAGATAATATTTCTGACCTGAACCCATCTGCTGCTGTTTGTATGCTGCTAGATATCTCCCAAGCCACTTCCCAGTAATGCCTGATTTCTAAGTCCTTCAGGGTGAACAATGCTGTGGTACATCTGTATTATAGTAAGAAACTAAATTTTATTCAATTTGGTTAAGGAATCATTTGAGGAATTTTTTTTCCTATAAAAAATATATTTTAAATTAAATGTAAACTTGCACTAATAATATTTTTAATCAAATTATATCAGGCTTATGGCAAAACCCTCATGCATTTCAATTGTAATTGGCTATGAAAGTAACCTAAATTGCTTTTGGTTAAGACTTGTGGAGGAAAAACATGACTTCCTAGCGATTTCTAAATTTGCTCTTGATCTAATAAGGGAAGTAAAAAAGAAATAAAAGCCAAGAGAATATAAAATGTATCCATTAATTCTGCGCATGTGGTTGCCTCACTGGAAGGAGGAATAACCTGAGAGATGCATGTTAGATTATGCACAAACTTGCCAGATATCATGATGGGTGTAACATACAAGCCCATGTAAAAAACTTTGCCACTCTTGCAGAAAGCTGCAGCACTTTAATGCAATGTGCTAAATGAAATTTTATGCCCAGAAGATTCAGTTAACATCTGAGCAATGTACTCTCAGCAATATTTAAAACTCAATGTGAAAGTCTGCAGCTGGCAGCTATTTTCCACTCACCAAATGTATTTCCCTTTTCCACATTTTAGGTGAATTTTTGCTAGACTCTCTACTGTGGTAGGTCACAGCATATGAATCTCTTGCCTTTCCTGACTTTTCCCTCCGGCTCCTCCTCCAGTTTTAGACAAACAGCTGCAGCTATCCACTGGCAACCTTCTCTCATTCCTCTGTCAGATAACTCCTGCTTTGGCAGCTTTTTTTTCCCAGGTACTGCTTGAATTCAGGAGCCTCTGCAATGCAATGTAAAACAGAAATAGGGCAATATCTGTTGCATATAATATGGAGGTATCACACAGTTTTGCACAGGCAGTATTACTGTTATTCTTGCTCCTTTAATGTGTAGTTTTATTCCTATCTACTTTGGTCATTTGTCTTCTGCTACAGAATAAAAGGTTATGAGGGCATATATTCTCTCTATTTCCTTGCATATAAAATCTCAATTGTCTTCCAGTGTTCAGAGGGGAAAATTTGTGCCCTACAAGGTCTGGGGACGAATGCTTACCAGTTCCTAAAATCCATGCCTACCTATCCTGGAAGGGTTAATTTAGGCCTTCATTTTGCAAAAGTATGTAAACAGTAATTTGGGATCTGTCAGATAAGTGTTAAAAACGTGATATCCCAGCTTCTTTGAATGGATATTAAACTTCTCATGAGATAATAGCTAAGAATGAGGATTCATCCTGGTGTTCTGTTCAGCTGCAAAACTGTCCAGCAACTTAGCAACTCAGCAACTGATGTATGTCAGAGTTGCCAACACATTTTCTGCCAAGCAGAATTCACTGATGCATTCACTTGTTAATGAGGATATCCAAGTGTTCCATGTATAGCCTGAGCATATTTATACTCTTTGGGTTGGAAGATGTTAGCTAAGTGTGCAAGATTTGTGATGACAGTAGCATTATGCCTTTGAAATTCCTGTTTAGTTTTCCATTTTCAAAGGAAATGGATTCATTCAAATAAATGGATTATAAGGCTGGGATTTTCAGAAGCACTTAGCACTGGCCTGTATCAGCTATCTGAATTCCGGGAGGAGTCTCCTACTGACATCAGTGGCGGCAGATTCATGGCAATGATGAGCAGTTTGAAAGATCCCATGTACACACAAATTTATTTAAATTCATTATACAATTTTAACTGAAGGTGCTCATAGCAGAAATTCTCAGCACCCACAACTGGGACCAGCTTCTTTACAGAATGTAGTCCTTGCCTAGATAAATCAATTTGCTTTAATAATAATTGCTAGGGCTGCTGGAGTACCCAGACCTCCTTCTGACACAAAGCCCTACAGACACTGCCTGAGCCCCTGTTAAAGATATAACTCCCAGCTTCAGTGGCTCAGAACTGGACCAAGAAAAAAGACAGTGTGTGACTCCAAGAGAGACAAAGCCTGGCTGAAAACAAATCTGTCAAACTTGCAGAGAACCTCAACACCTGCTGGCTTCTGTTCATTGAGGCAAGCTGAAACAGGGCTGTGGTGCAACTACCTGAGTAACTGAATAGAGATGTAAGCACATGTCACTGGTTTTGTGTGCAATGGTACAGAATTATTACATTTCTTTGTCGCAGAGATATGAGGAAACAATTCTGCACCCATCACAAGCCATTAAAAACAATATGTTGCATACTTCTAAGATATCATTGAGCACTTTAATTAGAATGCTTTTATTTCTTAATTAATTTTTCTTTTTATTTTATCTAAGCAAATTTTCTTCATCAGAGTCTGCATACAGAACATGCAACATTTGAATTTCTAAAGGAAACTAGTCTTGCTGATAAAAGTCCACCTGAATAACAGTTTCACAGCAAGAAAATATCTGCAAATTCTTCCCTATACACAGGGATGTTCAGTCTTTTCAAACCTTAGTATGAAAACTCTCTTTAAACTTTCACCACTTCGCCTATTCCTAGAACTTAAAAAAAAATTCTGAGTAAAGAAAGTTACTAAAATAAAAGTCTGAGTGTGCAATAAAAGAAAAGAAAAAAAAAAAAAAAACAACACAAAATATGTCACTGGGGAATTTCTCAGCAGAAAGGTTTGTTATAAAAATCTAAACTTAGAGAAACCAGTTCCTGGCTATATCCTCATTCGAAGGATAACACACCTGCATTTTCATGTTCCTCCTTGGGCTCTGGTGAAACACTTTGCCCAGCTCCAGAAATGTGTTGAATATCTCCATTTTCACTTTCATTCAGTAGCAGGATAAGTAGCAGCAGGGGAAGAGAGCATTGGCAAAAAGCGCAGGGATCTCAGTGATCCCTGTAAGAGGTCTCCAGTCAAGGCCTACAGGTGTCCTGGCCTAGCTGAATCATTGGTGCAGTTTTCATGTCCTACACCCTTAGTGCAGTCTTTATGTCCTACATCCTCACCTGTTACCAGATGCCTCTGTGGTACATCCCACATTACTAGTGGAATACAGCCAATGCAAGGTAACTACAGCAGATAATGGCATTGCACGATTTCCAGCCGTTGTTCCAGAACATACATTGTTCCAGACCAAACCAAGCTCTTCTTCAACAGAAACAGTCCTTATTAACTTGATGACATGTGCACATAAAAGTTCTGGATTTCTAAAAAACTCCCCCATAAGCTGAATAATAACCATCTGGTGCAGCAATTTTTAAAAAGTACAGTTATGCCAGAATTTTTCTTGGCAAGGTTTTAGTCAAATTGGAGACGGCAAACCCACAAACAACAGTCTCCTTCACTCTGCAAGCCTGATCCATCCATCCACAGAAGTCATTGCTCCTGTGCTTTGGAGGAGCCTGGTGACCTGTAGGGAAAAAAGCACCACAGCATATAATTGTTTTGTTAAAAATCATACTTACTGGGGAGCAGAAAAATTTCGCAGATGCTTGTGTTTCTAGCATGTCTCAGCTCTCACTTTTTGATTCTGCAGGCTTCTCGATGTTCTATATGTTTTGTGTGTGTGAGTGTGTAGCTGTAATTGCCAAGGATTCTCCAAGCTTTATTTCAATTTTGAAATCTTTTCAAAATTTTCAAATTTTTACCCAGTGAGTTTCTAGGCGAATATCAACTATTCAGATTTAGAATTAGGATGTTTATATACAAAGAGTTTCTTTGACAGGGTTTCTTTCACAGTCCGATTAGAAAAAGCGTCTTTGTGATGCAGCTTGGATCATGCTCTAGCTGTTAGAAAAGATGCAGTGACTCTACAAAATGTGTACTGATACCTAGGCCTTGTGCTATCAAAATAGCCTTTGGACAGTTCACATGTAGACTATTCTCACTCCTTTCCCAGGACAAAGTCTTTTATAGGGAATATTATATAGTTACAGTCGCAAAGATGTTCATATGCTCCCAGACCAACTTTGAGAGTGAAATTATAGCATATTTAGGAGTTATTAAGCCCACCAGAGCTGTTCCTACACCTACACAGGTGAATCTTTGGGAGTTTTTCTGCTATTACTTGCTATAGAGCTAGAATTGGAATGCTGTGTTCCTTAATCTGAATGAACAATGCCTGTTTTTATACTATAACGTCAGTGTCATTAGACTGCTGCCTGAAACCTGGATCCGTGCAGGAACTGGAACTGTGCTGCATTCATTCCACACCATGAACAGGACTCCTCTAGTTAGGATGGACTGGGGGTTAGAGCACTCATCCATCTTCAGTTCAGCTCCTCCCTTTCCAGCCAGTGTTTACACTACCACTGGTGAATGATGGGAAGGCAGGTAGATGAAAGCAATGGCCAGTCTTCTGTAACTGGCAACATTCAACAAATACAACTCTTAGAAAAGATGTTGTGCTTGGATGAAAGGTCAAGCCCTTGCTATCTCTTTTTCTTGATTATCAAATTGCCAGAGTTTGCATTTTGAGGATTTTAATCTCTTCCTTACACAAGGGAAACAATATTTCATTTAAGATGGAGGCCCTTCTTCAACACCTCTTCCACAGCAGGGTGTTGATTTCAATACTGCATGTCAGTAATAATCAATCCAGTTTTATTTCAAGGTTAGCTAAAGAAATTTTATTGCATTTGAGTAGAGAATTACTGTTAGAGAGCAGAAACAGCATGTCTATTCAAAGCAAAAGTGCTTTGGCCTCTGGAGTTAACGGAGAGTCCTCAGCAATCTGTGACAGATATTGCTAATCCTTTGCCTAAGATTAAAAGAATGCAGAAATAATTTGACACCTAAATCGGGAAATGGGGTTGACCTTCCCTTTTTTGCTCAACTTTGGGAGATGTCTGCTCTGAGCAACCGGATTTAAAGTTTCTCTTAGTATTTAAGTTATATTAAAAAATTGCAAGTAATTATTAAGCATTTTCAGCAAATCAAATTAATTGGGTCCTGACCTTATTTCCCTCATGCAGAAGCTTAAGAAAGCTCTATTCAAACAGTCAGGGGCACAACCTGTTGAATTTGTACTCCTGGATATCAGTCTGAATTTCTGCTCAACCCCATCCACCTTGTTTGCGCTTAGGTACAGTGACTATTTCTGAGAGTGAAAGCAGAGAAACTTTTGTTTCAATGCTTTATCTGAATCCAGACAACAAAACCACCTTCAATTTGTATTTTGTAAGTGCCACTACTTCCCAGTTCTGCCTCCACAACCACATCAGCATGGTGTCAGAAGGGAAGATTTTTCCCTGTAATGGACCATCTGACAGACTTATCACGAAACTCCAAGCACATCGTTAACATTTTGTACCAGAGAAGCCTTGACAGTGCCTGTGCTCATTCATCTTTTTCCTTCACCCCATACCCAATTTATCACACTGAATACTCATTCCACTGGGCTGCTAGTTCCTGATGAAAAACAGGGACAGCCCAGGTTGCTTCAGGAATATGTCTTAAATCCATTTCTTACTTGAATGAGGAAAGGGTTGTTTTGTTTGAAGAACTAACAAGTGAGGGAACATTCCAGACATTCTAAAAGAAGTTACCAGTCTTTGGTTATGCAAGCGAGAGCACCCCAGTGAAATCAAGAGATCATCCTTGCTATTTATCGTTGGCATCCCTGGTGGAGTGATACTTATATTTTTACAAATATCTAATGTGACAAAGATTTTCAGAGAGAGATTTACTGGGACTGATTGCAGAACAGGGTAGGAACACTGTAATACTACAACTTTTCTTACTCCTTCTCCATAATACAGCTGTGTTTTCAATGTTAAGTGGAGGCAAGAGTTACCAACAGAGCACCTGTCTTGCTAAATATGAAAGCCCCAAGTGGTTGATGGCCTTTTGTATCGTATTATTAACTTCTGTGTTTGCCTACTGTAAGTCTTAAGGGTAAAAACCTACTAAATATTCAGCACTTAATGTGAAATTAGAGTGGGGGAAAAAAAAAAGTGTTTGATTAAAAAATTTTCTGTTTTCTTCAAATATGTTTGGGGGAAGTGCTGAAGCACTAGACCTCCATATGACAAGATGATTTGGGACTTGGTTTGAGTAATGAATTTATTAATGTAATAAAGTAATGAATATTTATGAAAAAGATTTAACCTAATTTTTTTTTTTTTGCTAGTAGTAGTAGTCATGGTAGTAACAGTATTTCACTGTTTTGGTTTGTTCTTGTTCTGCTTTGGCTTGAAGTCAGTTGCATTCCTTTCTTAGTCTAAGCCCAAATCAGACATTTTCTACGTAAGTAGTACAGTCTACTTTCCTTCCTGCACTGATATCTTCCTCCTCTTCACATGCATATCAGTTATTCCATAGACAGAAAAGAACTTGTGTCCCAGAAAAAAATGAAAGAATTGTATATGTGAGATAATAGTAATCATCCTTCTAATATTATAATAATATTTGGAGAAACTCCCATAACACTGGATGACTTCTAAATCAATATGTTATTTTTCTTAATAAGAGCTTTTATAAACCACTGTTCAGTCGTTATCAAAATCTGAGTACGTGTGCATGCTGTAAATTTGATCTGCTACAAAAATGTTAGCTTTTATTGACTGATAGACTACATGATGGAAAAATGTAATTCTTTGCATTAGAAAAATTATTCTGCAAACTGAAGCAGTTATGACACTTCTCCACAGTTTTAGTTTTGGCTTTGGCAATTCACTCATCAGAAAAATCTCTGAGATAGGAGCTTAAAAACTATTCAGTTTGTTATACCGATCCTGTAAAACTTGTATCATATAGTTTGTTTAGCATTAGTAGCTAAATTGGCTGGAGCCTTAAGCTGCAAGCTGTGAACTCACACCTAGATTTGCTGAACTTTTATGTAGTTAGGTAAAAGAAGGCCTCAGAACCAGTTCAATATGGCAACAGTTGTATGACGAAACACATACCATGCCAGAAGACAAGGAAGCTGCAATCATCAGCAGAAGCCACAACCTTAGAGATAAGAAAAGAAACAGCCCACCCAGAGGCAATGAAAGGACCAAAGGAAGAAAGGGAAGACCACAGACACTAATATTACTATTGGTTCAAACTCTCATGTAAAGGGTGGGGAACTTTAGCTGTTAGGGTATAAATTCCCAGGGATTTCTTTTTTCAGGTTCCCCATTTGGAGGTATCCAGCTTGAGCTGTAGTGACAATAAAAGAGAACTTTGTAGAAAAATTTTCTTTTCGGATTATGTAATCAGCAGAAACCAAGAGCCAAACCCTGATATGGTGACTGGCATGATTTCCACAACAAAACAAAGTTTCAAACACTCCTTCAAAAGTTGGCTGGACCACTGAGCTTCATTAGAGAAGTAATTGCTCTGTGGTTCAGATGGAAGAATTGCAATATGGTAGAGATGCAGCACTGGAGACATGACACTTAAATCAGGTTTCTTAAATATGTACATTTAGTGTACTTAATTGACTGTAAAATAATTATTCTGTGGTGTATAATTATCCTATGGCAAGGAGCAAGACTTCTACACATTTCAAAGCCAAATGTTTACAGGCCCGGAACTAAGATATTATTCCCTCCTCAAATATACAGTAAAACACCAAAAGTGCTTTATCTCCACAGTGAGGTCTTGGAATCACACTTAGAAATGATGCTCTTTCATTTAAAAAATGTGCTCTTTTTGTTTTCTTCCTCCCATTTTCTACTCTCCCTCACGTTGTTTTAATTTAGCAATACAGATGGAAGTATACTTCAAACCATGGGTAGGAATGAAGGTTAAAATCCCCATATGGCATCAGTGACTTCAGCTAGATCAGAATATCTAAAGCTAGTCAAGTGAGAATTTCAGCTGGTCAGAGAAGTAGGCACCTCCTTGAGCTGGATGGTGAAGGTGGATGATGCGGCAGTGTCCCTTTGAACATTGATCTGTGAACTGACCAGTGTTAAAGCCTGCATGCAATGAAGATAGGAAAGAAATCTGCTTTCCTCTTATCCAAGAGTTTTAGCCTAACAGCAGGGCGGAGTGGAGGGTAGGTTGCAGTGTGAGGGTGTGCTTCTTCCCCGAGTGAGAAAAGCCAGTGGGGAGCACCAAGCACAGTTATATTTCAAAAAGAATCTGATTTTCACATCTCCCCATCTAAGATTGCTGGTTTACATTCACAAGTATCAACAACACGTAGCAGAGTTTATTCACTGATAGATGTTGCCATATTGACCTCTATAAAAGGTTCATCAGGCCTGGTTTCCTCTATCTGGATGCTTAGGGAGGAGTACAGGTTGTTGAACAACAGTCATATTTTCAACTTGCTTTCAAGAAACAACAGGCCTACGCCTTTCCAGCTGGAAATATTTCATTGCCTCCGACAGTGTTTCCCAGCAGTCACTAAGGACCACATAATGCTTACTCCTGAAAGCTTTTTTGGTGTGATTTGGAAAAAAGGCCCACCTTGCAACTAGCTAGCTTCATGTTCTGCCCATCGGGGGAAAGGGAATCCATGGAATTAAGGCTACCTCTGCTTATGATGGGTACATGGGAATCTGCATGCTATTACCCTGTTAAGAAGAGAAAATTAGCAGATAGGGCTGTGAGAACTGCAGATGGGGCTGTGTTCTAGGTTAGTATTATGATGAAGATCTAGTACCTCTTTCTTTGCACTCCTGAAAAGCTTGGGATGCATCACTATATTAGATGCAGTATTTTTCTGGGATACTCTGCAAAAGAGTGTCATCAGGATGGGAACAACTGTCTATCGTCAGCATCGGAATCAGAATTTTTGCTAAGTCCCATGTCTGGATCTGCACTCAGCTACCACATTGTTCTTCTAGGTGGATCATTGCTGAATGACAGACTGTGTCTTGCCTGAAAAAAATGTTTTGGGGTTTTTTTAACAGGAATGTGTTCTCACAAAATTGACAATTAATCCAAATATTGTTATCAAGATGGAGTGTTGAGCTCTGAACCAGAGAAAGCATCTGTCCCTTGCCCATGGAGCTAGATGTAGAATTGGTGAAAACTCTCTAATGCCCCTTAGGAACAGAAACATCTGGAACTCCACTAACAATGAGATGAGATAACTGCAATATTAACAACCCTTTCAAATAGACAAGAATTGTCATAGGAGAGGAAAAACTGATTTATTCTTTTGATTAATAATAAATCATGTTGTCCTTTCAGTAGACATCTTTTATGCTTAATATTTGTCACATATCTTAGATAATAGAATACCCCAAATATAGCCCATTAGCTTTAAACACTGGAGGACATTAGCAGAATAGGCTTTTGTATGTGAAGAAAAAATTGGAGACAGATTTGATAAATTATTGGTCATGGAGAACTTGAGCATCCCATCTTCTCCATTCTCAAATGCAATAAATTTTTTAAGATCAGAGTGTATGTCAAATGGAGTTCATAAAGTGGAAAATGACACTATTTACTTTCATCAAATAAAATGCTGACAAAATTTATGGCTCTGCATCTCAGACATCTGTCTGAATGCTACTGTTGTTTTGTGTAACACTTTAGCAACCCAAACTAATAGGGCAATAATCCAAGTTAGGCCAGCAGAAGATTTTAAAAAATATAAATTAAAAAATCAAAAATTCATAAATTGAAGCAATACTCTAAGTTTTTGGCTTCTGTGTAAGGGAAAATGGTGTGACTTTACCTGATTAGAAGAAACGGAAATGTCTTCTAAAGTCAGCTGAGAAACCTGACCTGTGTCACAATCATGATATACCTTGGAGTGAGGTATGATGACTTAAACCATCTTAACATGTGAATATCCACATGTAATGGCAATAAAAATAGTCCTGTTTCAGTTTTGCCAACATGATATTTTATTGCACAGGATCGGCTGGATTTCTTTAGTATTGATCCAGAAAACACTAGAACAGTAACATGTACTGTATCCCTGTTTCAGCTACATTGAGGCAAATTTGGCCTATTGAGTCCCCAGTCTCATCTTTCCGACTAAAACAACCATTAATATTGTGATAATACAGAGAATCATCTTGATCCGCCACAAAACTTTTCTTTTTTTTCTTTTTTTACTTTTTTTTTCTTTTTTTTCCTTTTTTTCTTTTTTTCTTTTTTTTCTTTTTTTGGGGAGTGTTTTTTCCCTTCTGCACAGTGATGACATTTGGCATTTACCATGATTTTCCCTTAGTCTTTCAAATTCTGTTATATTTATCCATGTCCATTACCATTCATTAAAAAAGATCGATTTTAACAGAGTAACATCCACAAATGCCCCTGGTTACTCGAGAAAGCATCCAGGTTCATCAGATGTGGTATCCAGTGTCATCATCAGTCCTCTAGGCCTTAGAGACTACTGTCGGAAAGTGCTCACAGCAAAGTGCAGTATTTGTAGGTATGGATTATTGTCCCCTAGCTTCTTTTTAAGGATGTCAAAAACTTTTATTCTTTTATCTCTGGGGCCTGGAAATGGATATGTCTACCGCAGGTATGCTTTGGAATGAAGCTTGGATGCTCTTGGTAATAGTAAAAACTATTGAAATAACTCTCTTGTAAATGGACTGATGCACAGTGGTGTCTTTTATATTCTGCATCGGTCCACAGATGTCCTTAATACAAATACTTTGATTGGGACAATCCAGCACAAATACAGATTCTACCCCAGGTGTAAGATGAATGTAATTGTGGGCAATATTCTGATTTGCCTTGATAGATGCAACACTTTGGTGAAACATCAGTAGAAGTCTCAGTTAAAAATCTCTGCCCTGTATCAGAGGGACAACTTAAAAATATGGTCATCCATACTTGTGAGGAGTTCATCTACAAAGATAGTCAACACTCTTTGATGTTTGCTCTACAAAGTAACACACTGAGCAGCTGAAAATCCTTAAAGGGCTAAATGGTGACTTGGATGTTGCTTTTCCTTCCTTACTCTCTGACTGTAGCTCCCATTTCTTTCCTTCAGTCTGTAGTCAGAGCATCCACCCATTATGTGAGCAAAAGGCACCAGGCTGGGTTCTGTGACCTGGCTTCCCCTCCAGTAATGTATATTGAATTGCTACAGGCCCAGAAATGAACCACCACTTGGCCAAGAGACAACAGAAGGGACACAGAGCAACTCGCACAAATGCAATAACTTTTAGTATAGAGCCTCCAGCAGCAATAGCTTCCCTTTATGTTAAACAGGAATCAAAGCCAGTTAGGAAAAACATTTTTTTTTTCCTTCCTCTTAAAACAATTTGGAGTGAGGCCCATTTTCTTTTTCCATTCTCTAGCTAGGAATTCTCAGTTAACATTCTAGCTAGAGGAAATACAGTACCTGCGCTTCCTACTGCTGAAGAGTCTGGGCAGAGATGAGCCACCAGCTCCACCCACAAACAAACACACAAACTCACCTTTAAGCTCCCTCTTTAATTTGAGTGGTAATCAGCGTGGGTAGCTCCTGTCTGATAATTTTATGGCACTGAGATGTTGTTAGCCAGATTTCTCCCATTTCAAGACACTTTATAGAGTTGTGTGATGACAGGGAGAAGGATTGCAGCCAATCATGAGCCAGAGAGTGCATAACATAGTCTCTAAAAGGAGTCTGACACTTATCGGCAACGCAACAGGGTGCAGAATCTCAACTGTGAGCAAACAAGGTTGGTTCCAGAAAATATGGGCCTGTGTGATCAAACAGCTTACACATTACACCAAACAGAATGCTGCCATTAATATTTATACACTGAAACTTGAGATCTGTGACTCAAGGAAGGACAGCCATGGTTTATAATAAATAACTGAGAAGTGCTGTTTATAGCTCTACAAAAGAACAGTAAATGAAATGTCTTCTTTTCATTCATGATCTTCTAAAATAAATAACTGTACTTAAGAACGTATATCCTACAAGCCTGTAAATGCTTTGTAAATGCTACATGCAGTAAGGATTTTCTTTTTTATCTTGGGACCAAAATTCATCTCTTTGTTGATGAACCTTCTCAGCAGCACCAGAAACTGAGACAGGGAAAAACTTAGAACTTAATTTATCAGATTATAACCATAAGAAGAAATTCAAGACACAGGGAGCTATTAGCTTGGCCTGTCCATGCACTGTCACAATGTGCTTCATGCCCTTACTTCAGTAACTGACAGGAGTGTTTAATGTAAGCTCTCATTTCTCAAAACAAAAGCCATCCATGCTGAAATCATTATGTCTTTTGCCTTGTGAAATCACTTGCACAGTAGAGGAAGCTGAGAATGCTGTCACAGGTGGGTACAACACCACTTGCTCAACTGATGCTTGTCCTCATCCACAAAGCTCATCAAAAGACTATGGATCAGAATTTTCCTTCTCCTTGTAAGTCCAGTGTGTTTCCATCACAAAATGTGGAACTGAACCTTTTCATCTTATTAGTAGACTTGCAGGAAATTAGTTTTGCAATTATTAGATGTTTCAGATTCACTCTGACATTTAATCAACTACAAACTCAGCTTATTGCTTGATAAGCTCAAGTGCCATGAACATTATGCCTTACATAGCACATGTCATTGTTTTATGATTTCATTAGTTACTGTTAAAAGAAATCATCTTATTGTATTTATGCTTGTCTAGATTTTCTATTTGCTGTAATTAGCAGATAAAAAACAGGTATAGAGTATTAGCAGAAATCAAGCGTATATAATTTCATCCATTCTAACAATTTACAAATAAAGACATTTTTCTAGTATAACGAAAGGGTAAGAATGGGTTTGGAGAAAATTAGCTCTGACATTATCTTAGAGCACAAAGGTGGAGGCAAAGCAAAGAGCATTCTGGTGTGTTTTTTTTAAAAAGCACAGCACAGCAACTGTTCAGAAGCACAACGTGTTGGCACCCGCTACATTTCTCAAATTCCCAGGAAGTTGTGCAAAATGGAGATACCCTGCTCTTGTTTCAGTGACGGAACACAGTAGGTGGGATTCTTTGCAGCGCTTGATCTGGTTCTATCTGAAACTACTCCAGCCAACGTCAGGAAAGGGGGCAGGTTTCGACAGTCTTGTCCATCAAGGTGTCTGTGTTTGCTGCTACCTCAAGAGTCTGTACAGCTTGCAATAAAATGGTCACACTCACCGTGCATAGTAAAGTTGAGAAAGGAAATACTGGATTTTCTTTCTTTATTATGAAGTTGGTATAACATACATTAGAAGAGACAGATTATATCTCCTTTACAATAGTTCCTAAATACTGTACTTAGATATAACTGCAACTTAGCCCATCTGGCCAAAGTGGAGCACAGACTTCTTGTTCTGCTTAACACAGTGGTCCTCTGTACTGCAGCCACTGGGGAATCTATGGTCTATCTGCTGGCCTTGCAGAAGGCCATTTAAAATAAGCTGGTTTTCAGTAAACTCAAATCATGTAACAGTGTCCCCCATCTCCTTTGGAAAATCTACAGGTAATGAAACTCAGAGATGTATGAAAACCAATTCAGTATGGGCCTCTTCCAGAATTGCTATCCCTAGAAACTGATAAAACCAGAAGTGTTTTCTGGATTATGACAGTGTGGAGGATGCCTTAAACTTGCTGCTAGTGCAATGCATTAATAATGTTCAAGATATCAATTCAGCAAATATACATTGAGACTTGAAGGATGTAGATGTATTCTTCATCACCAAAGTCTGAAAATACAGCTGGGCAAATTCTTTTCAGAAGATAATAAGCTCAAAAATGTGATTTCATGAATTTTTGGGCTGAAGTTGACAAAATGTTTTGAGTAAAAAATTGTAGGCTGGAACATCAAAGCATTTCAATGTTTTCTAAAGTGGAGTTTTCCACTTTTTATTTGGGAGTGTTGTTCACAATTCAAAATGGGAAAAAAAAAATCAACAATCTGAAGCCCTAGGAGAACTCATCTACTTTAAGGCTTGCCAACATGTTGCAAATACACTCCACTCTTTCCCATTGGATTTTTGGTTTAATAACAGTTTGTTTTCTCTCTGCCCAAACCAACGCTTTTGTTTTTATTTCATCACTGCCACCGTCACCGCATTTTTTTGCTCCCTGTTCTCTTTTTTTTGTTCATTTCCACTGTCTTCATGTTGCAACCAGGACATAACAGAGTTTCAAAACCTCTCAAGTCACAAATGAAAGTCAAATATGCTGATGCTAATGTTAATAATTTTGAGATGTTTGCAGGCAGGATTAAAATACAGCAACTCCTTTGATGAAAGAAATAAAAGGCTGATCAATCCCACAGCCAAGCTTATTCACCACCAGCTTTTTTGTAGGGGAAGTGATTTTTACTTAGCAATATTCTCTTGCACAGGCAGGCTGAGGACATTCATTGCACTGATTTTCTCTCTGTCCCTTTCCTCCCCCGGCTTCCTCCCAGCTGATATCACAGTTCATGGCTGGCTGCAGTGGCTGCATTCTCATAAATCCACATTTTTCACTCTCTGTCCACCTATTGGAGTTGCTTCTGCAGTCACAGTTGAGTTATTAATTAGAGTCATCTAGGGAGACACAACTCATTGCCGCTCCCTGTTCTGCGAATTCACTGGAGAATAACATCCCTAACCAGATCTTCCAGAACGTACATACATAGAAATGCCTTGAACAGTACTTCTTGCATACGTTTTTCTCTCCCACGGGCATGCTGTTGACCTTCAAGATCTAGATTATTTACCTCATTTCAGACTAGTTCTGCAGGCTATTTGTTTTACTGTGTAGGAGAATGCAGTCTGAGCCATCATTGTAGATCTTTTTTTTTCTTCCAAACAGGAAAAAATCAGACTGAGGTTTTTTCAGAGCTTAATGAAATACATTAAAATAATCTTTAAATAAACACATTTAAAGACTGTGTAAAAAGAAAAAAAAGAAAAAATAACAGAGAGTACATTAATTGAAATATTCTAATTTCAAATTTAGTACTTTTGCAGATGTAGACAATCCATATAGTGATAAAACTAGTCAACTTATTAACCACATTGTAATTATCAAGGAACACATGGTTAAAAGTACAAAATTCCTTACAGTTTCTGTTGTATTCCAGACTATATTTATTTCTATTTTTTTAATTTAAGAACTAATACTGAGCTTATTAATTCTTACCAAATAAACTGCATATGAATAAAGGGAAGATATGCAGTACAACATAAAGATCTAGTGTTCAGTCATTCTAAACATGCAGTATCTCTTCTCTGGTCTTTCAAGCAATTGTTTTAATTGGTGGTTCAATGAGAGTGTCAAGGTCCTGTATAGGAAGCAATGCCATGGAAAGTACTGATGTGCCTGATGCAATGCACCTCTTTGTCATATAGCCTTTTTCTGTAATGAATTGATACTTATGTTGTGCTGCTTATGTGCTGGCATATGTTTTCTGTGCTTTCATTGTCTGACATGATTCAGATTTCCTGGAGTATCCATTGGAGCTGGACAACCAGATCATAGAAACAAGTTTCAGCAAGGCACTCTGCAAAAGATTCTCAGAGATTCTACCACAACTGTAAGTGATTGTGAAAACTTCTAACCCCCACATTGGCTACAGCTTCTCTACTTGACTACACAGGTCTCTTGAGTCTCAGCAGCTGCATGGTCACAGCAGGCTTATTCTTCACCCATCTGGTTTTGGAAAACACTTTGATTAGCAAATACTTGCTTGTGCAGGTATTCAGAGAAATCAGGTATCTGTAAACTGTAAATATCACTGCAACCAATGGCCCATGAATACAGGAGCAACACCTTTCTGCCTTCTTGCTCTAGATTTCCTTTGACATTAAATAGAGTAAATCTTATCAATACCCTCAGAAGCTACCAGTGGCAAAGCCACAGGCTTCAAACCAGAAAATATTTCCAGACTAGTGTCATTTACACAACTTCACCAAAGGCTTCTTCTGCTGATTAGCTAGTTTATTACTCAAACTAGTCATTTAATAGCCTACAAAAGTCTGTGATAAAATGCTTTCCTCGCAATTATTGTAATTAGGCATACCTGTCATTTTAAATCTGATTACTCATGCATCTCCAGAGATTTCATCATTCAAGGTAGATCACCAAGTAGCTGGCTGAGTTAATTATTTGAATAATCTACAGTTCAGACACTTAATGTTATACCTACATATTCCCTTGTGTGCCTGAATTTTCTGCTCAGGTCTGCAGAAGTTTGGCAACACTAAAGGGAGCCTTTGCTGTCGGTTGTAATAGTACAAGATAAGAGCACTGTTAATCCATTGCTGCTATGGATTCTTCTGTCCCCAGATAAAATGGGTTGGCAGGAAGACTGTGGATCTGGGCAGTCAGGTCAAGTTATGAAACCAAGAGATGAGAAGGTGAGGCTCGATAAAGTTGAACAATTAAGTTTAATCTCGACTTGACACTTTTAGAACTGTGTGTTTCTGGCTAGATATCAGGTGCCCACCAAACCCACTCTTTTATTCTCCCTCTTCAACTAGACAGGGGAGAGAAATGTACCAAAGGGTTCGTGAATCAGGATAAGGACATCTGTCGGACACAGGGAAAGCTGCTGGCAACTCCGCTCAGAACCCACACCTACAGAAACCTTGCCATGGAAACCCGATAAACACTGAAAATAAAAGGATTCTGTGTCTCAGTTGCAGATCCTACAAACTCTTCAGGTCCGATATCCCTTCAGGTTTCAAGTGGGAATTTGTCAGTGTAGTGGTAGAATCTGGAATTAAAATGTACTCAGAATCGTATAAAAGCAAACACCTAAAGCACTTAATGGAGCTCAGAAAGACTATCACAGTAAGTCTCTTGTTTAATAGTCTCCACTCTAATACCTCCTTTTAGGGAGAAGCACTAATGATCTAAACCAGTTAACCTAATAAATATATGAACCACTCAATCTGCTGAAAGAGGAAACTATTCAAGTGCCCACAAAGTCACAGGCAGGAGAATATCACTTAAAGATGAAAGACACACAGATTTTTGGATATTGCAAACCAGCAATATGTTGCCCTGGCAGCCCTCACACAGGCTCTGCTGTGATCCAACTAGAATTGAGAAATCTCAAAAACACTGAAAGAGCTGCTGGTAGTGTCACTTGAAAATTTCAGTGTCCTTCCTGTTCCTCATTCTTCTTCCTCCTCTTACTTTTAGGAGAATCAGCCCTTCTCTTCTCTCTAGATAGGGATCACTGAGATCAGGAACAGGCAAGGCAGTTCCTGTGCTGTACTGAAAAGCTTTGTGCAGATGGTCCAAGATAGCAGTGAAAGAATTAAACCCTCTGAAATGGACAAATAAGATTGCAGCATCTCTTCAAGAAATGAAAACAGTCCTCATGATCTCCGTTGGGGAGGAAGAAGACAGCTGACCTGTGATCTGTAATGTGTAGAGGTTGCCGCTTATGCTTTATCTTCCTTTAAGAAGAATGTTGTCTTTCAAAATATGATACAAAAGAAGATTCCAGCTTTCTCCCACATAACAAAGGCAGTAAAACATGGTGTTCATAAAGGTCACTATGCCTTAGCAGAGGAGGAGGGATTGATTTCTATTACTGGCTTTCTCTCCTCTGTCTGCTTTTGAATGAATCACGTGCTGACGTAATTTGAACTTAGAGGACACTTGATAAAAGGATAAAGCATTTGTTTACCCCACTGTGCCTGTAGACTACACTGACAGAGGCCTGGCTATTTACAGAGAGGTGGGTGACGCAATCCTCCCCTGCAGATTTTAGCACACGCTCAGGAATGTGTTAAGGGGTTGGGAGGACCATGAGACTTTCCCCCTCCTCTGTATATCTTGGGACTGGAAGCAAAGAATATGCCACAGCCTTGTGTGCCCTTTTCCTGATCTGCATCAACAGAGAAGGTAAGGCCTAACCCAGGAAACTGCAGAGGGTTCATCCCATCCTCAGGCTGTCTACGTGTGTCCTTTACAATTGTAGCTAATCCTCAAGAAAGCAAGTGCCCTGTAATAACCCAGCCCATCCTCACTGCAGGGCAAAGAGACCATCTTTTTAAGTTGCCACGTGTGAAACTGTATTTTTAAACAAGTATTTAGCATACAATTTTTTCAAGTGTTGTTGTGCAGCAGGCAGTTCATAAAGATGTACATTCCCCTAATTGAGTGTTTTCCACTTACAGTATCATTTGGCCAAAAGCCAAACACGAACTTATGAGGTAAGGTAAATGTCATGTTCAGTACATCCCCAGCCTTGCAATACGCCCACAGAACTATAGATTGCAAAGGCTAATGTGAGCTTGGAAGACAGATTCAAATTCAATAGTTATAATCTGCATTTTCACTGCCACCTCATGCACTCCTGAGGCTGTAGTCACATGATTCTAGTTAAAGCAAGTTTTTGCTAGGGTAAATTTATTTTGTGTCAATAGTAGTAGATAAGAATAATACCCATATCACCTTCTATTGAAACTATATGTTAAATCAGGTGCATACATTTATAAAAACGCACATCTCTAAAGAGAAATACTATCAGTAAAGGTATTGTTTAGCACAAAAAAAAAAAAAAGGTGGGAAAAATTAGGGATGCCACTTGATAAATAGTAATCCAGGGAAGTTCACTGAGCCTGAAATTTTGCAGCACTCTTAAATTTAACCCCTGACCTTTGAAAGGTGCATTCTTTACAGTTACTATATATCTATGAAAAATTGTGTTTTCTATAGAAAGCGTGACTGGCTTTTTGTTGCATCTTAATGTTTTCTTTCCTGTAGAGAAAAGGAAATAGAAACTCCCAGGCTAAGATTTTAAAAACAGCCAGCAAGGGTCTATGTCTAATCCTGCCGAGGTAAATAGAATTCTTACATCAGATTTGGAAAGGAGCAGAATTGCATCTGCAGTGGATGGTTTAGAGAACACTGTCCTGCTGTTTTCAATTATCCCTTTACAAAATAATTACCTATATTTTACTTTCCTCATGTTGTTTCACAGCCTTTGTAAAATGATCAGGAATTTATCATTAGAAAACCTGACTTGCATTTTCCAACACAGGAAAGAAACCCACCAAATATTCTATGTCTAAATTGGATAATATTTCAAATTTCTATTTGCCTGGGTAGTCAACTGATAGTTGGTTGGGCTCACAAAGTCAAACACTCATTTGCACATGTCTCCAAGGCTAAATCCCATCAAGCCAGATTTCCAGGGTCCTCACTCAAGGAGCTCAAGTCTTTTCCTCATTCCAACAAAGGTGACTCTCAAAGGAGCCCAATGCACCCCTTTTTTTTCCATAACTTATGTTTTCAAATTGACAGCCTACTCTCTTTGAAAAAAAAGATTCCACCATTTTTCTCACAGCACTTGCTGATGTAGTTCTAGTCTCCCTGTAAAGTATATAATGTGCAATAACATTTATTTTTATATAAATTTTGAAGTACAGAAAAGCTTGTAAGGAATAAAATCTGTTTCTTTGCTTGGCAAGCACAACATACCTATTACAAATTTCCACTTTCTGTGTGTGCCAGGCTATTCTTTTTTTGCCATGTTTGCCTTCAAAATTATGCATGCAATTCCCGAGTAATGTGACAGAAAACTGTTGGCTCAATGGGAATCAATGAGCAAAGAAAAAACATCAGTCTCTATAGAAGCAAAAGATTTGATGGGAAGAAACAATGGCTCAGTTTCTCAAAAAGGCCAAAAGGGAAATCGCTGGCATGGTTA
Source organism: Pseudotriccus pelzelni (assembly GCA_035584735.1). Lineage (NCBI taxonomy): Eukaryota > Metazoa > Chordata > Aves > Passeriformes > Tyrannidae > Pseudotriccus > Pseudotriccus pelzelni. The sequence continues at coordinate 17,370,279 of JAWMRA010000130.1, forward strand.
AGGTGCAGAGGAACTAGACCAGACTTGGATACATCTTATTTTTTTCCATCTTATCCCCCACCCCTGAAAAGAAAATTCTAGTATATTTTCAGTGTCCTTTGGACAGATAAATATTGCAGTCTTCCCAAATGAGGGATATGATCATCTGAAGCATTTCTGTTGCTAAGAAACTTGCCAACATGAAAGCCAGGACAACGTATTAATCAGCCTCCTACATTGGTCAAGGTATACTCCCAGTGTCCTCTGCTTTCTGCGTTCTTGTGAACTGGCTGGAGGCTGAAGTTAATAAACTGGTTCCATTCCCTGAAGTGCGTGCAAACAGCAAACTAACCATTTCACCTTTGTGCAAGCTCCTAAGAACAGGCCTGGCTGGGTAAGTGTAGTAGAGCTTTGGCTCTCATAATAGGGGGTTTCACCCCAAGTGAACAGAACTGAAAAACACCGGGTGATTATTTCAGGGATCCTACATTAAACAGTCCTGTGGAACTTCCGTGTTCGTTGCTCATCCGTATCTGGACAGATCTCCATACAGCTCATTCAATCACCTATTTTAATAGAGAATGTAACTTTTTTAATCACAGTATCAAATTCCAAAATCACTGAAAAGAAAATGCTCATCATGGGCCGTATGAAAGGTTTACCTAGAGAAAATATTATGTCCCCATATAGTACTGATTATTGTGGCACAGGTTCAATGAGTTAAACGATGCATGCCTGAAGAAGTGGCAGCTGATTTTTCCAAAGAATAAATAGGATACTAAACTTATAAGACTGGAGAGTTCACTTGTATAAGTCTGTAATTGGAAAAAAGCACCAGGGGTTAGTAACCTGAGCACAGAACTGGTCACCCCCCTGCACAGCTTTGCAAAAATTTTACATTTTTTCCCTTGCTTGGGGGTAGGGGATAATCAAGGTATTGTGAACAGAAAGTAATTGACAGTAATGCATTTCAGTCTACAAAGACTTTTCCAAGAGATCAGTGATGTTCTTGAAATGGCTGAAATTTGGACCCATTTCCAACTATTTCCTGCTAGTAGAGGTATTGTATTTCTCTGAGACTGGTACACACTGACCTGTACTCCTGTCTCCACAGATGGTGTCCTTTCTCCAGAGAAACTCAATAGCAGCAGAACACCTTGTGATTGATCTCCTCTGAATGTTAACAAGCAAAGAACATGCCATTAATAAAAGCCAAAGTATGAAAATCTATCTGTCATCAGTATGATGAATCTAGCCCATAATTCCACAAATCAAACCCCTCTGTGAAAACAATGGCTGTTCACAGATCAATTTGTGAATTCAGAGTAAATCAAAAATGAACACCCCAGAAGCTAAACACTGAGTCCATCTAATTTAAAAAGCATTCCATTTGCTAGGTTGGGTTATTCACATAAAGTGTATGGCTTGCTTGTGCCTACAGCTACAGGTTGGAGTCAGCATTTTAAACACTCTCTCCAGCAAAAAGTGGGTCCTTGGCACAGTTTCAGAAATAAGACATCACAAAAGGAGTGGGTTTGATGTGGACATCTGCTGTACACCCCAACAAAGGTTCTGTGCACCCACCACGGCTTGTTTCTTTGGGGAACGTTTTTCTTCTGAACTGGGTAGACAACCTTGCAGTGGTGGGGCCAACCAAGAGAAATAAAATGACCTTCTGAAGCCTGTCCTGACCCACACAACAAAAGCTCCCCTATTTCTACAGAGCCAAGGGGTTTAGACAGCGCATAGCTTACAACTGAGAGAGGATTTAACATCAGAGGGTCTCTAGAGCTACAATTTATTATTGTTGATTTTTTTTCTTGTCATTTTTCCAGACAAAAAGAAGATATTAGGAATATTGCCTAAATTTTTTGGCAAGAAAAAGAAAAAAAGGCAATCTGCGATAAAGGGTCCTTTAACCCCTAAACCAATCATAAGTATGCAATCATCTTTCACCCGTCTTATGCAATAGCTTTCTTTATGTGTGAACATGAAGAATAAAATCCAGTAGATGCACAGGTGGTGATCTTGTTTTCCTATGGCTTTCCCCCTCCACCCCAGGAAGAATTTGGGTTCCCAGGCAGCTAAATTTACGCCACTTAACTAGTGCAGGAAGAAAGGTGCAAAATTGGAAGCACAAAAAAATCCCTTTATGACTCTGATGTTAAGAATTAGCTTTTGGGAAAGGATGCCCTGTGTTTGTTTCAGAAACTCTTTCATATAAAACTTGGAAATAACTCACTGAGGACAGACAGGACTAACGCCTTTGCCATCTTAGTGCTCTGCCTGCTATGCCACCCTGTCTGCTCCCGCTCCAGTTACTGCCAGTCCCTGAGACTTGAATTCCCTTCTGCTAGATAGAAATTTTCAGCAGTTCAGCTACTCCAGCTCAAATAGCCTCTTGCCCAGTGATTAGGGAACTTCCCAGAGGGCCACTCCTCCTCCTCCACCCTCTGCTGCATACTTTTATTGACAGTTCTAACCTCTAGCACTATTACAGAAGTTATGAACTGTATGTTCAGCTTTTGAAGGAAAAGACTGAGCCCAGTATCTTATCCTAAGCACAAGATGACTTTTCAGTCCTTCTTTTTAGCTTTTCAGATGCGTCAGATGAAAGTGTTTTTTGTCAACACCCTCGCTGCAGTATTTGGTATTAGGTGCTATAAGCATTCCTCATCTATGTTCTCTGTTAAAAATCCTGTACTGAGACATGCAGAGGCCTTGTCTGTTCTCAATCTCAGCACTGTGGCCATGTGCTCCTAGGGGCTGGCTATTAAACTCTAAGATGTTAGAAAAATGACCAGTGCAAAATTAAAACCACTTTTTTTGTTCTCTCATTCTCCAGGATCATCCTGCTTTAAACTCTCAGAGGGAGTTTAGTGTTATCTTCGTGCCACACAAGCTCGTACAAAGCCTTATGTTGTCCTCGATACAGTAGTGAGCGAGTATGGACAAGCATCTTCCAGGAAGTGTGAAGATACCAAATGATACCCACCTGGGCCAGCTGAGGGTGCAGCCCATGAGCCCCAAACAACTCAGACACAACCCAACTTGGGGCCTAAATAGTCCCAGCCAAGCCATGGCTCTTCCTCAGTATGAGTGTGCAGCAGCCAGGGTACCCTATAGATCATCTCATATTTTTCAGGTTGAACTGTAGCAACCCACACAGGGCAAGTCCTGTCCACACACCGTGGTGACTAACCCTGAATGTTTTCTGGATGCAGAAAAGCCTCTGGCACTTTTGAGCATGAAGTGCCAGTGGCTGAGAGAAAAGACCTGGCAGGAGGATGGGAAACAGCACTCCACTGTTTCTATTTAATCGTCACCATATTTTGTTCATTTCTGCCTGCAGAAACCACTTAATTCAATATGGATACACAGCTAAAAGCAATAGGGAATCGGAATCATATTTTACAGATCAGGCACCAGGAGAATCGAACACTTACCTAACTTTGTAAGGATTTCACATGTCAGTCTGTACTTGCCAGAAACAAAGAACAGAAGAATCTCCAAAATAAAAAGCCAGTGTCCAGTTCAACCATTTAAGTCTGGCAGAAAAGCAGAAAAGTTTGTACTGGTAAGAGTCAGCTGCCAGAGAAAAGAGCAGTAAGGCAGAAGAAAGGAGAACTGAGCCCTCAGAAGCAGCTTTCTGAGAGCACAGTGTAACAAAAACAAATTGAGGAATAAACTTATACTGTGAGGAATAAACAATAAACACAAGTGATCAGGGAAATGCAGGGATTGATAAAGAAAATAAGTGCGTATGAAAACAATAACCTTGTAGATTAAACACTAACCTTTGTGTCAATCAGGGAACATGAGATACAGCCTTAGAAAACCACTACTGAAAATGAAACCAGGCTTGCACAAGCTGTGAAGACAAATAAAAGCTTTTGCAGCCATATAAAGCAGTAATCTTTCTGAGGGAACACTGTAGGCTTTGAAAGACAGGGCAAGCATACAGAACCAGGAATCTCAATTATTTCCTTACATCTATGCTCACCAGGGAGATTGGAGGAAGCAGGAATAATTTTGCTGCATGCAAACAGGGAAGGAGAAAAATAACTAACAAGTCAAGAAAGTACTGGAAGAATCAGAAAGGAATTAGATCAGTTAAAGAAACTTCAGATGGCTTAAGGACTTGACAAAATAGGATCTCAGAATAAATTAGAAGAGAAACAATTTGCAGACATTTTTTATATTTTCATTGACACTAGATAGGGACTAGAGAGAAATTAATCTGTCCTTACCTGTTTTAGGATGCTAACAAGGAACGAACCATGAAAAGACAGCTCTTTACAAAAAGGGTTAATAAATGTTTTCCAGTGAAATCATTAGCTGATTTTCTATCTCCTAATTAACGAAATATGAATTAACTATTTTGTTCTTTTAATAAGTAAATAATTAAATCCCACCACAAAAAGCCTCGAAAGAATAGGGGTTTTAGGTCCAAAGGAACTTCAGAGTTTTTTCACCTCAACTCTTTCGCTGCTGCTATTTCAGAAACCTGGCCTTTAATAAATGTCCTCATGGACCATCCCTGCTTTCAGCTGGTCACTTTAGTGAAGTCACAAATCCATAATGATGACATCAAATTTGTATTATGAAAAAAATAGCCATGTCACAGATTCAATGTCAGCATCTGTCCAAGATTCAGAAGTGGGCAAGAAAGTCTGTGGAAGTGCCAAATGTTACTTGAAAGCATGTCCTCTGTAAACAAGTATATGCAACAATAGAAGATAACACTGTCACTGTTAATTGGGGACACTTGGATATTTTTAATCTGGAGACTTCACTAAAACGTAGTAAGTGCTATGAAACGTGACAGAGCCCTGATTTGTCTCTTTGCTGGGGAACATGAACACCATCAAACTTGTGCTTCAGTGCTACAAAGGGAATGTACTTTGCATATTGGATCTAAGGTCAGACATTGTCTCTGATGCACTGATGCTAGTTTTTTTGCACTTACATTAGAATATGTAAGATTTCACCTTAAAATCTAGTTCCTGCCAGCACATGGTTGTGTAGTAATATCACAGCTTTTGCTTAAAATGCATCTATGAGGACAAATTTGAAAATATGAACTAAGAATGTCCTGAGTGGAAATAAGGAGAGACATAAACTTCTTTTTTTTTTCTTTTTAAGATATTTCATTTGTCTTTTAGTTAAATCACATTTTTGTTGGGCTGACTTCTGACTTTTTTGTTCGCTACTAGCAAAGCTGTGTGTATGAATTCATGCAAAATAGAATTTGAACATTACAAATAACACACCTAATCTGTTTACTTTCAGTCACCAACAACAGAAACTGACACTTTCTAAAACAGTCACTTTGATTGCTGCACAAAACTTTGTGGTTTGATTCTGTCCTGCTGTGTGACTGCTCTAACCTTGGTGAGTTTCCATGATGTTTAAAACCAGATGTATAAACCCAAAGAAGAAAAAGATCATTTTGGCTGACCACTGAGCAGTAAGCAGTGCTTTATTTGGACCTTGGTAGATTTAAAAGCACCTGCATGAGCTTTTCTGCCTGTTGCAGAAGAACTCGAAAAATAAAGCAAAAATACCTGTGGGTGGAAGTGATGCCATTTTTAAGCTATGTTTGCTTCTTCCAACTTTTGAGGACTGCCAGAAATGCAGAGAAAAGCCAGCACAATGTGTATCCCAAAGGCTTCTTTTGAATTATAGCAACTTTCTCTGGTAGCTCCGTAAGAGTTACCACCATCCAAAATCTCTGCAGTACTGCAAAGGAGGTGTTAACTGACTTCTGCAAGGTCTGTTCTGATGGACCCCAGAATGGTCAGGAACCGGTGGTGTAGAGCTACATCCTACTACTACAATGACACCCAGGATTTAAGGCAGGTTGAAGAGCAAATTTTAAGTATTGATGTGAAACAAATAATTATTTCATAACAGATTTTTTGTGGAGCTATAAAGACTCTGTAAATGTTCACTTTTTTAATACTAATGTTCCTACCACTACCAACATATCCTTCACCCTCTTTGTAATGATGGAAGAGACTGTATAGGTTTACCTTCAGAAACACCTTGTTGCGTAAACAGGTTTCTGAGAAAAACAGCTGTGTTCTAAACACTGCTGCTCCTATTTAAATATTTAAAGGCTTTTAGGAGTTTCTGTAAGAATTTGGTGAGCAAGGCAAAAGCCGTCTGTTGTAACCACATCACACACAGAGCCTCATCCTTTCTTCAGCCATATTTTCTAGGTAGCATTTCAAAGACTTCAGCAGTAAAGCCCACTGGGTTTCAACAGGCTGGACAAAGCACCCAGTGCCAGGCTTTAATTATTTTCATCTGAATTATAGCTGTTCTCCACACTGCAGGAGTATCTGCACTGCCAGATACTGTTGCCCGCTTGGGTTTGAACTTCTCCTTACCAGTAGATGGTCTAAGGATGGCAAATACTGGTATGTCCATAACAAGGCAACTGATTATTGTTATTATTGTTATTGTTACTGTTGTTATATCAGCATCATCTAAGAAGCTGTTAAAAATGCTAGTCTAATTAAGCTGAGGAAGAATTATATTTTCTGAAATTAAGGGAATTCTTTATCAGTTTAAGCATAGGGAAAAAACAAACTCTGTCTGAAGACACCTTCTGCAGCTATCAATTTTGCTAACCATGCCATTGGTGAATACTTCAGGAATGTATTCTAGCATCTTATTATGAAAAAACCCACTCAGAATGCAAACAGACTGGAAAACTGTATTCCATGTGCTATAAACACTACTCAGTTGAGGATGGCATCTTGCTTTTCTCAGAGTTTATTTGAAAAAAGAATTTTTTTTCCTTAGAAAATTTACCAGTAGCCCTCAAATCACTGAATCACTGAATCATTAGGGTTGGAAAGGACCTCTGCAGATCATCTACTCCCACCCCCCTACCAAGGCAGGGTCACCTAGAGCAGATGGGTTTTGAATGCCTCCAAAGAGGGAGACTCCATGCCCTCCCCAGGGCAGCCTGTTCCAGTGCTCTGCCATCCTTAATGTAAAGAAGTTCTTTCTCATGTTGAGGTGAAACTTCATGTGTTTCAGTTTAAAGCCATTACTCCTTGTTCTGTCATTGGGTACCCCTGAAAAGAGTCTGGCACCATCTTCTTGAGGCCTTGCTTTGAGATACTTACATGTATTGATGAGATAATCTATTAATTTTTGGCTCAATTGGTAGCTTAGATTTGCTGAAGTCAAATCTTTAATTGCTAAACCAAAAGGGTACTAGTTTTGCAACATCCCTGGCTATATGCAAAAAGTACAGTAACAGAAACCCTTTGTTTTATTTTCCCCAGGACTACTTGAGGAGTAAGCATTTTGACAAGCTTCAGAAAACACACAAATCTATCAGTAACTCCAGTCTGCATATCCAGAAGTGACAAAACATCCAGGCTCTGAATCCTGGAGAGTATCGCTCCATTATGACTGTGCTGAAAGGATCACATAAGAACAAGCGTCAGATCTATGGGAGATGTAAAATCAAACCAGTAGATAGATATATGGAGAGAATACAACACATGGAAATGTGGTGAAACATTATAACTATTAAATAAAAGGCATGTGCAATTTATTTTAACAATTAATCTGTAGAAGGAGTATTCAGATGTACTAATTTCTCCCAAAGTTTTGCGTTTAAGAGTATGTGTTTAACATTAAGTCAGATTTTCTAATGCCAAAAGCAAAAAGTGACATGGTTTCCAGATGTAGGTTTTAGTAGATCATGTCTCGGATAATTAAAGGCTGTCAGATCTGAGTGGGTTAGTAATTGAAACTGTATAGAACACAATTTATTGCAAAACAATACCAGACCTTCAGTGAAAAGCAGAAATCACATCTCTCTAATACAGGCTTTTCATTCTGGGAATAAGCTTGGAGGTATGGATTGAAAACATCAGATTTCCTTTCCAAATGGAAAAGTTAAAACAAATAGAAAGCAGTTCCCTGGAACATTCTTCATATATGCTGTGTTTTGTTTCCCTACTTTCCTGTGTTTGCTTGTTATTTTCTTTGGAAAACATGTACAAATTACGCAGTTTCCCTAACCTACTCCACTTAGTCAGAGGAGACAGACCTGAACATCGACTGTTTGTATTCAGCACAGTGCTGCTCAAAATAGTTTATAGTTGAGTATAAACTGAACCATCAGAAATAGGATCTCAATCCTTTGAAATGTCAGCAGATCAAGTTCACTGCGCAAGCAGGAGCTGAATTTTCAATCCAGAAGGCTGCATCATTCTCAAAAGCTCAAGATTATTTAGGTGAGCTGATTTACTAACATGGCAACTAACGAGATTTGTGCTCCAAAGTTTGATTTATACTTTGGATTCATCTTGTCAGACCGGCTGTAAATAATATCTGCTAAGAGCAACATTTTACATGGTCCATTTTCAGTTTGCTCAGATTGCTCAGAAGCCTGCAGCAAGGTAAGTCATCTCAAACATCAGACTCAAATTCTGCTTTGTCCTGGGCCACCATGTAGGAAAGTAAGAAAGGATACTGGCAAATGGGATGGTGGTGGCTGGCAAGCTCCTGGCCTGGGATTTGCAAAGGCTAAGCAGGTATCCCAGTTCAGGATATCCCTGTTTACCGACTTCACAAGTTAGACAGGCCCATGATGGAGGGAAAGGACCAGACCAGTGGCCAGTCTCACCCTCTTCTCTTTACTGACATCTAGCAGCAGGATTATATGATGCTGACAGAAGAATTAATTCTTTGAAACCAAGTGCAAAATGGTCTTTAACTACAGCAGATCTTTGGTTTTACCGTAGGGGACAGAATAAAATGCACACGCCCTTCTCTAGATCTGCCCTAAAAAAAAAAAAGGTGACTTGGGCAGCTTTGACACATCAGTGCTGAAGATAAATCAAAGAGCAGAGAAAGGCAAAAAAGCGCTCTTTCTTTCCAAATCCTGTCAGGCAGCTTCACAAAGTTGTTCTTTCACAGGTTCATGCCTTTAATCTTTTATTGTTGACTAAATCTGAATATCACAATGAAAAACACAAAGTATTGAGATGAAGAATCTTTTGATTCTCTTTCCTTTCATATTCTAACTTTAAAAGTTGTTGGGAATGTTAATGAATGAATAAAATGGAAATGCATTTTAGAGAGAAGGCAATGTGTTTTCAGTAAGGTTTGGAAGTATAAGTTGCAGTTCAGGTACATAACATGAACTTAAACTAATGATCTGCAGACAGCTTCCCACAGGGAAATTGGTGCTATATATAACAAAGCCAGTTTGCTACGTATTTTTCTGTCATCAACATGCCTGAAGTTCATCATAACACAAACAGAAAATGTAGCAAGGGCAGACAAAGTTCTGCAAATGGTGGCATTAAAAGGCTGTATGTCTCAGAAATGTGTGTCTCATTTCCTTTTGGATCCAGTGGCTGACTAGGTTAAGCACAGGGTATGTCTATGCTGTATTTTCATACCTGCTCTGGACTCAAGTTCCCATAAAGAGATGTCACATTTCTTCAGATGAGTGGCTTCATTTCAGCAGTGGGCAAGGACAGGTCCTGTTTGCAGCTGCTGGATGCTGCCAAGTTGCAGCAACCCAGGGCAGGAGGAGCTTTGTCACCTCTAAAGTCACTCCCTGTGTAATAAAAAGCAGAGCTGAGTCTCAGCATCCCAGCATCTGCTCTGTAGCAACCCCACACCCCACAAGAGCTTCCCTAGCAAAGCTCAAATCCTTAGTACAAAGGAGACATTGAAAACCAAACCATTTTAATCTGTCGGATAGAAAGACTTTCTGCAGCTGGGCTGAAATTCTTACTTCTTAGTATTGATTGAATGGTCATTTGTTATAATGATGGCTAAAATGGTCAAGCGGATGCTACAAATATTGCTGTTTTGATTTATAAATGTAGAAAACTCTCTCTGCTTTCCACAGAAGAATGTGAAAATTCACAGCCTCTGTTCTCCAGACATAGTTGTCCAGGTAGATTTTGGGTCGGGCTGCTTTTCCTTTTGGTTTTTTTTGCATTGTACAAACAGATATTTTCACAGACTGATGGCAAATTTGTGAAGACTAATGATGCAGTGCCAAATGTCTACCCCAGACCTCCACATCCAGTGGAAGATAATAGCCTGTAACCCAGGATACCTCAGCAGGCTTGCTAACTTACCATGTCAACACGGAATGTTTATCCTGAACATGCAGGATCAGTTTTACCTCAAGAGGTTTGGCACAGAAGAGCTGATAAATTCACAGCATGTATTCAAACACTGCTTTCAGAAAAACATTTCCACTTTTATTCTGTCGATGCTCAGATGTGGCTGAAGAAACGTCCACAAAGTGAAAGAGGTGGGGCCATGAAGTACAGATCAAAGAGAAATCATAGCTGAATCATGAATGATTTTCCAGCTGCATCGAATATCAAGGGCTGCTCATTGCCCAGTGGAAGGATGCAGATGAATGGCTGTAACATGGACAATATCTGGACAATAGTAATGATAAGGACTACAGCTAAGAAAAGGGGCAGTACAAATGCAAGTAAGCAAATTAGCATGATGTTGCTCAGAGCAGATTCAAAATAGCCCAAGAAACACGAAAATACCAGTGTAGCATAATAAAAATAATAAGAAGAATAAGGTAAAAGCACCATTTCGTCATGCCACACTGACAAAATTACTCCTGAAAATTGAATGTACAGCTCTAATTGATGCAATTGAGAGAGACAGAAGATAATCTGAGTACTTAATGACTATGATGGGAGCATCACAATGTAATTGCAATGTACTTTTTTTTTTGCCACAATGTATCATCACACCACCTCTGTTCCTCTGGAACAACTATATTTGTTGGAATGGAAGCACATAAATTCCCAAATTCCTTTGTTTCATGCCAAAACCTGCATGCCATCTCCTGTCATTGTGTCAAGGAGATGCAGTTCTGGATAGCTGTGACTACAGCAGTGTTGATTTTGGGATCCACGTCATATGTGCACCGCCAAAATCTGGAATTTGCTCCGTTAACTTGTCCAGAGAGAACTATGGATTATGTTCTGAAGGACATAATATTTCTTCCCCAGCTGCAGGTCCCTCATGTATCAGAAGATACCCTTCGTTGAGAGACTTGACGCCAAACATCCTCAGTGAAGAGGGAAACTGATTTTTCTCTTTCCATCATTTAAACACTTCATGTGTCATTTTCATCATGTGTAAAATGAAAACAATACTAGTCTTCTTCACAAAGGCATCATTAGACCCAGTTCACTAGGTTCTTCTAAGAGATTCCTCAGATTAAAGTTGAAAATTTTGTTATTATTGCTGTCGTTATTATTATTATTACTATTAGTATTACTATTATTTTGCCACTATCAAGACATTACATGCAGTCATAAGACAAAAAACAAACAAACAAACAAAAAAGTAAGGAAGAGGCAACGTATTTTTCTTTGGTATCTTTTTTTCTTCTTTCATGTATGTTATGTAACTGGTTTGCCTCAGTGTAGTAACATGCCTGCTGCTACTGTCCAGTGACATTACGAGTGAAGAGACTTGGTTGAAAATACCTGTGTCTTGCCATATTTTCCAATGGAATTTCTTCCCCTCTCTTATAGCAACTTCCTCAAGACTGCAGTTGCTCCTCTTGAGGAGAATAAGAAAAAAAAAAAAGGAAAAGGCCAATCTCTGGTTTGTTTCTTTTTTCAGGAGAAATGGTTAGCTTTTTGATAAGATGGTAAAACATTCCTGAGTTCTTGCTGCAAAAGTGCTTTTTTCCTATTAAGTTGCTATTTTTTTCTTTAAAAGGATTTTCTCCAAAGAGGACTTTTTAAAATAAATAAATAAATAAATAAATAAGCAAGTAAATAAACAAATAAAGCAGACAAAATATTTACCCTGCTTTGCTGACCACATATGTGCTACTATTAAAATCAGCAGCATGTCTTTGTAATGTCACATGCCATTTTTTCATAAAATCCATAAATGCATTGCAAATAATTTCTGTGGTTCAGTGGTAGATCTTTCAAAACTTTTTGTATATAAAATTATGGGGAAAAGTAAAAGATAAGTACCAGCATGCCTCAAGATGCCTACTTCAGCCATTCCCAGCAAGAAATGATGTTAAAATAAGGATTTCCAGCAGAATACAGTCATGAATAAAGAGAAAAAACCTATTTCCATGGAAACAGTTCATCTAAAACCTGGACAAAGGAAGCATGTGAGTTCTTACCTGACTGTATGTCATACTTAACATGAAGTCAGTGAGGCGAAGCATCCAGTGATAGGATATGACTGGCTCCCCAGAACACAAGAACTGCAGTTCCCAGCTGAGTGCAAGCCACAGGCCATAGCCCAAGTTTGGAGTGGTGGATGGATATCTGCATCGCAGTGTCCTAGGCCCATGGAGCCTGGGAAATAATTTGCTATTGTAAAAGGTATATAGCATTAGCAGTATTCCCTTACACATTTTTCTTGGAATTTAGGACAGGGAATCGTGCTTGAAAGACATATTAATAACTGCAAATCAGCTGGGTGATTTGTCTTAACAATTTTATATAATGGATAGGGAAAGATGCAACTGTATTTATCAGAGTTTAAATGCTACTGACACCCAGAGTGAAGATCACTACAGCATTTGAATGATATATTTCCTTGTAGCCTTTTTTGTTATTTCTCCCTGAATTGAACTTTTCTGGAAGGCTAGAGCAAACACGGAGCAAGTATAACTCATACTGCAAAGTGAATGCATGCTGTGTTACAAGGAAAAGAATGAACTTCTCCTGGTCCTTTAAATAATATTAAATTTTTAAGAGGTTTTACAGAAAGCTTGCAAGACCTGGGTGCCAGCAGAACCAGCTTGGCAAGGGAGGCAGACCTCCCTGAGAAAGCCCTGTGAGAGGCCTGATGAAAATGACCTCAGATTTGGCCAAATGATGAGTCTTTGAGAACAGCACTTTGCACACATGTGGCAAGTTTCTTTTATTATTATATAAGAAAAGCATTCAGAGTGAATATAAGCTGTTCTCTGCATGCATGACCAGCTAACTGATAGGCAGTGTTCACATCTTCTCAGGTACGTACATGTTTTTCCTTTATTCACTGCTTAATACAAAGCACAGAAAGAGCCATATCGCTCCACTTGCACTCCTGCAGTGATTGAAAAATGTGGTTAAAGAAGCTTGGGGGGGAGCACCGTGATGATTTAGAGGTTGCTACAGGCCCAGAAACCTCAGAAGGTGCTGCTGTTTTCTCTAGGGATCTGCTAAATGCAAACCTGCAGTCACCCTATACCAAGGCAGCAGGTGGTGAGAATTCTCATCGTCTTTAAAAGCAGAAAATACTGGGAAAGCCCAACATGTGGCCTCAAGACCATGGACTGAAGGATTCAAGCATGAATTCATTCGTTATATGAATTCTCCTTGTGGATTACTGAGATTGCCAAGCGTAGGGGACTCGTTTGCCGTAGCCTTTGTGCTAAAAAGACTCTTTTTCTCCCACTTCTGTGCTGGATATACTAGAATATAACTTAATCTTTGTGAGATTAATTCTGAATCACTGTGCTCTTGATTATGTAATTTGTCAAGGTGTACTACTTAAGGAAAACAGGTGCTCAGTACAACTTCTCACATCAGAGTTTAGCAGACATGTTCCCAGTGCATACACAGACTTTGTAGCAGTTGAAGGTGACAAAAAAGTGATACTTCCATTTTTGTGCCCAGTTTGAAGCATCTAAGATGGTTGTTTTGCAGCTGATTGGTTTTCAGTGGTCAGGCTGCAGATGACATCTACATGGGCAAATAGGAGGCAAGGGATGCTTCCCATGGGAGATGGTCCAGGAAGGAGGTCTTGTAAGTAGGTGCTGGACTCCTCTGTGTGTGACCACTTAAGGCTGTTAGGATTTTGTTGTTCCTAATGACCCTCCAGGCACCAACAAACCTGCTTAGGTATATTTACATTTTTGAGTGCTACGTCCTTTTCTCGTAGCAGTGAAGGCCAGAAAGACATATGAACTGATCACATCTGTTTCCAACATGTGACAAGACCTGGCACTGCTAGGGCTCAGAAAAGGACGAAGAATCAGTATATATTTGGAGTTCATTTCCCCAGCTTACCCCAGGTTTCCACACACATCCTGACAAACCAAGCTGCAATGAAAGTTAAACATACTTTCATAGATTTCCAAGAGCTCTCCACAGAGGCATGAGCATTATCTGCATTTGACCGAGAATGTGGCTCTGGGGCACTTGGAGACTAAGTGTACAATCCAAAGCATTAGTTGCTATTATTACTATTTGTTTTCATATTGTATCACCTTCAATGAAGACTCATTCTTAGGTCAGTTCCCTAGTCACTGCACAGTTACAAAACTAAATGACAGTTCACACACAAATGAGCTCAAAACCCAAGTAACGGCATATTTTAACAGCAAATGTATTTGGAAAAGCCTTCTGTCTTTTCTGGTTAGCCAGGAAATGAGGCTTTTTTTGCCTCTGTCAAAGGCCTGGCAGGAGTCATCCTTCATTTGGACACATCCGTAACAAACAGCTCTCCCTGAGACTGGCCACAGACAGTACACCAAAAAAAAAATAAATTAACCTCGCTGCCACATTTAAAGCTACTTTGGGGTGCAGGGAAGCATCAGCCTGCCATACTCCTCTCTGCTGGGGCTGCCAGCGTTGGTCTTTTGAGCTCTAAATATTGAGCTGTCTCAGGCTTTACCTGTGCTTTTACCTGTCCAGCCATGATCAGGACAGGGCAGAGAAAAGCAAATGGAAATTTACCTGCAGTGTCTGCAAACAGCACTGTATTGTTTTTCTAGGAAAAAAACCAGTAAAATTCTTAATGCAACTAGATATGCATAGAAGCACCAGCAGGATGATATCTCAACATATGTGTGCATTGTGCCGAAAAGAGAGACAAAAAAGAAATCCCAGGTGGCCTTGAAATTACAGAGTGTCTGCTGCAGGAGCTTTTAAATTCCTGTGCAAAATACTTCACGTCCTGAACAAAACCATGTCTAAAAATAGGCCCAGAAAAGACATGTGATGGCATTGCTCTATGTGAGTTCATGTGCATTGGACAAACATGAGAATCACCAAGCAAACTGTAGGTTTCAAGCAAGATGCTCACACTCATTTACTTTTTGTGACTGATCCAAGTTCCATTCTTACCCTGAAAGAAAAAACATTGATAGATTCCAGAGCAAAGCAACTGTTTCAATATAGTAAATTGAATGCAAACATGAAAATAAGATGGAAGACTTATGTTCCAGAGCTGTAGGCACACCTAATTACAGCTCTCAGCTGCAGACTCTAGAGAATCTATATGAATGAGGAATGACATATTAATACAAGAAGTAAAATAATATGAGCAGGAAGATTAAGCATAATTTAGTTCTAACAGATTACTTAAAGCTATGTAAAAATTATACCAATAGTTAAGTGATCTGAAAATCTACCAGTGCAACCAGAAATGTTTAAGCACACTGCTGACCTCCTAAGCACACTGCTGTCCTTTCAGGCACTATAAAATCACAGTGCTGCTAAATAGTATTGTAATTTCCCATATGTAAGCCAGCTGGTCTGCACAAATGTTTTAAACGTCTCGTGATCAATACTTTGCTCTGGTATGACAAGCTTGCAGTATCTGACAGAGAGTTGCAGACATGCATGCAACAAATCACTGCAACAAAATGTTTTTAGGTTTCAAATGGACACGTTTTTTCCCCACAGTTTATTGAGAGAACTATAAAATTCAGGGAACTACCAACAGTAACACCATGCTTATGGTTGTTACATAAGCTCTCTTGCAGATGACTTTGGTACAGGACTGAGACCTGGTTCTTGTGACTGTGAACAGAGACTGTTCATGATTTAAAGTGCACACTGGTCAAAGGGGACAAAGGAAATGTTAATACCCTTTTGACATACAGGGAAGAGGATACAGAGACTAAGAACATCCTTACACAACCACATTAGGGATATCCCCGCTAATGGCAAGTAAGTTCACATGTTCACACAGCAAAGTTGAGGGTTGGCCAAAGGTACTCAGTGCAGGCACCAGAAGCAGGATGGCCATGTCGGTATAATGTTAACTGGGCTCCACTGGGCTGTCCTAACAGACTGATACTGGCTGGGTGAAAGGCCTCTTCATGATTCTACACTGGGCAGTGCAGACACCTCCTAAATAATTTACTCAACAGCAACGAAACCCAGAGCACAGAAGCTTCAATGTCTTTAAAACAAGAGAAGCCTTTTCACAATGACCTGCTTCATTTTGATGAGCATCTTGCTCATCTTTATCCTTTTTCTCTGCCATCTCCAGCCTTGCAGCCGTAACTTGTGAACATATGCGCTTTTTCAACCAAACAGGGCAGAAGTGCAACAGAGATAGGAAAATGTCTTCTCTTTTTTTTTTTTTCATATAGACAGAAGAGCAACCTCCTAAGTGCCCTCTGCTGAGGGCCACAACATGGGCCCAGCCTCCTGAACAGGCACTGCAGGAACCAGGGCTTTATGTTTCAATAAACACAGAATGACTTATGTGTTTCTCTGACAAAATTCAGTGACTGCTATAAGAGAGATACCTGCAATGGCTGCCTTGTGACACTTCTACATGCTACCTACCCTGACCTTCTAGATATGCAGTAAAGGCAACGTACAGCTACCTGTCAGGATAATGTGGATAATGTTGATAATATTACAAGGTGCAGGTAACAATGTAAACAAAGAATGTCTGGCCTCAAGTCAATCTGAAATGAACATCCAACAAGAAAAACATGGGACAGCCACTGATTTCTCCTGACAAACAAGTAACATACAAAGTGGATAGAATGCTGTCACATAAATAGTTAAGAGAAAAGACATTTGCAGAATAAGGAAGAGGAAAGTAAGTAGATGTAGCTTTAGTCCATTTTAGAGGTATGACCTAAATAGAAAGAAAAAAGGAAGGTAAATGAAGCTGAAGTCTAAGGGAGAAATGCTGATGCTGATATATAATTAATAGACTAATACCTTTTAAAGCCAAGAGAGACCAAATAATCACCTCATGTGATGTAATGCACTAGTCCTATGAGGAGGACAGGATTCTGAGATTTTTGACATTCATGTTTTTTAAGTTAAGATCTAAAGCTGACTCTTTGACAATTCTCCATGAGAGAAAATGTTGAAAAGGTTTGTCTGAGCTTAGGAAAATGGATGAAAAAAAAGAAAGAATATAATGAAATGGTGGAAATTTTATCTGCTATACCAAGTGTATCAAAAAATAAAGATGGAATCATAGAAGGTAGCATGAAATGCTTTTCAAAATAAAAACTGACATTTGGCTTTGAAAACATTAAAATTATAAAATTTAGAATTATGAGAAGTTTTTTTACTCTCAGAGAACACGTGAAATGAGCTTATTTGCACAGCAATTGGGTTTTTTTCAGAATAAATTTTCCCATGAAGAAAGGTGCTACTCAGATTCTTCTAGGCTTACCTGTAAACCAGGCAATTCTGCCCCAAAGATCGCTTCTTCCAGACTTTTTAAAAAGATATCTGGTCAAGACAGAAGAACATTGAGGGATAAAGAATTTGGCATATTTTCAGCATGACATTGAAAGATTATCAACCAAATGCTTAAAAAGCACTCCAGAATACAAAATGGATCAAAAAAAGACTGGGAAAAAAAAAAAAAAAACAAAACAAAACCAAAACCAAAATTGTATCCAACTTATGCAGGCTTTTCAAGAAAAATGGTATTAATCATAGGGCAGTGAGGCATTGGACTAGATTGTCCAGAGAAACTGTGTATGCTCCATTGCTGGAAGTGTTCAAGGACAAGTTGAACCCCATGGCAAAGGGGTTGGACCTGGAGAATCTTTAGTGTCCCTTCCAACTCCATCTGTTCTATGATCTATGAAAAAAGACCTTGTAGAGGAAGTCTTACAAAGAAGAGACCAGGCCTTGTTGCAAGAATAGCACAGTGTGATTTCTCCCAAGTGGTGGAGAAGGTGGTAGATCACAATAAGGACTTCCAGTTGAAATGGTTTTGCTCATGGCTGGGGTTGTGCACCATGCTGTTTCCAAGATTATGGCCATGATGAGTCAAGGAATACAGCCTTAGGATGATGCAGAATTCATGGAGGGTGTGGGTTTGTGATTAGGGTTTTTTTTCTCCTCTGTCAAAGACTGGCAGCAATAACCCATCCACAAAGTTGTGGAGGTGACTGATGGAAGTGACTATTGTCATCCCCAGAGCAAGCTGATGCCTCAGGAGACAGCAAGCAGGGTCAAGAATTACAACACTGAAAGTCAGGTCATCTAAGGATCCGTTGTGTAAACAGGGCACCTCAGGAAGAGACATTCACAACAGTAAAGCTAAAAAAAGCTAACCTGTTTTACTTTGCACATAAACAAATTAGGAGCACCCACGCTGATACTTACTGCACTTTTACAGGAGAGTAAATGAGTTTTTAACTCCTAATACTCCTGACTAAGATCACTGTTACATACCCACCTCACCCATGCACCTCACCTGCACAGGGTTTTCTGCAGATCTGGGAAGAAGCTTTTTTTGCATTCAGCCATTCTTCCAAGTTGCTTAATACAATAACAGAACAAACAAACAAACCAAACCAAACAAGCAACCAAACAAAAAGTGAAATGCAAAAAATTAAATTTGCCCAGACAAGAATTTGGACGAGTGATGCTTCTCTAGAGTTTCTCTGGTTTTGGCCCAAGCTGTGTTTAACTGCAGTATAAAACGTGTTCCAAAATAATTGCAACCAGGTTAGAAAATGTCAGTTGCTCACCTCTGCATCCTAAAGAAGTGTCTGGGTTGTGCTTTTAAAGCCTCATGAAAACAAACTCAGCTAGAAACTTTTGCAATTCAAAATATTTAGCTGAATGACAAGAAACTAATCCTTGGTTTATTATTAGACATGATAAAAGATTTCTGAACATCCTGGATGTTCATATTTTTCTTTTGCTTTTTTAATGCAGTGCTACACTGAAAAATTACTTTGTCAAAAAATGTAGCTGAATCTTTTAAAAGTGAGAAGTGGTTGTTGAAACACAACACAAAATGCGTTGAAGAGATCTAATGTTTGGGGAGGCGTGCTCTGCTCTTTCTCTTTTTCACATCCTTTGCAGATGGCATCAAGTCTCATGTCCAAAAATTGAGGTGCTCAGAATCATTAGTTTCCCCGAAATTACTCGGTGCATCTGTCCTTGGTGCATAATCAGTCAAAATTAGAGGCTTATTTCAGACCTTGACATAAGTTTAACTGCTTGCATTAGCTGCAGAGAATTAACAAAGCAGTGGGAGAGTGCAGTGTGTGCACTGGCTTCTGGTATATGCATTGTTGATTGAGCACACTGCAAAACAGCTGAAGTACTTCTGATTTTGACTGTGGAGACTCCCGGTCCTGTCCTGTCAACCAAGACGCCAGGTATCACGCATCACCAGCAGAATTGTTAAACTTCTAGCTGATACCTTAGAAAAAATTTGCTGACAATGACATTAATTTTCCAAAGGCCATACTTAAACCATGAGACCAGCTGCTCCCACCCCTAGAGAGATGTGGGTGGCAATAGCCTCCCTTCCTGATCCTGAAAGTCGGGCCAAGGAATTTGAAAGTATAATTGCTGAGGAACACAGAGGGCATCCCTGACCTTAGGTGGAGGGAACGAGCATCCTAGAACATTCCACTGATTGCATTCATGAGGCAATTAGAAGCAGTCTGTGAGACCTGTTGGAAATTCATTACTCAAGATGATGTGTGAAAAGGAACAAACAAATTATTCATTGGGACCAGACTGCTAGCAAGGCAAGCAGCTAAGGAAAAGGAATCCTTTTACTTGTAAAAGGAGCACTTGTGATGCAGGATTACTAAGATACAATAAACATAGCGTTCCAGAATGCTATTTTGACAGATCCAATTTTTGGAATGAAATCACATGCTAAGTCGCATGCTTAAGCAGATGCTGGGTGAAATCAAATTAGGTTTGGATTTAAATGGTACTTTGGAATTATTTTAGTGGTTCTTATTGATTAGGAAATGTAATTTTACAGGACAATATTATGCATAATCAAAATGCAGTCATAGGGAAAAAGGTCAGGATATTACTGAGAAATGGTCTTTTATCTTTACAGTAGTTAGCGAAGAAGACTAAAAGGAATAAAACTAAGCATTTTTTCCCAAGCATGGGCTACTACTTTCCTTTAATTTTAAGTCAGCAAAGTTTAGAGAGTTTGTCAAAACTACCAGGAGCCTCTTCCCCCTCTGTGTATATTTCTGTTGATACAGCTGTGGAATTTCAAGCTGCTCTCTCAAATATTTTTCTGATTTTATTTTAGGAGAGAGGTGATAAATTCTGTTTCATCACATCTTGTACTGAACAGTCATGTGATGAATGTATTTGTCAGCATTTTATTAATTTTGAATAAGTAATGCCCCAAATCTGGAAGGTTTCCCATGTTACAAATCCACCTAGTAGGTACCTCAGTGAAGGCAGCTCTGATTTTCAGGGATACGACAGGAACAGCATCACACAGGATAGGTCCCTGTCCAACCCCTTTCTGTACCTGCGATCATGTACCCAAAATTTCAGCTGGCATCTCACAGATCATATTTACACACCAAGGAAGAGCAGGCATATCCTCTGCTGAGGGGAGTGCCAGAAACTAACCCATATTGGGAAAAACGCAGGCAGTGGTTCATGTTATTGGATTTAAACAAGGGCAGAACAATGGTTCAAATTGGCCTGAGAAAGATGGTCCTCCTTCCATCAGCAGAAACAGGTGTTTTTACAGGTTGCTAGAGAAAGAAAGGTCATAGAACAATAATGCTGGTAAAAATGAATTCTGAACTTTCAGAAATTGTTCATCTAGATGGATTCTACTCTGTTTGCTCAAGTAGTATGAAAGCATCGCATTCAGTAAGATAAAAATATTTCATTTTGATAATAGCTGAACTCTATCATTTATTATCAAAATGATGTGCTGGATACATGTAATAAAGGAGGTGTGTAAATTCAATATTATCATGCATATTTTATTATGCAATGCAAGCTGAAATGAACAAAACTAGAGAAGTAGAAACAAAACACATTCACATTTATTGAAATGAAACATTCATGCCTTTTCAAAACAAAAATAAGAAAATAGAAATGGTTCATTTAAACAGTTTCCTATTTAAAAGAAAAAAAAAAGGCTGAAATTGACATCCTCCTATGAAATGTTTTGATTTTTTTAAATTTTTTTAAACTAGACTGAGGTGGTAGCAATGTCCTTGAGTGGAGTGATTCTTAAAATGGTGCATCTGGACTGGTCAGGCTGTTCACCCAGCAGGTCCTTTGCAAATAGCACCAGAAAGGACCTGAGCATAATGCAAAACTAAATTAAAAGTACTGCAGGTGATAGCATTTTAACTGCTCTGAAACTACCTGACAGTAGTGAACAGAATCACATCCACTCCAAGAAACATTGCTTTCAAGTTTTGGAAAGGCCATTTTCCGTTTCCTGACTTGAAAGAACTTTGCAGCCTAAGAAAATATGATAAAGACATGTATGCTTTCACGTGATGCTTCTTCAGCCTGCTGCTCCCTTGCAGGGAACTAGTCTTCCCCAGTCATGTCCTACTAGCCTGGTTTCCCCCTTCCCTTGGAAAATTAACACCACGTGATAATTATACCTGCTCAAACATCCAGGATGAATGTCTGAGAGAAAAAGTTACTTTGCTGAGGGTAAATTTATCCCCAAATCATCCACAGAAACAAAGTCAACTGAACAAAATAACTAGGAGTGCATTTGACAGCTATTTGTAAGAGCTCCATAAATTCATTTATTTCCCATCATTTACCGCACTTCAAGAATGGGAAAGATGAATGTGCTTTCCTATCCATCTTAAGGGGCTTGTAGCTATAATTAAGAGGGTATTATTGCTGAAGTCTAATTACATTCTTTAAAGTATGCTGATAAATGCACACAAAGAACTGTTTTATAACTTGATTCCACCACTGGCTCTTCTATCCATGCTAAAACCAGCCACCAAATAAACAAAATCTGGTGATAACAAATCTCACATGATAGCATTTTTACCATTCTTCCCAGCAGGAAATGTGATGAGAGGGGGGAACAGAGAAGTGGGCAGAATTTTAAGTCTATTTTTTTGTGTGCAATTGAACTTTTCCTTTTGATGGCTTTTTTCCAGTTAAAGAGCTTTTTTTTACATTTTAGTAACAGTGGTTTACATTTGTTCAACGCTCTCAGTAGGGGCTAGCTGGGTTCATTTCTTGTTAATCCTCATCTGATTACTACCACTGAAGTCTTGTTGACCCCTCTTTTGTGTCCACTGGACTGATCAGATCACAAGCAGTTTGAGACCAGGGCAGCATGCCTCCCTGCTGTCCTATAGCACATAGCACGTGAGGATGCTACCCTCCAACCAAGGTTTCCAGACATTATCAGAGTACAATAAGTCATTTGCACAGCATTTGCCATCCAGATGGATGGCATTCTGCATATTCATTTGCTTGAACACTGATTCTTTGCATGCATTGTTCTCAGAAATGCCCAGAGAGTGTACAGCAGTTTACCTATATTTTCCCGTCCTTTTTTTTCCTAATGAAATGTTTCCTTGACCTTTAAACACTGGAGAAGGCAGATGACAATGTGCATAAAATGTTTGTCTTAATTGTTTTGGGCGATGTGACTTCACTATGAAACTTCTTTCAGAGGCTTAATTACTCCCAGTGCTGCATTTACAGCAAAGGGAAGGTATCAAATGAGACAATGAAGGGAGTTCAGTGGTTTTGATCTTATTCTCTGAAATCGGGCAATCTTACACTTTCGCCACTTATTAATACAGATCATTTCCTCCCATTTCTCACAATTGAATTGAGTTGCTGTTTGCATGCTGATGGGGCAAATAAATGGGGAGCTGTGTTCGTCACTGCCTGATAACGGATGAGAGCCGTTCGTTTGGAGACAGGAGGTTCCTCTGGAGGCCCTGTGATTTGCCAGAATATATTACATTTTTCCAAGATTATTGCACAGCAGATGATTAATATTGCATGCTCAAATGGCCTTTTCAAGGACTGAGCAGGGAGCGGAGCGGGGAAGGGGGGGGGACTAAGGGAAAGCCTCAGAAGACTAATTTCCTATCTGCACATTGTGATAGAAATGCGTAATTGTTAGCAGTGCTTTGTAACTTGCCGGTATAATAGAGGAAAGCCTGAGCAAGGTGTAGCCAGAGGAAATATGTCTTCAGTTGACAAAATCAGCAGAGCTCTGTTGAAATCAACGTGGCTCCACTGGTTTGCATCAGTGAGGAATCTAGCCCAGAAAGATTACTAGGGAGGTGAAGCAGGGAATTACCACAGGTGAAGCAGTAGTTTTTGCAGGATAAAGAAATATAGTCCCTACATCAAGGACAGCTTCTGGTGTGGACTGTACAGGATTATGCAATTGGAAGAGGGATGCCTAGAAAAGTTAGGCACTCTTTGCTCTGCAGTAGCAAAGGAGCGAGGCAGCCAGATCAGCTCCATTGGTTAGAGCATGGCGCCAATAATGCCAAGGTCATGGGTTTGGTCCCCATAGAGTCCATTCACTTACAAGTTGGAGGTGATGATCCTTGTGGGTCCCTTCCACTCAGTCTAGTCTGTGACTCTGTGAGTGTGCTGCGTCTCAGTCTGAGTGGGAGGGTAGGGAAGTGTACGTAGCTCTCTGCCATTGGATATACGGAGTGGAGAAAGGGTGTCGGTTTAGGGCAGCTGTGAAATGTGTTAAAGATGTGCCTAAGACTACACTGGCCTTCAAAGTTAGCAAAGAACTCTGCAAAACCCATAGGGGAGGGGATGTAATACTAGTGGAAATGCTTCAGTAGAATTGAGTGGTGTAGCTGTAAGAGAGGGTTGTATAAATCATTTCTCAGGTCTTGACTTGGTGTACCTTGGGTCATATTTTGGCAGCTTTGGAAAGCAAGCCTTGTGTAAATTCCCCTACGTGCCTGAGCTGGATTTGGATGGACTTTGGGTGGGTTCCATGTTCTTCACGGCTACAGCAGCAATGTTTTTGTAGTGTCTTCTACCTTTCTGACACCAGAACTAGAACAAAATTCAGATGCTTAAATAACGTGAGAAAATGTCTAAAATGATTCACCTCCCCCCCCTCTTTAGCCTTTGCAGGAGCACTTTTGGCTAGCTGCATGCATCATGACTCAAAGTCCTGGGAGCACATCCAAACTGGAAATGCTTCCCTCTCCTTCCACTTGCATGTCCTCCCAGTTGTGTTAGTTGCAGGCAGGTTGTGCTATTCCTATGTGCTATGTGCAAGTTTTTTATGCCACCTTGTTCTGGCCTCTGCTTTCTATGTGTATCTGGCTTTTACTTCTTCCACTTCCTTAAATATATGTACTGCTCCAGTAGAGGTTCCCTCTAGGGAATGTTTCCCTAACTGTCAGAGCAAGAAAGACGGTGTGGAGGCATGTGCTGTGCTGGTGGACACTTGGGTCTGTTACAAATGCAAAGGCTGCACACAGTGTTTGCTATCCTTAAGAGATCAGCCAAAATCCCACTTAATATATAGAACTAGACAAATGTTCCAGGACAAACACCAACTCCCTCCTATCCAGGTAGGGTCTGTTAGTATCTAAGCTTCTGAGCATCATAATTTATATGCCGCCAGCTCTAATCTAAATGTAAAGCCACAGAAAGTAGTTCAGCTCTCACACGTCTTGGTCCTGGATTCTCAGGTATGACTTTAAGAAAGGCTGAGTTCACTCTTGGCTGTGCAAGCATATTCTCTTTGGAACTTTTGTTTGTCCAGTTTTGCATGCAGGCTAAGTTGACCTAAATATGATTTAGGGGTTTGCCTAGATATGATTCATATGCCTTCAGACTTCATCTAGGCATATTGCCTAAAGCAAAAAAAAAGTTGCTCAAATTTTTTTGTCAAAAAAAGGGTTGAGGTCACTATACTTGTGAGGAGAGTTTCACAGACAGTTAGTTTTTGTTTATATTTTTTTATTTAATTAAAGCTTCATTTTTTAGTCCTATGGGTCCAATTTTGTCACAGGACTACGGATCTGGAAATCCAATTTTTTATATTTGGTGCTCAGATTACTCATTTGTTTACTGCCCTAGGAAGGATGCTGTAACTTAAGAAACTACCAAAAAGACCTAGATTAAAAAAAAAAACAAAACAATTGTAGCATATGATGAGTGAACAGTAAAAGTTAATGAAGAATTCTATGTAGTCTGGGACCTTTGGCCTCCTGATGGTGTTTTTGTATAGCTAAGCTTAAAAAGAATATTTTGTTCGCCTTTTAAAAATCCTCATGCATAAATTGATCACTCTGAAACTGCTGGGTTACATCAGGGGTAGGACTGTAATCTGGAAGCAGTGTTGGTTTATGTCCTTGCCATCAATTATCTAGCAAATATTTGGGAACAGTGAACATTTTCAATAGAAATTAGGTGAATGGGGGTGGAAAAGGTCATGGCCCAGGTGATTTATCTGCAGGAAATAATTCAGCTACTTTGTAAAACCACTTCTGCATCTGGTCCTTTGATTGCCAAACTATTCATTCTTTCTAATGCATCAGATAAACGCTTATGTGAAGAAACAAAATACAGTAGAGCAGAAGGCAGATAATTTAAACACGGAAAAGCTGCGATGTCATGGGAGATGCACATAAGCATTCTTTTGTTCCTTTGTCCTTCTCCTGGCTGTGGGAAGAAGCCAAGTCTTAATAGCAAATGTGTTAATTCAGTTTCTAAGTTAACTATATGGGAAGAGATTTTGCACTGTTGTGTGGCTGACACAAAATCAGGATTAAGTCAAAGAGATACTACAATAAAGGGGAAGGAGGCTATAACACAACTTCCATGGTGGGTCTGTTCTGTGCAGATCAATCAAGAGGCTTCGCTGGTGTCAGACCACTGCCAGTGTGGCACAAGGGAGAAATGTAGTGTTTTCCAAACGATGTTAGCAAACTGCTTGTGAACAGTACACATTCTTTGGTACTGTATTTACATAGCTTAATAGAGTTTTAAAAGGTCAAAATCCAGGCACTACACACTTTGGAACATTTACTACATACTCTTGTGTTACTGCATTCTTAATTACATCTTCAGAGTAGTGGAGTTTTTTGGGTTGTTCTTTTTTTTTTTTTAATTTTTGGGACTTTCTAAGATGAGAACTGTCCCTTTTAAAATTTATGAGTTGCAGCAGGGACAACAGATCCCACAACTCATCTGACAGGAATGCTTTTAAACCTCTATTTTCCTTTGTTTGTAGAGGACGTAGGTGTAAATGCAGTAAATGTTTATCATTCCAGTATTATTGAAGTTGGTTAGCATTTGCTTCAGAGCTACAGGAAAAGAGGGGAAGGAATGGTGCTGATGGATAGTTAAAGACTAAGGTTCAATTTTTGGTGCCCTAAAGCAACCTCCATTTTATGTTGGTTAGGTTGATAGCTGGCTGAAACAATTTTAGGCTTGTTTTGTACCACATCTTGGGACCATAAGACCTTTAAAAAGCCCTCAGGTTGTTTACCTCTGAAGGGGAAGTCTCAGGCTGGTCAGTCACCAGAGGACAGAGCCACGAGTACGGTATAAAGGCATCAAATACTTCAAAGAGCAGGTGTCCAGTGTTTGCTCTGTCTGTTCAGGCCATCCTAGAGTTGAGTACACATTGTATGTTAAACCCTAATTATGGATGTGTTATCCTTTCCAAATGACCATGTCCAGCATGAAGGGCTCTGCATATAGCAAAATCCCACTCACCTGTTTTAGGATGTTCCTATCAGCCTTTTTCCTGGGCCTAAAACATTTGGTATATGAGCTAGTAATGAATCAGCAGGTCACGTAGATAAGACATTAGCTCATACTCGTTCTTGCCAATAATCATTAGCCCTGTAATTGATTTACTTCAGCATAATCTATGTGTAGACTACATTGTCAGCTCAGAGAAGTGTGCCATGAAGCCTCTACAGAAAGTCAGACAAACTCCTGAGTTACCCCAGCATGTCTGGTAAGGAGATACAGTGGTGGAGAGAACCTGCTGTGCCATTTATTTCTTTTCCAATCATCCTCCACCCCTATTGTTTTCTGCTGTAGTCAGAGCACAGGTGTCACCTAGGCAGTTGTCTTTCTCTGCTGAACTGGTTTACCAGCAGAAATGAAAATGTGTGCATTTATTACTAGTTTCTCATCACATGTTGCTTGCTGTTAGGCAATCAATTATCAGTGGGATTTCAGTTGTTTATATCTGATCACTTAAGTCACTGACAAATAAAGGTTTGTTTCAGCTGTAGGGTTTTGATTGTGTTATTTGGTAACCGTGGGAGCAAAAGGGTGTTTTGTGCTTCTTCAAGAAACAGAGGCTGTCTCCCCAGTTCAGGCTTTTGACAAATTATCCACAATTTTTAAGGCAGGTCTTCTGCATCTCTTGCAACTTTGTAATGGCTCTGGTGCAGAAAAATGGGTTCCTTAAGCACTTTTCCTCAGGAAGAAACTGGATTGAGAATAGTCACAGAAAAATAAACCAGTTCTGGAACAAATCTCAAGTGGCTACGTGGGACTAACCATCCTGCTTAATCTCATCATGCTCTTGGAGAAGAGGTAGGTGGCTTCCCAGCAGAGCTCATTGTGTTTGCTATGTTAGAGCTCAGACGCACAATCCAGATAACGCAGCTTATGAAGCCACCACGAGTCAGCTGTGGTGTAGTAGCTGCATATGCAACACCCACAGAACCTGCCTAATGCAACTTGAATTAATTCTCATTCTTTGCAGACCAAATGAAATCATTTTACTGCATCAGTCATTGGCTGAAAACCTGCACGTGTGATTTTCTCCACAGGTCTGTCTGTGCATGATGTCTGTTAAGGGGTAGTAAAGTGAACTCTAGATTAGATTCTCCCCGGTTTCTTTTTATCAGCGTATTTTGCAGCATAACAAAGGAGGGTAAGAGGAGACAAGAAGTTTGTGGGCTCCTCATTAACCCACCTTTCTTTCTGTACTCCCACCGTCGTGACTGCACTGGGAATCCTAGGGCATGTGGGAAGAGGTGCTCAGCCTTGTCCTACTCCTTCTTTCTCATGGGACCGCAGGAAGGCTCCTGCTGCAGCTCCTCCTCTTCCCCTTTTTGTCTCCTGTTGATAAGGTGATATATTGCCAAACACAGAGGAGAACTGGAGAGCAGGGAAGCAGGCAGGTCACATTTGCACTGGAAAAATTAGGCTGACTTTTCAACTAAGACTGGAAGGCACCTACTCCTGCTGGGTGTAGCTGTATTCTAATTCTTCTTTTCCCATATCAGGATAAAACTTCTTCATCTCAGTAAGACCCAGGAGGTGCTAATGCCAAGAACTCTTCAATGCCTCTCCTCTGCAGGCCATACCAGGGAACAGGGATGTCACTTCAAAATTTTTTTCTGCTGTCAAGCTGCTGGAGCTTCAAAGCAGTTTCTTGCTGTCTGTGCTTTCATGAAGTTTGATGCCTGTGTTTGTGGGGTTTGTGCATTAATGTCTCTTTCAGGCAGTCTGCAATAGCTCATTCCACATAGGGTAAAACCCTCTGAGAAATATAAGACCT
The DNA here is from genome assembly GCA_035584735.1 of Pseudotriccus pelzelni. Classification (NCBI taxonomy): domain Eukaryota; kingdom Metazoa; phylum Chordata; class Aves; order Passeriformes; family Tyrannidae; genus Pseudotriccus; species Pseudotriccus pelzelni. The sequence goes on from JAWMRA010000130.1 coordinate 17,398,794, forward strand.
TTAGTTACTCTGGCTTAATTCTGTTCAAAAGACTATCTCACAAGAGGAGATTAGAGAGATCATTAGTTCCTTTAGGTTCAAGAGATGGCAGGAATTAAGAGAAGTTGCTCTGTGAAGTAATGTACATGCAGCACTAGAGAGGGGCAGGAGTAAGAAACGGTCTTTCTGAGCTGTTCTCAAAAAATAATTACTTTTCTAAGCAAAAAAATATAAAATATCTTTCTCTTGGTACTTCTGAAATTGACTAGTGGCAGTCTTGAATTAGTACAATGTAATGAAGGGCAACAGTGAAGTGAAATACATGTTCTCAAATCCCCTTTCAGCAACTTCTTAGAAATCCTAAAATGCTGAAGCTGCAGAGCCTCTTAATGCCAACTTCATCTTCAAAACCACCCCAATTTCGACACTTAAAATGTCAGGTTCCTGCCATCATCTTGCCGTGTTTGTGCCATGCCATCATGTCTGAGAGGAGGTGGCACTCTTTCTTCTAAACACTGCATTTAATCTACTTACCAAAGGTATGTTTTTTCAGCCATTAAGCTTTGCTGCTGATCAGAGCTCTTCAGAAGGAGTCTTATTTTCTAGTCAGTTTTTTTCTCCAGGGACAGAAGGAGTTTAAATAAGTGAATTTCTACTGTTCCTAGTTGTCTCCATGCCATCTCCTCCAAAACTAAAGCAGTGGGTCTGAATCATCCTTGCTGTATTCCAGTTTTATGCTGAAATCAGTATGTATATACAGGATAAAAATCGAGTAGAGCAGCAGTGAATTATCTCAGCAAAATCTTGTGGACTACAGCATCCACCTTTGCGATGCTCCATGGAGTACATTGCTGATTAAAAACTCTGGGTGCTATTGCTGCCTCAAATTAGTTTTCAAAACTGCATAAGGGATAACTTTCTCCTGGTTTTCTTGGGATAAGAAGAAAGTAGAAGAGTAAAGGTGCAATATTGTCCTTATTTATTTTTAATATTTTTTCCTGTGATTTATTATCTGAGACACTGGATTTTCCCCAGGGAGCTATGATTCTTTGACAGGTCTATTCAATATTGTCATTTATTTGTTTAGGCTGAGACATCTGAGCTTACAGTATCCCATGTTCCAGTGAAGTTCTTGCAGGCTTAGGGAGTTTGTGAAGTGGAAAAACCTCTCCTGTTAAAAGAATTCTGTTTTCCTTGGAGAAAATGTCAGGAACATCTTAATATCTCTTTCTTTTTTTTTTCCTTTTATAAGCATCTAATTTTTATCAATGCCTGTTGAAACCTGTGTAATGGTTTCATAATATGAAATATTGTTTTTTCTGGTCTGCAAAGGTTGGGGGAGCGATCAGGAGTTACCACATTAGCAGAAGGTATTAAAAATAGAGAAGGTGATGAGAAAGGCTCAGTGTAACTGCTAGCAGAATATGAAAATGAATAATGTGTAGCTTAACAGTTTTGATGCTGCTTCTATTACCCTTACCTATGAAAGCTACAGCAATCACCTGCCTTGCCAGTTAGTCTTCTCATCTACCCAGCTCATTGCTGTTTGTTTTTTTGGTTTGTTCTGGCTTCAGCCTGAATACCCAGCCTTCCACACAGTGTTCTGACTTCCAGTAAAATAGGGGGAAGCAAAAAGAAAAAAGTAAATATATATATGGCCATCCTAAAATAACCCAAAAGTGTGGGGAAACTGATGGAGTTCCCCGTGCCATGCTCCCATCATGTAGAGAAAAGAGGTTGCTTACAACCTTAAGTACAGGCTGAGCTTGTTCAAGGATGTTCACATGTCTAATCCAGGATCTAAGTCGCTGCCTCTGAACAACAAAGATGATAGAAATTTCAATGCAAAATGACTGACAAATGCAGCTAAATATGACTTGATGAATCGCCAGTGCAATCCAGCAGTATCACAAGCCCATAGTAAAAGTGAGTGGTGATAGTTTATCCCTAGTGGCACAAAAATTAGGAATGTGGTATTTATAATATCTCCACATAAGTCATCTTTAGATTGGTCTATATTGAAAAATGTGAGCAGTTTTTGGTTAAATTTCTGCACTAAATGTTTATTTAGACATCAGATTACAATGTATATGCCTAAAAAAAGGGATCAAAAGGTGTGAGTAGATGGCACAGACCACATTGTCCTCGCTGTTCAGCTTGAGAGAGACACAGGAAGGTTACTTGGGTTAGAAACCAGGTCAAGCAGTCAGCCAAGGAGCTGGGAACAACAGCATTATGTGCTGTCGGACCGAATCTAACCTGCTAAAAATACAAGCAGGGCGAGCAGTGATCTTTGCTGTTAGTTCCGTGCTTCTGCTGCTCTGAGACACTACTGAAACCCTTTATCTCATAAAAAATGTATTTTTTCAAAAATACAAACAGAGCAAGTTCTAAAGGAAATTCAGGCATTATACTGGGAAATGTTAACAAACTTTAGTTGAGATAGCAAAGATATTTAGAGTGAAGACTTCTATATCTAGAAAGAGACACCAACAGTGACAATAGTCAATGTGTTACCTAAAGCCTTATACTGTATCTTAGCATGCTTTTTTTTGTTTTTCAGTAGAAAATGTATAAATATGTTCTTTCTCTCTGAGTAACAGAAACAAAGTACTTTAAGCATGGGATTAAAGTTTGGGTTTATATGTTTTTGAGATTTTTTTCTTTGAGGCCTATATGAATAAAGCTTTTACTGTTAACACTCATGATAGGGTTTTGTTTTAATACAAAGACTTGACTCTTTTGACCTGGGAATTCCTCTGAAGTCTTCAGTTTCAACTTGGCCATTTTCATGTCTGTGTTCAAGAAGGAACATAATGGTGAAAACAGCCTTTGCAAAACCTCTCAATCTTGATTTTCTGCCCAGTGACACACTAGAGGGCTTAGGCTATATGATTGTGTGCATTCTTGAAACATCAGAGATGAAGAGCAACAGATATCAGCACTGCATTTTTCCTTCCCTTCAAAAACACTGCTGTAATATGATCTCCAGTCAGTATGTATAGGCTGTGCCTAGTCTAGGTCACCTGGCAGGTCTGAAGAAGTCATCATACACAGAAGCTATCAAGGTTCAGCTCCTCGGACTTGCAGTGAATTGAACTTGATCGATCAATAATCGCATCTGTTTTTCCAAATGTGTTTGCTTTTGCAAATAGTAACACTGAGGTCGCACGAGAAGCATCTTTGAGTTAACACGTCTCTGACCTGCCAACTGCAGTGTCACCTCTGTAGGTGGCGTGGATGGACTAGATGGCATAGGCGGAGGCTGCTGGGGCAGAGTCTTTCGGTGTTTTCTTCCTGTCTAAATAAGCGGTTTGGAAAATACCATAACTTCCCAGAGAACCTATCCATCAGAAGACTGCTATTTTCGCATGAATTTATTCTATGGATGCAGTGGCAATATTACCATAAAGTGTTCATTCTATGTGTATGTGGATGCTAGGGGACACTGCTTTGAAGACAAGAAGTAAAAGCAGCGGATGAATAGAGAGAGTTCTAAGACTTTTTTTCCCTACAGAAAGAAATAATCTTTATTTTGGTTATATTTTATTTTAAAACACACTTTTTGAACTCAAAATGTTCTGTTTTATCATTTTTTGGCCTCCTTAAGGAGGCCTACACATACCTTCTTAAGTTTGCCAGCGTATTGAAGGATGGAGGCTTTCAAGTGTTTAAAGACAGAGACTACTTTTCACTGAAGTCACTAGGAGCTTCATGACTAATTTTAGTAGGGAGGGGGAAGGTGAGCAATTTTTGCCAGCTGACATCAGACAGGAAGCTGAGTATCTCCACAATTGCTCATCTGCTGACAATTCAAGAGTATTTTGCTATCTTTAAATAGATAGCATAAAAGGTCGCCTCTAGACATGCCTGAAAACAGGAGAAAGCTTGCAAAAAAGTTTCCATGGCTGCTCTGTTTTTATTTCTTTGCTTGGAAAAACTACCCACCTATTTATTCTTTGTTCTCCATCCTGTGCCGCTTCTGTTCTTATCCTTCACTCACATATCTGAATATGAGTAAAGGCCTTTGGCCCTTTGTGATCTAGCTCTTTAAACCACAGAAATGCAGAGTGGAAAGTACCTCTCGAGGTTATCCAATCTAATCTCTCTAATCTCTCTCTCACTCTCTCCTTAAACAACATTTGCGCAAGAATCTTACGAGCATCAATCTTCTTTACCAAGTGACAGCATCTGATGAAAAATTCAGGATATCTGCAGCTATGTGGCCCCTCCAGTTTAAAGCCTGTTCCTCCTCTTTAACTCCTCTGCTTACCTGTAGCTATGTTAGGTTGCGAAGTCTTTCAACAGGACACTTCTACATTTTGTTTTTTCCCTCTGTCCCTCTCTCCCTTCCCATTTTGTTGTCCAACTTCTCATAAATTTGAAAGACTTAACATCTCCTGCCTTCTTCGCAAGCTAATATGGCCTTGTTGGGCACACTTATGAGATGACAGTATTCAAGTTTTATGGAAGATAAAAGTGCTTTTTTTGTCTTAATGCTGGATCACTCTACAATAAAAAAATCATTATCCCCTGAGCCATTCAATACATGTTCTTCCAATAACATACACCAAAATACCAACTGCACTGCCTAGTGATAATGGTCATAAAAATAGGGTAAGAAATCTTGCTTTTCTTTCTACCCATCTCAGATTACAGGACAGCCATACCATGGGTTTTTCTTGGCTTGAAGTGGCTGCCTCTTCCCTCTGCTGAGGAAGAGAAAGCCATGGAGAACATACATCTGCATGTGGGAGGCAGAAGACCACAGGAATAAATGCCCTTGCTGCTGACAATGCTGCTGCTGAGTCGCTGATGCCAGACAAATGCTTTTGAAGCATGGGCTCTGAGATAGAACAGACATGGTGAAAGGTGGAAAGAGGAAAGGTGTGCTGAGAAGGTAGGCCTGGGGCAAAAGACCAAAACAAAAGGATCTGTGGCATCTCCTCTGCCAAGGAGCTGTGGTGCTGCAGGAATTCCAGACAGAGCATGATGGCTTAAACAGTAGCACAAACATTCATTAAAATGACTGTTTTAGCTTTTTGGACAATTAGTCTGATAATTACACCACTTATTTATTCTAATAGCCTGCATTATAATGGATGCTATGCAAGAGAATTAACGTCTCTAAATTATTTTAGAAATACCCTGAATATGTCACCATTTTAAATTATAATATGGAATGTCTCCATAAGATGTTTAAATAAGTTGCAGATTGCTGTATCAGGGCACCCTGCTATCCAGGTAGGCTGACCGCTGTTCAAAAGCCATACTTGCTTCCTATAAAAGTCAAACACACATCAAGGAAAAATATCTCTTGCTATGGGGCTGGGAGCAGGACCTTGAGGCTGCTGTGTGGACTACCAGAGCAGGGATGCTTTTCAGCTCTGTAGCAAGTTTTGTACATCTGTCAAGGCCCTGTAGTGCTTTGCTTCCACCAACAGCAGGGTAATACATTGCCTGCCTCAGCCTTGGCTTCGTTTGTGTCCTGACTCTTTGTCAGATAGAGATGGTACCTTTGCCTACAGGCTGTGGCAGGCCTATTTATGATCTGCTCAGCACAGTATGTCAGAGGCAGTTAAGATACCTTCACCTAAGCAAATGCTACTTGCTATTTCCTTGTTATAAAACAAAGGTCGTTTGAACTGAAAATACCTCTGTTCCTAGCAGAAGTGGGGGAGAGCTCTATCCAACTGTCTGCCAAAGCAGCATAGGAACCATGGGAGAGGGGAAGGGAGCAGAAGCTGGAAGCTAATACAGGTATCGCCGAAATACAGATGAAGTTGACTGAGTTTGCATGGATAAAACAAGCAGTGTACCTATCCAACCCTCAGTCCAGGTTTCACCTGGCTGCTCCAAGGCTCCACGTGAAGCAGTGCGGCTGTGTGACCTTGCCCAATTTCATTAATTGCCATTAAGATATGGTAAAGCCCATGAGCTAAATGACATGCAAGATGAGAGAAAGAGGTATTCAGCAGGTCCAAGGACTCAAAAGGAGAAATACAGCCTTGACAAAGGTATAAAACTCTAAGGAAAAAAGCAGGGAAGAAGATGGCAATTTGGCAGTGTCAAGCATCAGCCTGTTCTCATGCAGCAACACAAATGATTTCCCTGCCGGCCGTGCTAGAAGGTTGCAGAAGTTTCCTTAGTGGCGTAGTGAGTGTGACCACATTAGCCCATGCCGGACAGTCAGGAGCAGGACTGCTTCAGCAATTGCTTTGCTCTCCTGCCTCACTGCCCTGACTGCACTGGTTGCATTTTGCAATCTAATTAATTCCAATCTCCAGCTCCTTCTTCATGCTAACACAGCAGAAAGAAAGGAGTGGTCCAGTAGTGGTTGCTACACTGTTCTTTTCAGATACCCACAGCCTGCATCAAGGGTGGAAACGCCGTGCGAACCCTCAGTAGCTTCACAGAGCTGAGGCTGCTTTCTGTGGGGATTCAGCTTCATCATGGTGGATGTAAAACCTCTGTGCCCCAGCAAAGACTGGACCCAGGATCTGTGAATCCTAATTCCAAGAGCTATATTAGTAGTCAGGCTGTGCTTCCTAGACAGCAATGAGTGATTTGCACTGATTTGCATGGAGCAACCTGGCTCCTGGGCAGCCTTACAGCTAAAGCTGAGATGTGTAATACCTCCATTAACTACCTTTATATCAGGGGCAGGATGGAGTGTAGCTTTATGCATGCCTGTTTTGTGACACTGTGCTGTATTTTTAAAGAACAAGATGTTCTGTTCTACAGAGCAGCACCTACTGAATGACATGAACTAGCCAGGTACTTAAAACTATAATGTTGACTAACCTCTAATGGACTGAAAACTGTGTAAACTTGACAAATCCCATAAAATAAAAATAATTATACTGTCTGTATCAGGCATTTTTAGAACATGAACAATGTGTGTTCAGGAAGAATAAAGCTTCTTTGAAACTACAGGGGAAATAATGGCACCTAGTATTCATGGGGCTGTAACAAAATATTGTTTACAGATCTCCATTGGTTGTGAAATTATCTATACTGAAGAAACTGGATGTACTCTAAAGCAAAGATTGAAGGAGCATAAAACATGTAATATTGTAGTTACATGGCACATAAAATCTTATTGGATCTGTGATAAATATTTGTGCCTGAGCAATTTTGCTGTTTTACAAACTACTTTCCCTGGAGGCTGGTTAAAGAATACAAGGGCACCTTATTTATCAGATTTAAAGTCTAGCAGCTCCCAATACCTATGATGAGGGTGTAATATACCTGTTCTCAAAAGTGTCCAATTAATTGTTTAGTTTTGAATTGAAAATATTCTTTCTCTTTTTTTCTATTAAAGCTTCTTTCAATAGATGTGTCATCTCTTGGGCTGCATAAATAAAGACAGAAGATGTCCCTAAAGGGATGCTGTTTTGGAATTGAAACCATATATTAAACTCCCCATGGGGGATGAGGAACCCACAGTGCAGAGTTTAATAGAAGCATTGCATTCAGCTGCTGTACAATGCTTGGAATTTGTCTGTGGGACTTGGAAGAGGCTGAGCTGCACATTTAAAAAAAATGTACTTTGTGAGAATTGTGGACGGGGAAGGAGGGCATTTGAAGATGAAGATAAGACTCCCTAGGTGGAAATGAAATATTTTTTCCAATTTTGTATTTTAAACTCCATAAGGATCTCACACAGATGAATAATTTTTTTCTTTTAACTTGGCCTTTTATACATTTACACCAGTAATTTCTTAGGTATTTGTGTCCCTCATTAATTGTTCCTGGGTGTAACCTTTCCCCCTTCAGAAGAAGCCCCCACCTTTCTTCATATATGGAAGGAATTTAAAATACTAAAACTAAAACAAATCCTCTCTGTAGATTACCTTCTCTTTTCCTACATCACTTTTTGTTCAAATTTCAAGCTTGTTCCTAGCTCAAGTCTCCAAAGGGGGAGTTTATCTTCACCTTTTTCTAACAGCATCGTATCTGTCAACTTCCTTTTTATTCACTAACCAGCGTGGAGGTTTATGCCTTGTTCTTGAAAACAAGTATTTCGATCACTCCTCACAGAGGTGCTTGCTAATTACTGGGTCAAGTAGCCACAGGATGTGGTTTGGTGTTCGCATTGAGCCAGGAGTGTGTTTTCTGAAGAATTGATTTGGAGGAGAAAGCAGAAGAGGCTGCCAAGTCACTACATCTGATCTACCACAATTATACTGGGGAGGGCTAAAACCTCTGAGCCTGGTGCAAACCTCTGTGCTGCTGAATGACTAGCTGACAGTATGTAAGAAAACAGAAAAATTATTTAAGATGGTGTCCATCACTGTGCAGCAGCAGTGCAGGTTTGGTGTAGGGCTTGTGCTGTCATACAGTGAGATGTCAGTATTGCCTCTCTGAACAAAAGAAATCTTCTATCCACTGTTAGAGGAGTGAGGGGTAATATTTTAAGGAACTGACATGTCTGTATCGTTTCATGTTTGATCGTGACTAGAACAGCAACATTTGAGGGAAGGGGTTTTTGTCTCAGAAGCAAAGTCTCAAGGTAATGGTCAGCATCAAATATCTACAAAAATGAGGGCAGTGGGAAGAGGCAGGCTACTATGGATGACTCGCAGAGCAATTCCATATAATGTATTTGTATGTGTGTTTGTTGCCACCTGTACACTACTGCTTGCAGCCCTGGAGCTGAATACTTTTTATTATGGAGTAAGTGCCACCACATGTATGTTCTGCCTCTCATAATTCTGAAACTAGACCATGTATCAAGTAGAGTTAAGTAACCCAGCCCTAACCAAAATGATCAAAAGCAGATGGTTTTGACCAGCTCGCTTTTCAGAGCCATTGATGGGCATGGCCCTACTGAGGCAGTTTTATCCATCTGCTACAGTCAGGTGATTTGGACAGTGAACATGTTTGGAAAGTTAAATGCCAGGGCAGGAAGCTCAGTGCCACATATCTGTAAATAACTTTGTGGTATTCCGCATGCTTAAACACCTTTAATTGGATGATCACTTTCTATTAGTTATCTGGCTGATACTGAGATTAAATTAAAGTCTTGCAACCTACTGGGACAGCTCTCAAAACTACATGAGTTTACAAGCAATTTGGCCACTGGGCCACTCTAGGCAGCTCACAGAAACAGAGAGACAAAGTCAATTATCAGCCCTCTCACCCATTTAATTTCTGGAATGGTGATATAAATAGATAAACAAAGGTGTCTGTAGGTAAAACTGAAAGTCGGAGTTGAATGATCAGATTTAATGATTGGCACATGATGTGGTTTTTATTTTCATGTCGTGCATCATAGTTTTGAGCCAAAACTGGATATTTATTATTTCTTTGATTGTATTGACACACTACTGGGGAAAGCCCTTGCCTTTAGCTGCTCCAGACAGACATTTAAATCATCCGTTTTTCTGCTATCTTCATAATGAGAAAAGAAAAGTAGCCAGAAAGATAAACAAGAGATGTCTAAACACATCCAACAACAGTCATCAGTCTATCTTTCCTGTTCTCTGGTAGCCTGAAGAAAGAGCAGTGGCTTTTTACATCATGTCCTGAAAGTCATCAGTCCATAACCACCAAGAAGTGACGTAAAATGCTGGTAATCCATGACCAGCAAGTAACTTGAATCCATGCAGAAAGCTCCTGAAAAACACCATCTGTGTAAGGAAGAAATCTCAGTTATCAGGAGCAGGAAACAGGTTGGCATCACTTCTCCAAGGTTTAACTTGTGCTTATATCTGTGTTTTGTCATATATCTGTACTTCTTGCAGAGGAAAGCATCAAAATCTGAATTCCCCATATTGCAATGTTTATTAATTCCATTCTTTTTTTTTTTTTTTAAAGCAGAAAATATTAAGGTGTAAGCTCAAAGGAAAAAGTGATTTTTCAGTTTAAATGCATGCTTTGAGTCAAAATCAGACTGCTAGACCCAACTTTCATCTGAACAAGATGGTTTTTTGTCAGCCTAACTGCTTCCTTAATGTATTTGATGCAAGGTTTTCTGTGCATTGACCAGCAAGAGCAGGCTGTGTTTTTACAGTTTGCTTTTTTGATCTGTAGTGGGTTGACAGACGTGCATTCTTCAGCTATTAAAGTCAACATTCTCTGTCAGTTGATACAGTAACAAAGGCTAGACCCTCAGCCTGTACCTGAGCTCCAATGCAGTCAGTAAAACAATGCAGATCGCTGCTGGGTGGGGGGCTGATGCCTACCCTTTAAGCTGTGCAAAACCTAAATTTGAAATGCAGGAGGGAAAGGCAAGGCTTCTTGGTCTCATACCCTTGCTCAACTAGCATCTCTAGGACATCGCTGGGGATTAATCCTGCCAGGTCTTCGAACGCTTGGAGAGTAGGCTGCTTACCGTCTTTCCAATAGTGTCTGCAAAGCAGGGGAAGTCTCTTCCAAAAATGGGGAGAAACCTGGGTGCCATCTGAAGGCATCTGTAGGCACCCAAGAGGTCACCCATGCAAGCATTCTTCAGGACATCTGGGCAAGCCAGAGCAAAAGCATTGGGTCCAGTATGCCAAGAGGGGCACAAGTGTTCAATACAGAAGGTCATCACCATGTTCTGGTACCGTGGAGTTGGGAAAAGCTGCTGTTTAGCAGGGCATTACTGAAGACACAAAATAACTGTTTTCTTCCCCCAAGCTTTCAGGCAAAATGCCCTCTAGGGTTTCAACTTCTTGCTGAGATGGTCACAGAGGCTCATTAGAATTATACAGCCTTTTTAATGCTAAACTAAACCAAACTAAACTTAACTTAACTTAGCCTGGCTAAACATTCATTATTTTCTGTTCATGATGTTTCCTAAAGCTTTTATTGAAGGGAAGAGCCAATATGAAAATGTTCATATATAGTATCTGATTGTGACCATTGCTATCATGATCCCATATGTAAGTCATCATTTTGTTTTGTTAGCACTTTTCTGGGAAATTGCTTTGATGAGTTTAACTCAAGGGGCACTGTTAAAGAAAAGCTGTTGGGAGATCTTGTCCTGAGCATTGCTGTTTCCTGGACAGGAGAAAAGAGTTATATGGGAACATAGCAAGAAAACATGTTGGAAGCAAAGGATTGAAATTTGTTCCCTGTAGGATACTATACGGTCTTTCCATCTGTAATCATTAAGTAGAATATGAGTGTTTTCCTTAGTGCCTTGCAAAATAAAAAAAGAGGGATGTTTTCATTCGTGTTACCAGTAAGAATAAAGGAAAGCACTATTAGAGTCACCAGTTTTTGAGATCACCTACAACAAGCATGCTGGGAAGACAGAAAACCTGTCACAACGTCTCATGTAAGAGAGACAAGTCATGCTTAATCAAAGCTGACACAAAATCAAGACTTTTCAAGGCCATACCTGCAGTAAAAGATAAGTATTCAGACACTGTCAGTCTCTGCAAACATCTCCTGGTGCCACCAGGTAAAAAAAAAATCCTCATCAGTAATACATGATTTTTATTCCACTGTATATGTCACCAAAAAAACCTTTCTCAAAACCTGGCTGCAGAAATTTCTGAGGTAGTGCAGTGATTCCACAATATCATCTCCAAGGAGAAACCACATGGAGGTGGGTAGCCAGGGAGAAACAAGGTTAGGAAGACAAGTCACAGAAAAAGACTGGGATACCAAAGCACAGTTTAGTAAGACAGACAAGATCAAATGTCATCCTTTTTTTCTAAAACAGATGTTCATCCCAATAGATTTCCACAGCACTGCAAAAAAAGTAACCAAGAAAATAATTTGTCCACAATCCTGAATTATTTTGAGGATGAAGGCAGGTCTTGGTGTCTAGAGAGGAAACAGGCAACTCATCTGGAGACTGAACACAGTAAATATAACCAGCCGTAGGCTGTTTAGGGCAGAGGTAAAATGACCTCTAGAAACCCATATTATTTTTGGTCAAATTGCTTCCAAAGAAATATCCTGGGTGCTTTGATACTCCCCATTGCAATGTTAAAATCAACACATTTCCAAAATGCCATTTTTGGCATAATGAAGTACATGTATTGTTCAAAATGTTTATTTTTAAATACTCTATTTAATGTTTGTTTCACATGCCACATGCTGGGTAACAGGAGAGGGCTCCATTGTTTTTAAAAACAAATAAATAGACCCAAAAAATCCCTTTTGGCTATGAAAAGAGCAATTTGTGAGACTGCTATAAATGCAACTGTGTTTTAGCTCCAAGCTCCCAGACTCATGACTCAGTGCTTTCTCCAAACTTTTGTTTGGCCAGTGCTGCTTTAGCCAAACTGTTTGTTGGCCACCACATTTTTCATGACATGGTGAGGGCAGTGTCTTCAGTGGTGACTAATCTATAGGATCATCCAGTTTAAGTACATGACCACAATTGCTAGTTTTCAAACCTGTTGGATATCATATGCCTCAAGGTGAGGGGAGGGAGGATGAGGGTGTGGGTCTGTACTCATCCTTTTCCCTTAGAGGTTTTAGGGAGATGCTTCCACCCTACTAAGGGGCACATTGTATTACGAGTACAATTGTTGTCTCCTAAAATAGTATACTGGCTCAATGTCAACCTTGACACTTTACCTGTTAGTTAAAGACTTGGGTTGTTGATCCTTCCATAAGCTGCCCGCTGCTTCTTCTGTCCTTACTACCTGGCAACTTTGTCCTGACAGCTTCACCTTGGATGGTCACGTATGCTGCTTTTCACAGACAGCACACCTTGTCACAGTGCCCCACAGAAGTGATTGCTGTTTTCTTGTCTTTCACTAATATTTCCTAATACTTCACCAGCCATTACTATTTGGAAGTATTTCTCTGGGTTTTCATCTGCCTTTCCCAACAGTTCCTTCTGTAATATTCGAGCGTTTTTGCTCACAAACAATTCCCTCTCTCATTAGGGAATTGTTAAATTTTCCAAAGCTATGTGCAAAAGACAGACTTCTCAGAAATCCAATGGAAGAAATTAGTTTCTATTTCTTCTGCTTGATTACTGTCTTGTTTTCCAGAGAAAATATCTGCTGTCTTCTGCTGCCTCGGATCTCAGTTATGGAATGGCCTGTTGGCAACATATTTTGGCAACTGAAAAAAAAAAAAAAAAAGAGTTCAAACCTGTTTTGGATTTCGTCTCTGGAAAAAAAAAAAAAAAGAATTCTTTTCCAGTCTTTGTGTGCACAGTTAATTCTGCAGAACTGGATGGTACAGTGAAGGTGTCAGAATCCAGTTGAATATTGGCCACATGTACCTGAGAGTGATAACACCTCAGCCACCGTGCTTCTAAAAGTCTCTTTGGTTTTAATAGCTCTCTGACCAGGTTCTCAAAGTGATATTGTTTTTTGAAAACTCGATAGGTTTTGATTCTGGAAGCAGCACACTTAAGTGCAAAAGCACCTGACGATTTTTATACTCCTTCAGAGGCATTACTTCCTTTCTTTCAAAGTATTTGTTTCTGAAAAGGAAATTAAAGATTGTATAATGTGTAATTTGTGTGATTCACAAACATTTGCATTTTCCAATTATTTCTACAAAAGCCTGAGATGCTGGATACATGGATGTGCTGAGGAACGTTCATTTAGCTTCTTTTCTAATATTCAGATGTTAGATCTCTCATATCATGTGTTGCTTGGGAAAAGAGGCATTTTGGTAGTGTCAGACCATCCTTTGAGAAAACAGATCTCTTTCCAGTTTATGAGTTGGAACAGGAAAGTTGGGCATTTCTTTGCACAGACAGCCCAATTGACCTGGGATTCTGCCATGCACAGTGTCTGCTTATGGCTTAATTTTAGAGCCAGCATCTCAGGCAGGGTTTTTTTTGTTTGTTTATTTGTTTTTAACATCAATGATTGTAAATAGTTATATGACACTTAACCCTTGAATCACAATGACCAATGCATTTGGCACTTTTCTTCTTCCTTTGATATTTTACTGTGTCTTTTTTAACTTCAAAAAGTTGTTTGTGCCATTTTACTCCCCCAGGCCAGATGTCTATCTGTCTTCATGTTCTGAAAACAATATATGATCAAAGCAATTTCAAAAATAATGCAGAAATTTATTACATGCTTGCTTTGTAACTATGATTTCTAAATACAATTTAGAAATACAATATATAATAAACATTTATAATGCCTCTGCTAATAGGAGGTATTTTTCCACGACTGCCTGCCCACAAGAAGATCTATAGACTCATTAAAAAAGTCTAGTTATGGGCTAGATGTTCTTTCTGCCTTACCCACCTTTTTCTATGGAAAAAGTTGTGCCCACATGCTACCACAACAATAGGTTGGGGAAATGCTATTTCCATTCCTCTGGTAAGGAAAATTTTACAATATGAAGCATATATAGGTAATTTCTGCCATGCAACCATTCTTGGCATGGAAGTTTTCATTGCTAAACTAAATCCTCTGCTAGTCTTTAACTTGACCTAACACTGTTCATACATGGCTTTCTAAGCTGTGATCGAGTTATCAAACAACTCTGAGTCCCACTTTTTGTTGTCTCCATTCATAAACCTGCACCTGCATCCCACACCATATGCAGTGGCATGAACTTGTCTGTAGACTTGCAGCAAAATGCTGTAGGGTGTTCCCCAGAGCCTCGTAAGCTGGCTGTTGCCTCCGGTTTTGTAATGTACCTTTCAAATGGGAGTGCAAGGTCTGTGATCCCCAATTCAGCCCTTGGCTGGCTTCTAGACTTCCCCCACCCCCCAGCAGAGAGCTTGTTGAAGCCACGGGCTGTCAGACTCAATTATTTGCACAGCATCTTAATAGGACTTGCAGTTTTCCTAAAAAAAAAAAAAAAGAACACACCACCAACAAAAAATGCCACTAGGGTCAATTGTCCTTTCTTTAAAATTGGTTTTATGGAATTCATCTCTCCCTGAGAGATTTGAGGCACTCCTTGAATTACTGCATAATCAACTCATGTCTTCTCTGGGGACTACACTACTATGAAATCAAATAATGTTGTAATCTCGATGTGAAAACCAACTTCAGTCAGCACCTTTGATCTCAAAGGTTTGAGAGTGTCACTGAAAGAATTACTTTGAGCCTGATGGTCTTCCAATCAAATTGCAGCAAGTATTGACTATGATCTCTCCCAAACCTGCAAACCAAGCAAGAAGGAGCCTGGGCAGGTCTTAATGAGAGGCTGCCAAAAAAAGACTCTCATCACATGAGAGAGGTATTTTAGGAACTATTGCTTTCCTCAAGGGCTTTCCACAGTTGTAGCACTGCAGTGTGGTTTAGTAAGTGCAGATCTAAAGGGATTACTGTTTTGCACTGCTGAATGTAACTATGGTCCAGATTCTTTGTGCCCTACAGCTGTCCCTTGGCCTTATTTAGAGAAGTTAAGTGGTAACTTTTCACTCAAAAGAAGATTATGTGAAATGGGCTTTCATCAGAAGGGCATCATCCTTGTTTCCCTATTTTTTGGTAACAAATATTACAGGAAAACAAGACAGGGAAAAATACGCTTTTTTATTGCTTTGGTCAGTCTTTTCTGTTTTCAGTTCCATTTTTCATTGGTAACAAAGAAGGTTGATTTCACTGGCATTTTTTAGGAAGAAAAAAAATTCCTGTGAAAAATAATTGGTGTTTTTCAACTGCCTACATATGAGAGTCCTATAAACTCTAATCCTGCAGCTGAGGCTGTGAGCAAAGCTCTGTTGAAATCAATGGAGCAGAGCACGATTGGCAGCAAGAATGATTATAAGATCAGTGGCCAATTAGGCAAAAAGACAGCTGAAGACTGTTATGATAGTGAGAACTAAAGCATTGTCTTCTTAGGTAAGAGAGATAAATCACTGAGAAGGAATCCACATGGCTTTGTAGAAAGGCACCAAATACCAGTTCTAAAATATTGTGGTCAATCTGCTGGAAAAACAAAAATGTTTTTTTGACAACATTTTGCAGCACTTTCTTAAATTATTATATCTAGAGAATAGAAAGACACCATAGCTTTTTGTATTCAAGTTAATATTGGGGAGAGAAAAATATTTGGTTTTCATCTCTACCAGTTTTACTGCATGCTGTAATTGCATCTTGGGCTGTACCAAGGGACACATTCAGCCTGCCTTGCCAGCTCGCTTCCACTGAAGTTATAAGAAGCTTTATTTGATTATCATACTAGACATAGGAGAACATTTTCATACAATGCCTGTGTTTCAGCCACTTCCTTTTAAGTATTCATTTGCAAGTGGTTAATGATAATGATAATTTCTTTATGATTATATTTTCCTGTGGAAAGAAAGGTTAGGCACTCACGAAATTCATCTGTGTTCCCTTGCTCTCCAAAATTTCTGAACCTTTTTGACCCCTGTTAAGCATATCTGACACATGGCAGAATTTTCCAAGCTTCTAATTTTCTATAGAGTCTGTGGAAGGAGACGATTGGTCTCACTGGGAGTAGCTAAATGAAGGTGATTTGAGGATGAGCCGACTCCCATCAGGGCCGCGACACAGGAGACAGCCATTAGAAACAACCTGGATATAAGAAAAGCCCCAGCTGCAGCTTTTTGATACTTTCTTGAGCACCAAAGCCAGACTGCTCTCAGGTGCAGAAGCTTTAGACCAGGCTTCAGCAATTTCCTGCCCACGGACAGTACAGTAAGTGCTTACAGCATGCAATCCACAGGAAACTGTGTTGCAGTGGGGTTTGGGGCTTTCTTGGGCTACAAGAGAAAGAGCAAATACTTTCCATGCATGGAAGAAAAGAATTAAAAAAAAAAAAAAAAAAGACAAGTTATGAAGCTTAGAAAGTTATCAGTAATTCATTAAAGGAGCTCTAAGTGTTATTAGCTCTAAAGAAGTCATGATCTACTTACAGATAGTCTGCAAGTACAAAGAGATGAAATGCACCAGATAGTGTATCTGTTGTATGGGAATCACTTTGTTCTAGCCATTATTTTTTCTATATAATTTCTTTCTCTATAATTCACTTTGCCTTTCATATGGTTTCTTTCTTTTTAAGATCATTTCACATTTGCCTTTTCTTTTCTCATTTAATTATGTGCATAAAAACAATAATGCCGAAATGTTTAAACAACTCGTTAAAACCTGCTTGTAATCCTCTGCCTGGGACCTAAATTGCTGCTGGTGTTTAACAGCTCAGCATACTGTAGCTTTATCAGTCTTCTAAAAATCTTGTAAATCACTACTCTGGTACGTTTCCAGTTTCTTGTAAACCAAGTGAATCGCAAACTGGATCTCTCAAGAGATTGTCCAGGCACTTTAACTGTCTGTACAGCTTCTGTCTTCGTCCACTCCAGTGGTTCAAGCCTTCACTCCATAATCACTGCTACTCATACAGCCTGGAGTTTCACTGAATTATTGGAAGGTGAGAGTAAGGCTTTCAAAGACAGCATTTTCATGCTTATAAATTTTATTGGTGTCATCTTGTTCGCGAGATATATGCAGGTCTCCTACAGTATCTGTGACATCCATATCCTGCCTTATAATCATACTGTGCCACAACCATCACAATGATTAAAGAGATTACTTTTTTTTTTCCTCATGTGGTGAGATTAGAGAAGTTCAGTTAAATGGGAGAAGAATGATGAAGAAGTACAGTTATATATCATGATCAGTTTCAGAAGGAGGCCTTTAGGGGAGCCCTCCCTGTTCCTCTGCGGTCTCAAGGAGCAGCATTTTCAAGCTGTGAGGGAGAGTGGGCACCCACCTCCCATCTTCCTTCTGGGAGAGCTTAGGACTGGGTCCTGCTTTTGAAGCAGAACTTGTCCTGAAAAAAAGCCTGCAGCAAGACTACAAACCCCGCCAGACAGACCAGACACAGCCACGAGGTGACAAGGGATGAATCTGACGGTGGCACTGGGAGGGGCAGTGGCTTCACACCACACTGGGATAGGGAATCCAGCCCAGTGGGAGGCTCCAGAAGAATGTACCTTTCTCCATTCCCTTGCACCTATCAGCCACCTGTACCCCTCCCACCTAAGTGATGCTATAGTTTTGCTGCTGATTCACAGCATTCTTTTTGCTGTTCCTGTTTCTACCCACTCTTCTGTCCGTGCACTGATTCTCCTCTTCAGTGTGCCCATTTGACTTTAGACAGTGGTTTTGATTGCATCATTTGATTATAACAAGTCTCCATTGTTGTTGTAGTGGAGACAATAATAGCCTCTGTGTATCTTCTACCTATAATTATTAAAACAGGATCTGGGACTGAGTCTGACTCCACAAAGATAGCAGGGTGGGTGTGAAGGGGCACAACTGCAGGGCTAGAACTGGGTTTTCTGGAAGTCCCAGTTACCTCCAGTCAGCCCATGGTTCTGCTGTGTTCCCTTCTCTGAAACTGAGGCTTGAATACAAAAGCGATTACTGTGAGTCTCCTGGTCTTCTGCCCCACTGAAACTGCTTGTGAGGACAAGCTTTTGGCTCAAAAATCACTCAGTTTAAGTTTTGTACATACCATAGCTTACATATCCAAAATTGATCACTACAGTATTTGTGGTTTACTTGGAGAGGAAAATGGAGAGAGTATTTGTGATAGTCCCTGTCTAACTTCAAGGTTACCAGAGCACTAAAGATATGTCTTGAAGCTCAGGGAGGAAATTCTGAATCGGAGATGTCAACTTGTCCTTAATGTGTCCTGGTTTTCCCAGGCACAGTATGTCTCCCATTAATGTGTAGTAGATGGAACAGATGGGCTGCAATGCTTGAGCAGGGACATGGGTTACAGGGAACCTGAAAAACTTTGCCTTTTACTTAAAACTGTTAGCATTGTTTTAAAGGGCAGTGAGTCTTTGTAATAGTGCCATGTCCTAAACTGCTGAACAAGGGCCACTCACTACTATGTGGTCTTACCACTTTCAGAAAACACTGTAGCCCTCATAAACAGAGACACAATAAGCCATCACCTTTTTTTTTTCTAAAGGCTGAGGATGGCTAAAATCACGAAGCAGAGCACCTACTCTTAGTACTCCTGCCTCAGTTTTGTCTTCTGTAGACCTGGACTGGTAACAGCTTCCTGCCTACCAGGGATGCTGCAAAGATTATTACACACTAACTAGATTATGAGGCAATTTTAAGCATTATTTTTATTCTAAGTATCACTTTTTAAACCATAATGCCCCTGGGAAGAATTTAAGTGGCTCCCTAACTACTGTCTTATGCTTACATTCACTTTTAAGGTAGATCACCTTTATCATCTCATCGTTGTCCCTAATGTTACCAGCCAGATTACAGCTGTGGTTTTCAAAAGCAACTTTCTGAGTTCTGTTGTCAGCTACAGCAGAGTGAAGGAATTTGGAAGGGAAGAGAGGGACCCTTCTCCACTTCCCCCACCCATCTTTTTTTCCCAGTTTCCCAGGTAGTTTTTCTGCCTAAACTCTATTACATCCCCCGCGCATAAAGAGTAGGCTGTGTTTTGCATACTTCTGCTAATGAGGATAGCAGAAATACTTAAAGCTATCCCCAGGGCCGTGGAAACAGGATCTGAGCAGCAGCTGTTCTTGAAGGCTCAGCGCTCTCCCTTTCCTGCTAGTTAAAAACTCGAGAGCAGTTTCCTCTGCCCATATGCCTGCTGGTAGAGGGCAAGTTTCTCTCTCATCACCAGAAATGTTTTAGCAAACTTCCCTTTGAATTTAAAAGAAGGTTTTTTAATGCGTGCTTTTAATCTTGGCGGTGAGGCCAAGTTTGGACTCTGTGATGATTTTCAGACGCTCAAATGGATTGCCCAGTAGAGGGAGCAAAGGGAGCACTGTGGACACTGCACTCTTTCAGAAGCTCGCAGAAAGTCTTCCCCCGTGCAAGCCATCCTTAAGTGCTTCGCCCCAGTCCCGAGGGTGGGTCAGCGTCGGTCAGTGTGCCACTGAGCCAAGCAGAAACAACGACCAGGAGAAAAACGGCCTTTGAACAGTCAGGTTCTGAGGGGATGCTGCCAGTGCAGCCAGACAGACAGAGCATAAGCTGCTGGTATCTAGGGTTTAAAAATATTTTCTTAATACTTGCTTATTTAAATCCCACACAATAATTTATTTAAATAATATATAAAAATTTTGATCCATTATTCAAGTGAATTACAATGTAATTAGTATGTGTAAGGTCATACCATGCCTTTATTAATATAATAATTAATTCAAATAGAATTTAATAATAATAATTACTCTTTGACAAATTTGGGGTTGATTCCCATAGATGGCATGCCGTTTTCCCTCAGGAGTGGGCAAGACCTCATGAGCAGCTAGAGCATGCTCAATTCTGATACAAGCACAATTTCCACCCTGTTGTATTTAGTTCTGCGTATTGGCCCAGGGAGGTGCTGTACCAAGGCCTCGGTGGGGTGGCAATGAAAGCTTTTTTGCTTGGAGGTTGGGCTTGCACACTGGAGGTGGGATCGGCACCGACAGCCTGCACTGCTCACGCTACAATAGACAAGCACAGTTGCAACAGAAATAAAAATCTCAGTGTTGGAAGACAACATGTCAGTTTTCTGGTTACAATTATTGCACACCTGCCTTTCACCAGCTTAGTGATGACTGTCTAAATCCATCTACTGCTTATTCTCTAATTAGTTTGTGAAATGTTACAAAAGCCATTAGGTACATATTCAGAATATGACTTCATGTGTTTACTAAACAGGAAAACTAAAGACAAGACAAGATTTTCCTTTAAAGTAGTCTGGCCAGGTCAACACAAATCCTCTCCTTTTACAGTAATGCCAAAATCATTAGTGCCATTGTATTTAGGTAAATTAGTGCTATTGTATTGTATCAGTGCTATTGTATTCAGGCTATTGCATTTGGTGATCTGACTTAAACTTTTCTTTGCTTTTTTTGAAACTTTAGAAAATTGGCTGAAAAAAGGCCACGCTTCTCCCTAAAAGTGTATGCCACAGAAAACTGAAAAATTATAGCATATCATATTAAAATATATTGAATGAGCCAAATATTTTTTGCCTTTGCATCATTTTAATGGCTTTAATTTAAAGAAATAATTTTTACTGGAAAGAAAATTCAGGCCAAAATTTTAGACTTTCATTTATTTGAAGTAGCAAGGAAGAAATTATTTTTAAAAGAAATTTTTCAAGAAGTCCTTTTTCCTCTGAGTGTCAGAAAAAAAATAAAATGTACAATTAAGAATTCCACCAATAACAAACATGGAACAAAAATTTAAAGCTTACCATTAGGTTAAAGTATCTGTGGATTAACTTCCAGGGAACAGGCTCTGCTCTGCCTTGCTCCTCTCTAATTTCAGAGTAATTTGTTTGTTACTGATTTGTCTTATGTCGGCCTAAATACGTATACAAGGTACAAAGCGGTGGACCAGAATAATTAATGGAAGAGCATATAGGGAAGCTAGGCTATGTTTCTATTTGTGTCCAACAACAATAATCCAGGAGCATTTCATACCAGAGGCATGCTTCTAAGCGAGTTACACAGGCTGAATCAACTTTTGAAATCAATAGGAACAGAGCATAGGAAAAAAATCCATTCTATTTCAATTCCAACAATTACTGGAGAGTTAACCAGCCTCTCAAAAAAAAAAAAAAACGTTATCAGGACTGACACATTTCCAAAGTGTATTCTGATTTTAGCTGAGCCTTATCTGCTGACAGAGAAATGTTTTGTTGGATATGTTCCAGCTTCTTCTTCACTTTATTAGCTTTTTTAATTCTTGCCTTTTCTTTTTCATACAACAATTTTTTTTGCGCACTGTGGTAATTGGAATAGAAGTAAGAGTGTCTCATTCTCCTGGCAGTCATATTCCCTTCCGTGGCTTTCTTTTTAAGTAACAAGACATCGCAGCAGTGAGAACTAAAAGGCTACACAGAGGCACATCAGGTGGCTCTGATGATTGAGTGGCGGTTAACAACGGGTAGCTTATTGTGACGGCTCGACCGCCACCATTACACCGAGAGTGAAAGCACATACACGCGTGCATTTAGAATTCCTTAAAGGTTTATTTTATTTGATCCGTAAGGGATCGCTTCAGCTCTTACAAAAGTATCTGGCAGAAAATACCTTTGTTCCCATGAATGGGAGTGGGTTTGCTTTTTGGGTTTTTCCCATCTCTCTTGGTGCTTTTATTTGCAGCCATTTCAAGTCAGAATTGTTGCAAGTCTGGTATTGGGTGAGATACTTTTGTGAGCACCCTTGGCTTTTCAGCTGTGGTGTTTTACATGTTTAAATGCTCCATGGAGCATTTAGAAAATGAACAGTTATTAATAACAGTCTGAGATATAAACAAAACAAAAAAAAAAAACGGTAGCAATCACAGCACCACCCATTAGCTCAGCCCAGAGTCTGAAGATGTGTGATGTTCTTCCAGCAACTTTTCTTTCTCTATGGCATATGCACAGCAAATTATGCAGGGCATGTAATGTTACATGCGCAGTGGAGCCCCTATCCTTAACATTCACGGGAGCTGGCTATTTTTCTTGTGCTGCATGTGTTTTGCTGCCACAGTTTGCCACAGTTTGTGTGTGGTGCCCCAGGTGCAGCAGGTGAAAGCCATTGCAACAGGGAGTTTTGCTATATGCAAAACACAAGCCAGACAGCTAATCGAGCATCATCAGGCTTCCCCACTCACTTCAGGAGATGTCTGGCCTTTAGCAGAAATCAGAACTGTTGCCTGGAGTGTAATGGCAGATATTTGCTATCTGTACAATTAGAAAACCCTTGGGACCATGAAAACAGCTTTGTGAAAATGCAGTTGCAAGCCTTGTTCTTTGCCATGCGACTGCTGGGTGCTTCCTACTGTACTATAACACACAGTACAAGTACGTATGCTGAAATGAACTGAAGGTCACAATTGACGTGGAGTTCCTTAGTGATGAGAACTGGCTCATGGAACCTGCATACTAAACACTGGAAACAGCTTGAATCTTCAAAGTCCAAAACAAACAAATAAACAAACCACAGCCACCAAAACAAAAACAACAACAACAAAAATATAAAAGAAGCACTGAGGATAGGAAAAAAATCTTGTGGTTTAATCTTTGGCTGACACTGAGGTGTTTGCATACAAATTCTTTGCATAAGGCCAGAAAAACCATAAGGAAATTGCAGGGAGAAAGCAATGCAGCCAAGGGGAAAAGATGTAAAACTCAGTTTCCTTATGTATTCCTTTTGGAATTATGGGAGCAAGCTGTCTCATACACATGTGCATGCATACATACTCTTTGCAGTGGCAGAAATAGAGGAGAGCCTGGGAAGCAAGCACTAGCATGGCTGCTCTGCATACTCATCTCTCCCAGGGAAAACCCCTTGGTCCTGGTGCCCCATGAGGGAAACAGCCCCTGAGGCACTGCTGGGACCAAAGCTCATGGCTCCTCTCTCTGTGAGTTGATACACTTCTTTCTTGTTAAGCACAAAAAGGTTCAAAGCCAGATTTCAAGCTTGACAGTGACCCCCTATGAAAACAGGTCAGGCAACTAACTCACCATGAAAAACATTCTTTTTTCCCCCCTCCCTTATCTCATTTTAAATCTATTTTAACTTTATGGGGAGATTAGATACCAACACGCACGTGTGTGATGCCTTGTGTCATGGACTCAATGAGTCCCTCATTTTACCCCTTTCCATTTCACGCAAGCTCCATAAAATGCCCAGGAAGCATTACTTTAACAGTGTGATGACAGTTTAATTAGATCAAGACTGCAGCAGAAGGGGGAGTATTGGAATTGGAGGCAGTTGTGAGTTGGAGTCAGGATGTTTGCAGCTCAACCTTCTTCCAGCCTAACTAAGTCAGGGCAGCTTGGGGGCAGTTGCTGATACTTGCATCTGGTTTTCCCAACAGGTATGACATCACATCCAAGGTCTAATGGCTGATCTGTGTGATAGGGTTACAGTAACTGTAATTTCTTCCTTTGATTTCCATTTCTGAAGCTTATGATGCTAAGGTTTGTGCTCAGCATTATTTGAGTGAGCAGCAAAGGATAATAATGCAGGTACACCACAGCCATAATCCCAGTCTCAGTAAAATTCATAGTAAAACTCCCACTCACTCAAAGAAAGACAAGCTTTCACCTTCAGCTTCCCAGGGAAAAAAAATAGGAAGCCTTAAACTGGGAAGGCTCTAAAAGATTTATTTTGGTATGAACAAAGTGCCTTTCCCCACAAAGTCCATGGCTATTAAACTTGGACTTGCAGCCTATCTTGTGAGAGACATACACTGTAGCTGTTTTACAACTCTATAGAGAATAATGGACAGAAATTAAACTGGTTGCTATAAGTAATATCAGGGAGTAAAGTTTAGGCACTTTGACTCCCACATTTCCACACATCTCAGATTTTAATACTTGTTTTCCAGCACTGTTTTATGTATGAAAGTGCACTGGTTCCCAGTGTGCATACTCAAGATTCCCAGGTAGGGGGCATTTTATAGACCTTTTCACAATGTCTTATTAACAAAGGCTAGTTTTCAGCTGGTGATCCATTTTAATAAAAGATGCACATGATTATTATATGCTTTATTTACTATTTGCTATCATTTGGTTAATGCATTTGTTTTGCAGTATTCTCCATTCTTTTTTATTTTTCCTAGCATTCTGATATATGCATAAATCAAGCTTTTTTGAAATCTGAAGAAAAATCACTGAGATAATAACGCCTTTTTGTCTCATGTCACCATCTGCTGCGTCATCTCTGAAACACAAATCATCTTTATTGCTATCTTTATGTACTGCCTTCTAGAATAGATCTTGGATAAAATCTTTCTCTACTCCTGCATTACCAAGGTAATATGATACAGAGAAACTCCTTCTTACCTTCAGTATTTTCGGCCTTCTACATTTAGGTTCCCTTTTATCTTAGTGTCAGCGTGCCTGACCTTTAATGCAACGATTCTTAGTGCACCAGCATCAAGCAGAGAAGTACTATGCATCCTATATTCCAGATGGACAGCTAAGACTTGCCTAAGGTCACATTGGACTGCTTGTGGAAGTTAAGGACTCAGCTCCAAGTCTTTCATACACCAGCAAACTACCTCCAGCACCAGACCCATCAGACATTTCAGTTTGCTGCCATCCAGGCCCTTCCTGACTCTTACACAGCCTCTTTCCAGGACGTCTCCTGTGAAAAACACAGGTGGATGCCTGGAGTCCCACTGCCTCCACCCGCCAAAAAAAAAACCATGTTAGTTATTTTAAAAATCAGGTAGCATAAGAAATCCAGGTAATTTGTGATGCAAGTCGAAGATTTTTTTTTTACTGGGACCTGATGGATTTTCATGTATTTATTGGGTTTATGTGACAAGATTTTGGTAGCAGGGGAGCTGCAGGAGTGATTTCTGTGAGAAGACATCAGGAACAGTCCCCATGTCCGAGAGAGCCAATTCCAGTGACCTCAAAAAAGGACCCAATTCCGACCAAAGCAGAGCCTATCAGTGTGCTTGGGGAAATCAGTTTTGCCAGGTCAAGCCTGTTGTGCCCATGACAGTAATTGCCAAGTGGCCTCTCTGTCCTTAACTCAACCCACAAGCTTTTTGTCATATTTTCCAGTAGTCAGCAAAGGTCAACCCACCACAATATAATTATCATTGTAACCTGCTTTGGTGAGACCATTGTCATTACTCCATAGAGGTGCTATGGGTATCTGAGTCAACACATCTTCTTCTCTTTGCAAAGATGAAGTTGTTAATTAAATTAACTCTTGTATGCCACATTAATACTGCAAGAACTGAAGGGAGGATATGGCCTGTTGAGCTTGTGTGATTGCTGGTTTTTGTCTTAAAGTGGAGCTCTTGTTTTTATGATATTTCCTAGGAAAAAAAACCAAGTGTCATTTTATCTTTAACAGCACCTACTTTTTAAAAATCCAATAAACATGGCATAAAATAGAGAATTAAAGTGTGTTACCTATATGAGTGCTCTGAAGACACTGAAGATCAAGTACTTTGCCTTTGTCACCTCTCTGTCACTGCAAGTCACCCAAATAAGGTTTACTGTAACTGAGCTAATGATAAATCTGCAACTCTGTAAGAACAGCTTTCTATCTTTAGGCTTCAGCTATGCTTTTCTTTTGTGTGTACAGCCTATTTATGGAATGCTGCTGTTGAACTTGAATGCAAACCAGAAAAGCGTTCCTGTCTAAATTGTCTATAAATACCTTGTGGAGGAGCTTGAGGGGTTTTACTGTCCATGTTTTTGTGAAGCCCTCAGTGTGTTGCTCTGCTCAAGTATTTGTTTGTTCCTCACTCAACATCCATTGTCTGGCTTCAGAAAGTGACCTCCTGAAATGTATACCCAACCTGTGTATGAGACTGCTATTTTTATATAACCCTGAGAACATTGTTGCTGTATGGCCTTCATGAGGCAAGAAAATGCAGAAACATGTGCATGAAAATTACCTTCTTCAATAGACCAAGGCACAGATAAGCATAGAGATTTTTTAAGAAAAGGAAAGGATTTTAGCTGAAATAATGCTGTAATCTATTAGACTAGGTCAGACTAATGTTTACTTGTCCCATATTCCCATTTTGAAGAGTGGTCAGAATAGGATGCAAATGAGGACAATAGAAGAAAACGCAGAGCAAAAGTGTTAGGGGGTAATTTGTACCTAGGAAAATTTTGCTCATTAATTAGGTACAGATTTATGCCCTCAAGCAGAAAGCTTTCAAGTATTTTTCAAATCCTGAGCTTTGGGTTTGTCTCAGGGTTTTGGTTTTTTTTTAGTTTGACATCTTCTATAATAGTCTCAGCTTCTTCTTGCTGGGGTATCACATGTCAACAAGCTGTATAGGCTGATCACTCAACAAACGCGTGGTTTCTTTGAAGAGTTCTAATTTACCTGTTTTTCTGACTCTTTGAATCATTTTAGAGTTTAAGCTGAAGGTGGCAAGGAGTGTAGCCCTCTAGAAATTTAGGCACTTTAACTTCCTAGTGCATCCTTTCATATAGCTTGAAGAAGAGAGGGACAAGGATAGTAGCAAGACATCCTGCACAATTCAATCCAAGTTGCATAGGGCGTTCTAATTGCTCTTTTCTCCTCGTGATTAGGTTTTACGATGTTAGCGAACACTCCTATATCTTGTGATGGGGTTGTGGCTGTTTTTTGGGTCACTGCCCTCAACAGCCTCCAGCAACACCGGGGGTGTCACATCTCTTACAGCTCCCCCTAGGACACCCAGGACTGGAAGGGCTGTCCAGAGCAGTCATCACAGTTTAGCAGCCAAATTACAGAGCACATCATCCCAGTCATGGGGCAAATACACAGACACTGGCTTTGGAAAACACACAGGGAGACGTAAAATTGTATTTACACCCATGCAAATGTATGTGCTTTTCCAAAAGGTCTTGAAATAGTGAAAAGCAAACTCTAAATAGGCCAAGAGCAAAACAAATTTGCTTTTAAATTTCAAAAAAAAAACATTCAAGAAATGAAAACTGCAACCTACACTGAGGCTCATTTGACACTGGAAATATGAACACTGGCCACAGCTTTGATAGCAGTAGTGCAGCACAGTTAAATTTTCTTCAGTAATCAAATAGAAAATTTCTAAACTTCAGTAGAAAATTGCAAGTTAAATATATTAAATTTGACTTTAAGTTGTCAACTAGCAGCCTTATTCACACATGATTCATTGTTTTTGTCTGTTATAAGTCAGTCAGTTGAAAACCGTAGAGTTAATACATCTTTCTGCAGGAATTTATGGCATTTTGACATTGGGGGGTGGGATTACACCTAAAAATAAGAAACACTTTGCAAAACAAAATTGAGAGGCACCTGACTGTACAATAACTTGAGATTTTGCTTTGGTGATGTGCATCAATTGTTACATTTACATTTGCTTAATGTTTCATGATGTAAAATAACTTCCAAGAAAGGTTTTGTTCTAGTGAAGTTGAAGTGAAATAGGAATTTGTCAAACAAGAACGGTACTTGGATTTATGCAGCTTAAAGTAAAGCCTGAATAATCAGAAATCAGACCCTAAAATGAAATGCTGGTTTTATAAAAACAAATGGGGAATATGCTATCCAGAAAACAATTCACCCAGTTTTACAAGGACAAAAATGTTCACTTATAAAATTGTTCAAGAAGCTAAACAGGCTGACATCACCACCATCTCTTGGGTGATATTACACTACAGGTTTCTCTGTTTTTTCTTTTTTTTTTCTTCTCATCCTATATAGCTCAAGTCCTTTGAGTACTAAATGCTTTGTGAATACTGTTGTTGATGTGGCACTCAAGTCTTTGAGACTGTAGGAGGAGGGGGTGTGAGGGTTGTGAAAGGATGACGGTATGTGGGGGTGTGAGGGGGTGTGGCGGGAGGAAAGGGAGGATGTTTGTTACCCCCTCCAGGATGCCCAGAACAAAGAACAACACTAAGGCCTGGGCAAAGGTAAAAGTGAGGTTTTACTGAGTGTAACCCATTGCCATTTTGTGTTTCATGGGATCCTTGTGAAGTCAGGCCAGTTTTTTCCTGCTCATGCTTCATCACCAGAAATAGTGGGTTCACGAGACAAATCTTGCCTTTCTTAAAACAGTCGGATTATGCAGGTATAAACAAGAGCATAAATAGGCCCACTAATAAATCCTCAGTGCAAACCAAAAGCCTGGGAAACCTTTGCACAGCATTTAAGCAAAAGACTGTTATGTTTGACAGTGGAAATTGACTGAAGCTTTATTAATCCTCCCACCAAAAGTGCCAATTTCTAGTAATGAATAAATTATTGTATTTTTTCTTGTTTATATCCAGAACTTGTGTTTGAATTTTGGAGTAGGCTCCAGGACCAGAGACCAAAGAAAGTAGCAGTAACAAATAGACATGAAAGGGTGGGATAAAACTGGGGTATTCAAAGCAGCATTACCCCTAGATGATACCAGAGCCTTAACTCTTTAGCTGCTTTCTGTTGTGATATAAATTAGCAGCAGAACTGATTCAAGAACTTGAGATTCAAGGAGCATGCCTAGTGCTCTCAGGACCTAGTAGAGGTCAGGTATTGAAATGCTTAGACAGACTCAGGTTGCTGGCCCAAGACCAAAGAAATAAAATTCCTGTCTCAAAATGCATTTGTCAGGCATTTTGTTGAAACAAACTTGTTTGTTTGTCTGTCTGAACAACTCTGTGTCTAAACAGGAGGGAGGACATAACCTTTCAGCAAAGGAGTGGAGAAATGGGCTGGGAACATTTCTTTGTGTTTTCAGGCCAGATAGAAAACAAAAGTCAGATGTGACCCCTTGCCACATGTGTCTGTGCATTCTTCTCCCCCATGTCTCTTTCCCTTGGACCAGGCTTGCTTGACAAAGAGTTAGGGATGGTTCATTCAGCTGCTAACACTCTGTGCTGAAGTTAAGTTGGCCACGGTGTGCAGATGTTAATTCAATGGCTTGGTTTGTGCAATTCAATATATAATTTAATGTGCATAATCTGAGCAGTACGATTGATTTAACATCAGTGTGGGAACTTTAGCTTTCAGTTTTCATGAGTTATGTGTGTTTGAATTCTGAACTTTAATGCTGTACTAATGTAGACATTTGCATTTAATGACACAGCTAAGCTGAATAGGCCTGCCACCCTTCTAAACTCTTAAAAGTTTCTCTGTGAAAACCTCTTGCTGAAAATATGAACAACAGCTGGTAGAATTCCTGACTGAAATGCTGTAGGCTTGATCATGAAAAGAGAAGAAACACAGCATCAACAAGATCTCATGAATCTTTTTATGATCATTATTTTAATATATTATGCTCCTTGCATCTACTTAAATAAAGCAAAATTATTTAATATTCATACTGAAACATAGAAGGATGCATGACAGAACCACCAAAGAGATGACAGGAACATAATTTTTATCCCAGATTCTTTAAATGTTTGTGATTTTTAAAATCAATCAAATTATGTAGACAGATCTGAAGGAAGATGTCAGAAATAATCAAAACATTCTTGCTCTGACACTGGTGTATGGTTGAAGTTATGTCTGACTTTGAGAGGCAGACCCTAATACCCTTCCTGCTGCTGAGGTGTGCCTTACTCCATCGGCAGTACCATTGATTTCATCAGAGCTGCTGCAAAGTGTGAGGTTTTGTTGCTTGAGGGTTTGCTGCACTCAAGGAGAGGGTTTGCCAAGTGAAAAGGATCACACCATGTCGTTCAGGCCTTGTGATGCCACCATGTTTACTCGTCCAAGTAAGCACAGGGGAATGCTCATGCCATTGATATAGAAACGGGTCTCCTGGGGTGGGAAGAGGACTACCTCCAGGGACAGATGTAGAAATCCCCATTAACCAGGAGTTACTCGTAACTGCATGCTTGAGATTGCTCTTTGGAGAGAGACCTCTCTCTCAAGTGTCTGCACAACAGTTACCTTCCTGGCACTGCTTGACACAGACATGGAGTAAGGACCACCTTTGCCAAGGTACTTTGGTAATCAGCTCCCAGTGACTTCAGCAGGAATGTCCAAGTTAGTTGAGGTGTGGGAATAAGTTCCTGTAACCATCACTATGGGCATATAGGCTGACCTGTATTGAGGCAATGAAACAACGGAACAGTTTATTATTCCTTTCAGCATGTTTTAAATCTGGCATTTATAAATTTCAAGACGTTTAAAAATATTTCCTGACTGAAATGTTGAGAGAAGAAATAGTCATTTTAATAACATATAAGCATGATTTGCTAACTAGTTGTAATTATTTCTGGGAAAAAAATAGTAATTAGTTCACCACATTGATAGGAATTCTGATTCTTAATTTTTTGATCTAGATGTTTCTGGTTTTATCTCAGACTGCTCTAGTCTTGTCTTTAGAAAGTCAATATCAACAATTTTTTCTTTTCAGAAAAAGAATTGGTAGAATTTCCCACCTTTAAAACTGACTTAGGGTTTTTTTTTAAATTACTTTGCATTTAGCTTAAATTTAAAAACTCTTTTCTGCATGAAATTAGCTTTCAAAGTTCAAAAAATACATTGACTCCTGTTCTCTGTTTCTGACAAGCTTTTATAATAATTTACCTTATTGCATACAAAGATTAGTTGATTTTTAGCCTCATAACAACCTGGAACATCTAAGTCTTTCACAAGAGTGACAGAGATATAAAGGTCTAATATGGAAAAAGAAAAATGCAGCTCTCAAAGGAATATCTTGAGGGCAGCTTGAGGGTTAAATACGGGCATTAAAAAGAATCCAATTAAATTGAAAACAAGGGTGTACTAAATTGCCCAACTGTAATAAATTCATTATGTATGGATAAAGGAAAATATAACAATTCATAATAAATACATGTGCTTCTTAAGTACAACTGTTTGCAAAAATAATTAAAGTAGATTATTTTTTGTTCCAGATGCTTGTTCTCAGTAGTCTGGATTTAGCAATGCAGAGGTAGCAGTACTGTTTGGGGAGTTGGGAGCTGTGCAGTAACAGTAATGTGTAATGGGAAAACAACTTCATATAAAATTTAAGTCTTCTGTATAAAAAATAGAAAAAAAAAGTAGGAATCAGATGTTTTTCATTGTTAAACTTCAAAGGCTATACCTTGCATTTCTGCAATTTTGTACCTGATTTAAATTTTAATTTAATGCTACCTTTAAGTTCCCCTCTTGTATCAGCATTATGCAATAACTGGGGTTAGATTTCTTAAACATGTAATCTCCAACTAAATTTTCAAAGCAGCTTCACCCTGGAAGTTCCCCTGACAGGAAAGAAAGGAAGAAGGAGTCCTTTGGTTCCAGATACTCTTCCAAAGTCAGGGTCACCTTTGTGTTTCAGCTACATAGCCCAAACTCCAGTAGGAGCCATGGTCAACCATAAGGTTCATAAGGTTGATGAGGCTCAGAACTGCCTGTGGAATTGTATATGTTAATGTAAATCAATGCTTTTAAAGTACAAGACAGAAGACTGTTTGAATGACCATTGCCATGTTTCCTTTCTTCTCCCATGTTTTCTCTGGACTGGGAGGAACATGTCTGATGATAGTTGAGTAAGACGAATATGGTGTCAGAGAGACAAAAACCCCAGCATCATTAGAAAAAATAAACCAAATAAAAAATCCCAACAAAAACGGCAGTGATCTCACAGGCCAGGAGAGCTACTGAAAATGGCAGCTATCTGCAGTCTTCTCACCAAAAGAATTTTGTTTGCTAAGAACAGTGCGTGAAGTATTTGCATGCAGGCAGTGTCAGAGGCCAGACTGACACAGTGATTGGGATTGCATGGAGAAGCTGATTCATTAGGGTCCGATGCATTCTTAAGGAGGAAATCTAGAACAAGTGCCATTATTTCAGAGTACATTTCTCACTCACTGAGTCAAGATTCCCAGGAGCTATGAAAGGCAATCATGCAGTTCTCAAGTGATTGGAAATGTCATTATAATGTAAAATGCAGAAAACTTAATCTCCATCACTTTTTCCACAGCTTTTTTCCTGCCTGGACAGATGTTCCTTGTCAGCCTCTTAAAAAATACATGGACCATAATACAGGCTCACCATGGTCACTGCTAACTGGTGGTGTTAGTCTAAGTATTAGCTGATGGCAAGAGCAGGAACAAGAGAACTTTTACTCTGAATAAAATACGTGTCTTTCTGGACAAGATGAGCAGAGAGGTATTACAAAAAAAAACCAAGGCAAACCCCTATATTCTCTGCATAGTAACTGGTGCAGATGGTAAATAGCGGTGTTCAGAGATTATGATAGCCTTTGAAAGAAAGGGTTAAGACATGGTATGGGACACATGGGGCTCTGAATCCCAGGGAAAGGACCTCCAAAATCCTTCAATGCTCATTGCAAGGAACAGTCTGAAGAGCAAGGAAGAAAACAGGGTCCAGATATGTTGGAAAACACATAGAATCATGGAATGGTTAGAGTTGGAAGAGACCCTAAAGATCATCTAGTTCTCTGCCATTTACTAGATTAGGTTGCACAGACATCCAACCTGGCCTTGAAACACTTCCAGGGGTGGGGTACCCACAACCATTCTGGGCAACCTATTCGAGTACTTCACCACCCTCTAATCTAAACCTACACTCTTTCAGTTTAAAACCATTGCCTCTTGTCCTGTAACTATCTGCCCATTTAAAAAGCCCTTCTCCCTCCTTCTTATAAGCCCCCTTAAGGTACCAGAAGGCCACAATGAGGTCTCTCTGAAGTCTTCTTTTCTCCATGCTGACCAACCCCACCTCTCTCAGCCTTTCTTCATAGGAGAGGTGCTCCGTCCTTCTGATCATCTTTGTGGCCCTCCTCTGGACCCACTCTAATGGGTTGATGTTTTTCTTCTGCTGAGGAGCCCAGACCTGGATGCAGCACTTTGGGTGGGGCTTCACGATGCCAGAGTCTAGAGGGGCGGGATCACCTCCCTTGATCTGCTGGCTTCTCCTCTTTTGATGTGGCCCAGGATGTAGTTGGTTTTCTGGGCTGTAAGCACATACTCTTTGTTCACGTTCAGCTTTTTATCCATGAGAACCTCCAAGCTCTTCTCTGCAGGACTGCTCTCAATGACTCCTTCTCTCAGTCTGTACCCATGTCTGGGATTGCCCTGAACACAAATCTCACTAGTGCCCTGTATTCTTTGGCTTTTAATCTGCTAGGTACAACCACCTTCCAAAGGCTGCCTGAAAAGTGGAGACTGGCATGATGAAATGCACTGTTTTAGTTACAGAGCTGGTACTGTGAAACTGCTTGTGTGTATTGTTTTTTGGATTTTTGAAAAATACTCAGTCTTGTAATTTCTCAGTTCCCATTTAAGCCAGCTCAGCCAACCTTCAGAAAACAAAACAGTACAAAAGTTGGTGTGACACAGGTGCTCCCTTATAATTCTTACATATCCGAGGCCATAGTGATCATCTCTCATTAATTTTTCTATTTAGCAGTTTTATAGTCCACTATATGTCAACCTGATCACCCTTACCAGGCAAGTGTTTGCTTTATTTCGAAGAGAACAATCTAAATATGATTTGACCCCAGCTTGGCCACAGTTTTTTCTGTTGTCATGCCTGTTTTATGACCCTCATGTCTTATATCCCAGGCTAGTTCATCACAATGCAAAGAAATAGGTTTGTACAATCAAGACTATGATGTATTAAATGGGTCTATGAAGTATTTTATCTGTGGTAACCAAACGTCTTTACCACTGGTGGGCTAAGTCATATAACTTGGACTCCCTCTAATTCTTGAAAGGCAGATATTTATACATCACAAAACAACCCTACTTTCATAGCACTGGTCACCAAATTTCTTCTCAGAAAACTCAGGAATGGGTGACATGGAGAATTAATTTCCCTGTCTGAGAAATTTTGTCTC
Organism: Pseudotriccus pelzelni; assembly: GCA_035584735.1. NCBI lineage: Eukaryota > Metazoa > Chordata > Aves > Passeriformes > Tyrannidae > Pseudotriccus > Pseudotriccus pelzelni. Next base: position 17,432,891 of record JAWMRA010000130.1, read on the forward strand.
CTTCTAGATGCTGTGCCACTTTTGGGCAAGTTTAGAGGAGTGGGAAAATTTGCAGGATTACTTGAGGTTAAAAAGTTATTTGCACCAAAGAAAAAAGTTGTAATGCCTGTAAGTAGAAGTCATGCTACATAAAACCAGCCAGAGAGTCTCCAGATCTCTGAGGCTGAACCAGAACTTGTCAAAGTCTCTGCTACCACCTCAGCAATGGCTTCACGTATCGGGTGAGGTTCTGCTTTGTGATCTTTGGGGACATCTAGTAACCATCAGCAATATGAGATCCTCTAATTCCTGCTAGATTATCTAAGTATATGATAAATTTATATAGGATAGGATAGGATAGAATAGTAATATATATAAATAAATATATAATAAAAATATAAATCCTTCAAGGTATAATTCTTACACTAACCCAAGCCCACTTTTCCCCTTGCCATCATGACAGAGCTGTCTGTCATTCTCCTATCCAGAATGAATCACATCTGTTGCAAGCCTGTGGCAACAAGAAGACCTCTACAAAGTGTAAAAAAATAAGAAAAAAGAAAATAGAAAAAAAAAAGGAATTCTTCAAACAGTAAAACAAGTTGAAACCTGAATTTCCAACTTGCAGCGTAATCAGACATTGAGATTTTGACTGCCATGGGAATGGAGCATGAATAAGGAGTACATACAGAGCTCAACCTGAATAAACCACATAGATAGCGAATGACACGTTTTAAAAAGTGATTGATTGAAAAATGGTAAAACAAGCAGGTATTATCACAGATTTTTCACAAGGGAAACATACTTCTTTACATTAGCCTCCCACAGGAATATATTTTCTCAGGTTTGCTAATATAGGTATTTTTATGGATGCTTTTACCCTGTCTCATTCCCTTAGAGATGTTTATTTTGATGAATTAATTTTTTGTTGTTAGACTAACTCTTGAGATATTTTTCTTTCTGTTTATTTTTAAAAAGTCCCAGTCCTCAATTTAGAACAGTCTGAAGGGGTTTCACCCCAACTCCATAAATAATTTATTCACAGGAAATTGCAGCTTCCATCAACCCAAGTCTACTCACAAGTCTGTGTAAATTCCATGAAGAGAAACAACTAAATGCAGAGGCAAATCAAGTGCAAGCTAAAGAACCAGAAGACGTTGGTGACGATATCCCCTGTAGTTCAGTTCTCAAGAGAATACAGTGGTTTTGTTCAACCACCATAAAAACAATTTACCAATATGCAACAATGTAAGAGTCATATTGCAGAACTGTGGTACAGAACAACTAGAGTATAAGAAAACGCTCTAGTGGATCAGCAGATAGCTCCAGTATCCTCCCCAATGACTCATGTGTGGGGCAAGCATGGTGCTTCACCAGAGTGCTCCCACAGATGCTGCAGGGTGCATTGCTAGACTAGTGCCAGTAACTCAGCATTTGACAACTCTTAAAGCAGTTCTTTTCTTTGAATGTGCCCCATTGCTTTTTCACATCCTCATAAGTCATCAGCAGCTACACTGTTCTGTGGCCATAAGTCCCCCATTCTAATAACGAGTGCCATGAAGGAGCATTTCCTTTCTTTGTTTCAAAACTAGCCTTGCCTGGTTCATTTGATGTCTTCTAGTTCTCAAATTGGAAGAGAAAATGAACATCTATCCCTGTTCCTATTCTCCATGCCTTCTGATGATTTTATGGTCCTAAGGCAAACCAGAAAAATAAAAATACGCCCCTTGCTAGAATGCTTTTTGTTGCTTACAGCTACACTATAAGGTCTGTAAGCAGAGAGGGGTTTACGGCAGCTGGGAAGGATTTTCACGGCTAAAGATGATATGTGGTGAGCTTGGCTGAACTGAAAGGCAATGGGTCTTGCACACTTGTACACCTAAATCATTTCTATGCCTTTTTTTTTTAGTATAAGTTCCTCCCAGAAGCAAAATGCACAAATTCACCCAAGTCTCACCTGCAGAATTTTAATTTCCCAGCATTATCTTCATGTGTGCATCTAAGATAGCTAAATCCTTAGACTTTGCTGCATTTCTAGCTGAGCAGGCAGTTCAAGGGTTTTGACACAACCAATCGCAGTTTGGGATTTAATAACTTCTAGCAAGGAGCTGAAGCAAAATGCCACACTGCATGACTGATTTCAACTCAGCTCTGACAGTTTGCACAAGCCAAAGATCCATCCCCAAATAAGGTGATTTCTAAATTCATATTTTTCTAAGACCAGTCACAAAATATTTATAAGTTCTCCAAGAGCCTTAAAGCAAATGTGAGGATGCATCTCACTTCCTGGACAACCTCTAAGTCTTGCCAGGGAAACCAGCTTTGCTGTGGCTTGTAAAAAGCTCCAGGAAAAAAAAAATCACTCATTTCAGTAAGTGGTCCTTGCCTATCCCATGCTGCTGTGGGGTAGACAGTAAGAGTTTGGCAGTTAAAATACTATTAAGGAAACAGAATCACCTCACTTCTTTTTTATTTTATTTTTAACTTCCTTATAGTTTAAATATACAGATAGCTTTAAATTGTAATAAATAATATTAATAAATTATTTATTTAAATAAATAATAAAATATTTAAAATATTGGAGTGATAGATGAGTGCTCTGACCATTTGTTATCAACTGGGTTTGGCAGTGAGGTTAAAAACAAGCTTGTGCACCATGAGCATGTGTTTCTTTCCATCAGGGTCATAAGGCTCCCGTGTGGGTGACTGGTGTTTCCCCATTGGCATAGGACCTCTTACAGAGGAAGGTGCTTATTTTTTGTCTTTTTTTTTCCACCAGTACAGCTGCTTTAGCTGGCTTTTCCAAGAGTCAGGTTTAAACTCTAGGTTTAAGCAAGTAAGTTATCAGTGGAAAATAGGAATGTCTTGGAAATCTTTCCCTAGTCACAAAACATTGGGTTGTCCTGGATTTTCTGTTCCTACCTCCCATGTTTCTCAAAGCACAGCTGCCTTTCAGTTTCTTCAAGTGAATGATCAAATACCAGGAATTTAACATTCACTGTGTCCATGAAGAGCCTGAGTGGGCTTTACAGCCTCAAACACAGAGGAGCAAGTAAGTAAAGAGAACAATGTGAAGAAAAGTCCTCATGGAGCTGCAAGGGGAAGGACAAGGTTGGTTGTGATCTTCCACATGCCCAGTTAAGCACCACACCACTACCCTGTCATCAGGGTAGAAGAAGAGTTATTTGTGTTTCACCTGCAGTCCCAACTACAGCATGGTCTGCTGCAGAGCCTCTGCGGTGGTTTGACTCTGGCTGGATGCCGGGTGGCCACAAAAGCTGGTCTCCTCAGCTGGGGAGGGGAGAGACAGGCTTATGAGTTGAGGTAAACACAGGGAGAGATCACTCACCAATTACTGTCATGGGCAAAACAGACTTGACTAAAGGAAATTAGTTGAACCAAAATCCTACAATAATGAGAAGTAAAACAAGTTCCTCACAAGGGGAAGTGAAGGGGCAGGCACGGATCTCTTCTCTCCGGTGACCAGTGACAAGTCCAGAGGAAATGGCCTGAAGCTCTGTCAGGGGAGGTTTAGGTTGGATATTAGGACAAGGTTCTTCACCCATAGTGTGGTTGGGCACTGGAACAGGCTCTCCACAGGGAAGTGGTCACAGCACCAAGCCTGACAGAGCTCAAGAAGCATTTCGAAAATGCTCTTAGGCACATTGTGTGATTCTTGGGGTTGTGCTGTGCAGGGCCAGGAGCTGGACTTTGATGATCCTTGTACGTCCTTTTCAACTTAGTTCTATGATCTTGTGAAACCTTAAAAACACTTTCCTCCCACCTCACCTCCTTCCTGGGCCTAACTTTATTCCCTATTCTACTTCCTCCAACCCGACAGACTGAGGGAATGGGGCTTACAGTCAGTTCATCACGTTATTTCTTCCCTGCTTCCTCCTCAGAGAGGGGACAGGTTGTTTCTACTGCTGCTTCCTCCTCAGAGAGGGGAGTCCTTCCCTTGCTCCAGCACAGAGTCTGTCCCACGGGAGGCAGTCCTCCATGAACTTCTGCAACGTGAGTCCTTCCCATGAGCTACAGTTCTTCAAGAACTGCTCCAGTGTGGGTCCCCCACAGGGTCACAAGCCCTGCCAGTAAACCTGCTCCAGTTCCTGTGTGTTCCTCTCTCCACAAGTCTGCAGGTCCCTGCTGGGAGCCTGTTCCAGTATGGACTTCCCGCAGGGTCATAGCCTTCTTTTTAGGCATCCATTTACTGCAGTGTGGGGATCCTCCACAGGCTGCAGGTGGGTCTCTGCTTCTCCATGGACCTCCATGGGTTGCAAGAACTCAGCCTGCCTCACCGTGGTCTTCACCACAGGCTGCAGCGGAATCTCTGCTCCAGTGCATGGAGAACCTCCTTCTCCACTGACCTTGGTGTCTGCAGAGCTGTTCCTCTCACATTTTCTCTCTCCTCTCTTCTCTAGCTGCAATACTCCCTCATAGTAAGCTTTTTCCTTCTTAAATGTATTCTCACAGAGGCCTCACTACCATTGCTGATGAGCTCAGTGGTGGGTCCATATTGGAGCCAGCTGCCATTTGCTCTGTCAGACATGGAGGAAGCTTCTAGCAGCTTCTTAAAGATGCCTTGCAAACCCTATACAGCCTCAGTGACTCACATCCAGCATCCATGTAAACATTTCCCTTCAACAACAGCCCGCAGGCTACCACTCTGTATTTGCATTATTCTACAAATACTTTCTGTTGTGAATAATGTAAAAATCATTGCCTATTGTGTTTCAGCTTCTTTAGTGCCTTCTGAAAATAGAACATACACTGAAGTAGTGCAACACTGTGCTTCAAGTCTGGGCTTTGTTTGGGTATTGTATTTGTTGGGATTTTTTGTGTTGGTTTTGGTTTACTTTCCCCTGTTATTTTTCACCCTTTTTGAATGATTTGGTGGTGAAGCATCTGTCACTGTATAACAACCTTTATTACCAACATTGCTCCCTCTTAGGTACTTGAAATAAAATGTCCTTTTCTCAGCAGAAGGCTGGGTTTTGCTTACTGGCTGGTGTATAGAAATTGTTCCACCTTCCTGTGAGAGGCAGCTCTTTCTGGGCCATGGCAGACCCACTGCTTAGGACCTTGTGACACTAAGGCAATAAAATAAAAATACTATATCAACTTGAAAGTACAGGGTAAGTCCAAATGGGCTGAGTGCAATACAGTACAAACTGAGATTTATTTTTCCCTGTGTGCATTGTGTCAGTTTATATTATAGTGGCTTCGGATTGTTTATTTGCACTGAGGAGGCAGCTTCTAGTTTCAGTTTTAATTTTTGTATCTGTATTGCTGAGATTCCCTTTCGAAATGGTGGCTTCTACTTTTCTAAAGCATGACTGCTCTACAGCCACATTCAACCCCATGACGGTGTGGGCAGATTCATAGCACTTATCCCTTCTGCTACAAAATATAAATCAATCCAGCATCTATGCACCAATAAAACTGCATCCCAAAGAGAAGAATGAAAGCACCCCAGCTGGTGCATATAGGAGAGGCCTATAGAAGAAGCAGTTGTGATAGAGTGACTCTGCTTGTCCTCTTGGCTCCAATAAGTGCCAGGACCAAACAGGAGAATGGTGAGCTCCAAATGAATACAATACATACATATATATATACAGGTGTATGTATATTTATGTATCCATAAATACATCTTATATATCTATAATACATAAACACACAGAGAAAGATGAGTGTACATATATACACACATATATGGCGAAACAGCACCTGAGTTTCATGGAGAGGGGGGTCGGGCAGAGATGGAGCAGTAAACCTGCTAAAAATTCTTGCCTTTCTGATAGTAGGGCATGCGCTTACTTAAACAAATAGGAAGGAGAAAAAAGATTTTAAGGAGAAGTCCTGGGAACTAAGAAATATGTATTAATATTAGAGGAATACAGGCATATACAAATCACTGGTTCTGAATGATCTCAAGCTATTAAACTGATTTCAATCCCACCTCCCCACCCAAGAAAAAACAGGAAAAAAACAGCTAATGTTCTAATTTCTTCACAAGAATCCTTGAGAAATACATTTTGTTTGATAATGTAAAATCAGCTTTCTAACAAGGACAAGATGATTAATGACTGACTAGATATTTCCTTTTTAAAAAGTTTCAAAAAATCAATTTCTCAATGAAAATCTTTTTCAAGAAAAAATCAGCCTGATTTTCTACTAGAGCACCACAATTACTACAGAAAACTGAAAAACAACCTGGGACCAACCAATATATTAGTGAAAGGTGAATATAGTACTGATCCTCAGAAGGCAAATAAAAGACAGTATGCTTCATAGAGAATTAAATCCTTAAAAAAAAATATATATAAGAACTGGAGACCCAATTTCAACAGAGTTATCACTGAACAAATACAAATAAAAGAAATGTAGCTTCTCTGGAACATCTCATAAAGAATAAATCTCCATGGACACACATATTTATATATCTGTGAGTATATATATATATATATATATAAAGAAACACATCACATAAAGTATTAGTCTAGATCATATTAATGAAATTTGTCAGTGACCCACATACTAAAACATGTTTGTATTAAGTGTTTCTTGAAAATTTTCAAGTAAGAAACAAATCAGGAACAATCAGACTGTACATACTTCATGAAGGAAAATAAGACCAAATTAATTAACAAATTATTCACCAGCTTTGCTCTCGAGTGTCCTGAGAGCAGGCAAATAGTCTATGGCTAAGGGTAATGCTAAATAACAGCACATAAAACAGAGAGGCACTGTCAGGTAGCATAACACAGTGATTAGTGGCAGGTCTTGACTTAGTCAACATCCTCATTAATGACCTTCAAGCATAAGTAAACAGAAACATAATGAAATCTGTTGGTAGATGGAAGGAACTGTGCATGCCACTGTTAGAGAAAGTGGAACAAAACAGAAGAAATAAGATGCATGGGTGTCAAAAAAAACACTACCTCAAATGAATAAAACTATTCCATACATACTTGAGAAGAACCTCAGATTAATTTTCTATCAATCGCCAGGCACCAGTAGGCAACCGATCAGAGCCATTCCACAGAAGTCACTGGAAACACCAGTGAAAAATAAGGGACGCATGGACCCGTTTTCCCCAGCTGCTGAGCATCTTCCTGTTAAAGAGACTGTCAGAAAGAGCAAAAAGTGGTTTTCAGTGCTGCATGGTGAGGTGCATTGTTGCCATTGCAGAGGCAGCAGCTCTTCTGACATAACCTACAGCAACTCATCACCCTTTGTAAGCCCCCCCACTGATTATACTATCAGTACCTTTAAAAATCTGTAAAATTGCTACTCAAAATGTTTAGAGGTGAGGGGGGTGAATAATACCAAAGGTATTTTCATAAATCTGTAGGCTTGAAATGATGTACCTTAAGGTGGTGAATCAGTAAATGACTCAAAGAACCTTATTTGTTCTGGCTATCCCACACTGAGAATAGCACTGTTGCTGAGACCTCAAACTGCTGTTTTGCCCGCTGTTTTCATTAGAAGCCATTCATGTTTTATTTAGATAGCTTCAATCAATGTGTATCTCTGTTTTATTTTTCAGTTAAACCCTGCCAGTGCAATCAACCTCGCCTGCAAATTGTTCTGCATTGTCAGTAAGCGACTGCCTTTCAGTACTGTAAACTTTGTGTAGTTAATTGTTCTTAGAGAATAGGGAAATATTTCTCTGTAGCAGAGCAATCATTTATGTGACAATGCAATGTTGCTATGTTTATTTTGAATACAAATTCATATCACATTGTTGGTTTTGGTATTTCTGTCATTTGGTGCCCTACAGGTTGATCTATCAGGGCAAACACAGTGGGGGAGACACCTATTCTGATTCTTTAAAGTAGATGGGGGACAAATGGGAATGATGGATCAATTTAGCCAGAAAAACTTGCTCTACTAGGAGGAGGTGCCTGGATATGTTACTAGTTGAAGATAGAAAGCAAATAGTTAATGGCTGTTCTTGATGTGGGTGGAGCTCACTGATGGGAGTTCCTAAAAACTGCATATTAGGGGCTGCACTGTTCAACATGTTTATTAACAGTCTGAAAAAGAAGCAATTCTTAAAATGAAAATTATTAAAACAAAAAAGTTGGTCAGTCCAGTGAAAACAAGGGCTGACCAAAGATCTACCAAATTATTTGTGAACATGGAGAGGCTGAGTAGTAAAACGGCAGGTGAAACCCCGTGAAAACAGATGTAAGGCGATGCACCTTGAAAAAGCAATCTGAGGCTCAAGTGAACAACGTGAGCTCTGAGCTGGCTGTAACTGTCAGGACCAAGACCATGAAAACAACACGAACTGGAAAATGCTGAATAAAATCATAGATGGTTTTAGGGAGCAGATAGAGAACAAGCAGAAAATACTGTTAAACCCCAGTACCAAACCATAGTTCATTCCCATTTTGAACACTGTGCCCCAGTCTGGCCTATTCACCTGCAAACAAAATATGAAATAAAAATCAGACGAGAGGGACAAAGATGACAAAGGCTATGGGGCAGTTTCCCCATGAGCAAGCTGGCTATGACTCCTGCTAGGGGTCAGACTTGACTGAGAGGAGATGGCAGTTTCTGGGAGTCACAATGCTAGAAGGACCCAGATGCAGAAGAAACCCTTGTGGCTGGTGGGCCGCAGTCTCACTGAGGCTTTGCCCGGGCTGCTTTTATGGGTGCTCAGCATCTGCATGGCCTCAAGGGAGAAACGCCATCAGATTGCACAGCAGAAATCCAGAAGGCATTACTAAATGTGAAAAAAAATAAAATGACATGTAATTGAGAAAGTCCCTGAAATTAAAACGGGTGGGAGAGTACTTGGGGGAAAATACCATGAGTGCTTGCGCTGTTCTTGCTCCTTCCTAGATGTGTGCTTAGGGGGACAGCTGGAGCACATGTGTGGTAATAGGGGGTGTGTGTGTAAGCTGTTTATATCCAGAACTTGAACCATATGCTGCTTTTAAATCTTCTGAAACTAAGCAGCCATGTCTCGCTGATCAGACCTTATCTTTAAAATGATGACTGACTTCTGGGACTTTCTCCTGTGCTCACTTCCTGCTTCTGTGAACCTGAACGTGGCTCTTGGGAAGCATTGTGGATTGACAGCTTCGGCAGCTAAAAAAAAATAGACATGATAATCGCTGTCAGAGAAGGACTGGCAAGAGAAACTGAGAGCTTAATTATGGCTGCAAAGGAATGGGCTCTTTGCACAGGTGATGATAAAATGAAGATAGAGGGAAGAAAGTATAGAGCATGGGAATTTCAGTTAGCTTTTGGAGACTATTAGCACTTCTGTTTATGATCATAACAATACAGGTAGAAATTTTTTAAAGGTGCAGCCTAAAAGGCTGCCAAATTATGCATCATGCATTCTGCAATGTACAAGTGGCTTCAACACAATAGGATAGTAATAGGGGATATGTTTCAGTCTTAGTCCAAGTGAGAAATATTAATGCACAAAAATCTCTTCGAGGGTTTGTTTGGGGTTTTTTTGTCTGTTAATGGCCCTTAGGTACATGCTAGGAGATCCAGCATGGTGGCCTTAGAAAAGAAGGAAGGAGACTATATCATCATGGATACTGCTTTCCTACTTCATGAGAATGCCAGACTGAGAGTGCAGGAGATGACAAATATGTGGTCAGCAATGACACAGAAAGGATATTATAATTACTCAAAAAATTATTGGGAAAACCAATACAGTATTGTGCACACCACAAACATAATGCACTTTGGCAAAAACAAGTATAAAATGTGACAATAGCATTCAAAACTCATTGGTAGCTGGATTTGCATTGGACCCCCTGAAAACCTGGATAGCAGAGCAGAAAAACAAATACAACAGCAATAACAGTGCCCTGTAGTTATTGCTAATGCGTCTATACGAATATATACCTGTGATTAGCATTTATACACTGCAGATAAAAACCTGGCTGGTTTTGATAAACATTGAGCTTTAGCTGTCTGCTAAAGATACAAAGAGATACAGCTTGATGAAGCAGGTGACCTTTTCTTGCCCAATATTCTTTGTACAGGAAAGCTGTGCATGAAGGCCAGCTACATACGACCAGATACAGCCTGAAGAGCTGAAATGCATGTTTCTGCCTTGCCCACTCCATTCCCTCCAGCTTCTACATACAGGATCAACTCTGCAGACTGAGCAGACTATTCTGATACAGCCTCTGTTTAGCCCAGGGGCTGGGATACACAGGCCTGGGCTGCCAAAGGAGCAAATGAGGTTCCCCCTGGGAGGGTAATATCTTGCTGCCCTCCCTGAATAAAATGATAATTTTATTTCTTTAGGGAAGACCCTTCCCTTTTAATCCATGTGATAAAGTAAATACTCTTTTCTTCAAAGGTGTAAATGAGACCCAGGGATTTGTAGGAAGGGGATGCTCAAGCTCAGAAAAAGAAAAGCCAGAAGTCTGCAGGTGTTTGGTCACAGAGCCAACCAACAGCATATCCACCTGTATGTCAGTCCTTGGAAGGATATCAAGGAGCAGGCAACACTAGTGCTTTGAACCCTCCAAGCTAGAGTACATCCACTTTCCAGATTAAAATAAAAAAAAACACCTCAACTAGCTCATCAATAAGGTTAGCAGTCATAGCAGGAATTCTTAGTCCAAGCCCTTTAATACAGAAAAGCATGACTGTGAACAGATAGTATTTAATAGAGACAACAAGGCAGTCAGTGGAATTAATTAAAAGCAAATAAAAATAAATAATTAAAAGAGAAAAAAAGAGGGAAAAAACAAATCAAACAAAACCCCCTTAAAATAAAATAATAAAAACTACAAAAAAAAAATCCACCATCATCAGCAACAACAAAAGCCAAAACAAACAAATAAACAAAACCCATTCTATGTCAGAGTTGCAAGAAGTAAAAAGCAAGTAGCTTACAACCTACATTTAAATTTATGATGGGCATCCTGGATCGACCATCACAAAGCAGGTCTTTTGCTGTTTGCATCATATTTGATGATGTTCTCCACTGCCACATCCTGGCCATCTAGTGCCCAGAAACTGTCACAAACAGGCATGTGGCACCTGGTAAACAACACTGGAAAAAACAGCTGTCCTGCAGTTCCCTCTCTGCACAGATCATTTGAGCAAGTTGAAAGTAAGATGTACCCAGAGAAAAGGATGTACTGGATAACACAAGTAGATGGATGATCTGTGCATATTGGTGTTCCAGGCTCAAACCACTGCAGATACATCAGCTGAAGTTAGCTGAGGACTGAGCCCAATGGTACACCATTTTCTAAAGAAAGCTCATCTTTGTGGTTGCTCTCAGTTTGCAGAAGAAACTGTGCTCTTAAGGGGTAAGAACCCACTGGCAACTGCCTGGTTTTCTTTTGAAGACAGAACTGACACCATCTCCAACTCATTTGTAACTCAGTGGTTGAGTGCTGAAACAGAAAGTTGCTACTTCTTTTTGTTCCTCCTCTGGGTGTCTTCATAGACTGCAATGCTCCAAAGTGTGGAGTACTGAAGAGCACGAAAGGTGAATGAAAGGCAAAATTCACATAGCAGTTTGTTTGAAAAATCAGACTTAAATTCTATCACTGTTAATGGCATTTAGGGGTTTAACTGTGTCCCATGAAAGAGCCTGGTGATACAGGACACAAAAATTTGCCAATCAATTGACAGGGGCCTGGCACTGGATACAAATCTCCAAAATATATTGAGAGTCATGTGTGAAAAGCAATTCCTACGCTTGAACCTTATTCCCTACCTACTGCTCTAAACACCTCTTCACTATAATGATATTCATATTCTCCAAATCACTATGCTGCTCTCATCTTGGCTCACTGAGAGGCTGTTGTGTATACTAATAGGTGTAGGATATCCTCTACATTAGGGTGTCTGGCTTAATTTGGAAATCTTCTTAAAATGCATACTTGAATTATTGATTGTACAGCTTAGACGACAAAATGAGATGGGGTAGATTTTAGAGTTATGAATAATAAACTCCTGCTTAGCCAAAGCTACCAAGTGATGAGTTCAAGCTTCAAGAGATGCCACCACTGCACATTTTATACATGCTACCTACAGTCCTTGCCATATGTTTGTTATTTTTCTTTTTAGTCATGCAAAACTATGGATTAGTGTGTAAGGGATTTAGGAGCACAATTCCCACTGGCCTCTGGTGAGATTATGCACCTGAAAACCTCTTTTGAAATCTGCTCCAGATATCGATTGCTGTCAGATTTCCATTTGGCTGAATAGGTGAGGTCCCTGACCCCCTTTTCTTGTGTGCTGGTTGATAACATTTTATAGTCCGTCCTGTTATCCTTCATGAAAGACATTAGGTACATCTTGCTTGCTCCTCTTTCCCTTTCAGAATTTGTTTCAGCAAGCCTTTCTCAGTCCCCTTCTTCTACAGCCCTAATAAGAACAAAACTAATTGGGTACATCTATAACAATCTTAGGAACATTCAAGACTACCCAGCACTGTTTCCCTTTTTGCACTGTCACCGTATCAGTACCTTGGTAATGGGCCACTGAGTATTTCACACAGCCCTCAGGTGTGAGTCCACTGGCCCTTTTTGCATTTCAATCATCTCTTCAGAGTCGTTCAGTGCCTCTGCTGGTACATTTCAGTGTTTTGTTTGCTTTCTCTTCAGCTGCCAAGCACTAGGCTAACTATCTGAAGATTAGATCTCCTATTTGTCTCGGATCATTTTCCTGTGACCCAATCAGAGGAAGCATTAAAAGATTTATAAAATGAATGTGTGAAACAAGGATGTGCCAATCAACTGTACAGTAGGGGGTAAAAAAAGCCATTATTTCAGTGACTGCTGATATAAGCTAAAAGAAAACTGAACTTAATGAAAAATCATGCTACTGATTTCTGAAATGGAGCTCACGAGGCAGAAAGGTCATGCAGACCAAAAAGATAAGTTGCATGTCTTTGCACAACAACCCATTTCTTAAAGCCCTGATTTTTGATATAATCCCTTTGTCTATGTTTTGACCCAGTCTTATTTGACTCCTGTTTTTTACTCATTGAATTGTATGCATGAGGTATCTGCTCAAGACTTAACCTTATGCATGTTTCACTGAAGGGATTTTCTGTTGTATTTGATACAAACCATTCTACCTGGTTTTATTATTTGAAATCTTCAAAATCTGTTTTGGTATTATTGATTTCTTTCTTTTTGGAACCGTATTTACCCGTAACGATAGCATTTAGTCTTAAAAATAATTAGGATCACTTTACCACTGCAGTCAAGTAAGACATGAAATTTCTTACCCAGTTTAGAAGTTTTCCATTAATACTATGAATGCTAAATTTATACCATGGCAGTCAAAGCACTTGGAGAGCACCTTTAAAACACAAATTTCTCAGCTGTGATCATTTCCTACTTTTGTTTCACAAATGGCTTTAAATCCTCCCACAATGTTGCAACAAGAGTAGTATTTTCCCTTGTTTTTTTTCTCTTAATCCTGCCTGCCAGGAGATAGGAGGTAAGTGGTTACAGATGGTATGAGCATTACAGGATAGATGGTTAAGAGTACCGCAAAAGCACCGTGCCCAGCAGTCCCCGAGGGGCAATACAATATTTCTCCCAGTAGCTCAAATTGATCTCAAGCCCAAGAGGCAATGTGAGCTGGATCCGTACCTTCTGGACATCAGCATAATTCATCCCGCACACTAATGCTGTGAGGGATGCCAGTGGTGGATTTCCCACTCTTCCTCATGGGAGATGTTGGTTTCTTGTAGTGCGTAAAGGCTCCGTGATCCTGGCTGACGTAGTCATGGTAAGTTGCAGCATGCAACACATGGTTTCAAGTGCTCTATAGATTAAGGTCAATACTTTGGTTTCCTAAGGAGTAGGGGCACCAAGTATCTATGTGGTGGTGTGCTGTTTGTTACAAAGAACATCTTATTTTCCTGAATACTACAAGAGGAAATCAACAAGCAGCCCAGAAATTACTGTCCACCTCTTTGGTCCTAAAAATCATTCTGCTTCTTCTCCTCCTCAGCCAAGCCGCTGCTTTTGCTGTTTATTTGGTTTATCCTGGTTCCCCTGGACTTTTTGGACCTTTACCAGCAGCTGCAACTAACAAACCCCTTTGCTTCCAAATTTGCTTTCAGTCCCAGGGAAACCTTTCTGATGGCATGGCTTATTTTACTCTGCTGTTTCTGCTTCCTGTTGTCTCAGCAATAACTATGTGGAGGGGCGTTTAATTGCTCGTCCCATTTAGCCTGGCTGAAGCATGCTCAGCACATCCATCTGCTTTAAGGTGGCTTCTAGACCAAAAGCCCCCTGCTTTACAACAGCTAGTTACATCTTCCAGCCTAATTTATCCACACACAAAAAGAGGCTTCAGCATCTATTTGAAAATATAACCAGAGCTAGCTCTGAGAATTCACAAGTTCAAATTAATGAAAAAAAAAGCAACACAAGTTCTTTAAAGTGAAATTCTAGTGACAATTTTTATTTTCTCCTACATTACCTAAGTACTGGATCAACACAGACAGGTCGCGCTTTCCAAACAGTTGAAATAACTTGAAATTGTACAGGAGGTCTGTATTGTTAGGTTTCAATTAAGCTAAATTATTAATGATTTTTGTGTCTAATTGCCTTATTACCTCAACTACAGGCAGATTCAAGCCAACAGTTCAGATAGTTCTTATGCAGGCCCATTTTACAATCCACGTCTAAGCCATCAGTCAACCAGTCACCACCAGCCTTCCACAGTGGTTTTGCCCAGCCTTCCTGGTTGAACTAAATACTATAATTTTCAGGGCAACACCCTATCTTGAGCATCTGTGACAGGGAGTCTTCCCATGTCCCTGCTGCCTACACTTCAGGAAGCATTGTAACAGCACCGACACCTGCCAAAATAGCAGTAGTACCAAAAGAGAATCAGGCTTATTTCTGCTTGTTGTGGTTTAACCCCAGCCAGCAACTAAGCCCCACGCGGCCTCGTGCTCAGCCCCCACCAGTAGGATCAGGGAAAGAATTGGAACAGTAAAAGCTGAAAAACTTGTGGGTTGAGATAAAGACAGTTTAATAGGAAAAGCAAAAGCAGCACACTCAAGCAAAGGAAAACAAGTATTTAATTCAGTGCTTCCCATGAGCAGGCAGGTGTTCAGCCACCTCCAGGAGAGCAGGGCCCCATCACATGTAATAGTTACTTGGAAAGACAAATGCCATTAATCCAAACATCACCCTCATCCTACTTCTTCCCCTCATTTCATGTACTGAGCATGATGTCATATGGTCCGGAATACCCCTTTGGTTGTTTTTGGTCACCTGTTGTGGCTATGTCTCCTCCCAATTTCCCATGCACCCTCAGCCTTCTCACCAGTGTGGAGGTACAAAAAAGCAGAAAAGGCCTTGGCTCTGTGCAAGCCTTGCTCAGCAATAACAAAAACATCTCTAGATTATCATCGCTGTGTTCAGCACAAATCCAAAACATAGCCCCATTCCAACCACTGTGAAGAAAATTAACTCTATCCCAGCCAAAACCAGCACACCATTACTGAGAGAGTGAAAACCCATCTTCTGCTGCACAAGGCATTGGGCATAAACAGGCTGCAAGGAAATATGTCATCTGCGTGTTAGGGACCAGTTGCCCCCTGGCACTTTCTCTTCTTTGCTCTGCTCTGATGGTGCCAAGCTACTGCAAACCTACTGTAATTGGCCAGTGTGCTATGGCTAACAGTGCCCCTGAAGTGGAAAGTGGTTTTTTACGGCATGTGTTTTCAAAATTAAATTACTATTTGTTGCATTTCCTATGGAATATGGAAGGAGGTGTTTTGTTAGTTTTTTTGAGGTTACTCTCACACCTAGACAAATGGTATCAAAATGAACTTGAAGATAGGTATTAGAAGGAAGAGACTACAAAAGTCAGACTATGTGTGAGCCTTGGCACTGACTTCTATTTGTGAACTTCTCCTTATTTTGTAATTTTGCTTGAGCCAAGTACAGCGATCTTGCTGAGGTTTATGCCTGAAAATGAGTGTGGGAAAATTCAGCATGCAAAAACATGAGGTGCTTCCCTGGTAGGGAGGGATCTCAGAGTACTTTCCTAAATCAGGACTGCGGAGAACATGATGATGAGGAATAACAAAACACAGAATGTAGAGTCTGTTGGGGTCTAATTCCGTGTAAATATCTAGCTATCATTAGTTGTTGAAGAAATTGGTGAGCTTGATTTGTAGGGATTTTATGATGGAAATATGGGTTTATTAGAGATGAGTTCAGTTTTGCTAGATCTATAGCAGGAAACATGACGTTTATTTGTATCACTCCGTAACATTTGTTTTTTACGGTTAATGTATTTTTGTCATGACAATACTTCACATTGGGAGAAAAAGGTAAGAACCAAACAAGCCACATAATACTTGATCATGAAGTAAAGAAAACACTGTGTATTTTGTGCAGAACTGGTAACAAGCCTGAAAAGCATGAAAGTGTACCAATGAACTGGTCCAGATGACATGCATCTCTGAGAATAAGGTAATTCATTATAGAATGTAATGGCTCAGTGACAGTTGTTTATGGAAGCTCATAGAAATCTAAGAGAAAAATAGAAAGAAAATAGGACACATCAGAAGAAGAAGAAGGAAACAAAAAAGAGAAAATACTCAAAATCACAGTCAATTACAATCCACTAAATGTAATTTTAAACCATCATAAAATAATGAAATTATCATTAAAGATCCACATCTACCTGGGGGATAATGGAATAATGAGCAACTAATGAAGCAGACACCACAGTGCCAAGGTGCTATGTGTGACAAATCCTCCTGAAGAAAATTAATTGGGAACCCAAAATCCTGGGTGAACACATTCAAATAATACAACTTAAAACTGTGATTTTTTTCCATGGGAGAAAGTGTTCTGGAAACCTACAAAGTTGCGATTTGGTTCTGTTACAGGTTTTCTGGTGTAAAACACCACACTGAATTCCAAGGCCTAAGGGCTGTCTGCCTCTTCAAGTAAAAATACCTGAATTCCCGGAGTGATGGATATGGAAAAGAATAGAAGTAGATTATAGAGTCTTACAAAATGATAGAGCAGCACAACAAATCAATGCACTTTGGGGTTGCTGGTGAAGGTAAGTTATATCCTCCAACTGCACAGAATAACTGCTCTTTATGTAATCACACCTGGGATATGGCATTAAATTGCAATACCTCATTATCCATCCTTACAAAACACGAAAGAATTTGAGGGAATTCAGATCCGAAGAAGAAAAATTATCAGACTCTTGGAAAGACTGATACACAAGTAGAGATTAAGTAGCTTAAATATATAGCTTATCTAATCAATAATTAAGCAAGGAAAGGATAATGGCTTAAAAATACGTAAGAGAAGGATAATTATTTTGCATGATGCATAGTCCCAATTCAGCACAGTGCTGAAACACATGTGCAGATCCATCAGCCCTGTGAAACACCAATGTACGTGATTTCAATGGAGCTTAAGCACATACCTAAATTTAAGCATGCATTGAAGTACTTTGATTAATTTGGGCCATAACCACAAGTAATGGTATGAAATTAAGAAATGCAAAAATGTAGGCTGAACGGCAGGAAAATCTTCCAAACGGTGAGATATATGAGGCTGGGGAGTAATCACTCAAGGGAATTGGTGGAAACCTTATCCCTGGACAGCTTTCAAGTTTTGCTGGACAAAGTACTGGGAAAATATCCTTTGGGGAATAATGTTGCTGTTGCCTCTGGAGACAACTGCACAACCTATTGTAACTATTCTACGTTTTTCTAGGCTGACTCAGAGCACTACGCCTGAGACACGATTCTAGAGACCATCAGCAGTGCAAAAATATGAAGCTCTTGCCTGTCTCTCCCCACAATTTATCATTTCTTTTCCCCAATTTATCATTTCTTTTCCCCATCTTCATTATATGTAATGTTATGAAAGGAAACCCCCCCCACACACATTTTTAGCCTAGCACTTTTTTGTCTTCTACTCACTGACTAAACATTGATTTCATTCTCACCTCTGCATTAAAAGAGAGCTTAAAGATATATAGGAAATCTAATTTCAACTTGTACGGCTTTTCTTCATTCCCAGAGCATTTGTGATGAATATTATCAGAGAGGTAATCATATCTTGGAGAATCTCATCTCTCTGAGCAAACCAATGGAAGCAGTATTAAAGATTTGGGGGTTTTGGTGGTTTCTTTTGTTGGTTTGTTGGTTTTGTTGTTGTTGTTGTTTTGTTTTGTTTATTTTTCCTCCATGCAGATCCTCGAAAAAGGGCTGTTTCAAAAAGGACTTTCCCAAAGGATGGAGCCCTCTGAGGGTTTTTCCCACTGGGGATAACAATTTTGGTGAGCCAAATAAGATGCACAAAACACACTGGCTTTTTAATTACTTTAAAATCTACTTTTTCTTAAAGTAAACATTTTTAGAAGAATGTGCATCATTCATTTGGACTTTTGGGGGTATTTCACAGCCATGTGCGAAAGGACAGGTGTTCTCTCACATGACTTTGTAGCGATCTACTGGAAATGGAACAGTTGAGATAGATCTGTTAAAACTTTTGGATTTCCCTTCCCTGATCACAGTTGACATTCTTCCTTTATTTTTGCCGTGTCAGCGAGATAAGTCCTGAATTTATTATTGGGAAAACAGCATTTATATTTATTGGTACTAATTTTCCACAGCACATCAATGCATCCAGAATAGCAGTTCTTAAATGCACATTCCTGTGCCTAACTAGAAATTCAGCTAAGGACATGTGTGAGCATCTTCCCAACTCATAGTCTGAGTTAACAAACGAGATTAATTAATTCCTTTATCCCATTGAAAAGGATGGTCTAGCAGGTCTCTATCATGGAGGATCCTTAAGAGTTTGTTAAGGAAAAAGCTGGGTCGCATAAAAGCTGGGCAGGATAATAAATTGAGTGGATCTTCCACTGAGCTTCACTCAGGCAATTAGAAAACTGCATTCCTCTCCCCTCCTTTCTCTTTTCTCTTTTTTCTTTTTCTTTTACTGTTCTGTTGTTAAAAGAGTTTGAGTTGTTTAGATCCTTGTCTCAAAAACTAAAAGCAAACAAATAATGTGGTTTGTGAGAAAAATGTTTATCATCTTCCAGCCAAGCACCACTATTTCCAGAGGTTCCTTGTAAGCATTTAAGATAACAAATGTTAAAACAGAGGCAGAGTTCTTGTCCTCTCTCCTGGAGCTCCTTGGCTCTCTGGAGATGAAGGGGTTCACATTTCCCACGTCCTGGGGATCCCAGGGCAGGGATGGAGTGTGTCCCCCTGGCCCCAGGCTGATGCTGGGCTGCCCTGCACCCCATCCCTGTGCCGGGCAGCAGGGAGAGCCTCTGCAACCAGTGGGCAGGCTGTGATGGGCTGCTTGGCTGGGGGCAAAAAGGAGCTAGTCGTGAGGTGGGAAATCTAGCAGGGAAATCTAGTGCTGGAAATACAACCTGCAGTTAGCTTCCTGGAAGAGGAGCAGTAGGCAGAGCAGACCTTCGGGAGGTGAGAAAACCCAGCAGGTGATGGGTCTGCGCTGCACAGGCAGTCTGCAACTGGCTGCTAGGATGGGGACCAAAAGTCCAAGCGGCCAATCGGGAGGGACGGGATCCAGTGCGGAGCGGTTCCGTGCCCGGTAGGCAGGCTGGGACTGGCCACCTGGGCAGGAGAGCCACGGGCAGAGCGGCCAGTCGGGCGGTGCGGGATCCCTTCGGGAGGGGGCGGCGGGGCAGGTGGTGCCGGGGGCGCGGGGTGAGGGGCGGCTGCGGGGCAGTGCGGGCGCGGCGAGGCGCGGTGCCGGCCGGCTGCTAGGTGGAGCCCGCGTCCGCGCAACCCAGATCCGGGCCCTCGCCGCTCCCCCGCCCCTCGGCTCGCCGCCCGCCCGGCTCCGTGCGGCCGCCGCCGGGCAGGGCAGCAGCGCCGCGCCGCCCGCCGCCGCCTCCTCCTCGCCGGGCTCCCCGTTCCCCGCTCCCGGCCCGGCCCTGCGGGGGACGCGGGTGCCGCGGGTCCCGGAGCCCCCTCGCTGCCCGTGTGCGCTGTGCCGAGCCGCGCCGAGCCGCGCCGGGCCATGGGGCCCCCCCGCGCCCGCTGAGCACCGCGCGGGGCGCGCCCGCCCAGCCGCCCCCTCCGCGCCCGCGGAGCCGCCCCCTCTGCCCGCCCGCCCGCCCGCCCGCGCCCAGCCGGGGCTGGCGGTCTCCGCAGCGGGAGGAGGAGGAGGAGGAGGAGGAGGAAGGATCCGGGGTGTCGGCGGAGTGCGGGGGGCTGAGGACCACCCGCCTCCCTCCGCGCGGGCGCCTTTGTGTCCCCCAGCCCCGGCGGAGCGAGGGGCCGCGGGCAGGGGAGCGGATGCGAAGAGCGGCTGGTGCTGGAGGGGAGAAGGAGAAAGGGGGATGGTGGAAGATTTCTCTCCTTTTTTATTTTTTTATTTTTGGTGGTCTCTTCGGCAGCGGCTGTTCTTCCCCAGCAGCAGCAGCAGCAGAGGCGGCAGCAGCGGCAGCAGCAGCACAGGCAATGACTCTGCCGCATCCGAATCGCCTGGCCGGTGGTGCCGGCTCCGGAGACATCACCTTGCTCTGAAGTTGCCCACCTGGAGGAGGTAAATCGGAGCGGGGCTTTCGTCCAGAGGGGTCGACGACGGCGGGGAAGAGGAGGAAGCGATCGCCTCTCCCATCCCCACACACCCTCGTCCTCCGGGAGGAAGCTTGTGTAGCAGAAGAACACGGCAGAAAAGGAGAGACTTCTACTTCTATTTTTTCCTTCTTTTTTCTTTTTTTTTTTTTTCTCTTTTTTTAAAATTTTTTCCTTCCTTGAGGGACGTTCTGTGCTTCTCATCCCCCTCTTTTTCCTTCGGGCTGGGGGCTTTGGTACTGTGGCCAGTTCTGCTTCCTACTCCCACCCCTGGTTTTAATGGCTGGATTGTGGCAGCAGCTCCCCTGCTGCAGGTTGTTGAGGATCTGATGGGGAGTCGCATCTCAGGAGCCGGAGGTGACTAAAGGTAACTAACCACCCAGCGGATGGATGCTCACCAGCCCTTGCCTGGCCCGCAGTTTCACCCTTGCCCGGTTGCGTTGGGCTGAAAGGTGCCGGCCGCCCTGAGCGCTCGCTTGGATTGAATTATTCCATAATAACGGTAGTTTGCCTTCAGGGGGATTGGGTCCTCCAGGTAACAGGAGAGCATCTCTCTGGGTCTGCGTGGTGCGGGGTGGGGGGGACACACACGATACTGGAGGCGAGGGGTGTGCATCTTGTTGGGAAATGCCTTGAAGGCTCTAGCCTGGTTTGGCCGTGGACGACTAGGGTGGCAAAGGCAGTGAGGAGATGGAGGGGACCTGGTAGGTTTTGTTCCTGCTCTCTCTTCTGTTTTTCTGTGAAAGGCACCACGTTGGACCGGTGGGTTTGCTGGTGTTACGCTGAGAAATTCCTGAGTTTCGTTATGTCCCTCCACACCGTCCTCATGCCCACCCCTTCGCTAATCTACGTTTCTCTTTAATTGCTGAAGGGTGCCTCGAGAAGCAGTCGCTTTCCTGGATATCAGGAGGCATGGGTGGGGGGGATGCTGGCGAATTGGGGGTGTGCGGTGGGGGGAATCGCCTGTGCGTTGGTATGAGGTGGTGGGGTGGAGGTCTGCACCCAGCCGGGGGCCCCGGGTTACAGGTAGGCGCCAGCTTCGCCTTCTCGGGCAGCCGGAGAGCGGAACGTACGGCGTAGGTAGGGATGTGCAGGGCTTCCCACCTCCTGCCTGCGAGGTTGCGTTTGCCGGCTCTAACAGTATAGGGTTGGCGTTCGCCAGAGGGATTTTTGAGCAAGGGCCGATATGTATGGCTGGAGGAAGAAAATCGCGTTTTTAATGCCCCCCCCCATTTTTTTTTTTTAACGCTTTGTTTATTTGCTCGCTTAATTATTTATTTGTGTTCCCCTTGCAATTATCTTTTGACTGCATAACTTGGAAAATACGGTTATGAGGTTGATGGTTGCTCCCTGCCGTCAGCCAGAGAGCAATCCGTTCCTGTTTCCCACTCTACGGAGCTTACATCGAGCTGGTGCCCGTTATTGCTAATGAAGATGTAGGTACAGTGCCCCAGAGATGTTCCCTGGGTATTTGGGGGATTGCCTTCAAGGATGAGCTTTATCAGCAGCCTTGTGTCCAGAGTTGTCCGTGGAAGCAACGTTGACACCCCCCAGTACCATTTAGTTGGGTTTTTTACCCCCACCCTTTCCCCTGTGGATAGGCAGATGTTTAGTTTTGCTTGAGGGATGGCGAGGTTAAGAAAAGAGCCTCTCTTTCTCTCCCTTTCCTGATAGGCATGAGATTCTTCTCTGCGGTAGTTAAAACAACTCGTATTATGGCCAAAAGCAATGTATTGTTGTCTGCTTGTCAACTGTAGCGTTCATTATTGCTTTAGCCAAAACAACCCATGTCTATTGTATTTACTTTCCTGTTTAGATCACTCATTAGGAGTTATTGCCATTTTCACTCTCACAGTTCTGGTTCCAGGCAGCCAGCTGCTTAGACGGAGGCTGAGATGCAAGGAAAAGGGTGAAAATGCCATCTGTTTCTTGATATAAGGCAGATAGGTAGTCTGCTGGTTGCAATTGCTTTCTGTATTATAGCCCTGATTATTCCAGAATGTAGGAACAAAAATTTCAAAAAAACCCCAAACAAACCTTCCCTGGAGTTAAAAAGAAATATATTCCATTTTCATTGTGGAATGCTGTCTCTTAAGATCTTGCACAGCCAATGCTGCGTGCTTGGTATTGAGTAGTAGCATGTGCTTTGTAGAGCTCATTTATCATCATTTCCAGGGGTTCTCAATACAAACAGACTTCTACTGTGTATTCATTAGGAAAAATTCTTTCATGGAGTTTTTTCATAGGGGTAAACCAGGTGTTGCAGGTTAAAATGGGCTGCTGTCAAAAAGTCAGCAGTCGTCACTTGAGAATACCAGGTCAGGAAGGGAGAAAATATGTGCACTCGTACTGATGTTGGGAGACAAACTTCAGGTTAGGGCTCCACCATAAAGCTGCATTTTTTTTCCTGAAAAAGCTGTATTTTTTACTTAAAGGTAAACCAACTGCTCTGAGGGAACAGGAGTCAGTCACCCTTGTTATGGTTGAGGTTGCTCCTATTCCTGCTCCTTAAGATTACTTTTTCCTTATTTAGGCTTGCTTTACTATAAAGTGATTGTTGTCTTGTTACCTGCTAGCAAAGAATAAAGTGGATACAAATCTCTAATATGTTCATTTCCAAAAGGACTGAAGTCTTCATAAAACTAGTCTTGACCTGTGAGTTCCATATAATTTCTATTATTGAATAAATATGTATTTTCCCTTTTCCTCCTGGGATGGTTAGGATAGGGTATGTTTAATTTAACATTTATTCCAGAGCAAGATAAATGGCAGTGTAGATTGATGATAGTGCAAACGCCGAGTCCTGCTTTATGGGGCAATGAGATTTTAATGGTATTTATTAAGTTTAAGGCTACAGAGTCCTCACTCATATGTTTTTTGTGACAACAGTGGGACCTAGGGGTTTGGTTTCTCGGTGCCCTCCGGAGATGAAGTAGTTCATGTCTCAGCCTAGGAAATTTAAATTCATGCCTGAGCACCTGCCGGGTCTGTCCTCTCCTTTGTTTGCTCGGTCGTGCATCCCACAGGTTGGGATGATGCCATGGGGACCACGTCCCTGCCGGTCGGGGTTGATGTGGCAGAGGTGCTCAGCTTGCCTATCCAGGCATTAATTGCAGAAAAGGCTTTTTGCTCCTGAAACAGAAAACGAATTGTCCTGCCTGCTGTTGCGAAAAATGAAGCTGGGGCTCTTTGCTGGGTGGGACGGAAGCGCAAGCAGGTTTGTAGGTGAAGATGCAGGCACACACATCCAGCCAGCTGCCTGATGAGCTGGGTGTCTGTGTGCTCCCCAGAGTTGCAGGGCCGTTACAAAAATAAATAAATAAATAAATAAATATTTAGAGGTAGGTAAGCCAGGAGTGAAGAGGAATACGCATGACCTTTAGCTTTAGACAACACTCAGTTGGAGGGCCTGATGGTGCTGTCAGGGTTTTCACATTCAGAGCATGAGTGTATGCATCATCAACATGAATAAATGAGATGCATACGGGAGAGCGAAGTCTTTGTAAATGGAGAAGTCCTAGGAACGGGTGATTTATTATTACAGATTTTAATACTAATAGTGTTGAGACTGGTGTAGATTGACTAGGAAGCTATTTAATGCGTGACACAGTATAAAGGATGGGCTAATGATTGATGAAAGTGATGGAATTCAGGGAGCAAGAATGGATCAGGGAAAAGCTAAAACATGGAGGAGGGGCACCAGAGTTTCTATGCTTTAAATAAGTTCACTTTTTTTTCTGTTTTGATTATGTTACTTGGTGGTTGTGGAAACAACCCAACGCAGTAATTGGAGTGATTTTGATAAAAATTCTTACTCCTTAGAGCATTCTTGCACATCAGAAGAGGTTTGGAAGAGCACCTCAAAAATTAATTTTTTTTGGAGCAGTGATCTTCTGAGAGCTAGACATCACAATACTGATGTGTTACTTGGGACAATAGTGAGACATCAGGACAGCCCTGCAAAATAAAGATGCTTTTTCCTGCCACTTTTGATGATGGACTGCTTATTTGGGTGGGATGCACCTGGTGAGTGTTGATGTTTTGAAGAGATGTTTATTGTAGTTCATTTGGACTCCCAGTTCTTCCCTGCTGGTCCTTTTCTCATCCAGTAGATGCCCTCCTGCTGGGATGTGAATGTGAAAAGTCCACCACGTTGCCAAATTTGGAGTGTACATTACACACTTGAGTCCCTGCTATGTCTATAGGCAGTGCTTTCAGTTGTCTGTATGATGGAGAGCTAGAAATTGTGTCATTTGCACCAGTTCACTGTGTTTTGGTGTATTTGTGGAAACATACCTGTCCCAGCAAGGCAGTCTGATATGCTGGCCTCTGACTGCATCATCTCCTTGGGTCACGTCTGCCTTGCCAAATGTTTGTCACGATCCTCACCGGCACCGAACATCAGGATCTTTAATCCCTACTTGAGATGCTTGTGAATGTGTCGTTTCTTCTGTGGGCACTGAGATGCTCTAGCACTCTCTGATTTCATTCTGGTGCCTACTGGCAGTGGAAGCTCCCAGAGCAGGCTGATGAAATAGAAGGAGAACTTTGCTTTTAAGCATCTACTTTTAATTCTTGGCTACTTTAATGGCAGGGAAACCACCTCCTACTCAAATTTGTGATGTGATTCTATCTAAGACGTTATCTCATTGCCTGTTTTTGGCCTCCAGCTTTGCAGTGTAATGCTTGTATTATATTCCTCGCTAGATAATCTCTACAGTGCAGACTGAAATGCATGTGTCTCCTGACTGTAAGCTAAGTATTCATTTTTGAGACAACTTCTCTAAGGACACCTTGACACTGTAGCTTTCTCTTCAGCAGTCTTTTCTGAGAGCCTTCTGGTTTTGCCTGTAAGGCAGATATTTTTATTAGTCATTGCACCGAGCATCTGTAGCTATATTAAGGTGGCTAGTCTTTTCAGGCAATGAAAACTTTGTTTTAATTGTGTTATGGACCACTGCTTTACTTACTAAGCAGTGCTCAGTGTGGGATTTTTTTCAACCTGCCTGAAACCTCTGTGTTTTCCTCTGGCTGAGATGTGAGCACTACACTGTTTTTAAATGGCCTTTATCTTTCTGTCATTTTTTTTCTTTTTCTTTTTTTTTCTCCATTTTTCAGCTTTTCATCTCTACTTCTTGAAGCCCACTCTCATCCAAGGGACGTACCACTGCATCTGTGATGGAGTTCCTATTGTAGTCAGTGGAGCACTTCTCTTGGCTTCCCTGTGAGGGGCAGATGCTCAAGAATCTCCGATGTGTT
This sequence comes from Pseudotriccus pelzelni, assembly GCA_035584735.1. NCBI lineage: Eukaryota > Metazoa > Chordata > Aves > Passeriformes > Tyrannidae > Pseudotriccus > Pseudotriccus pelzelni. Next base: position 17,458,710 of record JAWMRA010000130.1, read on the forward strand.
AGCTTCTCAAAAGAAGCTCCAGAATCTGTGATGTGGTATCTTTTCAAAAATATTCCCTGGCTTCATCATCAAGTTTCTACCAATTTTGTTGTAACGTCTGTGCCAGAGGTGGCATTTCAGGCTGAACAAAGCAATTGTTGAAGATGAAGAGTTGAAAGAAGTGTACACTTCTAAAATATGTTCCCAAAAACAGTAAAAAATTAAAATCAAGACGTTTTTGTTTGAGACTTGACAGCTTTCAGTTTCAAGGGTCATGAAATAGATACCATTCTGAAGGAAGCAGAGAAGAGTTTGGCAGCTGTCCTGGTTAAGCAATATGAAGCTATACATTTCATTTAAGTGCCTAAGAGCAATATACTTTTATGGACCATCCCTTGGTGTATGGCCTCACACTGCCAGGATTTTTTAAAATTATTTTTTTAAAGCACGTTTGTCAACATGTGAGTAATTACATGGGAATGATTTCAGTGGCTACAGACCTAATGATTCAGAGGTCTGTAGCACAACTCCAAATCATTGCAGTGGGTACCTGTCAGGGAACAGCTTTGAAATATTATTCCCAGTTTTTTGAGTAGGTCGTGTTATAGCCTTGCTACTATTAATTGTAAGAGCTTTACTGATTTGATTGCAGTTGTATTGATTTATATCAGGTAAAGCCATTGATTTTGGACTTCGTAATGGAGCTACGTATTTCTAGAACTTAAAACAAAATGTCATAAATACAAAGGACCAGCATGAATGTTTTCTTAAGGCAATGCAAAGTTAAAATGAAGTGAAAGACGACTCCCTGTGCTTTTGTAGAAGTGGTGCTTAAAATTTAGCCATGAATCGCCCTACTATAATAAAGTCCTGCACAAAGGTGCCAGCATTGCACAGTGCTGCCCTGAGAAGAGGTCTAGTCTAAACCTGGCACCTTTGGATAAGACTCTTAGTGGTTTTATACCAACAGCAAGTAGTTAGCTTGTACGAGTCATTGCACACATTGACTATGAGTTTTTACACTAAGTCCCCTTCCCACTCCACCGGAACCAATAATCTAGTTCCAGAGGTGAGGACACTGCAAGAATGGACACTGTTTAAAGTTTATGTAACAGGAACATCCTGACTAATGCAGTCTTAGCACATCCATGTGTTATATGCAGACATGTAATCAGACACATAAATAACATGATTTGGGGAACAGACACTGTTCTGATGTTTTTCTCAAACTAAGAATTGCACCTATACCCAAGACATATGTACCTGCAGCTGTATGTATGTGGATACATAAAAAAACCATACATAGGTTTTGTTGTGAAATGGTGGTGCTGATGCATAGAGGAATTTTATTTTTTTTTAAATTTTGTTGCTGGAAAAACTCTCCCCATTTATTTTTGTTTTTTGGTAGATGCAGGGGTGGACAATAACTAAATACTTGTGTACAGGCTTGCAGCTTTAAAATTTTAACTGAGTTGCTTGGCTAGTAGTCCAATACCAAACTAAACCAACCACATTTTCAGATGTGCTGAGCAACCACATGTTTTATCAGAGTCAGTGCTGGTCCCTGCTTATTTGTTGTAGCAGCCTGTTCCCATTCTAAAGTTGCTGATCCCAAGCCTACCTTAATGAGATTTTTTTCATTGCCCTCAGAGCGAAGAAGAGAAGCATCACTGTGTTGCAAAAGTGCTGTTTGCAGCTTTCTTGGGGATGTCAACATTTTCCTTCAAGCAAGGAGTTGGGGGTATGTTAGCTACGTATGCTACCGAACTTTGGGCAGATCTAGGTTAGACAGGGAATTTAGCTCAGAGGAGCCCAGCCCTGGGAGCTGCTGAGCTGTTGATTGATTTTTTTTTTTTAAGGAACCCAATGTGTTGTGTTGGAGGACACCAGGACACAAGTGAATCCTTAAGCAGAAGCAACGCCCCTGTTTTGTTTGATCAGTGGGTCTCGATGTTTGTAAGCCCTGCAGAGGCACTGCCCTGCCTTGGTATTAGCGCTGTGTTGCAAACCAAGCCTTGGCTTAAGCCCGTGAGAATAGGGGAGGGACCCAAGCCCAGTTTTTGATGTTCTGCATGGGTGGGTGCCCTGAATACTCAAATGCATTCCAGTGACAGCTGACCCTGTAAGGAGATTTTCAATAGCTCTCTGGATTTTTTTCCTCTTTCTTTTTTCCCCCTTCTTTTTCCTCTTTTAAAAAATTTAATTTTGTTTTATTTTAATTTAATTTATTTTAATTTTTTCCTGATGTAAAGACTGCTGGGGAACAGAAAAAAAAACACCCACCCATTGTAGCTGTCTCTTTGAATAGCTTTCACTGATGGAGACAGTTGAGAAGAATTTCAGGGATCACGTTAACTTCTTTTCTTTCACACTGCTGTTGGGTGTGTGTGTTACTGACTGAAACACTGTGATTTTGAAATGGTGCAAATTCCCACCACTCACTTCAAAGGGGGCAGGTTTTTGTTGTTCGGGTGTTTTTGTTTCAGCAAGATGTATGCTGCAGGTTTTTTACCCATAAATATCTGCCATGTAATGTGAATTCTTATTTACTACTTTTGGTTGTGTGTCCTTTTGCATTTTTGGTGGTTTTGGTTTTTTTTTTTTTCCCCTCCTCCTTTTTTTCCCCCAGTAGCAAAAGACTTTGGGATTGTATCTTGAGTGATTTTTTTATGTTAAGGCTATCTGGAGGTACACAAAACTGGTTTATAATCCTGTAGTAGATGGCTTATCCAGACTATCCAGAGAACAGCCGTTCTTGATTCCAGCACACCACAGATTTCTGTGTTGGACATTGTGCTTCAGCACGACCTCATTGGAACTGCATGTGTAATCTAAAATGTCATTCCTTTGGATTTTGGATATTGCAATCATGGGCTTTAGTAGTTTGAAAGTTTGGTGTATATATCACACTTCCTTCCGAGGGAAATTATGATGTGACTGCTGCACTTGCAATTCCCACAGCACAGACTTCTGCAAGAAAATGTCATTTTGGATTATCTTTAATGGATGCAGGTGTGTGGAATGGCTGAGTGTTTTTTTTCCCCCCAGTTTGTTTTTTTTTTTTTTTTAAAGGACAGTAATGTTACAATCACTGCTTTATTTGGTACAACTCCAAAAAGATACATATCTTGTGTAAAATTCATTCTGGTAGGTATTTGAAATACAGCAATTGCAGTGCATAAAGTGATAACTTGTGACCTTTTGACAAGGGATCCACAATTACAATTGTAATGCACTTTATAGATCTCCTTAAGTAGGTTACCAGTTTGCAATGAGTCTTCCTAAAGTCTGTGCGAGGCATTTCTATTGCAGGAGTGGGGAGCCCTTTTCCCCACAACATTGCCAATTTCCCAAAGAGAGGTTAAATTACAGAATTGTAGAGGTTGAAAGGGACCACACTGGGTCCTCTGGTCAAGCAGCGTCATCCTAGAGCACATTGCACAGGATTGCATCTAGACAGTTCTTGAAGATCTCCAGTGAGGGAGACTCCACAACCTTTCTGGGCAATTTGTTCCAATGCTCAGTCACCCATACAATACAGTTCATGTTCAGGTGGAACTTCCTGTGCACCAGTTTCTGCCTGTTGCCTCTTGTCCTATTGCTTGGCACCACCGAGAAGAGTCTGGATCCATCCGCTGGACACCCTCTCTTCAGATAACCGTATACACTGATGAGGTGCCCTCTCAGTTGTCTCTTTTCAAGGCTGAGCAGTCCCAACTCTATCAGCCTATTGTATCTCAGAGAAATAGAATCATGGAATCATGGAATGATTTCGGTTGGAAGGGAGTTTAAAGATCCTCTAGCTCCAACGCCCCTACCATGGGCAGGAACACCTCCAAATAGATCAGGTTCTCATCTCCCCACCCAACCTGGCCTTGAACACTCTCTGCCCAGGCATCCACACCTTCTCTGGGAAACCTTTTCCAGTGCCTCCCTACTTTCACAGTAAAGATTTTTTTCTGTAAATGCTCCAGTCCCTTAATTCGCCTGTCCCTTAATCATCTTTGTAGCTCTCTGCTGGACCTGCTCCAAGAGCTCCATGTCTCTCTTGTCCTGAGGAGCCCAGACCTGGACACAGTACTGCAAGTGAGACCTCACTCGGGCTGAGTAGAGGGGCAGGATCATCTCCCTCAACCTTCTGGCAGCGTTATTCCTAATGCACCCCAGGACACCGTTGGCCTTTTTGCCCACCAGGGCACACAGCTGGCTTATGGACAGCTTGTTGTCCACCAGGATCCCCAGGTCCTTCTCCACAGAGCTGCTTTGCAGCAGGTCAGCCCTCAGCCTGTACAGGTCTGGGGGGTTATTCCTCCCCAGGTGCAGGACCTGCATTTGCCTTTGTTGAACTTCAGACAGTGCTTCTCTACCCATCTCTCCAACCTTTTGAAGTCCCTCTGAAGGGGCTGCACAGCCCTCTGGGGTATCAGCCACTCCTCCCAGCTTTGTGTCATCAGTGGACTTGCTGAGGAGGCATCTGACCCTTCATCCAAGTCATTGATCATAAGTTAAATGATACTGAGCTCAGAACTGACCCCTGGGGGACTAGTGCTAGGCCTCCACCTGCACCCTGCGCCACTAATTCCAGCTCTCTGGGATCTGCTGGTCAGCCAGTTCTCAATCCACCTTACTGTCCACTTGTTCAGCCCACGCTTCCTGAACGTTCCTATGAGGATATTGTGAGAGATAATGTCCAAAGCCTTGCTGAAGTCAAGGTAGACAATATTCACTGAGACAAGGGAATTGTACCTGTGCAAGTATCCTTGTTTGATGAGAAATACAGGCTCACGTCACAAAGTACATGTGGATATTTGCACCTGAGCAGCTCTGTTTGCAGAGAGGCTGAGACCTTGGGTAAAACTCAAGATGTTTGCAAGATGCAGAAAGATGTTTGCCAGTAGACTCAAGTGGCTGTTTATGCCAGTCTAAACTACTTTGCAATTTCCCCATGCAAGGGGAGAATCTGGACCTCCACTGTGTCTGCAAGGATGTTTGTGGATGGAAGAATGGGATATGATGGGGAATATCTCTGAGAGCTGCCTTGCTGTTTGTCTTCTTCAGATTTGGGAGCAGCAGATGGGGGGTTGTCTTCTCCAATGCCTTTATGCTTGATCGCCCCCTCATCCCATGCAAGTGAAGGGCAGAGCAGCGTAACCCGTGAGCCAGGCTGTAAGGGTGAGGATGCCAGCTTTTGTTTGACCCTTTTCAAGCTGCAGGCTTGAGCACAGCGAGGGTCCAGGGTTCTCCCAAGTTCATGTAATTCGGGAGCAAAGCCTATTTCAGCAGTAGTCATTGTGGTAAAGCTGATTACTTAAATGCGTAAATAAATAAATAAATGTTAATAGCCAGAGTAACAGGCAAGTTAGTGAAGAATAACGTGAAAGTCTGGTCTGTAGGAGGTATATTTTGCCATAGTAGTAATGTAATGCTGTTTCTTTGAGCTGGTTCCTCTTACTACTACAATAAAATAAATGGCAAAATGTATTTTGACCTAAGGGTGCCAAGTCCACTTCTAATTTCTGACTCAAATAGGTCTCTGCTGGGTTGCAGTAGGAGCTGTAATCAAAGACCAAACAGATAATCACATTTTGTTTTTTTTTCCTGTAAATTGCTTTTCCTTTTATACCATAGACATTTGTGGTAGTGATTCCTTGTTGACCACAAAGATGTGGTTTTTATTGTCTTTCATTTACGTTTGCTATTGAATTAGCAGTGTTATGCAGTTTTGTCTGTCACACTTGGGTGGGATGCTGCAATGATTTAATTTAAAATGAAAGAGAGATGTCTTCATTTTAGAGAAAACCATGGCTAAGTGGTGAGTGTAAGCAGGTCTAACCATTACCAGAAGCCCTAATTAGAAGAAATCCCATGTACGGTTGACCTTGACTATTGAGACAACCCTCAAAGAAGAAAGAGCACTAAAAATTAGTATGCTGCCAGCGCTGCACTTTTATTATTTGACGTTATTAAGCAAACTCGGTGTGTATTTCTTTTTTGAAGCGTTTGATTAAATGTGTGATCTTATCTTAGTGAAATGGCCTGCTGGGCTGCAGACAGTGGTGTTCAGAAATGAAATTTGTTTAGAGCCTCTGAACAGACATTTATTCAATGAGACCTTTCTTGAATAATAGATGTGACAGTGAGACAGCTGTGCAACGTGTTTTGGGGTTTGGGCTTTTTTTTTTTTTTTGGTGTAGGGAGTTACGACGGGACTGGGGGGAGAAGATAACACAAGTGCACAGGTGTGAGAATAGGATGTATATGAAGGGAAATTATCATATGTTGCAGAATCAGGTCCCAGTTCTGCCAAGAATTATTTTCAGATCAAGATTTACATGCTTCAGGACCTCCCTGCTGGCATATGGTTTGGCATATCAAGTGATGCACATATAGATATATATATCTAGCTCTGTATCAATAACCTTATGTTTTTGCTAGAGCTTTTAAGATGCTTAGATTTTGCAGGTATAAAAAAACCGCCCAAACCCACAAACAACAAACCACAGAATCATGGTAGTTCACTCTTGGGATCAGTGCTGATGCCGTTAAGCAGTCCTATGGTTTATAATAGTTCCATGAAAACAGTGAGACTAAGGGAAAGAGGCTAATCCATCAATAAGGAAGACAGGCTTCACCAGAGGTATTTAACCTCTTGTGTTGTGTCCGACAATGAGGAAATGCGAAATGTAGGTAAGTATTCTCATCTTCCTTGTTTTTACCCTTGGTGTGCTGGTTTTGCTTGGGGTAGAATTAATTTTCTTCATAGTGGCTCGTAAGGCGCTGTGTTTGGGATTTGTGCTGGAACCAGAGTCAATAATTCAGGGACATTTGAGTCACTGCTGAGCAGAGCTTGCTCAATGTCAAGGCATTTTCTGCCTCTCACCCACCCCTCCAGTGAGGAGGCTGGGGTGCACAGATAGTTAGGAGGAGACACAGCCAGGACAACTGACCCCAACTGACCCAGGGGATATTCCATACCATATGGCATCATGCTTAGCTCGCTCTATAGCTGGGGGAAGACAAGGGAAGTGGGGGATGTTTGGAGTGATGGCTTTTTGTCTTCCCAAGTAACCATTATGTGTGATGGAGCCCTTTTTTCCTGGGTATGGCTGAGCACCTGCCTACCCATGGGAAGTGGTGACCAAATTCCTTGGTTTTGCTTTGCTTGCCAGTACGCAGCTTTTACTTTACTTATCAGGCTGTCTTTATCTCGACCCATGGGTTTTCTCACTTTTTCTTCTCTAATTGATTCTGTCCTCCATCCTGTTGGGGGAGTGAGCGAATGGCTGTGTGGGGCTTGGTTGCCAGCTGGAGTTTAACCATAACAGTTGAAAGCACAGTCTTTCTTATTAGGCACAGCTGTCTTGGGACCCTTCATCAAGAGAAAAAATACCCTAAATGGGGCTCCAGTTTTGAAACATTGTCGGACATGCAGTGGTATTTATCTGTTTTCCAGCAAAACAGGCAACTTCATTATAGTTTTCCATGCAGTGCAGGGGTAAAATTTCATGGAATGTATGAACTGTGTAGGGTTTCAGCTGTTGACAGACAATTACACACCTTGCTTTTCCCAATATAAAGCTGAGAAGGAACATGAGTACCTGGAAATTTTAATTTTACTTTTTCAGTAGTGAGCTGTAGTGGTCTTTCAGGGCTAGACGTGGGAGTTTTCTGAGTGGCTTAGTCCTACGCTGTAAAAGGGCCTTTTTTATCTAGAAAGTTCACTTTTGAAGGAAAGGAGTCCCAGAGTGCTTCTCCTGTAAAACCATGTTTTGATCAATCCCCATCTGCCCTGCTGCTTCCCTGCACTGTACAGCAGCTGTCTTTACATCAGGTTAGATGGTGATTAAGTGATTTCTCCTTCTAGAGGTAAAGCCAAAACCTCTCCTTACAGGAGCTGGGAGAAGTTGTGAGCTCCATGCCTTAGTGATATCCTGAGGTGCCAACTTAGCGGTCCTCCAGTGTTCGATGCTCCAGCTGCTCACCTTCCCCGCTCTTTGGTTAAAATGTGATTGTTTTTCTCAAAAGCTGGACAGCTCTCAAGAACTTCCGATAACTTTTAATTATGGATATATTTTTCTATTCTAGTGCACAGCTAATCCCACCAGTTGCCAAATGCAGATCTGTGAGGCTGAGTATAAAAGTACAGGAATTCGTGTGTCTGTGAGCCCTGCATATTTTGCCACGATGCTTGATTGAGTTTGAGGGATAAGTTCTGCTTGCAAGGTGATTTGTGTATGTGGCATACTGAGGAATATTTTCCATCATTACCATCACTTAAGGGTCTCTTCCACAGATCTGCAGGTGGATATGAGTTGTTTTCATAGAGCAAGCCCAGAGCTATGGGACAAAGACTTGCAAACACAATCCTTGTGAACATCCTAGATGGTGTCCCTGGGGCTGGTTCATGTTGAGGGCGGTGAAACTGCCTGCCATGAAATCATGCCCTTGGGATGTTGGTGGGCAGAGAGGAAGGGCAAGGGTGTGGAGAGCTGGGTTTATAACCATTTTGCTGGTTGCACAAGGATGACAGGTGTTCTTGGCTCTGGCATGAGCTCTGTGAGGTGCTCAGACAGGCCTTGTCTCATCTGGGTACCTGCATGGAAGCTAGGTTATAATTCAGCCTTAAAAAACCCAAACATTTAAAAATGGTTCTCTATGGAGATGAAATTTGCATATGAAAGCACAGCCTGCTAGAAGTAGTAATGATCCCATTATGATCTGCTTAAACTAGAAGTCAGTCAGGAAAAGGAAGATGGAAAATTCACTGGTCTAAAGTCTACTTGACATTTGCTCTTCTGCAGAAGTAACCTGCTCTGAGTAACTCCATAGGTATCTGTTTCTGAGCTGAGTCTGAATTTGTTTCTGAACTGGGAATGACAGCTTGTTATAATAATTTTGTACCTGTTTTTTTTTGTACGTAAATGCTGCCCAGCTATAGCATGTCACCTAATTTTGGACTTTCAACGAGGCTCAAAAATGAGAAGAAAAATCCATAATGGAAAAATTTCTAGGGTGGCTGTTTAAAAAAGGAGGTAGCATTTTTTACTAGCATTCTGTTGCTCTGAAAGCTAACCTGATTTTTTTAAATTAAAAAAGAAATTACTTTCCACAAGTGCTGGGTGTGCTGGTTCGTTTGGTGCACACTGTGAAAGCACCACTGATGTTTCCCATACTGCGAGATGTGGTGGCGCTTGGCAAAGGTGCATGGGAGCAGTGCTGCTCCTGTACCAGGAGGTATTTTATGATCCCCTTTCCTTGTCTGGAATTCATCTATGCAGAACTTGAAAACTTTGTACAGTTGTGGGGAATTTGAGGCTGCATTTCTTGCTGAGGGTCCCAGATGTGCCAGCATTCTAAGTGACAAAAACTAATGCTATGGTAAATGCCACAAGGAAGAGAAAGGTCCTCCTTACAGCATTGCCCTAGGACTTCAGGGAACCTACCTGGCCAGGCATTACACAAAACCTAGAGAAGGGGATATTGCCCATGCTGGAGGCAGCACAAAGTGTTGCAGTCCATTCCAATTATTCCAGTTGGCAACATTGCTTGCTTTCTACTCCTGGTGAACTGTTTTGCTTAATTTTGCCTAACACACCTAATTTGCGTTAGGGACTAAGGGACTAATGACAGCCAATGAGTTAAACCTGTGCATGTGTATGCAGTAATCAGGTTCAAAGGTCGCTATGTAATTGTGTTAACTTTACAGCCTCCTTGCTAATTTTCTGTTGATTAAGAGAGAAACGAGAACCGTTTCGTGCCCTGACAACTGTCTTCCCTTCCAGCAAAGCAGGGGCTGATTCCTGGCTACTCCAGCCTTTTCCCAGCTGGATGTCTACTCTGTTTTCTTTGCAGTTTCTTCACTTCCATTTCCAGACTCATTACGTCAGACATCCAGGGTATGTAAAGATGATCAATGTGTATCTACTGATGTTATTTTAACAAGGAGCAATTATTTAAATTAATCAAGAGGACATCGTTCATCACAAGGGTGGGACAAACTAACAGCAGGAGCAATGCTTTGTTTAATGCAGGTCTGTGGTCTTGGTATTGAGATTTCAGCAGCTGGCAAGGCACTTCATCATCTGGGAAGACCTGCTGGGAGCCACATAAAAATCACGTGAAATCTTGATGTTGCCTTGCAATGTTTGCCCTGTGGTGTTCAGTTTTAGGTGCTGGTGTCACATCTTGGCAAAAATGATACTGGTATGGGGGAGGATGAGCAGATGGCCCTGTGGTTGCCTCGGTTTTCTAGATACAGTGAGAGATTATAAGGGACTTTTTATTTTCTCCTTCCCCTTTGAGTTTTCTCACCACCTTGCTGATCAGTTCTCAGCCTATTTACTTTTTAGGGTATCAGACCAATTAAAAATGTATTTCCTGTTTTTTCACATAGGTATGATTTTGTTGTCCTTGTCTCTGTGCTATTCATCAGGTAAGTGTATAGTAAAAGGTCTGTTTCCATTTTTAAACTGAGAAGAAGCTGTCTTTCCCTAATTAATTTGGCTTTGACCAATCCTCTGAAATCTTTGAAGTAATATGGAAATGTCCCTTAGTTTGCTTTCTTGGATGAAGGCCAGCAGAGGTTTTCTTGTGTGGGCTTGCTTTGTTTGTTTTCCTCAAAAGCTGTGTGTTGATTCAGGCCAGTTGCTGCTAATACAGTCTTTGGATATAGTGTTTGTAGCTAATTAAAAATAGCCTCTAATTGAGAGCTGAATGTTGTGGAGTTGAATTTTCCTGCACATTAGTCATATAAGAGGTTGCCTGGAAAAGTAAAGGGTGAATCTGCTTGAAGAGGCTTGCAAATATCTGCTTAGTTCAATTTGGAGACACATTTGAGAAGTGATTTAGTGGTGACTCATAATATTGCTAAAATATGTGGGAAATTGAAGTTTCTTCTAAAAGTGCAATTTTTAATCACTTTATTTTACCGATACCTAATAACTTACAGGTTATTATGTACCTCTTACGTATTATATATGTTATAATGTTATGATTAACAGGACCTGCAGATTGCCTGCAGATACAGGCAGCTGAAGTATTGAGTTGGCAATACAAGTGTGACACAGTGTAATCCCCTTGTGCCCCATGATTCGTCTGCAGAACTTCCTTCAGTCCCAGTGCTGACCTTTATAATTTTGTGTCTCTTCACTTCAGGTAGCTCTAAGTATGTCACTGATTGAAAATGATGTTTGAACATTCCAGTGGGAAGCTGCATGTGTACAGTGACTTCACCGAAATCATTATGTGCCAAAGCCTGTGAATTTTGGGGATACCTTAGAAACTGTTGATGTTTCAGAAATAAATTATGTTATACCTTGGATATGAAAGAAACAAAGATACAAAACTTTTTTAATTTATTACTTTATGCAGAAATAGTGGTTGATGCTTGGATCCTACTTGTGTATATTTTTATCCTTAGCTTTTTCCTTACAACTAACCTTGGCTCCAAATTGCTTTTGCTTCTGCTGGCTACTTTTTGATGAGTATTGCATTCTTTTGACTTTACCTTTTTCTCTTCCTCCTGAAATAAATAAACAAAATTATTCAAGCCCGTTGAGTATCTAGAAAAGCATCCCAGTTAGCAGCCTGCATGCTTTCCTGGTATGTGCTCGGTCACTGAGTTGGGCTGAACTGCACAGAGCAAGATGCTGCTGCATGGGAGGGCATCCACTGGGGCATGTTGGATGGTTGGTTTGCTGGCCACTGCTGTAGGGCTGCTGGTGAATAAGCCTGGTGCAGTTAACAGGCTCATTAGCAAGCTTTTATTGCAATGCTGAAGTGTGGTGTACAGGAAACGGGCATTGTTCTGGCCTGTTTGTTTAGCTAATTGGTATTTTTATAATTTTATTCTTTTATTCTGCACCTCGCTTCTGCTGTGGAAGTAGTGTGTGTGGCTTTTGTGGTCTTTTATTTTGATTTTGTGGGGGGTTTTTTTGGGTGGGTATTTCTGTTTGGTTTTGTTGGGTTTTATTTTCTTTTTGGTTTGCTTTTTAAATGAGAGGGATGAGGTAGGTTTTGTTTATCTGGTTGAACAGAGATGTCTGTTTCAAGCTAATAATTTGAACTGGTCTTCTGTTTAATGGAAAGAGGCAGGCATTTCTGAGGCATGATTTCTTTCCTTCTTATAATATTCCCTTAAAATATGTCAGATGAATTGCACCCTAAAAAGCTTATTTCTCTTCACTGACTGTAAAGGAAGCCTAAGGTGCCAAACCGAGATAGAGACATTTACATTGCAGATACCTTAAGATGGAGGAGGTGAATCCCACCCCAGGAAATTACTCTCCTTGGCTTGTAATGCATTTCCAATTTAAATGTGAATCTGCATGATAAGCTGGTACCTGGCACAGCAAAGCTGATCCATCAGGAAGTGCATGGGGAAGAATGGAAATGGCTTCTGATCTTGACAGAGCTGGTACCCTGGAGGAGCTCTCACTTCATTTGGTGTAAGATGAACCTTAAATATCACAAAAAGAAATGCAAGGTGTATGAGTGATCCCTCCTATTAGATTTTGTGTAGTCGTGTATTCTGAGTGGGGCTCCTGTCATGGACTTTTGTACCTCCATGACTTTTTTTCCTCAAGAACATGGAGTAATCTGCAAACCTGAACAATTTCACCTCTACTCTCTCTTTTTCTCTCAAGGACTGAAACATTAAAGTTGGTAAAGATGCTGAAAAGGCGGTTGCTGGGAGATATGTCTGCCTTGACTCATGTGGGGAGGCACTCCTTGGGTAGGTGCACTGGGTTGCTTGGCCAGTTAGTGGAAGAGGAGCTTCCCAGATTGCAGCCCTAAGCTCCTGGTTCCAGACAAATTAATGGTTTATATAACAAAGCTATATCCTATCAGTATGGTATGCGTAGGTCCTATTAGTCTCTTCAAGACTCCAAAAAAAAAAAAAAAGGTTGTTTGTTTTGTTTTTTCCTACCTCGTTTTTTGAATCCCTGGGAACTGCAGTTTGGGCAGATGTTCCAGTGCAAGTTTTGACTGCTTACCTTCCATCCCCAAATCAACCCTCTTCATTTTGCCATCTGTTTCTATGGCTGCATAGGGAACCAAGCTGGAAAATGAAGCTCTGATTTTAAAATCTGTGTTGGGTTTGTAGCTCTTGCTAGGCTGTTTTCACCTGGGATCAATTTCCTGTGAGGTTTACAGCTGATTTTTGTGTAGCTGCATGGTAGTAGCACAAGCTGCGGGACAGAGCAGAGCTGCTCAAAATGTGCATGAGGTTTCCTCTGGGGTGTTGGAGGCTCTCCCTGCCTTCCTGTTTCCAACCATAGATGCTCTGAAGGTCAGTCCCCAGTGTGTTGGCTAAGTCTGTCGCTCTAGGGGATACTGAACATTGCATATATATATATATATATATATATTACATGAGTATGTGTGAGTAGGAATGTGAACATATATACACATGCACTTAATGCCTTCTTTGCCCCAAAGCAAAGGCCAATTGTCCTCAGGATACCCAGCTCCCTGAGCTGGAAGCTGATAATGGGGAGGTGAGTGAAGGCTCTAAACTCCAGGAGGAGATGGTTAGGGACCTGCTATGCCAATTAGACATGCATATGTGTGTGAGTCCTGGTGGGATCCACCCCAGAGTATTGAGGGAACTGGCAAAAGAGCTTTCCAAACCACTTTCAGTGATCTACCAGCAGTCCTTGTTAACTGGTGAAGTTCCAGCTGACCGGAAATTAGTAAATATAGTGCCTACTACAAGAAGGATCAGAAGGATGATCCAGGGAAGTTCAGGCCTGACAGCCTGACCTCCGTCTGGGGCAAGGTTATAGAAGGGAGCATCCTGAGTACTGTTAGATGACACATGCAAGACAACCAGGGGATCAAGCCCAGCCGACATGGATTTATGAAATGTGGGTCCTGCTTGACCAGCCTCATCTCCTTCTGTGACGAGGTGACCCGCTTGGCGGATGAGGGGGGAGCTGTAGATGTGCTCTATCTGGACTTCAGTAATGTGTTTGATACCGTCTCCCACAGAATCCTCCTAGAAGAAATGGCTGCTTGTGGCTTGTATGGGTAGACTCTTCCTTCTCTACAACTACTTGAAAAGAAGTTGTAGTGAGGTGGGGGCCATTGTCTTCTACTGTACCTGCAGTGAGAAGACCAGAGGAAATGGTCTTAACCTGAGACAGAGAAGATTCAGATTGAATATTGGGAAAAGAATTTTCCCTGGGGTGGTCTGGCATTGGGATAGGTTGCCCAGCAAGGTGGTGGAGTCACCATGCCCAGAGGTGTTTAAGAGGCATCTAGATCTGGTGCTGGGTGACATGGTTTAGTGCTTTAGGGGTTACAGTGGCAGTGCTGGGTGGATGGTTGGACTTGATGATCCTAAAGGTCTCCTCCAACCTATGTATGGTACCTTGCTAAGCAAAGCGTGTTCTGTTTTCGTTCTTCACACTGTTTCTGATATATTCCAGTAAAAACTAAGAATTGAACTTCAGCATCATGCAAATTCATTTTCCGGTTTGTGCGCAACTTTAGGGAAAGAAAGGCGGGAGAGCAAACTTCATCTTACCTCTTAAAATCAGAGCTATATATGCATAGCACATGCCTGAATCCATCAATATTGGAGATATATAGCACTAAATTCACTCACCCTGTTCATGATTATTTGGTACGGATTTCTTCTCCACACTGTTCATTTTAATTTTTTTAAGCAAGTGACTGAATCCTTGAACAGCCATGACTTTTGAATTGGATGGTGATGGGGATTTTTAGCAGTCCCACACTGGTGGCTGAGGTGTTTTTGTTTTTTTTTTTAAGGTTTTTTTTTAACAGCTGGTATAATATCTGTGATGCCATTGGATGATTTTTCCTCACTAGAGGACTAAAGGAAAATTTCTTTGTTCTTCAGTGTTGATGTAAAATGGCATATGTTCCTTTCTCTAAATAAAAGGAGAAATGATCGAAGTATTTAAATACAGAGTAACAGCTAATGATTAAGGAGCATTTAAACAAAGAAGTTTTAAATAAAAAATGAAAACAAAGCAAATGTTGGTGGGTGTCTGCTTCAGTGTGGCTTAAAAATTGTTTGTGCTTTGTGGTAATAATTATCAGACCTAATAATTGAAGGGGGGAAGCGTATTAAACCCAATGAAGGATTTTGTAAGACTCGTTACCTCAAAAAAAGGGATAATATTACTTGAAAGTTTTAGCCACCTTTGCTGGAGATGAACAATTCTGATTAAGGGGATTGAGAATGTTCTATTGAGGGTTACTTGTTAGTCCTTGATCTTGATCCCTTTATTTTTTTCATTGATTATGAACTACATTCATGCCTTCTGTAGTCTTCTGAAACTATGCAGGTGTTTCATTATGGTTCTTTTACGATGTGTTTGTGTCTGTTTATAGCATAGTCCTCTTGATTTGCTCCAGTTGCTGGGGATTTGTCAGTACATCAAACATCTTTACTTACTTTCAGGTCAGCATTATACCCTAACTACAGTGGCCAAGCAAAGCGCTTTTGCACAGATTTCTTCCTGAAAATTTCTTGAGCTCACGAAGACACGTGCATTCATTTTGAGTAAACTTAATTTGCATTAAAAAAACCTTTGAGCTGTTTGAAGGCTATAACTCTGTAAAGCTTTTAAGAGTGAGTTCAAAATCTGTCTCTGTGCCTCTCACAGACAACAATTGCTGACAGTGCCAGAGTCCAAGGGATTTAAGTATGATATTGAATGGTGTCGTAGTTGAATCTTATTTTCAGTGATTTTCGTGATATTTCAAATTTGTAATCTGAACAAATTTCCTTTCACGGGAGAAAACTAGGTTTGTGGTGGAGCTTGTCATACATTAGGGACTCTGGTCAGTACAACTTAGCATCTGCCTCTGTAAGAAAGAACCAATTGAGCCTGAATGGCATTGAGGCGTTGCATTACCACCAGGCTTTCCTACTGAAGGACACACTTGAATAGACAAGTCCAAGCACAGGCTCCTTTCTGAATATCATTCTGTATTTCTGCAAATCTGCCAGTCTCTTGTTGTGAAAGCCTTAAATATTATTTTAATGTAGGCTTGTGTTCCCTCTGGTTTTACAGCAGCTGTTAATATAAACTGTTCATGGAGCTGCTCAGACTTCTGTAGTGTTGTAGTATTAGGTGGGGTTTTTTATTATTGTTTCTTTAAAGAGTGGGGTTTGTTTGTTTATTTTTGTTTTAAAGCGTTTTGAAGCTCTGTTAGTAAACATGGATCATAGGGATTGGTTGGCATATGTGTCTGGAAGGAAAGCTTGTTTACAGAACAATGAAAAGTTAGAGGATGCACTTCAATAGTTCTATCTTGGCAAGACATCAGTTTGATTTCTGTAGATCAGTACAGTATTTTAATACCTTTTCCTACAGTGGCTTTATTTAAAGCTGAAATTCTGAGAATGTGCAGTCTCAAAAACATTCAAGGTATTCTAGCTGTATGAATATTAAATATTTGGTCTTTATGGCCAAAACTACTATTCTTGTGAATGGTGTTTAACACTGTTCAGGAATGCTTGCTCTTTTCTTGCAGTAATTTGTTTTTCATATTTTCACTCATTTTTTTGAAATCAAAATCTTAAAAGGAGTATGATAATTACCAGTTATTAACCTTCTTTTGCCATTAGTTGTGTTGAAAGCTGGCATGAAAAGTGCTGTGAGTGTTAAGAAATGTTTTAATTAGGTCATTAGATCCTACGTGATTTAGCGATAGCCGAGGGAGAAATGATAACAGGAAGAGGTGTAAATGGGCAGAGTCTTAATTCAACAAAGCGTTTATAGAGATGCCATAATAGGGCTTAAATCATCCCTTTCAGTTAAATATCGTCTTTGCTGGGTTTGTGCCTAAAACAGATTTTCACCTCAAATGGGGAGGGCCCAGCATCTTGGCAGAACTCACTAGTGCAGCGCAGCTGGTGCAACTGGTGAGTTTTGGCTCCATGGGTACCATTTCTCCGTTAGCTGTAAGTGGTGCTGCACACTGGACACATCTACCTTGGGACTTCACCTTTGCTGTGATTTCTTCATGGGGAGTCCTGTTAATCTGTTGGGGGGAAAAAAAAGGGGGGGGGGAAAAGTAGGTATTAAATTAGTAAATTCTACCTCAAACTGGAAAATGACATCTTGTTTCTCATTTACTGCCTTGAGCTTCAATAGATGCTTTCACTGTGGCAATGTGTGTGTTTTTATCAGTATAATTCTCTGTGCTGGGGGCAAAAAAAGTTTCCTAAATGGCTCATTGACTGCCTGTATTTTCATGTCTTCCCAGTGAATGGCTTATAGAGCAGGAAATACTGTGTTAGATTTCAGAAGACAAAAAAAATTGGCATATGATTGGGAGAATGTTTTTTTGGCCTGCTTTCCTGAAAGGGGGGAAAACGTCAACATAGTAATTTTCAGGAGATGTTTAGCAGCCACAAAATGTCATATCCTTTGCAATCGGATTCTAGCGCTTTTCTTAGAGCACAATCAATAAGATTAATATTTTATCACCTATTCCCTTCCCACCTTTAAAAAGTGATTTGCCAGGAGAGAAAGCTTATTTAATGGTTGTACAGGTCAGTGTGCCCTGTGCCATGCTCTGGTAACTTTTGAACCTCCTGCTGAATTTGATTACCAGAGGAGGAGAGGTCTCAAATTATTTTCTTTGCATTCTGTGAAAGCTGGTGGCAAGTTTTTCATGACGTCATGGTTTGGATTTTTTTTTTTTTTTTTTTTTTTTTTTTTACAAGTGGAGACTAGTGAGACCTCATCCTCAAATGATGTACTGAGATGGTGCTTATAGCACCTTCAGTGGGGCTACAGTCTATTTATACTACCTGAAGCCTGGGTTTAACTGATGGGATTTTGTACCTTTTTAGGTGAACGTAAATTATATGAACACTTTACAGTCCAAAGTAATAAAAAATCTGAATTGTCACCATTTCTTTCTAATCGTATCACAAGGCAGATTCCCAAGTAAAGTATGCACATAAACTTTTAGCCCATGGAAATATGCATATATAATTTAATTTGCATACATTAAATTCTTAGTTTCATTAATGATTTAAGATTCTTTTGCAGTAGGAAGTCTGTCACATCTTTTTCTTGATTGAATTGCCTGTTCTATTCAAATAAGACTTGACAATATTGCTTGTGTGTTATAGAATGATACTTGTAACTTTGTTAGACCTTTTATCAACATGATTAATTTATAGCTGGCTGCAGTGTATTATTAGCCAGAGATACACTACAGTGTAAGACTTTACCAGAGTGGAAATTTTGAAGTGTAGATAAGATGGCAGTTGCAGAGCATGTAGCTGAGAAGGTGAAAGGAAAGAAACCTTGGCATCTTACATCAAAGGAGCATTTGCGTATTAACATTGTTAAAAAGGCAGTAAACTTGATTTGTGGTTTCCTTGTAAACAAAAATATTAACTGGTATAACAAATTCAAAGAGCTCTTTTTTTCCCCTGTTCAGCTACAGCAAAATAAGTGCAGACTATTTTAAACAACTTTTGAACAGTAGCATGCTAAATGAGTGAAAAGCCTTATTTTGCTACTTTCCCAATGATGCCTTGGAAGCTGCTCATGGGCTTTTTCTTTTACTGGAATTGTTTCTTTCTTTTGAAGTATTGCAGGAGTATTGCCCCACTAAGGCAGGGTAATTTATTTTTTTTTGAGGTGACTTCTCATGGCCATTTACATTTTCCAGTAGGCATCCTTCTGGCACTTTGTAAATATGAATTTTACAAGGTTGCTCCATGGGAGACTCTTGCTGTTGGGATGCCATTGGGCTGCATCTTCTCATCTATTTAAAATCTTCAGTTACTACTATTTTCCTCTCATTTTCTTGGACACTGGAGTAGTCTGCCTGGTTCTCTGATAACCCCATAATCCTATCTCTGATCAAAAAGAGTCAAAAAAAATGCAATGTATGGGGCATATGCCGACTCTCTATATGCATTGTGGTGGGACTTGGCCTTCTTCAGAGTTAGCTTTCTCACAGCAGTGTCTGAGTTTGGTACCTTTGGAACTGACTCACCTTCACAACATCTTTGGAGCAAAGGCTGGGTAAAGACAGAGGTACTTCAACAGCTACATCTCCTCCTTCATCCGGAAATGCAAATTTATTTCTCCAGAATGGAACAGCTCACAGAACTATTGAAAACGTAACTGAAGATATCAATGTGTGGTGGCCAAAAATAACCAGGGAGATCGGCAAAGCTTCAGAACAAACAGAAACACCTACTTGTGCAGCACGTGCCTTCCAGAAAGAGGTGGAGAAGACTCTGAAATTCAAGACGCTTGTTGTCTCTTCAGAGCTGCTTTATCTATGGAGCACCTGTACCATGGTTTCTAAGCACTAAAGAAACTAATTCAGGAAGGAACCAGCAAGAAGGAGCTGGGAAGTAGCTCCTCTGTTCATGGAGAGCTGCCATGCAGGAAGGCTCCTCCAGGGTGAATGGACAGAAGCGCTGGACAGTGGGAAATCCCTCAGAGGGAAAAGAAGAACTGGGGACAAAGTGGGAAGCAAAAGTGGTTGAGGTAGGAATGGGTAAATCAACGTGCCCTGTGTGTTAGATCCAGGTATGTGTAGACTGTTTGGTGGGATTTTGTAATCTTAGTATTTATTTCATGGGGTGAATGCATCCTGCTTTTTATCTTTTCCCCTGGCTACTGTGTGTGTTGAAATGGGAAGCAAATCTGGACTGTCCTCTCCAAGAGGCTGTTGGTAGTAAAGCATGTTAATGGGTTGTAGTTGTCCGTGACAGCCCTGATCGTGTTGTTCCAGGTGTTTGCTGTGGAAGATAGTGGTCCCGTGAAACTTAAGTGGGACTTCTTAGGTATTTGAATGTACACATGCAGATAATTGTGCTTGCCTTGGTTTAAGTATGAGATGTTCGTAAACGCTGGTCTTGAGATTCAGAGGTGCTGTGACTCTAGAGAAGGGAAGATTAAAAAAGGTGTAAGAGAGAAAGTGGACAGTTCCTGAGAAAAGAGAAATCACACAGTGCTGAAAATTTCCCTTTTTACTGAACATTAGATATTCTCTAAGAATGTACTGGCACTTGCTCTAGAGTACTCCCAGTTTGCACTTTGATATTAATTGAACCAAGGACTAAAATTCCTGCTTTGTTGATTGATTTTTTTTTTTTAATTTTAAACTGATTAATGTTTTCATTTGAATAGCACTGCTGACTCTGCAGAAGATGTGATCTTTTAATTAGCAGATGTCAGGATTAGCATTAGTGTTGAGCTGTAATTAGCATTTGTACGCATAGTAAAAGACCCAGGCTCAGCTTGGCAGCAAGGAGAATGAAATTATAGGTAGTGGTGTAACTTGGCACTTGCCTGCATATCTGTAATGGGGTTTTTCTGAAAAGTGAAACCCACAAGTATCATGATCAAGGCATGAAGTCTAGCGGATTAATCACTGATAGAAAAATTACATATAAATTATTGGTATTGTTCTGTTAATTAAATCATAAGTTTTGTTGGCCTAACAGAATTTAATATATCTAATTGTCACAGACTGAGATGCTCTTGAATTGAAGGCTCCAAAGTGCCAATAGTTTCTTGGCTACACTGCAGCAGCAACTTGTGTGGACATGGATGTTTCTGGGAATGATATTTTGCGAGTACAAGAGACCTAACTGAAGCAGGTGACATTTGAGGCTCTTAGAGTACCACTTCAGCTTAATTTGAAGAAGAAACGTGCACTGATGTTATGCTCCTGTTTGCAGAAGTGAGGGTTTGTATGAAGGGGCTGTATGTGAACGTAGAAGGAAGCAAGAGGCAGTGCATTTATCACAGGTCAGGAATATACAGGGTCAGGGACCCAGGTGTGGAAGGCAGTGAAATCTGGATGTCTCCAAGGAACGAGACCTTTCCTTTCCTGCTGATGAAAAATCAGCATGATTCCAAGTCAGCGGAAGGCGAATATCATTGACTAATGTGGGACTTAAAAGTTGATTGTTGATTGTTGTGGGGAAATCTATTCAGTGGCATTTTATCCATGTAAAAGGGAAAAATAATCCTTTTTAGTACTGCCAAGGTAATTGAAGACAATGGTGATTTCTGGGACAATCAAACAATTAGACAAAACTCAGCGGTTCCGCTTTTTGGTGCACCAAAGGAAAATAAAAGCTACTTGATTATAGGTAGGACAGGAATGGAGGTTTAAAGTTTGGAGGTCAATAGTGCTTAGAAGAAAAAAGGAGCCTTGTGTAGAGCACATCTACAATAATGGTCATAATGTTATAATATAAATGAGTTTGCAGTGTTCCCATGGCTAGGTAGGAGAGCAGGATTCTGTTCCTGCCTTGTGTGCACACATCTTTCTTTCAGTTTTTGGTCTCCTCGTTGCATCTAAACCCCAGTGAAATGGGGTTAATGATTCTCACCGCGTTTGTCAAGTGCTCTGAAATTTGCCTCTGACAAGTGCTGTGTTAGGGTGATGAGTTATTTCTGCTTGCCACTTCTTTGTGGTTTTAAACTCTATTGGAGATAAACAGGACAAAGAAAAAGACAAATGTTATGTAAGTGAAGCTTTGAAATGATGCTTTAAAATTTAAAATATTTTGAGAGGAAACAGACTAGAGCTTCAAATCCATATTAGTTTTTTTCTCTCCTACTTTAAAGCTGAATGTTTACAGGTAACAAAAATTTCAGTTGCTTATAGCAGATGACAGGCTGCTCACCCTCTTGCATTTCCACCTGGGAGAAGTGAGAAAGATTTAGCTGTCATCTTGCATATATAAATGATGCTTACAAGCATAACCACCCCCTGGAAAACAACCTTCTCTTGCATCCAAACCCCTGCTTGGATTTCTGGAAACAGCCATGAGTGATCCTAGGCACTTAACGTGTGCTGTTTTGTGTGGGTTTGGATGATTGCATTTGAACTTCTCTCTGGTGCTTTATTTCTGAAAGGAAAAAGAAATGCTATCAAAGATTAAGGTTTTTTCAGGGTGTTAACCTTTTGAGGGAAGAGAGCCGTGCATGAGTAGCAGTGTAAACCTTCAGTGATCATTCAATAAAATAGCATTAAAAGTGATGGCGTGTCTGATTTGTCAAATGAAGAAGTAGTACATCTCACCTTCCAGCTGGATAAATACAGCTCATAGTGGAGGGTAATACTGTCATCATAACATAATTGAAATTATATTATTCCAATGTACAATTCAATAAAAGTAACCACAGTTGTGGACTTATCGATTTAAACTCAGTTAAAAGCAGTTCACATATTCAGTTCAAAATATTTCTGATGAGTATCAGCTCTGGTAATATGATTTCCTTCATTCAGTAGCAGAAAAGAAATTCTTATCCGCCTGAAAGATCAGATAAAACATTAAGAAAAAATTTGATTTTTACACTGTTGGCCTAAACAAACTTGACTCCTTAGCAGAGAGAGCTCTTAATTTTTTTCCCATCTCCATATTTCTGGTACATCCCCAGATTTTAGTGTGTTTGGAAAAAAAAAAAAAAAAAAAGATTACTTAATGGCACTTGTTCAAAGACGAGGGGTCCTTTTTTACTCGCAGCAGCCACCTCTACTTGTAGGCGTGATTATTTGTCATGTAAATGTATGGCTCCAACCCCTTCTGAACCAGAGGAAAGAGTCTGCAGTAATTACTTGGGTTTTTCCTGGTGTAATTAGCAAGTAATCTGCTGTGACATCTAAGTACAACATATGTAGTCAGCCTGTGAGTAAATATGTTGTTTAGTGAATTGTAAAGCAATGCTACCCTTTCTTAAGTGGTATTGCAGGAAAGATTTTTGCGTACAGTGGCTCCCAAAGCTATTTATTCCTGGCTCGTTTTTCGGGTGAAGGGTCCGGAGCACAATTCTTGAGGTGCCGCTGAGGGAGCTGGGCTTGTTTAGCCTGGAAGAAAAGGAAGCTCAGAGGGGACCTTATCGATTTCTATAACTACTTGAAAGGAGGTTGTAGTGAGGTGGGGGGGGGGTCCATCTCTTCTCCCGAGTAACAGGTGATGGGATGAGAGGAAATGGCCCCAGGTTGCAGCAGTGGAGGTTTACGTTGGATATTAGAAAGAAATTCTTCACCAAAAAGGTTTTCAAGCACTGGAACAGGTGCCCAGAGAAGTAGTGGAGTCACCATCCCTGGAGGTATTTATAGATGTGTCATTGTGCTACACATATAGATGTTTCAGTGCTGGACTTGGCAGTGCTGGGTTAACAGAAATGATTCTGTGATTCAAAGAGAATCGTGAAACCATACATAGGAGGGGAGGTGAAAATATATAGGATTGGCATTTATTTCTTGCTTGTGACAGGATCAATACTGCAGTCCTAAGGCCAACATTGCCCTTCTTTTTCTTTCCTGTCCTCTTCTTCCGTTCCTTCCTGTTTTAAATCCACTTTTAAGAGGACAGCATGACAGTTAATACTTTGAGAATTTAGATCTTGCAGTAAGTGTACTAGTTCGTTAGTTCTTTCTTAGGCTTCGCTATTAGAATAGCTATCAACTGATTGTATACTATCAGTGCTTTTTCTATAGGAACAAGAGAGTCTTACAAAAAATTCATTCCTTAAAGAGGATCCAGTATGGGTGTTTTTTACTCTTCCACACCTCGCTGCCGCCCCTTCAAGAGCTGTGCTCAACCCTTTCCATTTTCTATATAACTTGCCAAACAGTATTCCGTTCCCCACCTCCTGTACTCTTTTGTGCATAGTTGCTTGAACTGCCATACCTATTCTGTGCTTACGTGCTTTGTGGCAAGTATTTTTTTACCAAAGCCTCTTGTGGTAGGAGCAAGACAGCTGTATGCAACCTGCTGAGCCAACATGAGATCGTTACCTTGTCTGAGATTGCTTTGTCACTCTGAACCTGAGATGTAACAGGTGTTCCTTGCCATCACATTTTGAAGCAACATGGAAGTTATTGATAGCCGAAAGCATGTGATAAAGACTTTGCGTTGAAGTTAGAGCCGTTGCATTTGACTCAAATTTAATTTTTCTCGTTTGGCTTGTTCATAGAGATGCAAACCAGTTTCTTCTATTAACAGCACGTCTAATTGATTTCAGAGTGAGGAAGAAAATAAAGCTGGAGCTCACAGTGAATGTTATTCCTCCTTGAAATGTTCTGAATACTTCAATTTATTACACCATTCCAATGAAAATGAGGATTGTGTGTGTAAACAAAGAAATGAAGGGTGTCTGCACCTGCTCATGTTGTTCATTAGGCTATACCTCGTTTTCTTATATCTGTCATTGCATAAACAGGCTGCGTGGGTTGATGGTTCCCTACCTGTGCCCAGTATAGCTGCTGCCCTACCTTCTTTGCTCTGCGTAGGTCAGGTAGTGCTATAAATGGTTTAGGGAAGGAGAACTCTAACAATGAGGTAAGGGTTTGTCCTGGAAATGGATCTTCATTGGTGGTTTGAAGAGGTTCCAGCCCAGAGTCAATACTGGTAACTCAGCTGGCCGTAAATGTAAGTAACCTGTAGTTAGGAGGGTAACCTTGAGTTTTCTGATTAATGGTACCTTTGGTAAGGCCAGAATTTCCAAATTGATACATAGTATCACAGGTGGTTATTTTTTTTCACTAGGGAACAATGTAAAACATTATTGGGAGATTTTTCTTACCCATTGGGGCAAATTAAGCATACATTTGTGCTTAAATATATGGGCCAAGTCCTACTCCAGTACGGGGTTCCACAGGGAGTCTGGAAAGATGCACCACAAGCAAATTCCTTACATAACTGGCTCCAGCAACAAGCCTAAGAGTAGTTGCATGGGGATCTCATCCTAGCCAGGGGTCCATTGCCCAGCCCAGCCCTGCTGCCCAAAGGTGTCCCTGAGCTCACCCCTGAGACTTCAGTTCCACCATGGCTACAAAACATTAGCCTGAGACTGTTTCTTATGTCATCAGCCAGGGAAACTTCGCTCCCTTGCAGGAAGTCCTTCTGTTTCTGTCATTCCTGCTTCTAGACGGTTTAACCCCCTCTTGTAGTTGGACTTCTTGCTCTCTGTGCCAGATCACTGCTCATTCACAAATTACCTCTGCTGAGATGTCAAAAGTAGGATTTCTCACTTGTGACTTCCCCTAACTCCTGATTTAGGATTTGTTACAAACTCAGGAAGAAAGTTTTGAACAGCCTCTAGCAATGCTGATGGTGGTACTTTACCTCTGCAGCATCCTACTATAATCTCTTTCAAAGGTTTAGCTGATTAAAATGTACAGTCAGGGCTGTGCTCCCATGTTGCACAGTTGCTGAATTTTGTGAAGCACAATACAGTTGCTACCATGTCATTCAGAGTTTCTAGAAAGATTTTGGTTTGAAATTTTAAAAAGTGCAGCTGATGTGCTCACATCTACTGTGCTCTGACAGCTGTGCAATTTGAGACACAAATGCTTGTGTAGCAGCATCCTTGTGAACCTCTTGGCACGGTTGTGCCATGATCCTGCTCAGTAAAAAGGTCAAAAGCTGGGATTCATTGAAACAGTAACTGTAGAAATCAAAATGGAGCGTTTGAGGTTGCACTGAGGAGAAACGCTGCTGCAGAAGTAGTGTCACGCTCAGAAACTTTGGGGTTAATTCAGCGTCCCATTGGTATTGCTTACTGATGTGGGTGTGTACAGATCAACTATCTGTGAGTGAATGAGGACAGTGAACCTGCTGGGTCTCTCTTGGTTTGGAGATGTGACCTGTCAGGAGCAGAGAGCTTGGCAGGTACTGGAAGAGTGGTATCTGCCATGTCTTCTGTCCTCCTGCAAGCCCAGGGATGAAACAGAAGCAAAAATCAGCTTGGAAAAAAAAAAAAAAAGCCTGTGTAATGGTGTGACAATGGTCTACTTGAGAGGTGATCAGCAAGCAGAGGAATTAGTGTATCTGAGTAGGTGAGCTAAGGTTCAGCTCTTGAGTAGAAATAAACGCTGCACTGATAAAAACTGCATGTGTATAAGCTGTGATGATTTGGCCGTTTGCATCTCCTGGGGCTCAGCTATTTGAGCAGGTGGTGAGAAGAAGCTCTGCTTGTGGTGTGGGTGCATGTGCAAATTCATTAGCTTGAGAAAATATCCCCACCCTGGTGATATCAGCTCAGTTATTTGGGGAGGAATGCTGACCTTTCCTGCGTTTCAGTGTGCTGGGCCCTCCCAGGAGCAGTAATCTGAAGGGGTGCTGCTCTGCCCTGCCAGGCAAGGCTGGAGGGCTCTTATCTTCTTCCTTCCGCCTCGATAATAACACTTGTCATCTTGCTGCGCATGTGGATTTTACACAGCTCAGCATGCTTTCCAGCAGACACCAAAATATTAATTATAATGCTGTAAAAATTAATTGAAACACAGCATAATCTTTGTTAAGTAAGGTCACTGAAATGGTCTTAAAATAGACTGCTCAAGAAATAAGATAAAATCTCTCTACAGAGAAGCTTAGCAGATTTCCTGTGCCAGTCCTCTTGAGATGCTTCTTATTGCCATTAAAGCGCATTCAGTATTTCTGTATTTTCCCTTAGAGCTCCTGCCGTTCGGAGCAGCTTTCCTATCCTGCTCATCTCTGCTAACCTGTTAATACTATTTTGGCATCCCTTGCCCAAATGGTGGTGATGATAGCCAAGCGCTAACTGGTGATATCTTCTTCAGAGCGTTAACTCCTTGGGAGAAGCTGTGGACCTATGGAGGATGTGGATGGAGATGGAGTCTGGTGGTTCTTCGATTCCTATCACAGATCTAATAACTTGCATTTCCTGTGATGATCTTGAAAGGTTTTAGAGCAGAGCTGGCACGAAACATTTGGTTGTTAGTGTGTACCCAGTGCTTACAAAACTGGTCTGGCAGAGGAAGTAGAAGGATGAAAGCCCACCAGCTTCCCGGTGACCCCAGTCCAACTGTTGTATGATTTTTAGGAGTGGCAGCTGCATCCTTTTCATCCCACTTCAAGCCAGCTAGTACTAAATCTGGTCACTTTTGGAAGCAGAATGCATGTGTACTCTAGAGATTGTTCTTATTTCATTGAATTGGCTATTGGAAATAGATGGTCCATAACTTCAGTATCACAGTGGGATGCAAGCTAGCATTCTAGGGATGCTGCCAGTGATGTGCTTGCTTTAAGAAATTCAGGCACCCATGTGGTGAGATAAGCCTTTCAGAGTCTGTGTGAATAGGATCTCTGACAGTTTGCAATTTTGGGCGACATCTGCTGCATTTTATTTTATTTTAAGGTAAACTGCTGTCTGGAAAGGTAAAATCACCACCTGCTGTCAGAGAAGGTCTAACTGGACCAAACAAGCTTCCCGACATGTAATAGTGTGACCTTTTTCCGGCTCTGCTCTTCTCTTTTGGTGTTATAAAGTCCTTTTCTCTGACTGGACATCAATGGCCTGCAGAAATAGTAACATTCAAGTGGAAGGAAAAAGAAAGAGAAATAAAAGAAATCGGAGCTGCAGGTGAGCAAGATGAGAGCACGGGTGGAGGATCTGCTGTGTTGTCTGGATGCTGTGATGCTCTATGCCTTTCAGCCCTATACTCCAAAGACCAGTGCTTCTACAACTGCTGCGGTTGCTGGTTTTTTGTCTTGGTTTTTTTTTTTTCTTGCCTGTTGACAAAATCTTGGGGGAGGAAATAGGTATATGTGAACTGTCCTAAAGCTAATAGAAAGAGGTTGCTTGGACATCACAGCTAGGTGAAAAGGGAGGCTATGAGACTTCAGTGGGGAGAGGAGGGAACCCAGACCAGAGGCAGCCTGCCTTGCCTTTTGTTCACTTGTTTTTATTTTCAATAAAAGTCACGTGGTTTTGGAAGGAGTCTCCTGAGGGAGAGAGGATAGCAGTGCTGTGTGTGAATTTTTAATTCATGCATATGATAGAGCTTTGAGGGAAAAACCTGGATAGTTTAGCGCTTAATGATTTTCTGTGATTTTGGATGATATAAAGATAACTTTATGTACTGTGAACTCGAGGATGTCTTGGTCTCTGGACCCATGCAGCAGTGAGGAAGGGAACGTGTTCCAAACTGCAGCGATTAATCCCAGCAGTTTGTTAGGCTTCATGGAGGCATGCCTTGCCATATAGAAGTTGAAATAACTCATTGCAGTGGAAATCTGAAAATCAGGCAGCAACCTTCTCTTAGATTTAACTTCACGTAAGGCATCTGAACTGCGCTATATGCATCTTTTTAAAATTCGTGTCTAAAATTTGCAAGAAAAGAACAATCAGACTTCGTGATGACAAAGGGTAGATTCACTGTCAGAGTGATTAGAGGCTCGGGTTATCCCCAGCAATTGCCAACTGTAAATATTCAGTCCTCCTTACCCTGAAGCCAGCAGCCTATAACCCTTTTAGAGAAGAAATGCAGTGAGGTTGTGAGCCAGCAGACCCATTTGGAAATGTATTCTTCCTCTGCTGTTGGGTGTTACAGCACTAAAAATAAATTAAAAGGCACCATCGTAGGATATTATTACTAGCTTATGATACAACTTAGCTGCTGATGGACAGTCTATTATATCAATTCCTTTTGGCTGCTGACAGCTCACCAGGTGCTTGGAAATGTCAGCCCCTGCCCCAGGATATATGGAGAGGTTATGGTCTAATTTTCAGCTCTTCCGTGCTCTCTGTGGGTGGAGAGGAGCAGGGAGTTGTCCCCAGGAGTCTTGCGTCCAGCTTGTGTTTTTCAGTGTTGTTTAGCTTACCTGAAGGGTGCTCTTGCACATCTCTTCGCTCTGTCAGACTTGTGGGTTTTGGTGCACGATTGTCTTCTGTGCTGGTAGTCACTTTTTTTTTTTTAGCTTTATTGAAACCATGTCAATTAGTTCATATGCTGTCACCTTTCCCCCTGCCACTGAAGGAGGGGCCCGCTTAGCCTTACTGGTGTGTTTGGTAACTGTATAATTAGAAAGCTAAAAATAATGTACCAAAAGCAGCAATTTCACAGGAGGTGTCCTCGTTTGGCAACGTTGGGCTCTGACTCACATTTGCTTCACTAAGAGCTGAGCTGGTTTAAGACGTCTGTGGGTATTGGATGTTGCCTTTCTGAGCAGCCAGCGTTTGCCTTGTGTGTGGTGCAGCACAGCTGAGATCTGGCCATCCTGCGCCAGTGCTGATAGTGCCAGTGTGCTGTGGACGGTGATTTATTGCACTGTGACTATTTAGAATTTATTACAATGCTTACCAAAACCCTGCCCAGCACTCTTAAGTATCTTGGTGCGCCGAAGTATCTTGGTGCAGCAGAGATACAAATCAAAGAGCGAATGTCCCCATCTTTGTCTGACAGCCATGAGGTCTCAGCTCTGTCAGCAGTAGTGCTTTTACTCTCAAAGATAGTACCGCAAGCAGTATTCAGTGGGTTTTTTTTAGTAATTATTTTTCTTCTTTCCATACAGTGACAGGCCATAAATTTCTCTTTCTTGTGTGCTGATTTTTATTATTTGTGGGTAGTGGGCTAATTACCAGAATCTGAACCCCAGTCAGGACTCCATTAATGCCAATTCTTTACAGACCCACCATAAGAAAGGAGGTCTCTGAAATACCAAGGAAGCCTGTTTTACAGCCTTACTTTATCCTTTGAATACGTGCTGTTCTGGGACAGAGTTTGAATGAAGGAAATTGCAAATTATGAAATACATTTCATGCTGTGCTGTTGCTCCAGGTGAAAACCCCCTTGTTGCCAATTTATCACTGTTTTTATTATGTGCCTTCCAGTGTGCACTCAAAATTTTTCATCAGGCTCTATCACTTAGATTTGTGTGGTCCTTGGGGAATTTCAGCACATTGGCCGCTTCACCTTGTAACTTCCTGGAAAACTTTTAATTACGGATCTTAAAAATGATAGCACCCAAATAAAAGCAGAAAGACTCCCAAAGTCTTTAACCATCTATTACTCTGTGAATTGCTCACCTGGTCTTCGGGGGGCTGCTTTGTGACCTTCAAGGACTGAACACCTGAGATGCCATCAGGGTGGCTGGAAGTGAGGACTGGCTGCCCAGAAAGCTCATAGGGATTAACTTAGTTCATTATTTATCCCCTTTGTTGTCATTTCAATCTTCTGTTGGTAACCTAATTCGGTGAACTGCAGAGCTGGTTAGAAGTCTGCCTAGTTTTGAGCAGTTTCTTTCAAACTTTATTTTGTCTCTTAGGTGAAATAGGGATTAAATTTACAGCTATGGTTTGTGAGCCATGCTTAGCACAAATTATAGTAAATCATTAAATGTGCTGCCATTGGTTTTAGAGGGAAAGCAAATGCAGCCCACTACTGGGATCGTTGAACTTCCAGCAAGTGGTGAATACCAAAAATACATTAAAGTGTGTGAGAAGCAGGTTTCGGCCGAAGAATTCTAACCTTCATTACAAGTGCTTTTTAAAACCTCTAAGACTAGTTTGCTTGAGAGAGGAAAAGAGGTGTGCGTAAATTTATTTATCTGGGTTGCTGTGGGTCACTTATTCATTGCTGGAGCACAGTGGGCTCTTTCACATATTTATTTGCTAATGAAAAAGCTACAAAATTTTAGAGAAAGGGCTTGGAACACTGATTCGGTGTCTGAATGCCTTCCATATTCATGCTGTGTGCAGGCAGATATTTCTTTATATCCCATTTTAAAATTCTAATCCGTGATGCTGTAGATGAGTTGTGGGATAATGGCTGACATTTCGGCTCACTTCTTACCATATTATTTTTAATCAGAAGGTAGTGCTCACCTTTAAATAAACACCGGTGAGTCAACTTGACTGGTCTCATTGAGTGGTAATGAGGATTGTGATTTTATTCTTTGCAGCAGAACTAATTGCAATGTTTAGAAGTGACATTTTGACCATTAAATTTCAACACAGTAAAGTAATTTCTCATGAAATCTTAACAAAAATTATATGGAGAAGCATTTCTATATATCCACGGTCATGTTTGCAATTGACACGAGTCAGATATTTAGCTGCCCAGGTTACGGGTGAGTTACTGAGCTCACAGAATGCAGTGGGATTTTTAGGAGTGATTTTGCAGTTTCTGGCCATTGCTGTCCTCTAGTGTGAGCAAGCTCCTTAGAAAAGAGGAGAACTTCAAAAGGAGAACTGTGTTGTATGACAGCTCTAATTAAATTATGAAAACTTGTCCTTCCTACCCTGTGTTCCAGGCTGATTTATAACTACCCTTTTAACAGGACACAAAATCTGCAGGCCACCTGCAAGAAGTGGTGCTATTTCCATTCCATAATATTTTCTCAACGGAGGTACAAAAGAAATTCCCTGCAGAGTTGATCACAAATATCCGTTGAGAATAAACATGCAAAATGTTACATCAACAGTGTTCCTACGTATGCAGCACTCCAAGCTCCGCTGCTATTAATAATATGTTCAGAAGGCACGGGTGTGCAAAGGAATGAGGATGTTATAGGCATATATGTATTTATATATACCCACCAACTATGTAACCTACATGCTAGACTTTACATAGCACTGTATCAGTTTCAACCTACTGCAGCCTGCAGGAGTTCCCTGGACTTAATTACATTCTGGAAGATCCTCACAGCATCAAATGGTAGATACATTATTAAAAAGAAGAGCTTGGCAATGGCACAAGCTACATTCAGGAGTGCTAACAATCAAACGCTGGATGATGACTTGTGTCAAGCTCATTTGTGACATGTGCACCCCAAACTGTCCTGGCTGCAGGTGGAAATACAGTTAGATCATCTGAGGGAGAATGGATGTGTAGCCACCTGAAATTTATTTAGGTAATAAACAGTTCCAGTACAGAAAATAATTGTTAAAATCTGAGTTCTGGGGATTTCTTCATAAGAGAACCTGCTTTTGCCCTCAGGAGCAAACCAATTTGCTTGCCAGAGCTGGTGAGCAAGCTGCCTGCTGCTGGCTGCAAAAGGAGCAGCGCTGTGAATCACTGCAAAGAGCTGAACCCGGAAAAAATCACATTTTTCCATGTCAAAGCTGGGTTACTTGGGTTACCTCCCTTACTTTTGGTACTGTAGAGCTTCTTTTGCCCCTTGCTCTGTCTCACCATTCTATTTTGTATAAAACAAGATCCTATCTGTGGAGGAGAGAAGATTCTCAGTGATGAAAGCACACCTCTTGGATCACACCTGTTCTGTTGTTTTCGTTTTTGCTTTTTTTTTCCACACACCCACACAGGACCTCAGCTTTAGGAGTATCCTGTATGGTGCTCTGGGGATGTCTGCTTTGCAGACAGGTGCAGCTCAGGCAGTCTCCTGGGGCTGCAGCCATTCCTAATACATTTTTGGGTGCTTTTATTGATGAGAGGAATTACCTGTGGCCGACTCCTCTGATTAGCAACCTTTAATGCTTTGCTGCGCTGCTAGAATGGAGAGTCAGCTCAGATCCTGGTGTGGGACATTGACACTGGTGTTTGGCTTCAGGGCAGGAGCGAGGGGCAGTCCAGATCCTCCCTGCCTCCTGCTCTGTGCTCCTGGCTGGCCACATTTTTCCACTGTTGTTCGGCATTCATCAAAACAGAACCAACCCTTGGAGAACGGATTTGCTGTGCTCTGCAGGAGCCACTCTTCAGCCGGGAAGAGCAGCAACATCCCAGCCCGGCTCAGCACTTGGAGGATGCTTGCGGATGTGGGGGTTGCCTTTTACTTTTGAGATCTTAGTGCCTATACTCGATGCAGGGAATATACTTAGGAGCATTATGTACTCATATGTGTACTCCTATACTCACATGTGTGCAAGCATGTGTACAAGCCTTCTCTTACATACACACACGCTTTCCACTTCGCCAGCTTGGAGTGATCAGTATACTGTGTACATCGCTGGGTTTGTGCATTGCATATATGTGTTTGCAAAACCCACAAGAAGAGGACACAGTTCTCTCTTCCTAGGACATTACCTTCCTTGTAAAAACCCCAAATTTGCCTATTTGCTTTGGAGGTCCCAGGGTGGTGACTTCAGATGGTATCACTTTCTGGGCAAGTTGAAATGCTAACGTTAGTCAGGGATTTTAAGTATCTCGTTCGGGAGGGGAGACAGGATGCCAAAACCAACATTTATCCATTAAAGTCAATCTTAATTACAACAAAGCTAAGTACTGTCTGTTCTGACCACAAGCTTTGCATTGGGTTTCCTTTTTATTATTTATTTTATGCCAGGTCATACCTTTATGGTGAACCGCATTCATACTTGCTGATTTTTATTTTTTTTTTGAGGGGGAGGGATTTAGTTTTGCTCAGAATAGAAATACAGAATCAAGAATTTCTTTCTTTCTCAATCCTCCTCCTCTTTTTAGTCCAGAAATAATAGGGTTTTTTTGGAGCTCTCTGTGTGCTTGAAAGACTGTATCTACCAGCTTGACCAGATTCCTCTTCCTTGTAATCTGCACAGATGTCATACGCCACCTTTCTCCTCTCTGGGTCTGAGGCTATGGTGATTTTAATGGGTTTAAAGACAACTTCAGCATTAATAACAGCAACGTTCATTTATTTCTATTGCTTCTGACAGGTTACGCAGATGTTGCAGTTATTGTAACGTTGTGCGCTTGAGATATCAGATGTCCTTTGATAATTTTACAGGATGCGTTTTGCCTAATTATTTCATCCCTATTTCATTCAGGTTGTCCTTGACATCAGGGCAGTGCAGGGTACACATGCTGTGGATTCCCAGGAAGGGATTAAAATTCCTGGGCTTGCTGGGGCTTGCAGAAATAGCTCCTTCTTGCCTCAAACATAAATCAGCAGCATCTCTGCTGTACGTGCCCTGACGGGCTGGGGGTCCTTGGCTGCTGCTCCCCTTCAGCTCTTCCTGGCTTTGGTTGGAAGGTGTTTCTGGCTCTCCCTGCAAGCCATGGGTGACCCCAGGCAATGCCATTCTCCAGCCCCATCCCTGTGCTCCTGAGGTAAATCCTCAGCTTGTAATGCTGGAGGATTTTGCGTGAAAGGGCTTGAGGAAAGGAAAACATTGTGAACAGATGAAAAAAGTGGCCCTTTGTAGAGATGTGTTAACTGCAATCAGCAATTGGACAGTATTGCTCTTACTGCATCAGTTGGGTTGCTCTTGGTTGATGCTAGTAAGCACTAGAGGGGTTAAAATTAAATTCCTTAATTTCCCTTCCCTTAAATTCCTTGGGGGGTTTTGTTGTTTTTTTTATTTATTCATTTGTTTACTTGTATCTGAGACTACATGGAGCAAAGGATTTATTTAAAAATGGCTGCAGAATAAGCAAAGAGTAGCAAATGAAATTAAAATTTGATGGCAGAGGCCTTTTTGGTGATAATAATAAATTTAAATGTAGGAGAAAAAGGTAGAGTTATATATATTATTTTTTCAATTTTAAGAGCATTACCTTTTAAGTATTGGAAGTGGAAATAAGCACTAAGTATTAAAAAGAGTAAAAGCCTCTCCTTTTTGCCATTGCTGCTATGTGCACCCAGTTGTGCTCACAGCAAGGTTTTCTGCAAGAGTAAAGTCTGCGTGGAAAGTCTCAGCACAGGACAGCCCGATTTTTAAGTCCCTACCACAGCACATGACTTTGAGCTCTGTGGTAATTTCAGGGCTGGGGACCAGAGTAATTGCACCCAGGGAATTGGTATTGCACCAAATTATTTTCTAGCTGTACTGTGCTGGACTTGCAGAGTAGACATTACCTCCAGGGCAGTTGCTCCTACTAGCTTTCTGTTAAGCTCCTGTTTGTGTGTTTGGCAGG
This sequence comes from Pseudotriccus pelzelni, assembly GCA_035584735.1. Lineage (NCBI taxonomy): Eukaryota > Metazoa > Chordata > Aves > Passeriformes > Tyrannidae > Pseudotriccus > Pseudotriccus pelzelni. The sequence continues at coordinate 17,493,273 of JAWMRA010000130.1, forward strand.
AAACTGTACTTCCCACTTTGCTGTATGGGAAACACACCTTTTGGAGGAGCCTTGTCTCTGCAGGAAAGATGACCCTTTTCCAAAGCTCCATCCTGGCGTTACTGGCAAGGTTCTTGCCCCCCAGAAGAGCTCTGAAAATCCCTTATGCTGCTCACCAGTGCTGATGTTGGTATTTTTGCACGGTGTCATCTGAAAAAGGGGTTGGTGCGTGCCTCTGATGCCAAGCAGTCAAGTAATTACTTGTGGGGATTGAAAGCTTTGGAAATTTAGATATCTTGCTCATTCTGGATAGAAACTATTAATAAAGAGGTGAGGGAGACCTGGGCTGGTACCCAGTGAATCTTAGCAAGGTGTTAGGGTGAATTTTGAGTTTGGTGAGAGCCTTTGCAGCCTTTTGGGCAGACAGCTCATTTTCTGGAGAGAGGCAGAGTGACTTTTAGGTATCCCACATTACAAGGGGATGCAGCTGATGCTGTGGCCAAGCTTCACTCCTGCTTTTAACTGACCACATAAAACTGGTTTTTCTCAAGTTAGAGAAAAGTTATACCAGTTCCTTCTTGCTGGTTAGTTGGTTTATGCTTTACAGTAGCATTACACATCACGTAGTGTAGGGTGGTAGGTAACACCCCAGGTCACATCACAGCAGCATCTGCTGGGTGCTCTGCTGGGGGGGCAGAGAACATGGCACTTAATTGGAGCATCCAAAGAAGGTTAATTCTCTTTCTTCCTTCTCAGTTTTCTGGGGTTTTTCTTCCATCTGGAGGCTCTGAGATAGGCAAAGCTTGTGGCTTGACTGCAAATGTGCTCTGTCGGCTGGTTGGTAGGCTGTGCTCCTCAAGTTGCTCTTCAATTGAAGGAGATGAAGGTGGTTATGTGCAGAAACATTATTTTACAAGGAAGGAAAATTGTCCCAATCATACTTATCAAGTTTGTTGCTTTTTTGGTCAACCTGAAGCACCATGTATCTTTTTAAAAGGCTGAAATTACTCAAAATAACTGGATTTGTAGTTTTGAAAGTCAGTTGTAAAGTAATTTCGTGATCATTTTGCTGACTGAGACAGCAGCATGCTATATTTCCGCTTTTCTTGTCCCTTTAGACCTTCATAAAATGAGATCTTCTACCTCATGAACCTGTCAAAATGACTGCATTTTAAAGTAAATATGAAGGCATCAGTGAACATAATTTTCTTTGCGTTCAGTCCTGGCCTAATGGCTTTGACAGAACATCTAGTTAATTTTGCTCTAGGCTTCTGCTGCAGTCTATCCTAAGGAAATTACTGAGGATGATCAGATTTCTTTGTTTGTGAGAGGTGAATGCTGCTGAGTTGCCTGCTTTCTCCTTGCTGGTGTGGCCATGGGCTGGGGTTGCCTTTCCAGAGAGCCTGCACAGGTGTAGGGATGCACAGATACAGAGGTCCTCCATGGGGAGGAATACCTGCCTTGGTGTCCTCCAGGCTGGCATTGCAGGTGACTTTAGTAAGGCATTGGTTCTCTGTTGTAGAGGCAATGCCTCAGAGACCTCCTTGAGTAGTTTTGGGGCTGATCCTTCATTGCTCTACCAAAAAGCCTTTTTTTCATCCTTGCTGTTCTTAGCTGACAAGCACAGCATAGTGCTTTCCCTGCATTTAAATACCCGTGGGTGAAAGTAAGGCATTAGCCATTAAGCCGCTGGACTAGCCATATTTACTGGCCCAGAGACTCACGTGTTGCGTGGTGGAAAGTCATTGCGTTCAGCACACCAGCAGTGGTTTGCATGGACCAGCAGAGAAGCTGATGTGAAGCTCTTGCCCCAGGAATTTTGTTCACCTCAGGATTAGGTGTTTTGCATATAACTGTTGGCAAATGAATGGCTTAGTTGCTATATTGTAATTAACCCACATGGTCTTGCACTGACTAGCATTTGTGTATTCTTGGGTGGTGGTCCAGCTCTTTCGAAGTTTACTGTTTTCTTCAGAAAAATGTCTTAGAGAAGGAATAGGGAGAAAACTGCTAGTCTTTATGACGAAAGAATTGTACCAAAAGTGTGTGCCTGGAAGAAGCAAGAAAAGTTGGATGTCACAGAATTGTAGAATGGTTTGGTTTAGAAGGGACATTAAAGATCATCTGGTTCCACCCCCCCTGCCATGGGCGGGGACATCTTCCAGTAGACCAGGTTACTCAGAGCCCCATCCAACCTGGCCTTGAACAATTCCATGGATGGGGCATCTACCACTTCTCTGGGCAGCCTGTTCCAGTGCCTTACCATGCTCACAGTAAAGAATTTCTTCTTAATATATAATCTAAATCTCCCTTCTTTCATCTTAAAGACATCCCCTCTTATCCTATCACTATATGCCCTTGTAAAAAATCCCTCACCAGCTTTATGTACTGGAAGGCAAAGAAGAAATAAAGCAATATCCCTTGCTAACTGGGAGCAGGGTTCTTGCAACAACTCCTGACCGAGGCAAATTCTGTTCCTCTTTTTCTCTTCAGCACAGCAAAACATGCTGTCTTTCTCTCTTCCCAAATTGGTCCTCCTGCGTGAGCTGTGATCATTCTAAGTATAGAACATAAATACATAAACTATTCTGTTCGTAGTTTTGAAAACAGTGTGTTTAGAGTAAAAAAAGGTATTCTGAACAAATTGGTACAGGGACTGTGATCTGAAACTGCTGTACTCTTGCATTCTAAAAGCAGTAATTTTGGACATCGAGTCTCAATTTACTCTTAAAAGAAAAAGGTTTAACCTTAAAAGGAATAAAATGGAGCACAAATTTACTACCTAGCTTTTAATATCTTTGCAGAAGACATATGTTTTGCAATAATGTCAGCGTTTTTAAGTTTTGTTTTATCATAAAATATGCTTTTTGCATAAATTGTTTAATCAGAAATGTTGGCAGTAAAACACAGTTTTCATTTTCTCCAAAATAGCTTTACTTGTTGTTTTTTTTTTTTAACCCAGAATATTTATGGAAAATCTTCCTATTTTATGTTTTCTATGGAGAGAGGTTTATAACTGGTTCAGTAAACTATTTATTTCATGCTTTCACTACAGATATCACTTCATTTTAAAATGTTAGATTTTTCTTAGAGGAGGTAGGTTTCCATCTTCGCCAGGCCGGCACTTCATTGCACTAAGCCTAAGGAGGCTGTGTCATTCCCAGGTTTACTCAAGGGTGATACTCCTGGGTGCTGGTTTGAGCTATCTGAGCTTTTCTGGGCTGTTGACTTTATTCATCTCCCTGCATTCATCTCCCTGCATATCCACGGGGCAAGCATTTAGCCAGGAATGCGTCCCATTTTAGAGACAGACAAAGCCCTCCCAGCCTACCCCTTCCCTGCTGTATTTACTGCTGCAATTGGCGATGGTTTGCATCACAATCACCAAACCAGTTTTCCAGCAGTTGAAAGACTTTGCCTTACTAGTTGTTGAGGTATTCATTTGTTGCTGCAGTCAGTTGTTGGGCAGCATTTGCAGACAGTCCTGAAGGTTGGGAAGGACTCAGTAGATGCCATAGGCTGATTTTCAGCCCCCTCTGTAGAATCACAGACTTAGCCATGTAAGTTGTGCTGCCCAGCCAGGTATTTAAATCCTCTTAGTCAAACACTACAGGTAATGGCGAAGTCTTGCATATTTATCCGTCTTTTTATCTCAAAGGAAAAAGACAACGCAATCTCTTCTGAAATTGTAAATTGTTTCCTTTCCTTCTTTAGTGGTTATGAAAAAAAGATGTTTCAGTGAGAGTACTTGCACTGTGGGTTTTCTTTGTTAATGAGATCGAGTGAGGAAACCCTGGAATAAGTGAAAAAGTTAGCTGAAATTATAAATTTAGATGTTTTGCTAAGTATCTCAGTGAGCTTTTTCATCTTTTCTATGGCTTTACCTTTACTTTCAGCTTCCGAGTTATTTTCATTATCATTCTGAAAATCAGTAATGCAAAGAAAAGCGTTGCTAGAAAAAGAGAAAATGTGAGGGGTTTTGTGTTTTTTATTTTAATTATTTTTTCCTTCTCCCTTTTTTTTTTTTCCCCTCATCCATTAAATGATAGGAACTGAAACAACCAGTATGTATGAACTTTGAAAAAACTTCCTTTAAATATCAGAGTTTAATTCTGGGTTGCCTTTGGGGAATATTTTGAAGGTCTGTGGCTAATTCTTGTTGACTTCAGTACAAAATAGGAGCCTAAACACCTTTTAAAATTCTTTCTGGTGGTACTTAGGGCACTTTACAATGTAGTCAATGGGATTTGTGTGCTTACATCATTGAAAGACTCCTGAAAATCATATTTAACAGCTTTGGAGGCTGGAAGCTGTAGGAGTTTGTTTTGCTAAGTTGCTTAGGCGCTGCTGATAATCTTAAATGATTGCAGGTTTCCTATTTAAAACAACTTAAATTCCGCTTGCTTTGGCCCCGAATCATTTTTCACTGCCTTTTCTATTTCATGGTAGAAACCGCATTTCCTTCATGTTTCTGAAAATAAAGCAATACACAAGAAGCTGCTTTTCCCTAAAGTGATACACAAATCTTAATTACAAAGACTGAGGAGAAGAAAAGCATTTTACTGTTAATACAGCATGTATTATCACTCCTTAGGCAAGCAGGCAGATCAATTCTTATCTGACTTTCAAAATAAATTCGCACTCAGATTGATCCAAGGCTCTTCTGCAGGGCTGGTCACAGCCTGCTGGCTGTGAAAGGCAGATCCCACCTCTGGCTTGGCTACTCTTGACTGTCCGGGTCAAGGTATGTGTCTGCAAAGCTTTGCATGCAGAAGAATCTCTGATTTCAGTTTTCAGAAGAAGCTGCAGCCTTAACGTGCATTTTTTTTCTTCTGTGTTTTTTTTTTTTTTGTTTGTCTGCTTGGGTTTTTGTTTGTTTTTATTTTTGGGTTTTATTTGTTTTTATTATTATTATTATTATTTTCCTGAACCCATGCATTTGGGGAAGGAACAGCGATAAATCTCATAGCAATGTGTTTGAGAAGGGTTTCCTTGGAGAAGGAACGTACTAGACGTACTCTTGGAAGGCAGAATGGTGCGTGATATCTGGAATGTTTTCTCCTTAAGAGTTATGTTGGGCGAAAATGATTCTTTCCTAAAGCAATCTTCATTTATCCTCTCCTGTCTGCTTTCTGCATACAGCCAGCTTCCCTGGCTGCTGACAGGGTCCAGCAAATCATTGAAGATAGGCTGGATGGGAGATGGGTCCTTTGAAAATCTGCCTCTAATGTTAGAGCATTTAAAGAAATATGGCTCAGTACTATCTGTAAGTAACAGGGGTACAGAGCATGACTATTATTTTCCACCTCCGTTAATCTTCATCAGAGTTCATTGGGATAGCTTAAGGCAGGGTTGTAGCTAGGCACGTTCCAACTCTGGATTGCACCATCTCTTTGAATCGCATCCTCAGTGTGACAACAATTTTAAAGTCACTAGAATGTTGTGAGTGCCTGTAAAAATATTTCTGAAGCATTGCTTTTGTGGTACAGAGGTGCATAGATGAGATACTGCCGTTGGCTTCAATGTGGTACATCCAGTGGGGTCCAAAATTTCCTGGTGGTTTGCAATTACAAGAAATTTATAATAATAAATTATGGAACAAGCTGAAAAGAAAGTGAAAAAATTTCAACCTAGAGAGCCTGCTTTACTTCTACAAGTATTTAAACAATCATTACACCTTAAATTTTGGAATTAAGGGCTTGTTTTCTGAATACTGCTGCCAGCTAGCATGCTTGGGGATGCTGTAGGAAAGCTTAGAGACTCACCTGCTAAATTTAGCTCTTCCCCACTCAAAACCTTTTCTTTGCTTCTTTCTGAAAGCATTTCTGAGAAGGTTTTCCTTCCTTAAAATATATGGTGATATAGAAGAGATAACATAACCATCCTAAACAAACATACACACTTATTCCCCCTCTTACTGGTCCCACAGAGATCCTCCAGACCTCTCCAGCCCCAGCAAGAAGCTTCTTCAAAGGGGAGAACACTCAGAGACTTAAATTCTTTCTTTGAAATGGTTGTAAAGATTGCAGCTTCTGGAGCAAAGCCCAGCTTTTGCAGGAGTCTGTTGGCCAGGTGTGAGAATCCATGGGCTGCTGGCCAGTATCAACCCTATATATAAAGTCTGCTGGCCAGTGTAAACCCAATAGAACATCTCTGAGGTCTTGCAGCTTTGAAGTTTGGGAGAGGAGTCCTGGCAGCCCCAAAGAAGGGGCTCTGAAGTTGGAAACAATCATGATTAGTTTAGGAAGGATTTGCTGGCTTGATGTTTCACTGTGGGATGCTGCTGACATCTCTTCAGAGAGTCTGTTTGCTGCTGCACTGAGGGTCCTGATTTCTCTCTTAACTACTTTTAAGTCTGAAGTAGTTGTTCAGTGAGCAATTTTTATAGCGCTTCTGGTTTATCTTTCAGAGGGTCTGGTAGCATCAGTCTTAATTTCTGTGAAATCTCAGTTGATAGTATGTGTTTTAAAGTAGCAAAATGCCATTGAGTTTAATATGAAAATAAAGCCACATTGGCAAAGGCTAAATTAGCGTGCTGAATTTAGAAAACAGTTCTGGCATGAACTGATCCCAAGTGGGTGTAAATTCTTAAGGGTGGTTATTGCATTTATTGCTAAGGTAGATGATAAGTTCACGTCATCTGTCTTGCCCAGGAAGCCAAGGACAATGTCTCCCTTGGGGGCTGGCTTCAGTTTTCCCTTCCCTACTGTGAAGCTCTCAATCTGAGCATGGACCCAAGATCTCTCCTGAGTTGGGATGGGTATGGTTTTAGCTGAATCAGACTCTTGTCTCAAAACGTGTCACTGGCCATTCCTCCAGCTTTCTACAACAGGGAGAATTTTGAATGAATCTGTTAATTTTGATGTACTGGTATCTTGCCTGTAGTGACATGAGCTTTTTTGAGTGAGGTTGCTTTTGACCTTTCCAATGATTCTTCTGGTTGTCATTAGTCTCTGTGGGTGAATGGAGGAGTTGGCAGCCTTGGCAGATCACCAGCTGTGCTTCCTGCTCCATTGGGAGACAGAGATGCTTTCACCAAAGTGGCTTTTCATTTTTACTGTTCAACTTGCATGGCACTCTGCTCCCCAAGTGCTGATAAAATAAATCTCTCCTTAGGTCTGTAGTCTTCTAAACTTATGTGTGATGCATCATCAGGATGGTCCTAGAACAATCTGTAAAAATATGCTTCCTGTGCAGGTAAGCATTTCTTATTTGTCTCCACTACCAAATGAAGTGCAATATTTTAATATATTTTGCATTTACACTAGGCATCTTGGTGGATAAATGATGCAATTCAACTTGTAGTTTTCCCTGCTAAGAAGTAATACAGCTCTTTGATTTAAATACAGCCCTCTTTTGTGAGTAATTTGAGTGTCAGTTGGTCCTATTCTTATTATTGTGTAGTTTACTGTGAAGGAAGCTGAAATTTTGGCATGTATCAGGCTTGAAGCTGCTTCGCTTTCGGATAGTAGATGGTGATGTTTCTGTCAGACAAACCCTATTAAAACTTGTTCATTGCTCAAAATGGAAGCACAGACAGCTGCTCATTGCTTGTCCGTATCTTGTCCAATTTTTAGGGAGATGGGTTTGTTCTCATTTAGTAGCAGTTGTATGATTACTGTCAGGTTGTCTAATTATTTATAATTTATAATAATAATTATTATTCATTTTAGTTCAGTGTTTAATTCATGTGTCTGAATAGCCTGACATCACTCATGAAGTATCAACAGAAAATTTAATTTTAAAGTGATGAGGAAGTACTATTACTGTGAAATAGAAATTTGAGCATCCCTGGCTTTTTATTGTCTGTTTGCATGTTTTGACCCTCTTTGCTGCCATAGTTGAGCACCTCACACATTTTTGACATGGAAATCTTCCCTTCATGTTGTCTTAAAGGTGTGGAACCTGGGGCAAGGTGATACGCATGAGTCATGCAGGTGCCCTGGCTCCCTTCCCACTTGCCTCTCCACTCCCTGGGCCGTGGAAATTGTGTCTATCATTGTAACATTAAAGTCATGTGGTGCTGGTGGGGGAAAGCATGATTGCTAAGTGTTACAAGAGCCCTGTGCAGTTTATAGAATAATTGCTTGAGCTGGGTGAGCGGAAATTGAGGGCTCACCCCCCTCCCTAGGCTTGGGGTACAAGGAGAAAAATTATGAAGGAAAAAGAATCTCTTGATCTGTGCTTCCTCAAGAGCTAATAAAAGGCTTAAAAATGCTGCCGCCTTCATCTCACTGGTTTTCAGTCCCTTGGGCTCTCTAGTAAGCTTTTTGCTGGTGCACAGGTTAGAAAGTGATACTGAGGTCATTGAGCTCCCTCCCCCCCGCCCCATTAAGGCACCTAGTCATCCTTGTTTCTGTGTGAAGTTTTCTGAGAATTTTATTTCCCAGTTAAACGTTATACTGCCGGATCTCATGATTTTGCTTTTTTAAAATTCTGTTCTTTTATTAGTGTCAAAAGAAAATGTTGTAAGACAGGGGTTTCTTAGTACCATGATGGTCTTTTGTTTACGTTGCTCGTGAAAGTAAAGTGGAAAGCCACTTAAGCTGGACTCAAGTCTCCTTGGGCAATAGAGGTCCCTTTTGGATCTCTTCACACAGCCTTGCAATAAAATAATTTTTTGTTTTCCTTCAGATATTTTTGTTCCTTTTGGTGGACAAGGTGAATAAGTCATTGAGATTTCAGCAGCCCTCACAGTCCCTGAGAAAAAGAGGAAATTACGGAGGCATCAGAGGGAAACGCTATGATCTGAAGCACATTGATCTGTTGGGCAGAACCGCCAGTGAAGCTTGTGGATAACCTCCTTCCTCTGCTGGGAAAACAGACCTGATACTTAGGATATGCACAAAACTGTATCCTGAGCCAGGAGAATGGGGAGGATGTGAGGGGCAGAGCAGCCTTGTTGCCCTGGCCAGTCAGTGTAATTGCCAGCTAATGGTGCTGTGTGGGTGAGCAATCTTGGTGTAAAGGAAGATTAAAGAAACAAGATTTTAAGGTCACTGCTGCTGTACCAGCTCCAAGCAAAAACCTTGGCACTGAGCAAGGATTTCTGTTTTCAGGGCCACCTGGGAAGCAAAGCTGTATTTTTTTTCCCCTCCTAGTGGTGGCAGAGCTAGTTGGTACTGGTGGAAGCTTGAATAAACCCTCCCCTGCTTTGGAGATCTGAAAGGTTTGCAGCATTTCTCATTTAAACTCTGCTATTCAAGCCTGTGGTTTGAAGGGAGTTTTTGTGTGTTGAACAAAATTGTAATTCCCCGAATTTCAAGCTCAGATGACTAACACTGAGTTATAGAAGTGTGCTTTTTAATGTGTTAAGAAGGAATAATTTGTATCCAGAGAGAAAATAGTCAAGAAACGCAGGTATTTAGGTCAGCTACAAGTGAAATACTGATTGTACTGTGCTGAGCAATTTACCTGAATGCTTTATACCTTGGAGCTGTGCATGCACTGACACTGCTGTGGGCTCCAGGGTGACCTTTCCAGTGTGTGCTTGAGATGACATGCAGGAAAGGAATGTTCACTTGATCATTCTGAAGTTTTAAAGTCCCAAGTGTGCATATCTAAGGCATCATTATGATAAGAATCTTGAAAATTTAAGAAGCACTAAGGATGTATTTGTAGAAGATGAGCGACTTTAAACATTCATGTTTTAAGGCAAAAAATATTTCCAGAATTTGTCTTCGTGACCTGCTGTGTAAATTTAACATGTAGTTCTAAATATAACGTTTTTATAAATGACCAATCCTGCTGCCAATAATAGGTCTTATGCAGCACATTGCCATGACACCTGACTTGCTAGAAGTACAAGTTTTTATTAATGTTCAGATAAAGTTGCTGTTGCATTGCATCTTGTGGTCATTGCCTCCTGGAGTATAAATACACATAATGATGTTGTTTAATGTGACACATACTGTTTCACCATATTGACATTTCCATTTTAATGCACTATACCTATCTGGTGAGGCTACCTTTAATGTGCACCATGAGCATAAAAATCATCAGCAGAAAAGAAAAACAACCCACTTGAAGAAATGATAGCTAATTTAGCATTGTATTACTTCTGGGAAAGTTTTATGTGTGAACAAATGTTGCAGTTTTTCAGAGCGTGCACCAAACCTCAAACTGTGTTGTGCAGCCAGCGTAATAAAATGGTGATTGGGCTATGGAAAAGGTGCTGCTTCTCCCAGAGGGAAGATTGCTCCTGCTTATTCGTTTAGCCTCTGGCTGTTTAAAGGAGGTTCAGTTACAGAGTGCTGGGGTTAGACTGTGCAAGGCCACCACTTAGCTGAATTTTGATCTTTATTAAATTGGGTGGAATATCTTCAACATGAAGTATGGAGGGAGGGAAGAGAAAGTGTCTGGATCTGATAGGAGAGTAGACCTAGAAAGGTCCAGGGGGCTTGGGAAACAGGGCTTCCAACACAAGGAAGTAGAGTAGAGTCTACTATTTTCATCAGGGAGCAGAGCTCATACTGTTGCTATTTTTTATTTTGGTGTAAAATTTGAGAAGAAAGATGGGAAAACCAGTGAGATTTTCCTTTTTTTAGTATGCCTGAAGACTCCTGGGAGAGTTTGAACTTGCAGCACAAAATGTAATAGACTCCTCTTGCATAAAGTAAAATTACTATCCTTGGATGTCGTGGAGAAATAAAATCGTATGCCAGGGTATTTCTTCATGCTGAGCATCTGTTTCCCCCTTTGCCCCCTGGGCACTGTGCTTATGTGCTGCAGTACGTAGATCAACTGGAGCTTCGTTTTACCCCAACTTTTCGCATCTTCCTATGGAGCCCCAACAAAGTAAATCCATACTTTTTTTTTTTTTTTTCCCCAGAGAAGTGGCCGTTGTGCTTTGGCAAGTGTAAATAAGAAGTGACATGGTCGGCAGGAGCGACTCTGAATCGGCTCTTGTCTCCCATTGTGTCCCTTGCCAATTAAAGGTCATTTGCAGGGCACAGCAGTGGGGACATAAGGGCTAAGCTTATTGTCCACACATTAATGATCACTGAGATCAGAGGCAGCTGAAAAATTCGGGGGCTAAACCCAGTTTTTGTATGCTGGCAGGATGAGGGCAGGGTGATGCTGGGAAAGGCACACGCGCATTCCTGCCTAATGATGCACTGCAGTCACCGGTGTCCAACTCGTCTTCATTTTTCCCTAAGCTGCCCTTGGCTCTCTTACCTTCCGCTGTGTTGTCTCATCGGTGGGATGCGCTTTGGGACAGGCACTCCGTCTTCCTGTTGTTATCACTGTGCAGATGGGATTCTGAAGGTGGTGAAGTGATAAGAGCAGACCCACTTTCCAATAGTGTATAACCTCGGTGCTTTCTTCCTACACAAAATTTCTTTGGGGAATGTCAAAGGGCTTTTAAGGCAGTCATGATTTGAAGATTGTGACGCTCTTGTTGGATGAGCTGTTAAGGTCTTTGTTTTATACCTGGCAGAACCAAGTGGAGAGATGTTTGTGCTTCAGCACCTTGAATTCTCTGCTAAATTTTGGTAGGTGACAAGAGCCTAAAATGGTAGTGTGGGCGAAGTAATGCCCAGTGCCAAACTATGACAGTGCAGAAATCCCTAATAAATGCAGAATTTTTTGCTTGGAGAAGTGGCTCTATTTGAGAGCATCTGCTCCCATGTTTTACTGGTTTACTTTCTATCAGGTTCTTACACTTTCAGTATTTCTAGTGTTGTTATTTACCGTTCTGGCAATATTAGAAAGCGAACGGTGAAAAATTTGTTTCTCCATTGGGAGACCCACGTATGTTTTTGGAGAGTCAGTACATAAAAGCTGTGGAAATCAGCTGCTAGAATACGGTCGCTGCCATGCCATAGCTTTATCCATAAATTACCATTGGTGAAGGCAAAAGGCTAAACTGCGTTTGACACGGAGGGACAATAGGTCTGGGACTAGAAGTAGGAGTTTTCATAAACAGAACACAGAGTTGGATAGCAGGCTTCCCTTTGAGGGTGCAGGATGAATGAACTCTGACTGTGGTGTTTCCATGGGTTAACGTCAGGCCCAGGCATGATCTTTTGAATTTGTAGCTGAGACGGAAGAAGTAATGGTGTAAATGTGCCAGGCAGCAGGATTAATATCAGGTGTTAAACCGTATTTCAGGAGAGCCACTGCTTGGAAATCATACCTCTCCAGCCCCTTGAGCCCTGCATTGTTTTGTAGGGGCTTTATTTCATATTGGGCATGACAATTTGATAGCAGATTTCTTCACCTTATGTTCTCTAGGCAACTTCTCAATGTTGCTGTCATATCTTACTATTTTTTTTATCATGAATCACATGGTTTAATTTTTTTTTTTTTTAATTCTGGCACAACTCCTGGAATTCGAATATTTAGTGCTAATTTTAGCATTCCTTAAAAAAATAAATTTCAGCAATAATACCTAGCACCCAATGCCAGCATAGGTGCACTGAAGTCTTTGTAAAGATATGCTGATGAATCCCTCTTATTCTCCAAGTCATACTACTCCAGGGGACTGGAGGAGGCCAGGAACTGAAGATGCTCTTTACCCATAAGTTTCTGCAGCATTTTTAGTGTAGTCTGATGAGTGTTTCCTCAGAGAGACAGGATGATGCACCTGTAAAAATTAATGTCGGGGTGACTTATTCTTCCAGGTCTCAGTAGCATCCCAAGGTGAAAGCCTGGTTCCTTTGAAAGGATTGCCAAATTTGCATTGACTGGAGGCAGTCAGGGTAGCACAGCAAGTTTTATTGCACTGCTTGCAGCTACAGCATTATAGCAATTGGCAAAAGAGACACCACAGGTAGTATTGACTTTGGTTGCTGCAGTAGGAAATGCATGGTTTAATAAAATGAATGCCTAAATGCAAGGGAAGGCAAGCACTGTAACCATCCTGCACAGGAGCCCTTGACGCTTATCCCTGAACATGTGTCAGGGCTTTGGAATAGCTTGTCCAGCAGGCACTGGAGCCTGCAGGATGTTAAACCCTTTCCAGCACCTCAGCTGAGGGTCTCAAACAAAGGGAGGAGGGAGGAAAGCCAGATCTGTCCCTCCCCTTGCCCAGGAGTGCCATCCTGATTTATGGTGCCTGCCTTTGGGTTCAGCATCACCATTGCTCGTGTCTGCTCTCTAATTTCTCATGCCTGACAACCTTCATGGGTGAGCTGGCTTTCCACTTCTTGATCCAGCACACTTCTCAGTTTATTGCTTACACACCAGAGTCTTTTAATTGAATTTATATTTGTTTGGATAGCTCTTGTCAGTGTGGCATGAATCTTCATCAGGTTCAGTTGTCTTTTTCTGAGTTCATATGTAATTCCCATAGTAAGTGCTCCAAAACTGGAAGGCTTGTTTCTCCTCGAGGGGAAAGGCAACCACTTTGGGGCACGGCTGTCTTTTTCTGTGCTCATCCAGTGCCTTGCACAATCAAAGTCTTGTCCCATACTGGACACCAGCAATAGAATTGTGATTTTTTTTTTTTAATGCAAATTGAATATTTATTTAAGATAATTGTAGCTGTGGTTATTTTTAATACTGGTGAAGAAGTGACGTATGCTGAGGCATCATGATGGAAACCCTGAGATGAAGTGGAGGTTGTATGGTCAGATGCTTTCCCTTTACGCATTGGAAGACCTGAGTGTGCTGTGGAATAAGCAGCTCCCCTTTTGCAGAGTCTGGGCTGAAAGGCCTTAAGACCTTGAGAATTACTGACACAGGAAACGTGGTAACAGTACTGGAAAAGGGATAAAAGAAACAGTAATGTAGTAATTCAGCTAACAATATGTTCGACAGAACACATTCATAACTCTTCTTACTTGGGGACACAATTTGCTTGCTGTATTATGCCAGTAGAGATAACCCTTAATTCCTTTCGTATCCTGTTTTTGAATCATTTTGTTAAACAAAGGCCTTTGAGTCCTCCTTTGTTGCTGAGAACAAATGGTGAGATTTTGGGGACTGTAGCTACTTTTGTTATTCACAAATTCCAGAGCCTTTCAAAATTCTTCATCATTCACATTCTGGGCTTCACCGCACAATCATTCATTATGTCAGCAGCTGCCCGGGGAGTCTCACTTCAGCTCATTCAGCCAAATAATAAGCGCTGGGACAACTGCTTCTGCATTAAAATAATAATAAAATAATAAATAGAGGTTCCTGCATGTGCAGAACAATGCCGCTGTCTTCTGCTTTTTGACATATCCCTATGTCAAAGTCAGTGATCATTTTTGCTCAGCATCTGTGTTGGAGTAAACCTGGGCATTTGGGAAATTTATGTTTTTCTGAAGGATGTTTCAATACAGCCAAACACTTCAATTCTGCCCAGTTCAAGGGGGGTGATGCTTTTTAGACATGTTTTATTTCTCAAACATCTCTTTTATGTTCGGTTCATCTGACAGGAGGATTTGGGATGCTCACCTGCGTGTATGTGTATTAGCATATATGTGTAGAGCTGTAGAGATAACACAGCCCAGCAAGCAAAGTGGTTATTCGTGATGTGGAAGTGGGATTGCAAAGGACTGTGAGCGCAGTGAGTTTGTATTTCTTGCTGCAACCATTTTAGTTTTCCAAGTGAGTGTATCGAAAGATCTAATAATAGTGTTAGTGCGATGCTTCATTCTTCCTCTTTAATTAGGCTAAGGAATGCAATTTATAAAGTAAAGCGGGATTATTCCTTCCATCTCCTGTGCAAATAGTTTACACTAGCTAGCTTCCTGCACTGTATGCAAATACAAATGTCCCGTTGAGCAAGGTATCGCTGCTGCAATGTGCCCAGTAGCAGACTAATCCAAGATGGCTTTATCCAGATGTCATTCTGTCCTGAAATCTGAAGTGATATACCTTGTCTGCACCATTGCCTCATTCAACCGAGTGAAACTTACATGCTGATTCAGCTAAGCCAAAGGAAAGCCGCCTTATGGCTTTTCAGGGATGTATAGCTTTCCATGCATCAGGCAGGCTGTGTGCGACATTGCCACCTTTTGCTGAACTCTTCCTGCCTACGCCGATAGTACCACATGCGACTGAAACCCCCTATTGATTGTGTGGAAGGAACTCTCTCTGTTAGAGGAAGTAACCTGGATGTTTATGGGACATGGACAGAAAAAATACACTGGTTAATATTTATGACCTTTTCTTTCTTTTTTTTTTTTTTTTTTTTTTTTTTTTAAAGTGAGCATGAGGACTATAAGGAAGTGAACTGATGTTCCCAAAGGCTGACATCAGCCAGTTGTAAGACTGGGTCTGGAAAGGTTTGGTAAAGATTTTCTCTGTGAGCATAAATATGATGTCCGGATGAGGGTTTCTTTTTGTTCCACCCAGCTGGTCTCAGTCCTTTTCCTACGTATACTGAGTAACAAAATACAGAAAGGGAGGAGAAAAGCACTTAAGTTGTATTTGTAGCAGTTGGGTTTTTTTTTTGTGAAGTGCAAAGAGCTTGTATTTTTAAATGACATCATTTGTTTTCAAGTATTAGGCCAGCAACAGGAGCCCCTTGTAACCTGCCATCTCCTCTGTGCCTTGCAGATGAGGGCATTGCTTTTCCAATCTGATGCTCAGCTTTGATCTGCACAGACTCGACTGTTTCTTACTATAGCCATGCTGTGGCCTCTCCATATTTCTGGTCAAGCACTTTCTTAGCATATTTCTTTTCTGTGTTTTGTTTGTTTGTTTGGTTTGGTTTGATTGTTTTGTTGTGAGGTTTGTTTGTTTTGGTTTTGGTTTGGGCTTTTTTTTGAGTCATGGGTAATGTCCTCAATTGTTGCACCTTAGGAGAAGAGACTGTGCTTTCCTTTCTCCTTGAAGAGCTCTTAGCCCGAGGGAAGCCCCTGTTAACTGGGCATTCTGTGGCGACACAACTACTAGTTATTTACATATTATGTGTTTTGTTGGGTTTTTTTGGGTTTTTTTTTGAGGTGGTGGTGGTGGTGGAGATCTGAGCTTTGGAACCTCTTGTGCAACTCTAAACCCAAAAAACAGGCCTTGTGAGCCACATTCCTAAATTGTCATGTTACCAAAGTGCCTTATCCTCCCTCCGTCCACACCCTCTGTACCCCAGTTTGGCTCCCGGCCTTATTCCTTCTATTTCTACACCTCCCTACTTAAATCTCTGTGGAAGATGCTCTCAGCCTATGCCTTTGCATAGCTGAAGCATCTGAAAAGAGTACAGTTTTGATGATTTTTAAGTGTCCTGGGCCCCAGCCTCCACATCCAGCAGCTTCAGCCTGATAATTTGTAAAGTAGTTTTTAGTCACTCCCTGGCTGCTTCAGCTCTTGCTCATTTGTTTGCCTGATCTTTTATGAGCGTTTTTCTACTCTCTTTGTGTTTGTGCCTTTACTGTGGTCCTTATGGATGAGGTGGGAAAAGCCCTCTGGCACTAGGTGGGAGGAAAGTTGGAGGTGGTGTGAGTGATGGCTCTTCTTGGGTGAAGTCAGTGCTGTTCTTGACCAATGAAGAGAGGCAAAGGGCTCTTCCAGCAGGTCCTTCGGACAGTGTTTGTGAATCTGCCATAAAAATCCTCTCTTACCTTGTCCAGAATACCCAAGGCACATTGCAAAGTGAGATGGGCTGCAGTCTTCTTGGCCAAATCTGAATTTCCATATCTTACAGTGCATCTAGATATGCTCAATGAAAAGAAAAAGGAAGGAAAAAAAAAGGCAATAGATTCTGATGGGGAAAATACACTTGCAAAATTTGAGTGGCTGGAAATGTATGTCCAGCAGGACCAGGGCACTGATTCTCCCCCTGTACTTGAGGGGGGGAGGTGTGTGAGGCCATACCTCAAGTGCTGTGTCCAGTTCTGGGCTCCTCATTATGAAAAGACATTGAGGTGCTGGAAAGATTCCAAAGAAGGGCAGCGAAGCTGTTGAAGGATCTGGAGTGCAAGTCTTATGAGGCGCAGCTGAGGGAGCTGGGGGTGTTTAGTCTGGAGAAAAGGAGGCTGAGGGGGGAATCTTATTGCTCTTTACAGCTACCTGAAAGGAGGTTATGTAAAGTTGGGGGTCTGTCTCTTCTCCCAGGTAACATGTGACAGGATAAGAGGAAATGGCCAGGGGAGGTTTAGATTGGATATTAGGAAAAATTTCTGCGTTGCTGGGGTGGTCAGGTATTGGAACAAACTGCCCAGTAAAGCAGTGGAATCTACATCCCTGTAAGAGTTCAGAAACTGTGTTTACGTGACACTTGGGGACATGGTTTAGTGGTGGTCATGGAGGTTCTGGGTTGGACTCTACTCATCTTAAGTGGGCTTTTTCAGCCCTAAGGATTCTATGATTCCCTCCTCAATTTTTTTCCCAGGTTGCAAACTTGCTAAAAAACTGAAGTGATGTCTGTCTGTGCCATAGCTTCCTAGATCTTACTCAGCATCCTGGTGCAGTTTCAGTGCTCTATCAGTGTGGTAGAGCCTTGTGTGTATGCTGTCTGCAGGGGCAGAGGGATGTCCGTATGCTGAGGTGTGTTGAATTTACATTTTCAGAGCTGGGAATGCAGCCTGGATGTGAAAATATCTGATCCCCTTCATCTGTGTTACTCAATTTAGCTGTTGGAGACCTCTTTGCAAAATTAAACGGAAGTCTGAGAAGAAACTTAATTACATCTTTATGCAATAGCTACACAAGTTATGTGGAGGCTGTGAGGACAAGCATCATTTCTGCTGGCCTGTCCTCTTGGCAAACAGTTTGCTTTTTGTGTATGCTGGTGGACACCCCTGTCTGGGTCAAGATGAATCACACTCCCTGAATTCCCCTGACTACATTTTTTCAGTCTCTGCTGGCTATGAAAAGAGCCTGGTGCTGAGGGCTCTGTTTTAGCCACCAGCCCTTGGGCAGCTGAATCTTTTGTCTAACACTCATTAGCCTGGAAACTGCTGGGAAATGATGGTCAGAATGCCAGGAATGGGGGGACTGCTCCATCAGCCTGCAGCTGTGCCACCACAGCGAGGGGCAGGTAGGCTCGGGGGTTGCAGTGCCTGCCATCACTCCTTAGGGGGCTACATGGAGCCAAGCTTAGTCGTCCAGCATTTTATGTGCCCAATGGGAAGCTCATCCTGAAACCTTCACCCCAAAATTTGGTTTCCCTAGACAGACCTACCTGTCAGTCAGGGCTGTGCCCACAGGTAACCTAAGTATAGTTCTCCATTTACCTACCCTGTAACATCCCTCTCCTGGGCAGCTCTTGCTCCTTGAGGGGTTCTGGGGTTACAAAATAAAGATTGGAAAAGTATCAGATTGCAGCAACTTTCTCATGAATTAAAGTTACTGTATGAGTGCAGCAGCAAATAACTTATCTTCCAGTCTCATTACTAGAATGGACATGCCATAAGCATGCAAGAAATACACTCTTTAAAGATATATAACAAAGACTGTGTAAAAATCCATATGTGTTTGTCACAGCGTGGTACATGAACTATGGTTGGAATTTCATCAAGCTGAGAGCTGCTGGAGAAGTGGTTGAGCATGGGGCAGGGTGGCAGGAGCTGTTAGTAGCACATCTACTGGTTTTCCTGCACTCCAGCATCCCCTTTCCCTGACTTAGGCAGCAGCTGTTGCTGCTGTACACAGATGTGGCAAAGTCCTCCAGGTAGGGAAGAGCTGCCACTCTGTCTGAGCAGCAGCTGCTCTTAAATTGTTATTTTCCTCTGCTATTTCCCCCATCTCTGAGTCTGCCTCTTTCAGCTCTGTCAGCACACTTCTTGTGTGCCAGAGAGGCATTTCTACTTGTTTCTCTTGTATTTGCTTACCATTTTTTAAACAAGTAAGAGCTGAAGGCCTTGCTTTTATTTTTGGAAGCCTCTCTGCAGTGTTTGTATTGAAGTTTAATTTTTCCTTAGTGTGCTGGGTGATCCATTAAACTAGGTGTCCTTTACTCCCCTGAGTAGCTCCTGCATATACACAAACTCAGATCTCCTGATCTCCTGAATCTGATGCATTTTAATTATTTCAGGACATGAGTTTTCATGTTATTGGGGGAAAATTCCTTTTAATCTTGTATTTTACGATTTACTTAGCCAAATCAATGCTTTTTTCCTGTTACCTCTCTTGGATCTAGATACCAGCTGAGTTAAAAGGTTCCAATTTGACTTTTGCAGTTCAGTCATATGGACTTCGATGCTCTTTTTTTGGTTTTCTACACCTGCTTTTACTCTGGGTTTATACCTGCTTTCTGTGCCTCAGCCATGGCTAAGAAACTTCACCGTGGAGTAGGTGTGAATTTAGTTTTCCTATATTTCTGCTTCTTAGCTATTAGGATATCCCTTTTCTTAGCACAACTGGTGGTGTTTGCTAACTTGTTTCCTTCATCCAGGGAGGAAAAGCATACCTGCATCAGTGTCTTCGTTAATCAAGCATCTTGTCTATAATTCTGATTTGACAGAGTGTTGTCCTGAGATATCACCTCTTGTATCATGACCTAGAAACTACCTGGCAGGGGTTGTACTTTCATGTGGCAACCTCCTACTTTTCTGGGGTCTTCTACCTGTTCTATGTTCACATTCAAGTACCTGAGCTCACCCATTATTACTGTTTTCACAGGTACTGGTCCTCCCTCCAGTACCCCTTCACACATCCTTCTGCTGACCATAAAGAGTGGAAGAATATTTGTTTCAGAGAAAGGAAGTAATTTTCCTGAGAAAAAGTCCTTGTTTTTTAAATGGGAGGTTTGGGGGAAAGCAAATTTTTTCACATTCTCTAAAATAGCATCATATCTTTTATTGCTGCAAAATGCTTTCATGGTTGATACGTAGTCATCTTTCAGTAATTAAGGGGAAATTAAGGAGAAAATGAGTCATTATCTGGGTTAATATATTTTAAACAATAAAAAACCAAGTTTGCCTTTTTGCATCCTGTAGCACTGTTGGACCTCTGTGCAAATTTGAGAGCCTGAAGAGATCAATCCTCTGCTTTCACTGTCAGCTATAAAAATAGCTTTTTTGTTTGTTTGTTTCAAGCAAAGGACAAAACTGAGCTAAAACCTTGCTCAGACTGTATTTTTTTTTCTCTGACCAGAGTGGACCAGCTTTGGCCATAAATCACCCAGAAGGCATTTTGGTTCAACTTCCTGTCTCAGTTTTCCTCACCAGAACACGGTAATGGAGATTTTAATTCTGTCAGTACTACTGGCTTGACCACATTCCTGCTCCTTTGTTGTCCATCACCAGGGATCTCAGGATGTCCTCAGAGTCAATGCTGGACCATCCTTCGCTGAGACCTGGTTCCTTAGACTGATCATAATCTGTTGGTTTGAGTTGTTTCCAAAACTGTATGTGATCTCTGTGAGCTGCAGGTACCATGAAAAGATGCTGTATGTATGTTCTGAAGGACAAAAAACATTTCTGAAAATGGTCCATATGCATTTGGCCAAATGAGAAAATACTGCTGTAGTGGTAGTCTCAAATCAGGGTAATGAGAGAGGAAGTAAAAATTAAACATATAGATTTTGAAGGAGCAAACCCACCCCCTGCTTGCAACCTGGGGCTCTTAACATCTTTCCACTTAACCTACAGACCTCTAAATAAATGGCTACATTTATTTAATCCACTTCCATCCAGGGACAGATGTACCGAGAGGGACTCTGTGATCTTAAGCAATTAGCCCTTAGCAGTTATTTCCCTTGCCCTGAAGAGGCGATGGTTGCCACATCACCCCTCCTGGTGGCTGCTTAAATTGTGGGGCTTTCTGGCATCTCTCTTGGAGGAGAAGCTGCCATGTTTTGCCATGTCTGTGCCATCCCCTGCCTCCTGCCATGTTGTCTGATAACGTAGGTGTGATTTTCTCCCATGATCTCAGTGCAATGAATTTAATGCAAGTGGAAGGCTCAGCCAGAGCTTCATCAGTCCCTCTGTTTATCATCCACAGTTCTTAGGATAATATGACAGCAAGGACAAGGATAAGAGTGCCAGAGCCACTGAAACCAAGTGGGTGGCTGGGTCAGGGTGTGATCCCGACTGCACATAGCGGTGTGTAGGACACACGCCCTGGTTGCCGATAACGAAACTTGTTTTGAGTCCTAACTTTAGAGATACCTCTCTGTAAGAGGGGTGGTTACTCCAAACGCTCCCTGTTGGCCTGCATTCCTAATGAAGGCTATGTCTGGAATCACCTCCCACGCCCCCAAGCCACTTATGGTACTTTTACTGCTGATTTCTGCATTAAGCTGGAATAAAATAATTTTGCAAATCCTGCGCTTTGCCATTAACATGTTCTTAGTGTTACTAGGCAATGTGTATTTTTAGTTGTGATAAGCTTTCTAAGTGCGAACAAAGCAAGCAACAACTATAAAAGTATTTTTATTTGGGTGACTTTGGGTATGTCAGGAGAAAAATAAGCTCCCTTTTATTTACACCACTTAATGTGGAAAAGATAGGAATACATAGGCTAGTTTAATGCAGTTGTCAAGAGGAGAAAACTGGTCACAAAAGGACGATACACGAGGTCTTTGGAAAAGGAGAGACGAAGCAGCAGTACGTTTGAAAGAAAACCTTATTCTTCATAGGATAAAATCCCTCAGTGTAAATCCTTTGTAAGTTACTATTCTTGTAGTTTGTGGCTTTGTTTAGTATCAGATTGCCTTCATCTTGTGGGCTACTGCAACTGGAGTTTATCAGGATTGAGTGACATGAAAGTGTTTGCATATTCATAAATTGGTCTTTTTAAGACTTCCCAGTGGGACTTTTAACTATGCTTAGTCTGTTTATCCACTCAAATCCACCGCTACAGTGTTTTAAAACTTGAAATCATAACTGCATCTGAATTTCACCGTGAAATAAAATATTGTAAGTGAGGACACATGTTAGCAATCAACACGAGGTCTTTCAAATGAACCCTTGTGCTGCAGGATGGGAGGCTGTTTCCAGGGAAGTATTGACAGACCCTTGATCAGTTGAAGCCTGGGGCACTGAAATCCGTCAGTAGGCGGGGAGGTTAACGCAGAACAGGTTTTGGAGGTGCTCGGCGCTTCTCAACGATGGGCTAGATTATTTCTGCATCTTAACCATAGCCCGCTGAGCTTCATCAGATGAGCTGTAAATCATGTCATGGGGAAGGTGCAGAGGCAGAGGTAAAAGGAAGAAGAAGAATCTCCTTAAATTGTGCATCTGGAGCGATCACAACTTTTTCACAATCTCCACGTGCCCCTGAGTGCTGACATTTTGACTGGCACTAAATTTTTCGTGTAGAAACAGGAGTTATGTTGAATTGTTCAGCTTATCGCAGCCCTTTTCATTTTAATACAAGCTTTGGCCAGTCCGTAGGGTTGCTGATTGAATTTGTTCAATTAACAGAGACTTTCATGTTACAGAAATGAAAATTCATATTTTTAAAATTTATTACTGGATAGCTGAACTGGCCAACTGTGGGGATGAACTTTCCAGAAGATAAGGAACAGTGGATTAAATTTAAGAGTCATGGATGTGATTTTACAGCAGACTGGAGATCTTGTGGGTCACACTTACTAGGAGTCCAACTTGTTTTTTTTTAATTATTTTTAAAGGGCAAGTATGCAGCATTTAAAAAAATATTCTGATGACACATTGGTTTGCACTCTGAAAGTAGTTGGTTTTGAAAGCAACTAGATGACTAAAGATGCTTTTTATAGTAAAGGGAAGTAGAAAAAAATCCAAATATTTAGTGCATTACACGACAAGGGGAAGTCCTGGGAAAAGTGCTATACAGTAACACAAAGCTCTACAGAGTGGAGGAGCTGGAAATAAAGGCACAGAAAGGAGGAACACCTCATCTGTTCTTCTTGAGGGCAGAAGGCGACTTGTAAAACTAGAAGGTAAAATTCTCATTTAATACTTTAAATACTTGATAGAAATTCTGTGTTTTGTAAAGCTTCAGGCCATGTCTTTAAATATATATGTATGTTTTTATTAAATTGAAATTATTTCTGCTGCGCAGTCTTTATGAAGTTGCTTAATTCATTTGACATGCCTTGGCCACTACAATAGTGGCATAATAAGAGAGACCTCTGATCCTGGTGTGTGTACATTATACTCTACTGTATAGCAGCCTGCATTTCCTAGTAGTGCTCTTATCTTCTTCTTTAAAGCAGTACAATTTAACTTTGCAGGCCCTGTCATCCAGCTGTAATTTTCTGTCACTGCAGGATACCAATCCCCTGTTTGCAGCTCAGATGCATTTTAGCACTTTACTCTGTTAGCACACATCGTGTTTTGAGGGCTTATGTAGATGAGGGATCCCTAAGCCAGACTCTTAAAACTTACTTAACTGTCTTGCTTCAAACATTCAGCACTATTTTTACCATATTTAATTTTAGTCCTTTTCTTATATTTGCTTTTTGACAGATAGAAAAATAGGCAGAAGGAAAAAAAAAACCTCACCAAAATCATCTTCTGACATCTCCCTGTTTTTAAATATTGTTGGTAGTTCTTGTCTTTTATAGCTAGGTTTGCATGGGATCACTTAATATAGTTTTCCCTAGACCACAGAGTTACCACATTTGGTTTGATTTTTATGTTTAGCTTACTAAGACAGAGGAAGAAGGTTGGAGAGAACACAAAAAGGACTTGAGAACAGTTAAAGTTGGAAAAAAAAAAAGTGTGCAAGTGAGAGGACTTAAATAGCTTGAAGAAAACAGTAAATGAGAGAGTGAAGAGAAGCAGCAGGATCTTATACAGAACATTGAAGTGCTCCATGTGCATAAGCTCCTGCTTTTTGTTTGTGGATGTGGGAAGTCGACTCAGTACAGCTACTGATTTGTGATTTCACCTGCTCTAGCTGGGAGTTTCTCTTGTTTTATTATTTTCTGTGTTAGGCTTGGGTATAGACTGAATCTCTTGGTAGGGAGGCTGATGTTTGGAAATCTGTTTCTCCTTGTGTTATTCAATGACTTTGCAGCATTCATTGTTGCTGAATTTACTTTTCCTGTGATTTGATGTGATATTTATATTACTTGTTTTCAAGTTTGTCTTCCTTTTTAAAAGACATGTTGTATTACTGGCTTTGAGCCCTGTGGAAATTATGAAATAGGTTCTGTAAATAAGAGATGAGGAAAAAAAAAATCTGTTGAAAAGAGTCAAGAATTATTCTACAAGATTAAGCTCTCTACCCTTGCTCACATGAAAAAAAAAACAACAATCTAAGTAGTCACCGTAACTTTTCAGTGCAAACAGACCAAGTCCCACAGGGGGTACCTGACTCTGTTTCTCCCCCTGAAGTAAACCACGTTTTTTCCACCCCTATGCTCCTAAGCTGCCTTGTCAAGTCATGCATTTCCACAACCATTCTATCTGCAGCAAATTGTTCCATCCAGAAGGTGGAGATTTGGGAGCATCTGTGCAAGGCTTCCTGTGTCTCTTCCCACCTCCACTTCCTCCCTCCACAGGATCCCAGCATCCTCTTGTGTTTTGAGGAACAAAACTAGGCATTAGGGGCCAGGGAAGCAAAGGAGAAAACTACTTTTGGTGCAGCTTTCCCTAAGTGAAAGCTCTTTTCCTGGAAGCTGGTACTTGATAGAAGCCTAATGGACCTTGACCTTCTCTTCTTTGCCACAGAGCTGAATCAAGCCCTGGTTCTTCTTTGAATCTTCTAAAGAACTGGTGATCCTGTAGTATACATGACCTGGGAAAGGAATCCCTTCTCAAGCACCTTTTTTTTGGCTATTTTTAGGATATGCTGTATTTCTTGTCTTAAAGCTAGGAGTTTTTTTCTTTTCTTTTTTTTTTTTTTTTTTTTCTTATGAGTGTGAAGGGCTAGAAGCTTGCAAGCAATGCTTGGCAGCATGGGGTCTTCCAGGAGCGTAGCTGTTCCCCTTTTAAGGAGATGGTGGTGGTGTGGGGTCAGAACTGAAAGTTCTGGTGCTTGGCGTGGGTAGAGGTGAAAAACATTGTACTGCTGGGAGATGAGGCACCTGCAGCAGGAAGGGCAGTCATTACCTGGCTCAGAGAATTTTAATTAAGGAAAGATGGGATCAAAGGAAGAGCTGTTTGAGCAAGTTGCCTTTTTCTTTTAATGTGAAACACCTTGACTATTGAAGTAAATTTGGAGTGGAGAAACCAAATGGTAATTTTAATGATGCAGCAAAATGTAATGATGAAATATAGTTCCTCAGGCTCCCTTTCATCATAGAGCATACCTTTAAAAACATGGGCTTCAGGGGGTAGAAATTGTAGCATCTATCTGTTCAGGCTTTTATTTGACATGGTTGGGTAGGCTATTGAATTCCTACTCCCCGCCTTTAGCTTAGCTGTGTACTATATGTTCTCCACAATACCTCAAGCTGAAAATTGATCTCCGGTCAATACTGTGTGATGATTCGAACCGCTCCCGTAATCAGCACCACTCGTTGAATGAAATTCGTCGTGGGAGGCCTGATTATTGTCTCTGCCAGGACTAACACTACTGAAAGGGCTATCAGACTGTCTGAATTTGGACACTTTGGACAACTGCCATCAGGAATTATCTATGCTCCCAGAAAGGGCTAAATTGAGCAGAGATGAAGTGCTGGTGTTTATTGATTTCCTTTTTTTAAAAAAGAAAACACCACCTTTTTTTCTTTTTTCCCTCCACTCCTCCTGTCTGGATAGAGCAGAGGCAGCTTTAGCTACATGTTCTGGGGGTTGAGATAGCATTGCTGCAGTGATGATGAATCTTTTCTGACCCTATGTCAAATTGTCTACAGCACTAGAAGATTTCAGGGATGCTTTTTAAGGAAAGACTATTTGTCAAAATTGTTACGGCTTCTAAAACAGCCTCATGGTCCTCTTGGCTATGTGCTGTGAACAGAGTATTACAGAAAAGTGGCATAGATGAGGCTGAGCACTTATCACCTTGTGTATCAGCCTCAACACTCTACTGGAACAGGGAAGAGAAAATGAAGCCTTCAAGAGCCTGGTTAGAGAGGGATTTGCCATGCAAATGCAGTTTCCATTAGATCATCTGTTGGGTTACCCTTGGCTTACATTATGAAGCTTTCTGGAACTGTATAAGCAAAAGGGACACATATTACACCAGCACAATGAAGGCCTTATTAGCAGATACTAATATTTCAACACTTGACACTTGCTTGGATAATGCCCTTTATTTCTCTTAATCAGTGCTCAGGAGTACCAAAGGTACAGAAGGCGAGTCAGATTTTTTTTCTTGCCTTACCAGTGTATAAAATTTCAGTTATGCTGATACCACCTGTATTGGGAGACCCTGTTCTGTACTACAGGAGCACATGTCACTGATCTTTATTAAAACTGTATTTAAAATAGCAATAACAAATGAAGTGCAAGTATCATCACTATATTTACTTCACAGAGCATTGTTCAAGTTAGGGTGGATCAGGGGATGCCAAGCTTTAATCACTGAAAACCAAAAGGGGGATCACTGTTTAAAACTACACCAGTGTGCACTGTTGCCTAACCTACCCAAAGAGCTTTGTGCAGTAACAGTGCATGGTCCGGGCTTGCTGATGGAACTTTGTCTTCCCAGTGGCAACTTGTCTGCCTCTGACTCAAGGACCTCGACTGAAATCTTAATCTCACTGCAAAGCTCTCATTGACGTGTATGGACTTTGCTTCAGCTCCATTTGATGGAGCACAGTGGAAGCTTTAAAGGCATTCAGGCCAAAGTCTCCTCACCAAGGGTGTTGTGCCTGTTTGTCACCAGATAACCTCTAGTCTTTTAATAGAGTTCAAGTTCCGAGGGCAGGCACTGCCCTTGTTTAATGCCATGGCATTGTTCCCATTGGCTTCAAAAGGAGGAGGCACTTAGACTGGGACTCTCAAAGGGCCTTAGGACCCTAAGTCCCATTCATTTCCTGATTTCAGTGGGACTTAGAGTTCTAAATCCCTTTGTGAATCCAAGTCATAATGCTCTACTGTCTAGGCACAAGTATTAACAAGAGTTCTCTTTTTATCCTCTTAGCATGGTAAGCCTGGAAAGTGGAGCTCTGTGTTATCTTCCCTGTGCTCCTGAAATAGGCTGAAAATATGTGTAGCTGTTTAAATATGGAAGTTATCTTCTTACTTGAGTCTCGAATCTGGATTATCGTCTCTTTTCCAGAACTATAAAAACAAACAGATCTGGATGACCAAGCTCCTTTCTAAGCTGAAACTCTGAAGGAAGGGTGTTGGGGTAACCCGAGTGAAAAAGGAGTAGTATATCATTGCTTTAACCCCTTTCTGTCCTTCTCACAGCCAGCTTGTTCTCTTGGGATGTGCATGAAAATCATCTATGTAACAAACCCTTTCTATACTGCTGATCATGCTTTGGAAGAGCCCAGTACTGTAGTATCCACAAGCACTTGATCCACAGACCATGTGGAGGCTAGGTACTCACTGGTGGGGCCATAAAAATCAAACTCTCAGTAAGAAACCTTCGTAAGAGCCTCTTACTGCCATTCTTTCAATGCCAAATGAGTTTTTTGCATCTGCTTGCTCATTTCCAAATCTATTGATAATGGGTCCGGTGCTCAGTTGATGCAAATTAGCTTAGTGCCACTGAAATCAGGTCAGTGGCTGTGTTGATTTATCTTGTCTGAGGAGCTGATACAGGCTCTCTGGTTCTTCTGGTGTTAAAACAATTTTCCCTCTCTAGCCATCGTCATCCGTTAGCACTCTGAGCCTAGGAATGATTTTGAGTAAAAGAAAAAGCTGTACAGTGTGTTATGTCAAAAGTAAATAATGTATAGGCTTACAGAGGATCTAATGATTAGTTGTTGGCATATATTCTTGATAGATTAGGAATCCTTATCCCATTAATAGGTCAAATCTTAGCCTCTGTGACAAATAGCTTTGATTGACAGAAAAGCAAAATGATGAGATGTATTCTGTTTGCTATGATGATCCTAAGAAACGAGCGATGTCTAGCTCTGAAAAATCCTCTCACCAAAGTATATAAAGCACCCAGTTGATTTACAGTTAGTGCAGGGAACTGCTACAGTGGTGCCACTCAAATCTTACCATTTATATCAAAGTGTGTTTGCAGCAGGTAAGGCTTTAACTTAACTGACTTTGTGTCCATTTTCAAATCCCTAACATATAGGGACTTGCACTCTTTCAGAGGGGAGTGGGATAGTAATAGTTGTGAAGTTGATGGGAATAGAGAACATCGAGTGGTCTTGCTTTTAGGAACCGAGGGTAATGCTGCTGAGTTTAATTCTGCTCCTCCCCTAGTAAGCCGTCCTGCTGAGCCAGGATAAGCTTTTCCAGGGAGAACTGCAATGTCGAGTTTCTTTTTCCTTTTGTTGTGGATCACTGGTTTTAATGGCTTGTGCCTCAGTTTTCCTTTGCAAAAAGGGCCCTTCCTGTAATTATGTAATTTTCTAAAAATGAAGAAGTCCTGGGTGTTGCATGAACTTTGGAAATTGGAGAGGTATTGATTAGCAAGATTATCAGAAGGTTTTGCATTCCTCAAGGAGCACATATTCTCCACGCTTGGTGTCTGACTGCCTCATATATCAGTTGGGTCCTAAAAACCTGAGAGAGGCTCAGAGTATAGCTCTGAAACAATTGGTTTTTTGCAGGGCATTCAGAGGGATGCTCTTGTTTTTCTTGCAGAACTAACAACGTGTGGTAGCAAAAAGTGGCATTCCAGGAGGATGCACGAAGTACCTAAGCACGGCGTATACCTAAGCATGGCCTGTAGCAGCACTGGCCTGTACATCAGAGTGGGAAGGGCTGGCCTTGCCGTGGACTCCAGACTGCAATTCAGATGACCTGTGCTCTCCTGCCATTGATTTTTCATCTGACCTTGCACGAGGTCCGTAACCTCCTCCTGCCCTGGTTGGCCGTCTGCACCGCAGGGACGGCACCACTGCCTCTTTCATGGTCTTTGTCCTCAGAAGTATTGAATATATATTGTGCAGGGCAGAAGGGGCTTTACTGAATGTGTGTGCAGTACTTAGCGGGCTGGAGCTTAGGACTCCACTGGGATTTTTGGGTACTATGGTAGTAGTAAAATAATGAATGATAGCTTGCACGCCGCTTTCCTCCCACTTTATCACCATTGCCATCCTGACCCTTTTTCTGCTTATAAAGTTACCATGTTGGCTTTGAAATGGTCTCCCGTGAATGTTAGTCTGTGCAACGATTGATGGGTGATAAGTAGCTTATGCCACCAATGGGCATTGTGCAGTTTTGCTTCGTTTTCAGATGCAGGTACCTGATTTGGGAACAATCCCAGTCTGTAAATTCATTATTTGCTGAAGCTATATTAAAAACTTAACAGAGTAGCAAAAAATCTGAAAGAACACTGACCTGGCATGCCCTTGAGAAGTTTTAAGGTGTTATTCTACTGTCAAGAACCAGTGTTCAAGCTTCCACTAACTTTGTCACATTCTGGCTTCAAGAAATACACTGGAACAAAATGTTAAAAAGTTTCCTTGAAAATTTGCAATTAGACTTGCTGGATAATGGTTGCAGAACATATTAGACAGAGTAGCTCTTAAATAATGTTTTTAAAAGCAAATTCAGCTGGGTCTCAGAATTGCTTTCTGTAAAATTGCTGTTTGCCATGACCAACAGGGCTCTCAGGGATGTATAATTTTAAAAGTGATTGGAAATTAATTAAACAGAGCTTCGTTGTCTGATGGAATAGCTAAAATGGACATTTTTTTTATGGTAAGTTGCCAGTAAAAAAGATGTATGTGTTTTTGGTGGCCGAAGGTGCTGCCTTATATTGTGGAGGCAATATGCTGCCCATTGGCACTCTGGCAACTTCTTCAGCTTTTCCCTTCGTGACTTTGGTGGTGGGGCAAGAACATGGCATGTTCAGGTATTGCCCAGGGCGTTAGGGACCTTTCCCTCAGGACAGGGGGAAGAGTCATGGTCCCTTTCTCAGAGAAAGCCAAAAATTTTAGCTTTATCTTTTTGTGGTTTCCCTGGGTAGCAGCTTATCTGATAACAAGGGACTCAGTGCTGTCTATTTAATCCCAGGGTCTAAAAGATGAAGCTTTTCTTTTTTGAATTACCATAAAAGAAAAAAAAAAATAGGATGCCTTCTGTGTGTCAGTGTTTGACTTTCACTGGCAACTTCTGCTTCTCCAACTGTTCGTTGTTAAAACGTGTGCTTGTTGTGGGTGGAAAGCAGGGTAGTAAACACATGATCTTCTCCAAACATCAAGCAAATTTGGTGTCTCCTTGCGCTTCCCATTTTGAATCACAACTGATTTTTATTTAACTTCTTAGAAATAATTCGAAAATCCTCATTGTAAGCCTGTGAAGTACAGGTGTCACCATAAGATCCCATGAGCTTACTTAATTTAAAGTCTTTATGTTTCGTACTCCAAATGGTGCTTTAGCACAGACCTTCCTTAATTTTTTAAAAAATATTCCTATTCCACCTTCTCCTAGAATTAACAACATATTTGTCACTAATGAACAAGGCAATTCCGGTAACAAAAAATCACATACATTTTTAAAATGGTTCCAATTCATGCTTGCTTTCTTCTTGTCACCCTCCCCTGTGGAAATGATTATATATGTGTGAGAAAATGTATGGTTATGCAGGTCAAATTATACTTTAGCAGTGATTTTAATGTTTTGAATCTTACTCTGATACCCATGTCAGAATTTTGGAGGCTCAGATTTACTGATCCTAATGTGACTTCATTTTTTGGCTGCAGGATGCAATTGCAGCCTTCAAAGGACAGGAGCGGGAAGGATCTTGTAAGCACAGTAAAATACGGCCAGGATGCTGCGTGCATGCTCAATTTTCAGCAGGTGCTGTGACAGGCAAAGGTACTGGGTGTAGCTCCACACCAAAAAGCAACATTGTTGGTGCATCCTTGTGGATTCCCATCATCTCGGCTGTCTAGTTATTCCTGGAGTGAGAAGAACTGTGTGTGTGGACCATGCTGTACCATCTTCAGCAATGCTGCTGCATCTTTGTGGTAGTGCATGCCAACAGCTGCATCCAGGAGGTTTTTTTATCAAGGCTCTGCTTGTTTTGTGGTGTCTTCTTTCTTGGGTAAGGACGAGAGATAGGTGGACTTACTCCAGGTCTGTTGGAAATACCGTAGGAAGAAAGGCAGAGAAACGTTTGTGGAAAGTTGTTTGCGATCTTTTGCTGTAGCAGATGAGCATCATTGTGCTGAGCTCAGTTCTTACTATAACTTCTTTTTATTTAGATCTGAATATGAAAACTGGCTTAGATGGTTGTAAGATGTTACTGTGCAGTTTATTTCTCCTAACCTACTAAAGTGTATCCTTGCCCGAGGCAATACAACATGCTGTCAGATTGTCGGAGTGGAGTTGTACCAAGCACAAAAAAAGAAGAAAAAAAAACCCCTTCGTTTTGCTCTGGCCGTAAATATACCAAGATGGCAAGGAAATCCAGTGTAAACCTTTAGGCAGTCTATGCCTTTATTGCAGCCCTTGAAAATAATCCAGCAAACAAGCATAATTTGGAGTGAATGGTGAAATGCTGTGTTTCTCTCTAGTCATCTCTCGGTAGCCCTCAAAGACAGGTTAAGTGTCTGGAGGGAGGAGGATTTGTGTGTGGTAAAAGGGCCGCTCTTTATCCTAAAATTGACCTTATTGCCTAATTATTATTTTTTCCCCCAACTAGCTGTTGTAGTAAATACCAGCTAAATATGAGTGGAAGGGTTGAATCTATTTTTGCATTGCTCGCTTTGTGTTTCCCCTCTTTGCTTCAAAGATTTACTGTTTGTGGCTCTGTGTTTTTTCTCTCCCTTTTGTCCCCTCAAGCAAAGAAAAACCCCCAAACCACTTTGTCAGGATTATGAAAGTCTCAGGGTCAAGTTGCAGACTTGGCAGTAGAATATGTAAAACTTTTTATGATTTAATCTTGTAGGATGATACCTCTCAAGTCAACCATGCCTCTTTTTAAAGCGAGCATTATGTTTCCTAGTTGTAGGCACATTGCATGCCAGTTGTTCTCTATATACATGTATACTTATATATATATTTATATGCATATGTGTGCGTGTGTGTATATATATATCGACTAGGAATTTAAGTAAATTACTTAAAGCAAGGTCCTTAGCTAGCAATGATATCATGTAGATAACTGTACTCCTTGACAACTTAAAAAGAGAAAAAAACGAGCAGACACCTCTGTGGCAGTGTTTGAGCTTTGTAAAGTGATGTGCCAGCTCTGCCAGTAGCTGCATTTTGCAAATTCACTTTGAAGCACACCATGTGCCCTTGCTAGTGCTCATGATGGCGCAGGAGTGGGCACCCAGGGGCCAGATTTCAGAAGGGGGGAGGAATCTGACCCAGGAAGGAAGGAGGTTTCATGTTTGCTTTCTGCTTTTTACAGGATGGGTCACCTGTAGCTTCCATCCTTCATGGAAGATAGTGGTTTGAAAACATTAGGGTTTTGGGTTGTACATCAGTACCACACTTCACGTTTTGTTTGCAGTATTTCCAAATAGCATAAGGGGTTAAATGCCACACTGTGTCTTGATGTAACATGCAAGGAGAGGACCAAAGGGGATTCCCATCTGTCCCAAACACCTGTCTACAGAAAGGAGGCACCAGGTCTCCTCTCCCCTGAAACCATTCCCTCTCAGTGAGGTTAACCAGCTTGGGTAGTAGAGGGTAAATCCTTTCTGAAGTGCTTCCTGAAAGCTAAGTGCTCAAGAACTTTCAGAAATGCTGGAATCGGGGATTTGGGCACCTCAGGACTGTCCCTTAGTACTTAGCATCACCATATAATCTCAGATCCTGAACCCGGTCTCACTGGTGTAAGGAGGGACAGTGGATATTCATTGAGCAGCTGCACAGTATTTTCTATTCCCTCATCTGCTGGCCTCATATTTTATTACCTGCAAAGCATTGAAATGCATAAGACACAATTACTAATGTAAATTTATATCCTTTGTGCTGTTTGTTGCAGATATATCTCTGTGTTCTGGAAGGAGTGAGGAATTTATTTTTTCCGACTCCTGCAAAGTATCTGTCTAGCTGTCTGTTTACTTGGGTGATTCTGCAGGTGGAGAGGTCAAGGTTGGAGAACTCTACCTGCTGGCTGCGGGTTTGAGATCAGACTTGCCCTGCATAGCGAGCGTGTATTGTGCTCTGTTTATTCGAAGCCCAAGCTCCTCTGACTTCAGTTGTGGTTTTATGTGCACTGAACTTTTGCAGTGGAAATCCTCTGTTCTTGCTTCTACTTTCCTTTACTTTTCTGGAAGTTCAACTCCCAGTTCAGCTTTCAGATTCACTCCTGTTTGATGAAAGGACCCAAACCAGAATAGGATGCTGTTGGTGACTGGGAAAGCATGAATACTGTAAACACCTTCTGCCTCAGGATAATTCAGGCCTTCACAGGAAGCTCTTGGAAATGTATGCATTGAGCAGAAGGGAGCAGTGCAGAGGGCCTTTCAGGGGGAAGGAGAAAAGGCATCTGGCAGCATGAGAAATAGACAGCATCATTCTTACAGGAACATCCAGTTTTCATGCCTCTGGCTTTCCCATCAATTCCCGTTCCCAAAGGCTGGAGCAGAGAAATTGGTAGGTCTCCAATGAAGTGATCCTGTGGTGGTGTTGGGGTGGTCCTGTGCAGGGTCAGGAGTTCAACTTCGATGATCCCTGTAGATCCTTTCCAACTCAGGAGATTCTATGATTATGTGAAGTATTTCTGAGTGCCCAGTGCCTCCCAGCATTTTCCTGCTGTCATCTCGCTGGGTGCTGCCAGCTCTGCCTGCCTGGCTCTCTGTGCCTCCCAGTCCTGCTGTATTCTGCTGAATATGCTTTTTCCTTGCACAGCTGAGTTCATTTTCCTGCAGTGGAGTCCCTTGCGAGGCTCCCTGCCTCAGGAATTCGGCTGTCAGCCTGCAGGAGATGCTGCCTGCAGGATTCAAAAATAGCATCCAACCTTCTGCAGGGACTCCCTGGCTGGAGTAAGTGGAACAGCCCTGTGCCATGACTCCACACACTCCAATGGCCAAGCATCACCTCTAGGCACTTTGCTCTTATTTACCTGTGTAAAAAAATTAACTGGCAGTTGGGGTTCTTGATTTCTCCAAAGCCTTAAGCTGTCTCTGGCTGACTTCCAGCCACAGCAGAGGAAGGGAAGCCTGGCTGACCCGTGCCTGCTGCCTTGATGACTCTCTTGGGTGAGGAGGGCATCATTCCAGATGCAAACTGGCTCCACGTAGCTTGCCGGGGCTGTGTTGCTGCCTCCCAGTAGAGCGCAGAAGTTATGCAGGTCCAGTCTCCCCCGCTCCAGCAGCACAGTGCTGCTGCCTCCCCATGCCAGGAATTTCTTCCTCCCTGGGAAATGAAATGGCTAAAAGGTATAAAATGTTCATGTGGACTTTGGAAGCAAGCCTCTGTTTTGGGGTCCCACTGCTTTCTCTTCTGCCTTATTGGTATTTATGAAGGTATTTTCATTGTGAAGGAGTTGAAAAGGGGAAGAGCTCCTAAAGTGCTCAGTCCTCCCTCTTATATATGTGTTCCCAGTGTTGTCTCATTTCCAGGCTTAGGCATAATGTAGCTATCAGATCCTCCTCCTTGGCCTCATCATGCAGTGTAGCATATTTTTGCCCTTAAGCGAGGGAAACAGATGATAAGCTGAAGCTAGTTGTCCTTGTGTTGAAAGTGCCAGAGTGGGGCAGCAATCCCTGCTGCTGCCTGTACGTACCTGCTACGGGTGCCTCACTTTCCATTATTCTGTGCCCTGTGCCAGCTGCTTCTTTTCAAGGAAATGCAATGTCCTAGGAAGTTATGGTGCTGTGGAAATGGTCGGTGCACTCTTAGTCCTTCCTCCACCCTCTGGTAATGAAAAGTGAGAAGCAACCTGTGGACTAGAGAGCAAGCGTGTGCCTCAGCTTCAGAAATACTAACCAAAAGCAAACCCTCTAAAACCCCTCTCTTCTCCAGTCTAGGAGTCTAAAAGGTCTTCGTATTTTGGAGGGCGAATGGCCCCTGCTGGAAGGTGACCTGTTGTGGCCATTGTGCCCACTACCAAGCGTCCCATCTCTGCCTCTCCTGTGGCACAGAGGTGTAAAAGGACATTATTGTCCTCTCTTAAGGAGTGGTTTATTAGCTTTGTTTGCAGGTAGGTGTTGTGTTTTAAACCTTTACTAGAATTCTACTTTGGCTGATTTGGAGATCTGCGGTGTCAATTTGTTTCTTGCCTATGCTTGTGCCTCACCTTGCAGACATCCTGCCATCATGTCCTTGTGAAGCAAAGTGTTAGTTGCCATTTACTGCAGAGGTGAGAGATGGCATTTTTCTTCCCAGTGCTTGGGTTTCTGTGTTTTCTTTACTTTGGCAGCAGGAAGAGTGCTGACTAATAGATACAGATCCCCATCATAGACTTTGCTTTCATGTGAGGGCCTCTGTTTTTGGACTGCAGGGGGTCCTGAGCAGTCTTGCAGGGTAGAATGCACAGGTATGGTGCAGGTCGGGGGAGAAAAAGGAGCTTTGCTATATAATATCTGCAAATAAATTCTGAGAGTTTTGTATTCTCTTTTGAGCATTCAGCCAGGTTCCCTAGACAATATGAAGATGAAACCATTGTGTTAGCCAGAAGGAAGAAGCATGAAGTGCACCTAGCAGCGTTGTCCCTTGTACCTCACAATGACCAGTTTGACGTTTGGAGGTCCTGGAAAGCTGTCCATGCTACTACTCCCTGCTGAGGGTCGATATTTGCAGGAAGCATGTGAAATCCTGCTGTGATGACTTTAATGAACACAGGGCGTTACTCAGAAGGTCTCCTGCCTGCTGCCAAAAATGCCAAAATTCTTGGTTGCCCTCAAAGGTCTGGAAGCCTTGCAGCACTTTCAGACTTTTCCACTGTTAAAGTAGTCTGCTAAACAAAAATCCCAAAGACACCTTCAGAGCAGTATGGCTCTGATTGCAGTACAAGACTATCAAATGGTTTCTCTAACCCTTTAATTACTTTTTCTTTTGCCCTTTTTTTTAGAACAGGAGAGTGTGCCCTGCTTGCCCCCCATGCCAGCCCCTAATTCAGGTCGCATAGGAAACACCACCAGCATTACAGCTTTCAGAAAAGCAGGAGTCTCCTTTGGCTAGTCAGAGTTCATGTGAATACAGTTGTCTTTTTCTAGGGTCACAAGTGGTTGATTCTGTGGTCCAACCTCCTGTCTTAACTCACTGGATTGGGTACCCAGTTGGACATCGTTTTATATGCTACATACATAGGAAAACCAAGTATTTGCCCAGATGTCAGAAACTGTGTTTCTCGTGTTGGAGTGATACTGAATTCTTTCTCTATTTTTTTTTAATGTAGCCTCTGTTTTATTCATTCCTGATGGTTTGAGATGTACCAGCTCCTTTCTGGGCCATATCCCTTGGTGTATTCCTGTTGGCGTAGTCAGCAATGTACAATTAAGATTAAGACAATTAAGATTATTTACTCTCCGAAGTGCTGTAATTAAAAGGGAAAGCTGACTTTTAAGCAACTTTGAGGATAAGCATAAGTCCTCTGCTATTTGGGAAAAAAAGAGGAGTTGCAAAAATGCTCCAGAAGATCATATATGTAGGACATTTATTTATTTCCCTTTCCCCCTGCCCCTTCCCCCCCCACTTTTCTTTGATATTTGGATGAACAGAATAATGTTTTATGAGCTCTGTTAACTAAATCTTAGAATTGACTCTGAAATAGGAACTGCTATGAAACATAGAGATGAACCATACTGGGATTTTACTGCATAGTGTCCAGAGCTGCCGTTGATCTGAAATATTTGCAGCTTGCCAGTGCATGGGTGGTGGGTGGCTCCTGGCTCATCAGAGTGCAGGGCTCAAGTCAGGCTGAACCATGTAGATACTGAGGAATTAGAGAGCCACAGATGTGCTGAGCAGGACGACAAATCATGCATTAGCTTGCACTTGCACAGTGCTCTGAAGATGATAAATGCTGCCTAAACGTTCACTTGAACTTCAGCATGAATTAAATCCAATAGAAATACGGTTTGCGTTTTATTTTCAAAACATTGCAACTGGACAAAGAGATTTGTAGTGCTTTTCTGGTTTTGTTCATTTAAATATTTATGAAAAATATGGGAAAAAGATTTCATTAAGGAAGAAATCTTGCATTATTCAACTGACATGTCTTCATAAGCAGTTCTGTGGTGTAACTGTAGCACCAAATCCTGCAGATCTCTTTGCTTTTGTGGCTGCAGTAGAGCTTGAATGATGGCACTGAGAAGGATAATCAGAGTTAGATGTAGTTCTCCCCTAACCTTAAAAATGTTGCAGCAGGAGCTACTGCTAATTTCCCGCTTTCTGGAGCGGGGCACAGACTGACCAGCAGTGACTGCACTCATTATGGCTGGATCAGTGAGCTGAAATCCTCTGGTTAGTGTTATGCAGAAATCCAGAGCAGCTGAGCCATCAGTCCCTTCCAGCCTGGATGTGGGAGAATCTGGGCCAGGATTCAGGGGTGTGCTGCCCAGAGCTAGGTTTTAAAACACAGCCTCAGAAATCTCGGTTGTGCTAAGACCCCAGTGGCTTCTATGGATTTTGAAAGCTGGTTTGGGAGCCTTGACCACTTCATCCAGGTGACTGAAGACTTTAGGAGGGATTTTGGGAACCTCAACCTATGTTTCTGGGGATGTGCCTTCTCACAGCCCTGACCTGTGTTTGCAGCAGCGAGGATGCTGCCTTGCCTGATGCAAGGACTTATAAAGTCATAGCAAATGATAAAAGTATATAAGGAGGTTTGTTGGGTTCCCCCCCCCACTTCCAGTAAGCCTTGCTGGGTAAGACAGGCCCTCTCAGTTTAATTTCTTTGTGCTCTTCTTCCTCCTACTGTGCTGTGCAGAATCTCAGCCTTTAACGTTTTTCACCTTGTTGAATTCACTGTGTCTATTAGTACAGTGGATGAGTCATCCAGTGTATTTAAGCACAACCCTTAGAGGAGGAGATAGCTCTAAAATTGCCTTTTCTACTGGAAGCTGATAAGTTCATTACATATGCAAAAAAGGATACGTATATCAGGCAAAGCCAATATATGACTTGGTAACGAAGACCAGTCGGAAATGCGAAATGTATGTAACGATGAATTTAAACACCTTACTAAATCACAGCTGTGCCATTTTATTAGACATTCTTTCCTAAACTATGAAAGCTTTAGCTATCATATAAATCTGTCTCTTAATAGGTAGCAGTTACAGTTCTTTATAATTTATTTATCTGATACTGCTCAGCAAAAATTAATCTTCCTGGCAACTTCATTTATATACTGCATTTTGTTTATCGCTGCAAGCTCAAATTTTTTGCTATGCTGTCTCTGCTTGTGCAATGTGAATGATAGAAGTACAATTTAGAGATCTGAAGATAGGTGTTAACAAAGAAGTCCTTTTGTTGGTGGCACTGAGCAAGGGCTTGAGATGGGCTTCTGCAAGCAGCTTCTCACATTTCTCATCTGGGACCACCCACTGCTTGGAGTTTGCTTAGCACTGTGGGCAGCGGTTCCTCTTACAGCAGTTCAAAATAAACATGGTAAGTGTGTATCAGCCATCAGGGATTGCTGGTATCCCAGTTCAGACCAGTAACTATCAGTTCTATTGCCCTGATATGGTGCTTACTGGAATCACTTGTTCCAGATGTGTGAATAGGTGTGAACGTCTTAGATAAGTGTTCTAGGAGACCCAAACCAGCAAATACCTAATAAATTACCATTTGAGGATGTTGAACATGACATGTGATGCTGGTTAGGTATGTGTGTACATACTACCTTTCAGGGTCGTTCTCACTTCAGCTGTTGTGGTGTGTGTGTGTGCGTCCCCCCAGCCATCTGGTGTGAAGCAGCGATTGTCATCTGGGAGCTGTGGTGGGTTTGTCCATCCTTCTTTTGTTTAGGTCATTAGTGACTTGCCACCAATTCCAGTCAATCAAGCAAGTGGTATTTAATCCTAAGTCTACCAAAAACTAAGTCTAGTTTTTACTGAAAAATCTAATACTGGAATAAAACATACTGCTTTTCAATGTTCTGCTACGTTGTCAGCACTTTTTTGTCTTTGTACTATTTAAACAATTATAGTCTCCCTTTTTAATTAATTTGATTTTTTTTCAACCCAAAAAACATGCTCTTGTAAAATGTTCTGGATACTGTATCTCTGTTTATACTTCTGCATATCAGTGAAGAAGCACCAGCAGGAATGGGGTTTCTCCGTGGTGTTCAGCCGAAAACAGGTTCAGAAGACAGAGTTCTCTGTGGCTTTCAGCAGCTGATGCTTTTTGGCCAAGTGACCTCTGTAATGGTTTATGCAAAAAAGAAGGGACATTTAAAGCATTTTTTTGTTCTAATTACTAAAGGTCTGTCGTCTTTATTTCAGGTCAAGCCATTAGTAAGATCTCCTTTTCCATGTTACGGAAAGCCTGAGCAGTGCTCATCATACTAAGAATCAATGATTCCTCTCATATATTTAAGCGCAAGCCAACTGTGAATAAAAGTGTAGTATCCATTGAGACTTCCATGTGCAGAACTTCCTAAAGGAGCACCCGAGAAAAGTGCACTTTTTCTTAATGCCTTTTTTTTTAAATTCGGAAAGGCTTAATAATTTATGTGACTTGTGGAAAACATATCAGGCAAAAGCAGCATAACAGCATGCCTAGAAGATAGTCAGGTTCTTACAGGCTCCAGCTGAGTGCATTTTCTAGAAGTAGAAAGGATCTGTAATGAGGGCTTAGAGTGGGTAAAAAAAGTCACCCTGTGGGTTGGTGCTTTTATTATCAAGGACCACCACACAAAAGCTCTGATTTACCCAAAACCAGTGCCTCTGCCAGTTCTGCAGTATGCTTTTCTCACAGCCATCCCATTCAGTATGTCTCTGTAATTTAAATAAGTAAATTAGCTCCTTAAAAAAAAAGCGTATGATTACCTGGAATACTTTCCTGCATTTTTAATTTGCCTTTACTTGTGTCAGACTACTGATGACATTGCAAAATGAAATGAATATTTGATTGCAGAGTTTATAGCAAATGCAGGTCTAATTGCTTAAGCCAGTCATATTTATATATCTGATGCCATCAAACTTCTTTTGGAAAAGTACAGCAAGGCCCTGGTCTGGCAGGGGCCCTTAACCACATCCTTAATTTTCACCCACATTAGTTTTATGAATGCTTCGGAGACTTCCCAGTTGCATTTGAAGCTGAGGAGGGGCATGGCTTGTTTTCCTTGTGCAGCAGAAATGCTAAGGTTTACACGCTGTATTAAGGGTGGTGTGGCAGCATGTGCTGGTGAATCCTGGTATCTCAGAGCATGTGTAGGGTTAAGCACAGGCTTAAACTGTGCAATTGGTTGCTTTGCTTAGTAAATGTACCCATCAGCTGAAGGAGAGAGAAGTGCTATTAGGAGCATCTGTCTTGCCTGGGATTCAAGAAGATGCCAAGAAAGCAGCAGTTTTGCTATTTGGTCAGGTGTGTCAAATGCGAGTGGCAGCTTGGCAACAGAAAGACTCTTCTGTCATGGATATTTAAGCAAGTTATTAAAAAACTTATTCTTGTCCTTTCTGTGAAAAATTGTGGTGAGTGGTTGAGAGATGATTTGGTTTTGCTGGCTAACTGCAAACAAAACTTTATCGTTTCCGTTTTAAAAAAATTAGGATGAAACCAAGCTCGGAAATTTAGAAGGTTAAAAAAAAAATTAAGCTGTTGAAAAGCAGTGAGCTTTTCAGATATACAGAGAAAACATGTGTTAGTGAGAGCTGGTTCTGTGATACCTCTGGAAAACTAACATCTGCAACAATTAAAATACATTCACCTGTTCCAAAGGGAAAACCAGAATTGATTTGATTATTAGTTACCCTTTTTTTATCACAGCACACAAGCTGAGGCATTTGTTGTTAAGTCGAGAAGTTTTCCTGAAAAGGAGGAGTATCCAAACCGCTTGCCTGGAGATGAGCAGATAGCAGCACAGCACCTGTTTTAACTGAGTGCCCTCTGTGGTAGGGTGACATATTTGAGGGCCAGGCTTGAGTGTCTAAACCTTCATTAAAACTGTTGCAGGGTGATGCAGGAGGATAGCTCCTGAGGATTTTAATGGGATTGCAGGTGTGGCAAGTACTGTTTGGGACACTATTAAAAGTGCAAGCACCCCACATCAGAAAAGTTTCCTGTACACCTAGACCAGCTTATATTCCCCTTTGGCTCAGGATGTGTCTGACACTTGATCCTGGAGCTGTTGAGAGACGGGGTGTTTCTGCTTGTAATCTGTTCCACTTTCTGGTGCAAAGAAGAAAATACTTTTAATGTGAAATCCATTTTAAATCACACACACACATACCCCAAAAAAGCCCCTACAGCTGTTCGAAAGCTGTTCGGAAGTATGGCATATTAGAAATAGTCCCAGCTGAAATGGATTAGCAGGCAGAGTTCAAGTGAGGAGGTCAAATTTGTAAACTGAATGCAATTTATCTTGTGGCACTGCAGTTTATCACATGGTTGCAGAAATAAAGAAATACCACACACATGCACATATTCACACCTAATAATTTAAGAATAACTGCAAAAGGTCTTAAAGACATTAAAAGGCTTCTGATGACATCATGCTATCTGAGATAATAAAACAAAGATGGCTGAAGTCAGTTCCAAAATAGCTGTAGCCAGAGATGTCTTTATATGCCAGTTTTATATATATGTCATGTCTCTGGAAACAGAATCCTAGTGCTGTATACTAACTGTGTGGGGAAACACTGATAAGAGTTTTTTTTCCTGTGGATTTATTTTATTTATTTTAGATTTACAGAGATTCTTTAATGTCCAGTTTAGCTGCATTTACAGTACTTCAAAATGTGTGGGATACTTTGCCCCTTAGAAAAGCAAAGGAGAACTTCAGGCTGTGACTGTGTAGTTTCCTCGCAGCCTCTTCTTTTGGGTAAGTTATTATTTTCTGAAGGATCGGGAGGCTTCTTTACCTCCGTTTAAAAATCTTCATTGCTACCTAGAGGGTTTCTTTGAATTTGGACAGCAGATTGTTGGATAGTTGATTTCATGAGGGTATCTGCATTCCCTGCTTCCCTGGTGGCT
Organism: Pseudotriccus pelzelni; assembly: GCA_035584735.1. NCBI lineage: Eukaryota > Metazoa > Chordata > Aves > Passeriformes > Tyrannidae > Pseudotriccus > Pseudotriccus pelzelni. Next base: position 17,535,128 of record JAWMRA010000130.1, read on the forward strand.
TGAGATCTTAGTGGCTCAGGATTCCCAAAACCCATGCTTTGTCAGTGCTGCAGTGTTGGTGATTTTCAGTGTGTTGGGACTGCACGTGGTATTTTCCTTGACAGGATGCAAAGTTCATAGAATGAGCTTCTGGAATCTCATTTAAAGGTCGTGGAAGATGCTGTTGAAAATCTGGTTATCCTGGGACTTGTAGATTGGACCAGGTGGTCTTGAGACAATGCAGCCTGTTAATAACCTTTAATTTTGGATATGGATATCATCTAGGGTTGTGCATGCGTGTTCCTGAGGTTCTGATGTGGGAAGGTATTCTTCTGTCCTTCGAAAGATGTTTGCTAATGTCACCAAAACAGAAAAGGTGATGGGCCTCCTTACGAAGGAGGACTCTGACTGATGAGCCACTTGGAATTAAAAGATCAGGATAATTTTGCATTTCAGTCACATCTGATGCTAAGCTTAATGATTAGGACGTTATTTGAAAGACACTTGAGGTGGTGTAAACTCCAGCGAAAGATGTTAGTGTCACTTTAATAATAATTATTTAGAAGTGTGGCAAACTCATCTTTAGCAGCCTCTATTAGACACAATTTTGGAATGAAATTTAAAGTAGAAGGTAATTTCTAGATGCAATTAAAAACTTGTCAGAGTGGAGTAGCAGCCACTTTCTGTCTTATTATGATGGTAAGCACTGTAACGAAGTGGCTCAGCCTGGCACTTTCCTGCCTGCAGCTTAAACATGGGCAAGCTTAATGCAGTATGTGATGCAGCTGCATTTCTAATGCATTAAAGCTCTAATGTTGTTCTCAGAGGAAAAATAGTCCAAACTTGTTGGATTTTTTTTGTTTGTTTGGGTTTTTTTTAAGGACTTTTTTTTAAACGCGTCCTGGATATATCCATGCCCCTTATTTCAACCATAATCATTTCAAGACGTGATCCCTGCAGAAAACTATGAAGTTAGTATGTTTGCAACTTTTCCTTATCCTCTCTGAAGCCAGTTTCTTGAAGGATAGTAACTGGAGATGTAGCCGTCCTTGCAGCATGCCCTCCCAGGCTGCGTATTTCCTCCTTTGCTTTTGCCTGCTTATCTTTTATATTATTAAGGAATTTGATGTGTGCAAGTAAAGCTTCAGCAACAGCATCAGCACTTTGGTTTTAGGCAAACCCATTATACTTTGCTGTTTATGCATCCCCATCCACCACTTCCAGTTACCCCAATATACTTCCAGTCCAGGCAGCCCCTGTAATTAGGCCACGGATGGACTTCTTAATTGTGACCATCTAACAACGAAGATGAATTTCTGTGTTCCCTAGTCTGGTTCTACCACCTGCATTTCTTAGAAAGAAATTTTGCCTCATTTCATATTAACAAACTTTGGGGGGTGGCATTAAGGGGAGACCATGATGGGGCTAGGATAACCATTGCGTGCTAGTCTCCATCTTCTAATCTTGATATTTCCCACAAGCAGGACATTTAATAACCAATCTATGAGTGTTTTGTCTTGATTTCTCGGAAGGCTGTACTTTTCAAAGGAGCTGGTGGTGACTAAGCAGAGAAAGCTCATTTTAAGTCAGAATTATTGGACTTAATGTCCCTCAAACCCTCAGCACCAGTGACCATGCTGAGATGATGTTTAGTTCACATATAGTCTGTGACCCACAGTGAGACCCCCGTACGATCATCCCTTTGCTGGTGTATTTCCATGGTTCAGGATGCCTTTGGGATGCAAGCTGTGGTGGACTTTAATGACCTTGGAGCTCCTGTGTTTGGTTGCAAGTGTCAGGATAGGGCTGCATGATGGCCTGTGGTTCAGCTTAAGGGTTGGGCATGTCCTGTCACCCACTATGAAGCCAATTATTTAGATTTTAAAAAAAAATGTTCTGGGAGAGGACTAAAATCTGTAAACCAAAATGAAAACTACCTGTGGGTTGAATGTATGCACAGGAGAAAGGTCGCCTTAACCCCTTTTTATAGGAATATTTTAAAAATCCCTCAAAACTTTGGCTTAGCATGTTAAAAATGAAGCCAATATGTCCTCAGTTTTGATGCTGGTGTCTGGTGGGATTTTTTTTTTTTTTTTGTGGTGTGTGTGTTATTTTGGTAAAGATTAGAAGAGTTCTAGGTTTGTGTAGTGCTATGCATTTTATGGCATATTTAAATGTCTATAACATAATTCGCTTTACCATCAGAAGACATAAATGTCAGCCTATTGACACATTATAAAGACACAAATGGAATGTAGCCTGGCAGACTGGTGCTGGTTTTGAGGTTTAATAGTACATCTGTATCATTTATCCCGGTGGGAAATAACACAGGATGTTGCCTTGTAATTTTTTACTACTGTATAATAAAATGTAACCACAATAAATGGTGTCTAAGCAAGTAATGCAGCAGATTCTGGATTTTGTCCAGTGTGCCTTTAGCACTTATTTTAGGTTAGCCTTGCCCCCCCACAAGTTTAGACACCGTGCAATTTTCATTGGATACAAATTGAATGTGGATCTCTTTAATGTGTTACGTACATATCTACACAGAAAGAGATCCTCCTATGCATTCCACATCGTAATTGGCTGGTTAGCAGAGTACTGGTTGGTGTTAGCAGAGTACTGATTCATTCCTCTTTAAATCACTCATATCCTAAGTTGAACTGTCCTTGAAAGGGTCTGTTCTGTATTTTTGCACTTCAGGAGTGTCTTTGCTGGTTGATTGCTTTCCCAAATGTCCTCGCTGTGATACAGTGTTATGTGCAAGTAGGCTTTTGGTAAAAACTCGAGCAACGAAATTTCATGGAAGTGTTATCAGACTCATGCAAATTGAGAGCAGGGACTCAGTGTATTTATACTGGTTGAATTTAACTTATGATATATTCCCTCCTGAATGCTAATGGGGCATCTTACATACCTTTGAGCATGCATGGAAGGTGCTGTGTCCTGCCGGGTGCCGGTCCTTCCCTGGCTTCAGTGTCCGGGCTGTCGCATTGCTGCGGGATGTGTTTTTTTTATTAAAGCCGCGAGAAGTCTGAGAAGGGAGTCGGCACCCACTTAGGCACTTCTGCAGGGGCCTGATAATGTAGAAGGGCTCTCTGGTTGCTTTCTAACATCTGTCCCGCAATGTTCCAAGTGAAGACAAATATGAAAACATTATTCTGCACATATGAGAGTGCTGCACATTTGTAAAAAGACAATTAACATAGAAATGAGGGAGGCTTTTGATTCATCAAGTAGATTCAACAGACTGTGTCATTTCCTTGATTTTCATTTTAATTAGGATTAATCAGTTTTATCTCTTAAGGTCTTTGCAGAGAATTTACACGAAACAGAAGACTTTGGTCAGCAGTGTGCCAGTGTAATAGCCCCTACTTGAAGAAATCCAGCTGTGGCATGTATAGCCAGGATTAGATTTGGCAGGACTCCAGGCCCCCCTCTCCTCTCTCATTAAATGCCTTGCTGTTGCAGGGAGCTCTCTGGATCTTCCAATACCAGATCCTGGGCTTCACATAACTGCCTGGTTGCTTGCTTCAGAAACCACTTGGAACCAGTATATTGCTTGGGAAAGAAACAAACCCTGGGATGCCAGCTTGAAATAATGGCTGCTTTCTGCTTCAAAGACAGGCGCAAAAGATCTCGCTTAACCCCAGCGCCTGTTGGTCCCGACAGCTGGGAGCTAGAGCTGGTTGAGACAAAATGAAGCTGACCTTTTTCTCCTCAAACTCAATATATTTAACAGAAGCATATGGGTTTGGATGGAGTTTCAGATACGTTAGAAGTGGAGGGTGAGGGGAAAGGAGCCAGGTAGTTATACAGGAAGGAGAGCAGCATGCCAGTGGCCTTGTAGGAGAAGCGGCAAGGTTTAAGTGTGTGTTCTGCATCATGCACAGCAGGAGCATGACTTCAGCATGCCTTAGGTGAGTGTTGCTGTCTTAGCATTGGGCTACGTTCTCTTTCTTCTTTTTCTTTCTCATTTTTTTTTGCATATTTTTAGAAGTTTCTTATCCCACTGAGAAAAAAAAAGTCTTTGAAAACTGTTACAAAACCAAATGCATCTTTCTGGTTTAGTTATTAGATGTATGTCTGAGTGGACAAATTTCATCGTGGAAATTAAAGTAATTTGCAAACATGAGCATTTCATTACAGTTGTTTTTCGGTACCTAAAATAGATGCCTTGCTACGAAAACTTCCATATAACGTGTATCTGAAAATTTAGCTTCCAGTTTGTTTCCTTAGTGAAGAAGACATAATTGTTCCAGGATATTTGAAATGTAAATGTTTTCCTATTAATTGTAGGAGAACAATACTTCATCTATGTGGATTCTACAGCAGTAAATATCAAGTTTAGGCTTTAAGCATCTTGTATGCTCAACAGATTTGAAAGCCATTAAGCATAATAACAAGAATAAAATGGAGACAGAAGGCAAAAAATGCTGAAGGGAAAATCCTACTGAAAGCTCACAAAGCATTTTCAAGCTTACAGAAATGACCTGCTCTGTTCCTGTTACACAGAAGTGTTAAAATGAGAGCAGGCGACCCCTCTCCCCCAAATCATTCATCTGTTATGTCTGCGATGTATTTAGACTGAATCCTTTCCCAGATGCTGCGGATCTGTCGGTTCCAGGGGAAATTAATGGGATTTTACCATTTGCTTTGGGGAAAAGAGAACTGGACTTTCTCCTGCTGTCTTTGGCAGGAAGGAGCAAGGAACTTTTCTGTCTGCTCTCTTTAAATGTTGCGTCTTTTTAAGCTTTTTTTTTGCCAGATAGCCTAATTTCTGTTACTGCAGTACACCATGTTGGAAGCTTACAGAGGTTAATGTACAGCACTGTGATACACAACCATAATGGTAGACTCTAATGTTTTTTAAATGGTAAACCAAAGGCATTCGTAATACGAGTTGTAGCGAATTGCTTCCAGTTCTTGCCAGAGATTAGTTTAGCAGTGCTTTTAATATTTTATGCACTGAAGTTGTTTGCAAAGACTAAAAGCTTCACTCGCTTTGCACACTCGTGCTTTGTTCTGTCGCTGTACAAAGCACAACAGAACCACTCTCTTCCTGATGAATTGCATGTCAAGAAGTTTTATCAAATTACAGTTACACTGCCTTGGAAAGATTTTTCTAGTAATCAGTGAAAATTAAATCAGATTTATGGTGTCATAACTGGGCCAGAGAGTTAGAAATTTAACCTTTTGTAATATCACAGGTTGCATATTAATGTTTTAAATATCTAAAACACATATGAATGACGTAGGAGGTTTTTACTTTAAATGTTACTGTAGAGATTTGACGGTACATAATCCCATTAAAACAGAAGAGTACAAGATAAAACGATCCATTTGCAATTATAATTAAGTATATTGAGATTGACCATTCTTTAAAAAATTGGAAGTGCAAGGTTGAGAAGGGTGCTTGAGCAATCAGTCTTTGTTGAAAGCATTGATGGAAGAATAAAAAAATTGAAGGGGATTGATTTGTCAGTAATATGCATGGAAAAGTGTGGGAAGCATTTCTTCGGAAGGTGAAGGGAAAGTAACTCTTTCGCTGTCGTGGTTAGCTCTGCTTGGAGTCACCACAAGAAGACATGATCAAAAATGCACCAGCAAGTAACACTGAACTATTTCACCTGCTCTTGACACTTGGTAAATAAAATATATTAGTTGAACATCTTAGGACTGGAGAGTCAGCACAGTGCTGACTAGACTGACAGTGCTCTAGAGAAGTAGGGTTGTCTTCTAGCTCTGTCAGAGGCCTGCTGTTTGACCTTGAGCAACAATTTTTTGTCTTTGTGCCTTTCTTTCTGCTATTCCTTGATTTCCGTGTCTTTTTGGAGGATGAGCTCTTCAGGAGAGAGATTTCTTTGCGTTGTGTTCTGTGAACAATGAAGTCTGAGCCTTGCTGAAGCCTCTAGGGGCATCGCTAACAGAAATTGTAATTGTTAGCTTTAATCACTTTCATCAAAAGAGCTTGGTAATGGAGGATGGCAGTGTGGAGGATTTGGAAAAATCTGTAGGGTGCATGTTAATTAAGTCACTGTAGGTGAAAGTTGCTGATTTGGTTTCATCGGGCTGATGCAGAGATGCTAATGTCCGGGAGCAATGCAGTGCTGCTCCACATCGGTTTTCACCTCCAAAAGCACCAGGCTGGGTGCTCACTCCTCTGCTTCAACAGCGTCAGAAGTGAGGTGCTTGCTACATTTTAACAAACAAGGCTTTTTCAGAAGGTTGCCTAAAATGTCGTGTGCTTTTTTGTGGGTCCGTTTGTTGTGAGGCTTTACAACTGAAATTGCATTGCTTGGCTTTTTGTAGTGAAGACAGCTGCTTGAGGGTGAGCCGTCCCTCTTGATGGATTCTCCTCCCAGCCTTTGCTGTTGCCAAGCACAAAAGTGGTTATTGTTGCTCTGCTTATTAGTAGCTTCTGGTTTGGGATGAAGGTGCAGCAGCATGCCAGTTTGCAGATTAATTGCCCTTCTTGTGGCATCTAGTGATGCAGAACAATATGCTCTTGTCCTACTTGGGTGGATATATTACTCACCATAGTAGGGGATTTAGGAATATTTAGCCACGTGAACATCAGAAGCTATGTTAGTAAGGGTGGGCTATGTTGAAGTATCTGTATTATTCACTGAGCAGTAATCTTGGCAGGTAGAGCCACGGTTATATAGGATGAAGCCAGGGAGAGAAGCCACTTACCAAATTATCCAGGCAGAGTATGACCAGGGAAGAACTTGGGAAGAAACAAATACTTTCTGAGAAGTACTGTAGATTTGAGGGGGGGAGCAGGTTAGTTGAGTGGTCTGAAAAGTAGTAAAAGAAGATCAAAACAAGATTCCTTTGCTCGTGGGGCAGGTGTTGTACTGCTGTATTAGTAGGAGTCAGCAGTAAAGCAATGTCTCTTTCTTTAGTATGTTTTTTCTCTCTTCTAGGGCTAACACAAAATCCCTGTAGTTCCTGCAGTGCACCCACTGGAAGTGAGCACTCACTCTCTATCAAGTATTTTGCAAGATCTTTGCTCTGCAGGAATGCCTGTATGGTTCCCTTCTTATTTTAATAAGAACAAGAATTCTCCAATCTGCGTTTGAAATCTGCATAGAAATAGCATATGGCAGAGGCCAACTCAAGGTTATACATTTGGCACTTGGGAAGGGAAGGCGAGAAAAATTTACCAGTCAGTACACTCACATTATGATAAAATAAAGGTGAGCTGGGAGGAAGGCATGTGCTGAATCCTGAAACGACACAGAAGAGCTATAAACCACTGTATGTTGTGCTATCTCTAGCCCTTTATGCTCCAAGCAGAACTTAAATGTAACATATCATAAATGAAAAAAAGATCTTGTTTTAATTTCACTTTAAAAGCTATTGTAAGGTAATAGGGTAACAAACATTACTTCTTCAAAGTAGGCAAACTGCAATTTCTCTGCTTTGTACTGCTCCGATCACATGAGAATTATTCTCCAGAAACTTCTTAGAACCAAGTGAAGATTTTGCTATAAAACACAAGTGGCATAGTCTAAACAAGTGGCATTTTTCCTAGAAATAAAGTATATGGGTGCTCTTAGGAGGTGTTGCCTGGTCTGCGCTACACTTGTAAAAGTGTTTTTTCCTACTGAAACTGTATATATATGACCAAAATCCAAGGCTGAAAATAGGTATAGTCTCTACGTATACAGTCTTTTTCATTTGTACAGGGAGAAGTAATAGCTGGTCTTACCCTGAGTTTGCCTGTAAATTTCTTAGATGATCCAAAACCTGTTTATTGCTTACAGAGGCAATTTTGCTGACAGGCAACCTGGAATAGGTCTCTTTTTCCTCCAGAGCATCCATACTTGCCTATTACAGAGAAATCACTCAAAAAGCAGCATGCATGCTGGACTCTCAAGCCTTGTTTTAAGTTTTAATTTACTTGTCTGACTTCCAAGGTTACTGAATGCAGGCAATTGCTTCTTCAGTATGTAAATAATATGAATTATGTGTTAGGGATAAATGCCTCAACGTCCTTCTTATACTCGTAGGGTACCTGCCAAGGAGGGGTTAGAGTTGGGGTGCAACTTCCCTTTTTTACCACTGATGATTAAAGTAAACCATTTGGATTAGCTAAGATGTGAAACTCGGGCCCTGGGACCATTTCTTTGTCTGCAACATTTTTGAGGTGTAGGATGGTCCAGTATGTGAGACCATGGCAGCAGGGTGAAAACTGTGTTACAACACTAGTTGGAAAAGGCTTGGGGACCCACTGCTACAACTGGAATAACTGGCCCCAGTTTAACACTGCATCCTATTTTAGTCAGTCTTTAAAGTTTTTTTTCATTTTAATGCACTAGTTACAAATTAAATGACCTGTGTTGTCCCCTACAGGTTGCAAACAATGAGTTGGGCTTATAGTTAATGTAGGAAGCAAAATTTTAGACAGGAGAAGTCATTGCTGTTTCTCTTGCGTGGGTTTTTAGTTTTGTTTTCTAATTGTTTTATTGGGATGGGATGAGGTCCTGGAGTCCTATACCACCCAGCCTGACTCTGACAAGGCTGATTCTCACTGAAATTTCATCTGTAGTAATCTCAACTGTGAGGAGCAATTTTTCATGTGTAATTAATCCTAATAAAACCAACATTTCCAGGAGGCTGACCTGCATCCATCCTTTTCATGGTTTTGTCAATTAATGTTACATTTAGCATCTAACACTATAATTAGAAGAAAATGCTGAAGATGTAAAGGAAGGATGTAAAGAGGAATTTTAAGATGCAAACTGCTGAGGAACAGGAATTATTATCCGTGCAATCATGATTTATTTTACTTTCTTTTCAATCTAGATGTTTCTTTATTATTCTGGTGCAGCAACTTCTTAAAAACCTCTGATAAATCCTCTAGTATACAATAGTTTATCCAGATCACATTGGAGTCTGTTACGGTGAAGAGATACTCATGTACCTGCATGTGTGTTTGATAACTAGTTGTATCTTTAGGGTTTTTTTTTATTATTGGTGTTGATACTGACCACTGATTTTTTCATCCAGTCATTGTTGGTTATGTTTTAGTATTGTCTTCCTGTACAGAAATATGTTTCATAGAGATTAAAAGTTCTTTCAGGCTTCTCAAAATCAGATCTGTTGACCAAAACCAGTTGTTCATTGCTGAATCCTCTGGTGAATGTATAGCAGAAGGTTCATGAGTGCCTAATAGGTCCTCAGAGGCAAATATAATAATTTTAAAATTTGTTTCTCTTTCTCTTTTTTTTTTTCCAGAAATGTTGAATACAGTACTCTGCAAAAAATAGCGTGTGGATTTCTAGCACCTGAAGAACAAGAAAAGGTAATTACTGGACCATATAGTCTAGCCTCACTTCCTCATTTGTTTGCTGTGCTAAAATATTTAGACCTGATCACGTTCCATGAGCCTACAGCACTGTCTCTGCATATGGATTTTGTGTATTTTCAGTTATGCAGGTGCAGTTGTTTCTTGAGAATATTCCTTTATGTAAAAGGGAACAGGGGAACAAAAGCAGCAGAGCATGAAAATGCTGAAGCAAATGTTAGGGAAGAGCACACTGTGGATTTTTTTTGGTGCATGTAGAAGTGAAAAGGGTAAAAGAGGGGAAAAAAAATTATCACGGTTTATATGTGCCAGTGGAAAAAGGGCTGTGGACTTCTGAGTATTTGCAAGACTGCCTAGTGCAAGTATCGAAGGAGGCTCAGTGTTCATCAGTGTTACAGCAGCCTCCTCATGTTTCAGTGACCGAGTAACTTGTGGGGCGGTGCACCCTGCTCCAGAGGTTGTGAGCTCCTATACGCCTGCCTCTTGCAGTCGAGTTTCTTGATCCTCTTGGGTTGTGACATTTTGTTTGGGCAACACAGCTCGACAGGGCCGTGGCTCAGTTGCTGGTGTTAAACAAAATGCTGTTCATCAAACTTTCATGAGACACTTTGCCAGGGGCTGCATCTTGAAAGACTAGGCTCCAAAAAGCAGTGAGGAAAGCTGTGCTGTTCCATACTGCTGCCGTCTCCTGTACCACCTTCTACCTTCTTTCCAAGGCTGAAGGGGGGACACCCCTGTAGGACCCTGTGTGGTTTTGCACTTTGCTGGAGAAAAGTGGTAGAGAAGTTGGACAAGGAGGGCATGGCCACGTTGAGTAGTGGCAGTCTTGCTTCAGCTGGTGCATCCTTTCATCTGTATGGTGATCCAGAAGAGGAGTCAGGAACTCACCTCTGCTTTAAAGCCTGTGTAGGGCTTTGCTGTTACTGTGGTTAAGCTGGAGGAGTTTACGTGAGCTGAGCCTTTCAGTAAATCTTTGTATTAATTAATGTAATAACTTCAGAGTGTGAAGAGATGTATGTACATACCACAGTATGAAGAGCAAAAGATTATATATAGTGTGAAGGTCTGTACATTTGAGCATAGGAAAGCAAACATAGTGAAATTTGAAAACATGGATGTGAAAAGAGGGAGAGAGATAGCAAATGTTGCCAGGGTCAGGAAAGTTTCTGTAAGAACACGTGACATGTCCTTATGAGGCGCTTTATTTCATTGCTTGGGTTTGAAAAATGCATGTGAGTGACATCTTGTGTTCACTACATCTGCAGTGCCATTCTGCCGATAATTAGCATGTGCATTTTAGAGGCAGTATGAAGCCAAGATGACAAATGCAGACAAATCACAGGGTGGAACAATTCTGCCTTCTGCATGTATGAGCATCACAATTTGCTTAAAGTCCATCTTCCCACCCTGCAAATGGAAGTGGTCATCTCAAGAAGCCTGTTGGAAAACACTGAAAGGGCCTAATCTTGCAACTTGTGTGGAACCTTCTGTATTTTTTTTTGTGGTGTTCTCTGTATGCACCAGTTTAATGCAAAATTGCGACAGGAGAGGAAAGATAGCAGACAGAGGACGAAGCTCTTGGAGCAAATAAACGCATGATCGAAGTGCATTAAAAATGTGCTAAAAATGGGATTCATTTTGTTGGATACTTCGATTTGGATTTACAGTGCCATTTAAAACTCTGTAAAGCTTTCTGTCACCATCACCAGCTGTGGTGATTGCCGTCACTGCTGTGGGGCTGTCATGTGTGGGCACTTAACACGTACGGGAGATGTAGAATAACTTTAGTGGGGAGTCAGACAGTTCAGTGCTCTGAGTATGTCAGTTTATCCTTGTCAAAAGCAAAGATTGGAAAATCAGATTTCTTTAAAGTAATGAATTTCCCAAGAGGAATAGTGGGAAGATGGTGGTTTATACCTTTCTCTCTCTCAGGATCTTGCAGATTACAGTGTGACATAATGTGTTGGCAGAGAGGAAGTCTGTGCCGCACTGTTGAGTTTCACTGGTATTTCACTGCTCTTTTATAAGAAGGTGAAATATCAGTCTAAGTTATCTGTGCAATTTAAAATTATATTTACAAATTCAGTAATTTCTGTTTATTTATGCTTTTGGTACTGTTGTAAAGAGATTTTAAAAAAACCTCAGTATTTCTTTTTGCAAGGGGGTTAAAAACATCCCCAGATTCTTAATGGCTAAGTGCTTTACAAGGCCTTGAAGCAGAACTGCCTGTGCTTTTTCAATGTGGCTCAAACATGAGAATTATTCCCACTAGGTCTCTTAATAGCTATAGGTATTATTTTAAAGTTTAAGCATAAGCAATATTGTAAGCAGATAAAGGTATATATGTAGCAAAAACGTGGCCACTCATGTTGTTGTATTTGATCTCCTGTTCTCTGAGGTCAGGTTGCGTACAGTTTTTTTGCAAACCATGAACGGGATCCCACAAGAGTCATTTCACTCTGTCAGCTCTATGAGCAGAACAACCATGAGCTCTTTCATTGCTCCAGACTGTAGCGCCGTCCTTTTGTTTGGTGCTGCATAGGACTGGGTTGCAATGGCCGGGTTAGGGACATGTCAGATGTTTTTCACTGCATTGAAGAGACTGCAGCTGCTCTGCTCATGAGTCAGCCCCCAGGAAAGGGGCTTTACCCCAACTTACAGGAGCAGTGACCTTGATGGGGGTGTTCACTGCCGTGCAGTGGGGGCTTTTTGCAGATTGAGTGGGTTTCATGCTGTGCTGCTGTTGGCATCAGTGAGCGAGGTCTGATGCTTCAGAAATTGAGGCTGCGCTTTTATTCCCTGCGTGGCCAGACTGAAGGAAGAGATCCCAAAGCTCAAGGGCATGAGAAGCACTCTCTTCTTTTGTTCTCAGTGTCTTTTTTTTTTTTTTTTTTTAAACTGGCTGGCCATGACATTAAGATTTCTAATTAATTTAGAAACCACAGGCAGTTGAAGAGAGTGAGCAATGTAATAACTGGGCCATGGGGCAGAGTAAAAGCACATCAATTATTCAGGCAGTTGCTGCTGCTTATTCCCTTCCCGGAGCTGGGCTGGCTGTCAGTGTGTGTCAGTGATGCTGCTAATGCCCTTCAGAATTTACATGCATAAATAGTGGCTTTTTAAAATCTGCATGAGGATAACTTTAGTGTTTCTGATGATACCTGCCAGCAGCATGCTGTGCCTCACAAGCACTGGGGGCTCCAACCAGTATTTTGGGTGCTGAGTTCAAAACTGGGATCCTGTCAGGCACATCTACCAGAAGCCTCTGTTGTGCGGAACTTTCTCCTCAAAGAGACTGAGGGGTGGACTGAGCTATGGGAAGAAAGAAACAGTCCTGCTTTAAAATTCAGGTGGTTTCTGAAAAGGTTTCACTTCTCTGGGCAAGTGAAGTTCAGATGAATGCATCATCCCCTCCTCCTACTTCTGTGATGTCCCCAAAGCACACACTGCGAGGATACTGTGGATGCCACTGGGGCTGGACCCACTGCAGTTGCTCTACAGGGATGAGGGGCAGGAAGCATCCTCTTCCTCCTCCTCACTGCTCTGGCTCTTGCACGTCCTGCACTTTGATTTAGCAGTTGGAAAGTTTTAAATTGAGGAAGTTTTTCTCACTGCCAAGGACTAGATTCATGAGGCTGCAGTGTTTGCCTTACACGGGTTCACCACAGGGTCTCATGTTTGGGGTGCCACAGGCAGCAATGCTAATTTCTTCCTTGAACCAGGAAGGGGACTGAAAACTGGGGGATCTGTTGGATTTTTCTGCCGTGGACTATAAGCAGATGATAGAGCCTTTTTTTTCTCTCTGATCGGCATAGTTATCCCTACTGCTGGAGGCAGCTACCTTGCTTTTTACAAAGTAAACTAATCTGTGAAAGCAACAAAATAAAATGAGACTTGCTAATTATGTGTTTTGCCGGCAAAATGACCAGCTTGGGTTTGGAAAATGCTGGCTGTAATTAATGGTGAAAGGCTTTTTCTCTCATCTGTGTAGCCGTTATGAATCACTTTTCCCCATGGAAACTTTTAAATCTGTCTCAGTGGGGAGCCAGTGAAGGAACAGGTAAAATGGATTTGTTTTAATAGCTGCAGTTGTAACTTAAACACTTGAAATGATATTAAGCATCTTTCTCCATTAGCATTTCATGTTGATCCTGATGATATACCAGCAGAGGCTAAGACAGGATCAACGTTCATTAAATGGAAGAAACTAAACTCTGTAGACAAATGCTTTGGCTAAATGGGGCCTTCATTGTACTGAGAACAAGAATGCAATTAGCTGAAATGTTTGTTTACAAAATCTAATTCCTGGGGAGTATCTTCTCAGATTGTCGCTTACATCTCTTGGGCTGGTTTCGTTGCCAAGACTTGCAGGTTGACGGATTTTGCAAAGCTTGATTGTAGCACATATATAACAGATGGGTCAAAGTTTGCCTGATAAAACTGAATGCAAGTGAAGAGCTGCAGCTAAGCTGCAGGTGTGCCAGTTTGTTTGTGCGTTCCTCACATCTACTTTACAGTTTTCATTCAAGTGCAATTAATAATAATTATTAGATGTTCCAGATACTAAACAGTGTAGGCTGAAGAGAAGCTGGAAATTGTGCAGCGCTGAGTGCTGTTACTGCTGTCCTCCTGTCCCCCACCTAGAGTCTAGACCAGGACAATCACAAATGGGTTCCAGCTGGGTGAGGATGCATGTCTTCCAGGGTACCTGCATGAAGAGCCTTGTTGTCCTGGTTGGTTGAGAAATATGAACACCCTCAGAAGGTGATTTTGCCCATCCACAATGCAAGTCGTGTCCTGGAAACGCTGCTTCTCTTCAGTTTACAGAAACAGCCAATGGGAGACATAACTGCTGCCATCCAGATATTGGAGTCAGTTTTGTCACTGCATAGGATTTGTGGAGCATGAAGGATTTCGAGCCTGTGTTGACACCAACAAAACAGCACATACTAATTTTAAGCATGTAATAAAACATTACGTTGCATTCTTGGATATAATATGGCAATATTTGTTAGATCATTTTTTTTCAGTTTGTAAGGGGACTTTGCTTTCCTTGCTGTTATTTCTTGTGGCTTCCTTGCAAATGAATAGTGTCTGCGCTTACCCATCTGCTGACACTGGGCAAGTAAGGCATTTCCTGGACACATTTGCCTCATATGTCTGGTGGCAAACACGAATCAGTTACCAGAATAATCCATTTTCTTTCCCATTTGCTGAATATAGGATATGAATAAAATAGTCAGTGTAATCTGTTTGGTGATGGCCTATAGTCATGTTAAATGATGGGGAACAGACTAATGAAGACCATCCTGTTGATGGATAAGAGCTACAATTTACCAACCCTGCAGTCATTGAAGTAAAACAAAGTTGCTTTTGCGTCATCTGCACAGTGGTAGCCAATGCACAGGTATGCGTGTTGTACCAAGTAGAGCAACAAACCTAGGGACTTCTGTGGGAGTTCAGTATGGGATGGGACTGCTGCAGGGGTTCCTTATGTGGTTGCAAAAGTCTCAAAGTCTTTCAGATGTCCTTTTGCTAATGGGCTTGTTGCAGTGTTGCGGGTCTTGATGCCTTCTCCCGGGTAAATGATCCTCCCCAGCCGTGCTTCTCCTTCAGGCAGTGAAAAGGAAACTGCAGGAGTCGATGCAGGGCCTTGCTCCTTGAAAGACACTGCTCAGGAGATCCCTTGGGATTCTATGCTAATCGAGCATTTAAAACACTTCTTTTTCAATGTCAGCATTGGAAATGACAAATGCTTTCCTTAATTTGAGAGAAGTGTGCCTGATATTACATGCTTATATATGCCTGAGAGTCTATTCTCAAGACAGTACATGGGCCTATCTCCTATGAAAGCTAATTGCGCTATTAGGAGAAGATCCTGCTAACTTAATAAGTTACATTTATTTGTGTCTTAAAGGATTTTTTTGGTGAGGTGAAAGAAATCCTGAATGATGCCAAGTTTTATTGGAAGCGTATTGCTGTTCACTGTCCCTTTTTCTCTCCCCATGTCAAAACTGTTCTGGAAATTGAAAATATTTCATAAGATCAAGGCACACCAGTGTAATTGAAGGCATTAAGAGAGCTGTAGGGGAATTCATCCTGCAGATAACTTGAGGCTGAATTTTTTTCCTGTGGGATAGTCAGGAAGAAGCAGCATTGCTGACAGGGCCATATATGTTAAAGGTATAGAAAACGTAGGTGAACAGAAAGAACTGTGGCCAAGGTATCTCCCTTTGACCCTGCTCTGACCTGACTTTAGCACCACCCTAGGTGCTGTCAAGATTCTGGGGCAGATTTATTGCCTGGGCCTGCCTTGGGATGGAGGACTGAACTTGGGGCCAGGGTGACTGTATGTACCCCTTCCCCAGAAATCTCCTCCCCTTGGCATCCCACAATGCAGATCATCTTTGTCCCCTCTGCACTTCCACAGGCAGTTACACCATTAGGAGCTGGGCCTTGAGATTTTGTACCAGCATGATTTGAATGAAGTCTAATTTAGACAAAAGTTTTAAGAGCTCTCTCCCCTCCCTCTCATGCAAAATAAATTGGGAGAGTCTAAATGCACTCTATGTGGCTTGAAGGCATTTCCCTGTGGTTTATTGCTTTGCTTTTATTGATGGGCTGTGTTTGCTTTCACACAAACTGATTCATTTGATTTGTTTTGCAGAAGTTGTTTGCTTAAGAATGAAGGCCGAATTAAGGGGTTTTTATGGGGTAGAAACTGTATTTCCACAGACTTCCTCAGATCTCAGTTGCACTCCCTGTAAAGACTCAGATAAAGTGGCCCTTGGCCAAACTGGGAAGATGCAACCTGCCAAGTAGCTGTAGGCAGAGCAAGAGGGTACGCTGAATTGCTGAGAGCTTTTGAAAATTTCAGAATGTCCTGCAGAAGCAAAATGGTGGACCTTGTTAAAAATGATCGTCTGATTGTGCTTCTTAATTTCCAAAAATAAGAACAAAATTGGAATAATCAATCCAGTTTTGTTAAAATATGAAGATATGCAAAGTACAGCATTAGATATGTATTTCTTCACTATAAATACACCCCCAAGGAATCATTCTATTTTTAAGATGAACTTGGTATTATGATAATGTAAAAGAAGTCTATTATTTATAATTCCAATTGGAGGTGAAGAAATTTAACATGTCAACTTTTCTATTCATTACTCCAGCAGTCAAGACTAACAGGCTGTTCCTTCACCTTCACTGTCAATCATTTAGATAGACCAATTATGGATCCAGTTAAAAAATATATATATCAAAAGAAAAAATTCCACAGAAGAAGGTTAAACATACTAAATTTCTTTTTTAAAGAGAGCTCATCTGTAAGAGTACATTTAGTTCTACACTGTATGAGCTTCATGGCCAAAACACCCCAATCATGACTCTGGTGTTTCTGGAGGTGCCATATGGACTAAGTTGGAGAAGTGGTTCTCCAGTATTTGTGTTTTGAAAAAGAGCTGGTGACATCTGACAGTCACTTTTTGTACCATTTAGAAACATTCATTGCCTGGCAATTCTTTGGGGAAAAAGAAAAAGGGAGGAGACGAAAGATAAAGTCCTATGTTGGTATTTAGGTCTTCGTTGTGCAGAGCTGCTCACGGATTCTGGGGGGGGAAAAAAAAAGTACGTTCTGGCTGGGTTGAGATCTCTATTAATTTTAAGCGTTAGTTTTTTGAGTTTTGAGCCGTAAGGTCTCCAGTGCAGTACTTCTTTAGCACTCAGTTTAGAGAGGACTGCTTCCTTTTAAGATGGAGGACATAATTGCATTGACCTCTGTTCTGCCTGCACTAAATATTCAATGTGCTCCAAAATAATTCCACAGACCTGGAACTGCAAAATCAGATTCTTTATTGAGATGCATAAATATAGTCACAGGTCTAGTAATCTTGTTTTAAAGCAGCAACATTCCTTTGGGGTAAGTTTATTATGACAAAATATACATGGCCAAACTTAAATATAGTTAACCTAATATGATCAGACTGATTTGGAGCAGAGGTAGGTCAACACTAAGTGCTTTTGAAAATCTCATCCTAGCTCTCCAGAGATTAGGGCTATGAGTGCAGAGCATCAGCCTAAGTCATGCTGAAGAGGCAGAAGGGATGTTTCTCAATGGAGAGAGGCTTCAGTTGGAAAGCAGGAGCATGAAGCAGACTGGGGTAAGAGACATCTGCAGCCAGATGGAAAAAATATCCAGCTTTGCCCAAGGCACAAGGCTTGGAAGTTAACCCACTTGGTTGCATCTGTGACTCTCTGCTACTGGCAAAGTGTGTGTATAGACAGCCTCTCTGTTTTTGGGTGGGTAGGAGCATCCTCTCCTCTCATGTTTCGATCAGTACTGCCACACTAAGGGAATACAGATTAAAAACTCGAGACTGCTGGCCTAGGTTTTCTCTTTGGTTTTACTTTTTTAAAAAAAAACACTCAGCATTTTTGCAAAGACAGTGTCCTTGGGTTTTGTAGCACTCACTGGAATCTCACAGTATGGAAACATATTTTTGGTTCAATACTTATATTTTAATACCTAAAAATCCAGGGCTATTTTAGGCATTTGAGTGAGTAGAGTCTTGCTGTTGCATGTAGGAAGAGGCTTGAGGGCTCTTCTCCTGTATCTCTGTGAATAGCACATGTGACTAATTTAGCTAACAAGTTGAAAACATAAGGTCTACTGAGGCAGTGAAAGGAGTATCTATACCCTTTGCATGCATGGGTTCTTACTGAAATAAATGGAGTTGTTTTTTTTTTTTTAAGAGCCTGGGTTTGGCACCTTGATCACGTGGATATGGTAAGAGATTTCACCAGATCAGAGTCACACAATAGTGGTCCCTTTGCAGTCAATGAGATGACTCATTCTAATACCTCATCCTCAGATATTACTTGCTGCTGTTGCTTCATCCTGTACATGTCCAGTTGATGGAGATGCTTCTCCCATCAGCCGTGGTGTCCTGACATGAGATGCACGCAGCCTGCTGGTGCCTCCTCTCCTCTGAGCAGCAACTGTATTACTGTAAGCCCCCAGAGGGAAGGTCTTCTTACTAGTCTCTATAATATTTAGTCCCTTTGTCTCCTGTTGTAACTATTGAAGTTTATTCTGAAGTGACAGACCAATTTGACAATTAACCTTTCTCTTGGACCTCATGTTTACAATTTTAAGAGCAGTTCCTGCTATTTAAAAAAATAAATACGTATATAGCATAAGCAGTAAGTTTAGCCTTTAAACACCAACAGCACAGTGCCTTTTGTAGAAGCACACATCTGCTTTATGCATAGCACATGCATGACTTTAACCTCATGGGTTGTTTTCCATGATGAACCATTTTACACAGGAACACACACGTGCAAGGAAGTGGATCGAAACATACTGAGACTCATCTGCGTAAGCGGATCTAAAACTATTTGAGACTGACTTTTTGTTTGTCCATATTATATGGACCCTGCAAAGGACTGAAAAGACATTTTATTGATGTCAGCGTATCCCTGACACCTATATATAAGGAAAAAAAGCCTGCAGATGCTCAAGGCAGAGGGTAGGAAAGAAGCAGCACGTTGAGTAAACAGATGGGGCGGGCCAGCATTAAGAGCTGGATGGTTATGGTAAGTGTAATGTGCAGAAGTCACAGTACATCAGCTGGCTAATCAGTGCTGAATGATTTGTAGGCATCTCAGCAGAGGTGAGTTTTAGGAGGTTTGAAGGACAATGGTGTCGTGGCTCTGCAGATTTGTACTCTTCACCTGCAGAAAGAGGGACTCTGCGAAAAGCACAAGGATTATTGCTACAGTGCTGCTTTTCTATGTATATTATTCTTTTTCTATATTATTTTTCTTATGTACTTTCTTTTTCTTTTTTTTTAATCCTTTTTTTTTCTCTGCATTTGCTACAGAGTCTCTCTAATGAGACAGGGTGACTGTTGGCCCAGATGCTGCACTGCAAATGCCATTTTTTAAACCAGCTGAGAATCTGGCTTGATATTTAGCAGTCACTTAGTACTTTCATCTTCAAAGTACTGTGCAAACATTAATTAATTCTGCTGGGGAGCACACAAGAAGGGGCTGCTGGAATAGTTATGCAAAATGCAAAGCCATGAGAGATGGCAAGGACAGCATTGCTGGGCTTGGGAGGTCTGTGCTTACATATGTAATTCAGCAAAGGACCCCACAACTAGTGGTTTCATGGGAGAAAAATACCTTTCAGGTTCCTGTTTTTTACCACTGAGTGGGTGCTTGGTGTTTTCAATAGAAGAATGCTACTGCTACCCTGCTTGGGTAGATGGGCGACGTGGGATTTCTGTTTCCACGTGCACCCCTGCAGATGGGTTCAAGCTTGCAGAGGAGTAACCTCAAGAGCCAGGCAAATGCTCTGTGGATGCTCGGTGCTGTGAGGGAGAGAGAGGCCGTGCAGAAGTCAGGGCTGCAGTTGCATGCTTTTCACTCGGAAAATGAAATGTGGCACATGCATGTTCGGAGATGCCGAGTACTTCACTCCACGCTTGGCTTTGGTGGGAGTGAAAAAGGTCAGCAGAGCTCCAAAAAGGGCTGTATGAGAAAGCCTTTTATCTTCCCGTAAGGACAGCATCAACAGCCTGTGGCGTGGGCTGCAGTAACCTGCACTGGAGAGGACGAGGAGTGCTCATACGTCCCCTGTCCCCTGGCTCTGCACAGGCAGGACAGCAGCAGCGGCATTTAAATCTGGCACCATCACCAGTGTCTCTCAGCTGCCCAACTAACATGCTCTGGCATGAGGCAATCAACACCGCTCGTGCTTTGAGACTTGCCTGGAGCACTGCTTTTGTGTGAAGACACAACTCCAGACGCTGAATTCACTCAACCAGTCATTATATTAAAAGGAACTTTTAAAAGATCATGCCCAGTGATGCCAAATTATTAGCAGTGAACCATGCGAGCCTTATATATCACTTGACTAATGCTGTATCAATTAATTCCAAGTTGAAATAGGCATCTAGGGGTGAGGAGATGTGCAATTTTTGGGTGTGATGGGGCTAACGTGGATTAAGAGCATTGATGGAATAGAAAGGAAAGGCCAAGGGGTGCTTAAATGGCAGAAAATAACATGGCTGTAAACAGATTTTGCTCGTTGGATGTCTCTCAGGGATTGGATATGAATCTGTGCTTCGGTTTGAAAGCTGGAGGCAAGAGGTGTCTTCATACTAAGTGGAATCAGATCTGAACAAAAGACAGTTTCAGTGTGGGAGCTGGGTTTTGGCTTGACTTTGTCAACTTTGCAAACATGGAAGTGGAGGTGAAGATCTAAACTTCTTGCAAAACCCATTTAATAGCACTTAACGCAATGGCAATTTTTGGAAGTTCTGCAAATATATTTAGAAAAAGTGTATTTCTTCTAGCTGTGGCAAAATAGGTAGATAAAGTGTTCCTGATAGCAGGTTTGAATTCATTGAGATCCATAGATACCTACTCATAGTTTTCTGAATTTATTGTTCAAGTTGGTGAGTTAAGGAGCCAGTGAAAGAGATACCACTGTCGAGTCACTTGCTTTTCCAGTGTACAGTCTCTGCATTTAAGATAGTCAAATTTTATCTAGAACTGCACAGTTTTAATTTCCCACTCTTCCCAAGACTTGAATAGATTAGCATGCTCAGAAATACTTGTTTGTTTTTAATCTCAAGATATTACCATGCCTAGGTTTGCATGAAAGGCAAGGCTAGATCTCGTTGAGGCTTGAAAGCTGTAATCAGAGATGTTTATATGAAATTTTAGTGTTCCATCATATCTTACGGTCTCGAGAGTGAAAAAATAAACTTAATGAACCTAGATCAGACAGATTTGTGATGGAGCCCCAAAGAAGAGAGAGGATTTGCAAGTAGCTGTGATTTTGCTGTGTGATTTTAATTTTATGGGCCCCTGTTGTTCAACGTTTTCTTCAGAGTAACTAAGAGTTGAATTAAATATTAAACAAACGGTGTGATGATTCATAAAGAGGGTCATGAGCTCCATATGTGAGTTAGAAATTTAATCTCCAGCTGGTTTCACTATAATCCATGTCATATGTCCAGGATCAGAGAACTCCAGTGTCTTCGAATAATTAGTTAGTGATCAAAACAGAAAAAAAAAATTCCATTGAAACAATTTTCTTTTAGTAAAGACTGTTTCTTCAAAACAAAATTGCTTGTTAAAGCTCATTAATTCTAATGGCATTTTCTTTTGAGTGGAAGTAAGACAAAAATAATTTGGAAAATGTCAGAATGTCTTCTTGATAGTTGCAGGATTGATAATATTTTTTTTGTGTAAAATGTCTTGCATTTAGAGTTGTAGCTCTTATTCAGTTTTAATAGTAAAAGAGGAAAGTGAGACTTTTTCTTGTCATCAGTAACTTATTTTAATTAACCTAAAATACTTCTCTTTCTAGAATGCTGTTTCACCAAAAAGGAAAACTTGATTAGCTTTTTTCTGATATCTGTATGTAATTTTAATACTATTTTGGGTTAGGGAAAAAGAATTAAAATCTCTAAGTCTTTTATTTGGATTAGGAAATTAATTTTTCCCCTACTTCCCCCTGGAGCCCTGGAAAAATACCTGTCAGCCTTTCATCGCTGAGACAAATATGCTGAGGTTTTTCCCAGGCCTTGCGGAGATTGCATCCTCCTTTGCATGACAATTATGAGGTGATGCTAGGAGATACTGTGTGAGTGAAAAACTTGCCCATCCATGATAGCAGCTGCATGCACACGCAGACACTTAGGCACATAGACACAGACACACACAAAAGACCAGTCCTCATTCGCAGTTTCCCGAGAGGTTTTTCTGTGCTGCAGGTGACTTTCAGCCTGCACATGGGTGCATGCATGGGGTTTATGTGTTGTCTCAGTCACATCTTAACTTTGAGTTATAAAAGGTGTTATTTTGGGGCATTTGGGGGTTAAATATTAAATCTACACTTGAGAAATACCATGGAAGCAGTGGATGAGCAAGTCGTGTTCCGGTGAGGCAGGTTACTTCATGTACAGCTCTAAAGAGTGTTGCTGTTGCATTTAGTTGGTCAGCTCATAAAGTCAGTCATAGCACAGGCTTGAATTTAAGAAGTGGGCACATGGGTCTGTAGACCTCTGAAAATACAGCTATTCTTAGTCTCTTATGGAGGAGGGCTGTCTTTCTTGGTGCGTGGCTTGGGCCTTACCTCTTTGTTCAGAAAAAAGTAGGGTATGATGTTTCCTTCCCTGTGCCAGGATCGTAGGATCTGGGAGATATAGGAGAGCTTGATGGGATGGGATCTGTGGGGTTATTGGTCCTAACCCTCATGCAGGACAGTTCTCTGCATGAGACCAGCTTGATGATGAATTTGTATAGCTGTGATCTGGAAAACCTCCAAGGATGGCGGTAGCACCATCTCTCTTATGACCTCTCAATACCCGGAGCATTGAATGCTTATTCTCTAATCCGTCTCTTATTTTTAATGAGAGAAATGTGTAGACATGAAAAAAAAAATTAAGGCAAGATACAATAAGCTAGATTTAAAAACAGAGAAAAATAACATCTACTTAATTGTGTTAAAAATATGCAATAGGCAGGCATGCAAATGGTTACGCAAGCAGAAGTTTGGTATCTAATTGTAAATTAGATAGACAGCTGCAGGGTATCGATAGACATATGGCAGGAATGTAAATAGTTTGCTCGCACTGTAGTGACATCCTGGAAGGCTGTGTGTAAACTTTCTGAAGTGAAGAGAGAAAAGATGATTTCCTGGAAAAGAGGGTTTTCGAGAGAAATAATTGCTAATAAATAATCTGTGTCCCTCTGGAAGGCGAAAGTTTTATTTTGGCACTCACTGAAAAAGCAGCCTCTAATCAGACTGCATTTTCTTCTTTGGCTGATGAGCACCAAGGAAGCTGGAGAAGGCGCCAGTTGCATTGTATACGTTGGAGCCATCATAGATCAGAGCTAGTTCCTCCATGGGACCTGCCTGCTGCTTTCAGCGTAACCTCCTGGCAGATGCTTTGTGTCTGCCAGGATTTAGGGGAGATGACAAAGAGGAGGGTAAACCGTTGAGTAATTCAAGACGGGGTGTTAGATTCCAGATTGTAAATTCATATGTCAGTGGCCAAAACTCCCATGTCTTCCACCAAACTGAATGCAAGACTTGCCTGTATACCAGCTGTAGGGGTTGCTGCTGCTTATAGCGACCTTTAAAATAATATCCTAGTGGAATGCAATACTGTGAGGCAGTAATTTTGGCTTATTTTGTGAGCCAGCAAAGCTGTCTAAATATTTAATGTTCTTTCATTAATAACTGGCCATCGTATGTTTTGCTTTGCATTAGGTGATATTATTGAGGCCGTAAAAATTCCCAGTCTAATGATAGCTAATGTTGGTTCTCATATTATCTAAAAGATATAGCAAGAGTAAACCTTGAATAGCATGCTTGATTTCTGGATGGGTATCTTGTGACTTACTTCTTGTAAAGTTTGCAGTGGGACAAATTCTGGCCCTTTTGAGGTCAACAGTAGCTATTCCAGTTTACTTTGTTGGGTTTGTGCAGTTGCTTTGGGGACAGATTTCAGTCCCATAGCTTGTTAATTGTAATTTTAGTCAAAGGGCCAGACTTACTTAGCAGCTTTTTAAAATTTTTTTTAGAAGACAATTTCTGAAGGATGCAAAGAAGCTTTTATGGAGTGGGAGCAGTGAAAGGAGAGCGAGGAAAATCAAAGAAATTCAGACATCAGTAATGTTTCAAAAGTACATTTCACAAGGGAGTGTTCCTTAACTATCCTTCAAAGTTGACGTGACGGAAAATTCAGTTATTAATCAGTGGTGTCGTCTCTCTGTTGGGTTCAAGAACACTTTTTAAAAATGAAGATTAACATCTGGTTCAGTCTGCAAAGAATTTTTAGAATTGTAAAACTTTAAGTAACCACAAATTACTTAAAGTGCATGGAGGATTAATATGAAAAGAAAAACACTTCCAAGCATTGTTCTTTAAGAGGTGAGCTTAGCTTGTGTAGTCGTACGAGTTATGTCATTGGTATATCCTTACCAAATAATTGCAAACATATAGCGCAAATCAGTCCCCTGGAATCAGTGGATACACAAATACACTATAGGGAGTTTTATTACAGCAGAGCTTGAGAACTGAAAAAAACAATTTTCCACAGAAAAATTACTTTCATATGATCTGAGTGCCATGATTAGGTTTACTTGGAGCACTGTAAGTCAATCTCTTTGCTGATGTTCCTAGCAGGCCTCTGTAATTCTACATTTATTTGTAAAGGTCTACTTTAGAATAGAAATTATTCCCAGTGTTTGTAAATAAGAAACTGGAATATTTCTTGTGTGTTTGTGTGTGTGTGTGTGTGTGTGTTTGTATTTAACTGGAAAATTTTCCACTCATGATGCCAGGAGTGGCTCTTAGGAAAGACCACTGCTTTCCAGAAGTTATTCTGAAAGAAGAGATGAGAGCTCTATTTTTCTCCTTTATTACAGCACATTTCTGATTTGGTTTGAAGCAAGCAGAGGACTTTCCAGTCAGCCCATAGCCATAACACACTGGATGTTTTCTTCCTATGGCTGGACTTTGGTATTGCAGCAATCCCCAGTTGCTTTCTCACAACACTTCTGTACTGGTGTTTCACTTAATGTTACTTTAAGTTATGCCCCTGTTAGACGTGCTGGCATTTTGGCATTTTAATGGCAGGTCACTGGCATTTTAATGACTCTTCAAGGTCAGTGCTGCTCCAAATGAGTCTAGACAACAACATGGTGAACACTTTATCACATCCATGTTTGAAATAATTTTCTATGAAGAGGTTCGTGGTAGCGCTAGGTATTGACTGTCAAAGCCTTGGTGTATTTTAGTGTTGGATGCTGGGAGCTAAATAGGTCAAGATTGTTTTTGGATAAAAAGTCTTTTTTTCTTCTGGAAAGACTGATCAATATTCATGTTGATGGGTTTCTCTGGGAAGATTAGGTTAAACTTCCTATAGGTAAGAAGGAATGGCCTGCCCAGGGACTTGGTGGATTCACCGTCCCTGGAGGCTTTTAAGATGAGACTGGATGTGGCACATAGTTCCATGGTCTAGTAACCATGGTGGTGTTGGATCAAGGGTTGGACCTGATGATCTCAGAGCGCTTTTCCAACCTGGTTGATTCTATGATTCTGTGATAAAAGAAGCCTGATGCTTTCTTTCAGTCTTATGAAGACGTAAGTAACTGTTATTTTCTACTGTGTTATTTTGCACTTGCATGGCTGAATTGAGTATAGAAAGTGCTAAATCAAGCCTTCAAAGAATGCTTCGGAACAAATTCCTAAAATACTAAAACTTATTTTTCACCTGCTGCAGATGAACAGAACATTAATTCTTTGTATTCTCCATGGGCTTTCCTGTAGTGAAACTTATCTCTTGATTTCAGTCAGTGTGGATATTTGGGTCACTATCTCCTCTCTTCTCCCCTCCCATCCTTAACTTCTTTCTCTTCAAATCTGTCTCCCTTTTGAGTCCCAGGTATGACTGATAGGCAGCTTTGTGAAAAAATGAAGGTTCAGTTTGAGCAAAAGTGTTGCTAATTATTACTTGCCTGCTTTAAAGCCCTCATAGGTGTTTTTCAGTGCTTCAGCAAATGCATGGCCATTATATTCTTCTGATTTTCTCTGTCTTTCTAGTCTGAGCCTTTTCATCTGTACCTAATGGCACTGTGCTACCCCAAGGAGCCTGTAGGTCCTGTGTTCCACTGGGAGGGTTTCCTGGCCCCCAGTAAGGGAGATGATGGGGTGAGATCTCTCTGCTGGGAGGTACTTATTTATCTGCCACAACTCCAGCCATGTTCTGTTAGGCCTGCTGTAAGGTTTGTGAGCAGAAACTTTTTTCCAATAGTGGAAATGTAGGGGAAGGGGATTTGGCTGCTGCAGAAAACATTGGGTTTTTTGGGGGGGAGGGGAAAAATTGTAAGACTGCTTCTAGTATAGACCGTGCAGAAGAGTTGAACATTGTGCCTGCAAGATTGGCTCACTCCTCATGAGCTGGGTGGTCCTTCCCAAGTACTGCATGACTTTTCCACAGGTGGGTGAGCTCCCTGACTGACTGCTCTCTCTGGATGCTTTATAGCTGATTGACTTCCACACTACCCAGTGGTAGATCAGCAAAGAGATGTTTTATCAAGGCAGCCTGTGCTGGGGGAGAAAATCAAACATTTCAGTGTTGGCAGAAGGACCATGGTGGACAAACTGATGGAAAACTGTTTCCAGCATAGTTTTGACTTGTTTTCAGTCGCTTTGAAATAATTCATCTAGGTTTCCTAGTGGGAATTTTGTTTTTGCATAATACTTTTTCTTCTTGGAGTTTGATGAAATGTCAAAATATGTGGAACTTTTCCAACTAGCTCAGTTTTGCCCTTCTGAAAAAAATAAGGTAGAGAGAAAAACAGTCAGAAGGCTTGTCTTTCTTTTTTGAAGACTGGAGGCATCATTTCTGTCCAGAAGATCTAAGGGCATAAAGCCTTTTTGTAAAAGCTTAGCATTCAGAAGCTCCTGTTATTCCTACTATGAGTGACACGTTTTGAAAAACTGGCCCTGACAAGAGAAGCTGAGTATTTTTTCAGGGGTAATAATGTAACTAGCCAGAGAGAGAGAGGAAAAAAAACCACCGCAAAACAATTAGAAAATATCTCCATCCACACCCCAGTAAATAGTGCTCTGCAGTGCCAGTTGCTGCTTGCTGGTTGTCTTGATTAACATATTCTGGATTGGTATAACTGAAGTTTGCATATAAATTACATGTTTATTAATGTATATTTTTATTTTTCATTGTCTTGGCTTGACAGAGGCTTAAGCCTGTGGGCTTGCTGTGTCTCATCCTCTTATGTATTGAGGAAAGCTCTGAAGTGTTTCCCATACTTGTTCCCCATTTTAAAATGAAAATGTTGCACACCAAAGTTGAGCAGCTCAGTCTTCTTTAATGCAATATGCAGTTTGCCCTCAGATCACTTGCTCCTGCTATAATTTATACATGAATCATGAATTATGTTTGGATCCTCAGGAAGCAAAAATAAATGGGTAGAGCCACATTCAATTATGTAATGAATTCCTCACGGTAAAATTTATGGTTGTGATGTTGCAAAATGGAACACTGATAAAAGATTTCCAAAAGATTTGTTGCAGTATCTGCTGATAAAAACAAACTTCTGTCCATTTTAGGCATAGAAGAGACATTTTGATTCAAACAATAAAATATTTAAAGGTGCATGGGATTGTTTTTCATTGTAGTTTAAGTATCAGTGAATAGATCAAGGAGGAAAAGAAGTGTTTGATACAGTCTCACTGAACAAAAGCTCTTTCTCAACATGTTGTAAAGAACCTACATCATAACTCTTTTTTATGGCTCTAGAAGCACTTTGTAGGCTGCATCTAACAGTTTAAATTTTGAGGAGCTATTTCCTGACCCTCAGCTTGACTTTTTTAAACTCACTGCTCAACTCTGGCTTACCGGGCAAAATATGGTTCATGAGCTTTTGTAAGGTGAGCTAACAACCAGTGCTGCTGTGAGAAGCATTGGTAATTTCACCTCTGTTTGTGGCATTGATTTCTTTTAGTGGCTTTTTTGTTTTCATTTTCTTCCACGTGTTTCTCACTGTGCTTTGACCTGTTGCTTTTGAGTCATTTTTCAGTCAATACTCAAGCAGCCTAGGCTTGGGCTGTGTTGTGCAGGTATTTTCCTGAGCAGGACATCCCCATTCTTCCCAGTGAGATCTTCTTCAAAGCCAATACCATAGCTCCTAAAAGCTGTGTATCTGTTGCAGCTGAAGGGTGAACAGGGTGGATACATCCGTGCAGTTGGTATTAAATAAACTTCCTTGTGATGCTGCAGCTCATTTTAGAAAAATTTCATGTCACTGACCAATTACCTGCATCAATAGCTATTAAGGAAACATTTTCCTTTATTTGCTTTGAATTTCCCGCTACAGCAAATCTTCCTGTTCCTTTGCACTAAAAAAACATGTACCTGTGTGGTGGGGAGCTGGCTCCGGTATGGAAAGCAGGATAGTTGCATCCCAAGAGCTTTCTGAGTAGAACATCTTAGCAACTCCCATGGCTTAATACCCTTGCGTTGACAAATGTATCAGTTAGATTGGCTATGTGAGATGTTGAAGCATGCCTATGCAAAGGAAGATCCTGGGACTGGCACTTCTGATTCCTGCTGGTTTTCAGAGTTCCCTGTGGTGGTTTGAATTTTCCAGAAGTTTTAAGGATACAGACTTGGCCCACTCTCAAGCTGATGGTGGGAGGCTTGCCATCATCTTCAATAGGCGGAGGATTTCCCAGAATAGGATTAAAGGGGATGTGTCCCCTGTTAAAGTTCAAGGTCAGAGCGCGAAAGAAAATGTGCTGTCTTCACAAAAAAGCAGATGTAAATTCTCTCTGACCAAGAGCTCCTGTGTGGCCTGGTGTCACCTGTCCTGACAACGTACACATGGTCCTCTGAAAGAGGCTGCTGGCTTTCATGGGTATGCCCTTCCCGCTGCCCGGGTCCCCATATGGCTCTATAGAAAGGTGTGGGAGGTGTGGTTGGGGCAGCCTCAGGGGAGGTTTCTAACCAGAGGGCATGGTCTGAGCAGTTCATTTAGGCGACCATAATCTGTGGTTTGCATCAAGTGCTTGAGAATGGGAACACTGCCAAGCCAAAAGGCATGTCTTCTGATTGGCTCTTCCAAAACTCAAACTGAATTATTCCGTTCCCCAGCGTTTCTGTTGGTGATGACACAAGTCCAGTGTTTTCCCCTGTGATCAGAGCAATATTTGACAGGGCTGTTCTTCAATATATACCCAGTCCTAATCACATTGAATTTTGTACCAAGTGATTTCCAGTTGTGCAGGTCAGAGTGGAGCTGAGAGGAATTGGATGCTTGTGCTCACACTATAGGCCTCCTGAGTGAATCCTTTTGGGCATCAGAAACCATAAAAAGTCAAGATGAACTGTAGAGTTCCTGAGAGTTTACAGCTTTCCCCATAATCTTAGCTAAGCAAAACTTGTTTTCTTTTTTCCAAGTGCAAATTCAAGCTGAGACAATAATTAGCATCTTGTTTGTTTGTTTGTCACCTTGAAGGAAGAAAGGTCAAATATAGTCAGCCTGAGAACTACTTTGCCTTCCCCCCTTGAAGCATTTAATTAGATTTCTCATGTAATGTAAAAAAGAGAGGGTAGAGAGCTTGCTGAAATGGCTTATCCATTTAAGACTTCTTTTTTTTCTCTTTTTATTTCTTGCTAGCTTCATAGCCCAATTTATAACATTTCTGAAAAAGTGACAGGTTTAAACACTTAACCCTTCCTGCACAGAGTAGGCAGGGTTGGTTTTTTTTTCTCTTTTTCAAAAGGGAAGGCTGTAAATCAGCACAATGTACCCATAAAAACACTGCTCTATAAGACAGTAAGAGGCTGTTTAGAAAATGCCCAGAATTAAAGTCTTACAGCTTGTGCCTCCTTCTCTCTTTCTCTGTCCCTCAGGAATACATACATAAACGCTGGATGCATAACTATTTGAAAACAGACTAATTATTTCTTGGGGATTTTTTCAGTATTTTTTCACCTGTCTCTCCTGATTTTGTTTGGTTTTCCTTTTTTTAGTTTTTCCCCTCCCACAGGACAGGATTGCTAGATAACTGGAACTGCACATGTTAGGCTGTGAACTTGGTTCAGTGATTTTCATGATGGGATGCAATTGTGAGGAGGAGAGAGGCTGTATGGATTGCTGGGTTACCGACCAGGCTTGATGTGTGTCACAACAGCTGAAAAACTCTGAACAATTTCCCCCCCCCCCCCTTCAGTCACGTCCTGGCTCGTTGGAGTCACTGCTGGGAGGATGCTTCCCTTATTCTTTCTCCTGCAGTGCAGTGGACCTTCATGCCTGCATAGGGACGGCCACTGGTTTTCTTTAAAATCTCAATACAGCTCCTTTACTGTGTCCATTGGACTGAGCATTTTACCTGTGTATACTCCTGCATTGTCTCAGGTGTGCATTAAAGTGCACATATAACTCCCCCCCCCCCCCCCAAGAAAAAGGAGTTGAAACAGCAGAGTAGATTTGCAGTATTACCTGTGTCATGGTAGTAAAACTGCAATTTTTCTGAAATTTCTTTCCCCTTTGTGCTGTCCCATCCATTTTATCTCCCAGAAAGCTCAAGTTTGTAACCACTTCTAATCCAGGTCTTTTTGCTGTCATAACTTTTACTAGTAATGCAAAAGCCCTGGAGGGGATTAGCCAACCTGAACATTTCAAATTTTAAACTTCAGTAAGTCTTGAGTTATAAGTAGGTAAAAAAAGCCTTTCTCAGTCATTTTCAAGTCAACTTACTATCTGTCCCACCATACCTTCCTCTCCTCCTCCTGCAGTAAAACTGCATGTTCTTCGTGGATGTAGAATGAAAACCCCTGAAGGGAAAAAATCATGCTTATCCTTTCTCAGCATGGAAAGATGGCAAAGCCTAGAAAATACTGTAACAAAAGGACTGGTTTTCAGTCTCTCCTGCGTGGAGAAATGCTCCTGTGTACCCTGCCCCTAAACAATGTCTTGCAGTCACTAATTGCACCTTACGTTTAGACTGGACACCTAAACCTGCTGGGTATAAAGAGGGGAGAGTTGAGGGTCTTGAGTTTTAAATCATAGAAGCCACTCTCCGAAGTGGAGATACTTTTGTAAAAAGGTATCTCCCCATTTGTAGCAAAAACTGCTCAGTGGAAAGTCAGTAAAATGAAAAAAGGAATTTTTATAATGTTTTCCTTTACATTTGAATACCCACGTCACATCTTTGAGGATGCAGAGACATTCAGAACCGATTGGCTCTTTCCCAAAACCTTCTGCAGAAATGCAGCAGTACATGGTGTCAGGAATCAAGATGCATACCTTAGCAAATGCCCATAGGCTGGAGTCTGTAAAAATGAAGAGATGAAGACAGATTTACTATCACACCTGAAAGGAAAAAAAATAATTCTTAGAAAGTGGAGAAGACAATTATGGGATTACTGCAGTCAAAATAGTGCCATGGGGTGTTTTTTTGTTTTTTTATTTTCCAGCGGTAGAAATATATACATTTATTTTTGCTTAACACATTTGTATTCACACTGCTTAGACACACCATGAAAATATCAGTTCAAAAGTCAATATTATATTTAAATGTCAGATGATTGAGATTTCAGTTATTTCTTAGCAAAAGGGCTCCAGCTGAGAGGATGCTGGCCCATAGTCTCAAAGGTGGAAACAGTCCATAATGCGCAGTTATGAACCAAAGAGGCAGAGCTATGTGGTGTTTATTTTTTTATTCAGAATTATTCCACACTTCAAAAAACACAAAAAAGCCATTAATGGGTAACTGATTTCTGCAAACATTTTGTGTTTGCTATATTAATTTGTTGTGGTTTTATAAGATGGTGTATGTTGAAGTTCACTTTCTTGTGCTGGCAGTGTTTGCTTGTGACGTTGCATTTTGTTTCCCTGAATAGTTAAGTTTAAAGTCACTACAAACACTTTGACAAGGAAATTGAAGTAAGGTATTTGGAGTCACAAAAATGGTCTGCTAAAACCGTGAAATTATTCAGTAGAAGTGGTTGGCATCAAAGGTGACCCTGTTTGGCTGGTTTTGCCTTTATTTTCAATGATCTTCAGTAACTCATCAGGTTAGATCAGAAAAAAAGTCTGTCTCGATAGGGTAGAAAGTGGGTAGAAGAAGATCTGAGTGATGAGGATTCACTGACTTGGTTGTGGAATAAAGCATGTGTGTTTGTTACAGCAGCCCTTCATTTGGCTTTAATACAAGTTTTTTTCTACTACATCTTGTTCCAAATGAGAGAATTAAGGAGTCCCACTTGAGCAGGAATAAAATGTTTCAGTAGATAGGTCTTTATATCTTGAAAAGGAGTTTTGCATGTTCAGGAGAAATTTTATTCGTTATAGAGCAAAACATGGTGTTGAGGTGTTTCTTGGCTGTATCTTAAAAAACGGGAGCAAGGAGAATGAGAAATGGTCTTTTGCCATCCTTGGTTGTTAGTTCCAGTCAGTTTAAAATGTGTAAATTAACAGTGCAAACTAAGAGCCAGATTCAGATGTGGCATATCTTTAGAGACGAAGCCATAATTTGCTTATGATGTATTAAAAAACAGAAACACCTCAAGCTGAATTAGGTAGTGTTGATTGCCAGTTCCCTCCTGCATAAATGCCATTAGATGCCTAAAGTTACAAATTGCTTTAATAACTTTCACAACTGATTGGTAATCACCCTGCAGTTAATGAAATAGGGAAAACACCTCTCGCTAAATGCATTGTCTTCATTTCCTCCTGCATAATTTCTAAGGTGTAGAGATCATTTTCAACAAATCCCAAGCTAGAAAGGTCATCTGTTAAGTTTTACTTTTATTCATGTTTGTATTTTCCTTCTTCCAGTGCACAGAAATACATATCCAAGCCAGCTTTCCCATGCCCTGTTGTCCAGTGTGGCTTTATGCATAGACTCCAGCATTTGACTGCTGGTTACTCTCAAGGAGATCTTTGCAGCTCATTTGAAGTGCTGCTGAAGGCAAGTCTGCCTCAGTTGTTTTTGCTGCATGTCTGTCTAGGCAGAATCACACTGTAAAGTCCCATAGCAGCACACTTAAAGCATTATAAAACCACGTGAGCTGAAGAATTGCAATTCAGGACAGACTTGTTCATATGGCATTGATTTTTAATTTTTTTTTTTTTTTTTGTCCTTCCAAAATGGTAAGAGCTACAAGAATTAGTCTCTGGAAAAGCCTCATAAAATTGTGTTGTCGTTTAAGGATAAAATTAGTGGCCACTAGTTAATGATGCAGGAATTAAATACATGGCACTGAGCTGAGTGCAACACTTTACCTCTTGCTGTTGCTAGATTTCAGAGGCATTAATGTCCCTTAACAAACATCTGAAGGTAATTTCAAAAGGTGGGAGTGGTTAGGGAAAAGAGCACAGCAGTGTTTTATAGTTGAGATTGCCTATGTATTAGACAGCTCTGACAGAGCATGTAATTAATTTTTTAAGTGTTTATATTAAAGAATAAATAACTAGTAATACATATGGCACATTATAAATGTTTCAAATGCACTGTAGTTGGGCTAGATGTTAAGTTATGGCTGTGTTGTGGTTTTGAGCAGTCAGCATAGGTAAAATTGGCCATTTAGAGTCAGTTTTTTTAAAGTGCATTTAGCACACACTTAGGAGTCTTAAGTACAGTGGTCTAGTTTTGGAAAGGTCTTCATATGCAGGCTGTGTATCATCAAAATTCAAGAGCGTGGATGGAATGGCTTTTGCCATTCTTGCTGTCCTCAAAAAAAGTCAGCTGATTTCTCCAGTGGTCTCTGCTGACGTTGAGTATCTAAACATGTGCTGAGTGCTTTTGAAACTCTGGTCTTTAGCTTTTTATATGCAGTGCATCTAAAGAAGAATATGTATGATTCATATACACATACAGGAACCAACACAGAGGGATAATTTTAATATAAATCCCAGTGCTGTTTGTTATGTTCTGAAATGTTGCATAGAATAATTCAAATATTTATAGATGGTAGTTCAGCTTGTGCTTTGCTTGCAGCATTTGCCTTTTTTCATGTCTCAGTTGAACTGTTCTTCCTTCCTTCCTTCCTTTACAATGTAAACATTGCCCATGCCCAGCACTGTCCTTCTGCTCCTTCCTCTGGAAACTCAAGTTGTGGAAAAAACACCTCAGGATCTGGAGTCCCATTTTCTGCCCTGGTGACTGAAGCCATACCAGGGAGCAGGGTTGCATTTCTTTGCCACATGCTCCATAAGGAATTAAAGGGTTTGGTCTACTTTCTGTGGATTGTGTGCTTTTGCGGCTTCCAAGGCAGAGGAATTTGTTTAACAGCTCCTTGTATATAGAGTAAGTTATGACTATGCTAGATGTGAAGTGATGATTAGAAGGGTGTTAACATCTGCATTTTCATGCTGACCACACACAGTGTCTTGGCCTGGCAGTCCCACCCTGGGGTTTTCTTCTAAGCAGCTTCTTTGCACTGTTAAAAAAAAGGTTTTTTTACTTACCAGGGAAGCCCCAAGGTGCCCCAAGAACCTCTTAGGTTTGAGATGTTCCTGGAAGGAAAGACTGATATAATTACCCATAGAGATTTGCATCTGTCATCAGCACTGGGGGGGAATTAATCTACATGTATAAAGTTGCCTGTTTAGGAAGTTGCACATTTTGAGTGTTTTTCTTTTTGCTTGTGCTTTAATTCTTCACTGCCTGACTGGGAGACAGAGAAGCAGTAAACTGTCAGCATTGAGAAGTGTGGCATAATATTAAAATGCTCTAGTTTCCATTGAACAGATGATGGTGAGAAGTTATTTTAATGGGTTTGTTGAGAATTGTGCTTTCAAAGACTCTTAAATTATTGCAGACGGTGCTGCTGGGATATGTATGGGAAACAGCCATTTTAATTAGGAAGATACACTTGGAAATGAAAAGTCATTTTTTAAATGTAATTTCCTTTGTGAGTGTTTTACTGACCACTTGGATTTATTTACCACACAGATCTAGTGATAAATAGGTATTTATGGGTTAGTTTTTAATTAGAAATAATGGCTGGTAGAACTGAAGTGAATTAATCATCTTATCCATATAGGCTATGGGAGTCATAGTGAAAGACAGTTGTATTGACAGTTTAGAGAGTGATTACGGCATGGTTTGTCCTTAAACAACACCATCAACAACACAACCACGTTTTGGCTTGGAAGAGCAGAAATGAGTCTGTCTTACTGTGGTGAACTCCACCTGCAGATGACTAAAGAAACACCCAGCAGAGCTGGGTTTTCGGCCTTCTGGATGTCACAGAAATCCAAGTAAGAGTAATTAAAAGAGTAATCCAATGATGTGGCTTCATGTCTATCTGTGTGCAAATGGCACTTGGAGGGAGTTGACCAGTGATGACTGTGTTCATGACAGCAGGCTTGCTGCTGAAACACTTGGGCAGATGCAAGTGAGTATTGTTTTGGGAAGGGTCAGAGATTTTTAATCAGCCTTTTCTTTCTTGGTCGAGAAGCATGAGGACAGAAATTACAAGAAGCCCAACTTAACAGCTTTAATGACATCAGCAGAAGGAGTTTGGGGAGTGTAGCACAATGAAAATTTTGCATGTAATGCCAGTTAGCTTTATTGAGTCATACATTTCCTTCACTCGTTCTGCCCAAGGAGGTTTTTACTCTGTAATTTCAGAATGCAGCGCGTAAAAAAAAACAACAGAGCCAGCGTGCGGTGTGCTATATATTTTAGCATGTAAGAAGCGAGAGCCAGTGCATATCATTTTCTGGAAAGTAATGAAATGTCATGGCAAATGCATGAAATAAATGTGTTTTTATGTACTTATTTTAGGAATCAAGTTAGGGATAAAGTTCACCTTTTTATTAAAGGGTCTTTGCAGAAGTCTGCGTCCATGCATGAGCTGTCTGACTGCTGCTAATGGCTCTACCTATTTTTCACTCTGAAGTTATGCTAATTATCTTTGCCAGAATCAAGGCACTTTCTCTGTTTTCAGTATCCAGAGGAACCCCTTGGGGATGAAAAAGCCTGACGTTTTGATTCCCAGCTTTTGTTTCCCTAATCAAAAATAAAGGTATAATGGACAAGAAGAAGCAATTTCATTTAGTCTTCTCATCACAGCAGGTTTTATTATTTGCCTGATTCTTGCTGTATTTTATTAAATTATGCTTTTGCTTGAGTTTCCAGCATTGCTTTTTCAAGCCCACTGCAGCCCATCTTGTAATAATCTGTGTTTTCCTATAAGCTCAATGTTCACCAAGCGTGCTTGAAATTTCTCACTGGCCTGCCTAATTTCTGAGTTTGGTGTGGAAACCAAATCACTGCCTGCCTGTAAGTTACCCCCTGCCCCATCCTGCACATTTGAGCTGGGCCTTGCTAATGTAGGCAAAAGAGAGGCAGGACTACAGCACACTGCTGGCTGATTTTCTTAACAAAACAGGCTTTGCAAAGCTGCTTAAATTCAATTTGCATTTGTAAAATAAAAACACAGCACAGTGCAGTCCACTGGGAGATTTTCCATGCTACGCAGGTATATTTTCAGAAGTGGTAATCAAATATTCTGGTGTCGTACACACATGGTTTCTGGTTTAGCTGTGGCCCTTTTGTTTTGTTTGGGATGAAAGTGAATGACTGTTGTTGCTTGCCCATTGAAGAAATCCATCCACAGGACAACAGAATTGGTAAGCTGTTCTGAAAGTGCTTGTTTATAGACTTGAAAAACCAGTTGAAAGGCAGTTTTGTCATCCTCTAAAACTTCACATGGTGGTTCATGTGTATGGTCAAAGCCCCTTCATCTCTGAGGGAGACCTGTAGTAGCTGATGCTGAGCCCAAGTATTTGTGAGAGAGCTGCACCATGACTGGTGGGATGAAAAGCCATTTACTGTGTATTTCTCATTTTACTGCCTGCTCATCAGAAATGACCTGCTTTGTGAATAGCAAAAGGCTCAGGCAGCACAAAAACTGGTGGGATAATTCAGTAGACATGTAAAAAAAAAAACCAAACAAAAAAACCCATCTCTGGGTCCATCTAGGGTATAACTTGATGCCCACAATGCTGGAAAGGTATTATGGTCATATTTATGTATTTATTTTTGTTTTACCTAATGTTGTCTTTGCCTGCCTGTAATATTTTTCTACTGGTTGTAGGCTGAGTGCTTTAATTTACCCTCGTAGAAACCTTCCCAGGATGAATTTTCCAGCACTTCTTTTCCGCAAAGAAGCTTCTTTTAAATAAGATACCTTGAATAGTCACTTCACCTAAGAGACCCCTCATTTCCAAATGTTCAAGGTTTCCCCTCTCTTTCCCCAGAGCACCCCAAATCTAGCACAGAGGTGGCCACTGATTTTCATGGGGGGAAGGACAGCTTTTGGTGGCTCCTAACTGCTCATGTGCCCACGTAGGAGTTACTGGCCTAACAAGCCATTTTATTTTGAGAGGTCTCTAAAGAAAAGCTGCGAGCAAGACTTAATTTATTCATTCAACAGAGATCCTGTTTGATAGTTTACAGCCATTATGTATGAAGTAAGTATGGCTTTCATTAAAGAGGAGACATGTATTTTATCTCAGCTGAGGAATGGGGGAACATGGGCCATAAAGCCAATATTGTAATAGAGTCTCCCTTTTTAATACCATGCTGTGTGCTGTGCTTCTGAAAAGCCTGGAGTTCTGGGGGCTGAGCTGATCAGAGCTCAGCATGCTTTTTTTTCCTTGCCTTATAGCCCTTGTTAACTTTTCAACTTGTCAAGTACATGGTGGTTTATGAAATTTTAAAGCTAACAGTATGCTGTGCGGGGATGTCAGCGATATGCTAGACTTTTGAGTGCATCCTGAGATGAATAAATCATGAAGTCACAGAAAGTTGCAATTAAAGAACCCAAACCTGGATGCTTGAAATATTAGACCTGGGTTCGTGTGACTTTAAACAAGAATCAGGGCTGGAAGCCATCCACACTTGAATTGTAGATCAGCAATAGGAAGAAAAAAAAAAAGGTATCTGTGGAATATGCGTCTTTTCCAAGGCATCAGACTGATATTTACTGACTGTAAGTGGAATTATTATTTAAAGAGTTGATTCCCTTCAGCTCAGACAGGCAGATATGATCCCACCCCACTGGAAATGGAAATTGCCTGGCCCTCCTGGTACTGCTTCCTTATAAATTAAGATAATCCTTCGTTTGATGCTTACTTACTTGGTGACCTTCCTGTATTTTGCAGTGTCTCTGTAAAGATGCTGCAGGTTATATTCATTCTTGCTAGAATCCACTACGGCTTTAGCAGTTACGTTGTGACTGTGGGTCAGGCAAGGGTTGCATTAACATTTCATCCCATGCCCTGCTCCCCAGTCGCCTTTGAAATATTTCTGATTTTCTGCAGACTTGAGATGAGTGGTCAATGTGTCTCATGCTTGCATTGCCTCTTATTTTAACTTCCCCCTTGAAAACCTGTGGGGAAAAAAAAAACACCATTATGGCTCTGTGTTTCAAGAGGGTCTCCGTGGGAATTGTACCTTGTCTGTCAGCAGGGACACCCGGTGAGTCACATCTTTGACTTCAGGTCCGTCAGTAATCTCCCTGACTTCAACAGGATTACCCAGGTGTTTAAAATAAAACTGTGCTGTAGAGGTCTGTGGGATTATAAGACCAGAAAGATTGGTTGTGTGACTAGTCACTGAGATTTTCTTTTATTTTCTCATTTTATGAGTTTGAAAAGTCAATAAAAAATAATGCAAAACACATGCATGATTAAGGCAGGGGCTTAGCTGCAGCTATGCCGGGAAGTTCACAGCTAGGGTTTCTGGAGGATCCCCCTCATAGTTTTTCTTTCTTACGTGTTTGCACTATAAAAAACGTGTATTATGTATCCACATATATGGACTGGTAGCACCCCACTTAAGGTCACTCTTTAACTAAAAGCAAATCTGTTTGCTCAATCTGACTGGGTCAGGTGGACACACCACTTCAGCTTGGTTTCGTGTGGTTTTGTTTTTCTCTCCTCAGTTGTTTCTTGATATCACCCTTACTGCTGCAGTTTCCAAATAGCTTCCAGTGGTG
This sequence comes from Pseudotriccus pelzelni, assembly GCA_035584735.1. Taxonomy (NCBI): domain Eukaryota; kingdom Metazoa; phylum Chordata; class Aves; order Passeriformes; family Tyrannidae; genus Pseudotriccus; species Pseudotriccus pelzelni. Next base: position 17,573,990 of record JAWMRA010000130.1, read on the forward strand.
CACATCTGTACATGCTCTTTCATCTGCTCCCCAGGGAAAGAAGGATGTAGAGTTGAGTGTTTTGGTTGTGAAGGTTTATATAATCATGCACATGCCTATGTGGGTAATGCATATGTATGTGCCATACTAGAAAAGGGAAGTACGTGCAAAATTACCCTTCCACCCTGAGCCAGAGATTTGTCCACCCTGAGCAGCTGCCAACAAACGCCTGCCTCCTCTGCAAGCAAAGATGACCTAAGTGCAAATTTACAAACCACCATCACTCTCTCCTGGGTGATCCTTATGGCCAGAAGGGCCATTGAGGACTTTTGCAGTAACAGCAGAGTAAACAAGCTTGACCGGAACATTTTTAATTTTCTGCACGCTGAAAAAGGTTAAAAATCACCATGTCACCTGTATGTATATAGGGTCCCAAATTTATTCGTGCTGCAATCCTCTGGACACTTCTTCCAGGTTGTTCTCTATCTCTGGTTGGCTTGTGCTGCTGTGAATGTCCTGCCTGTGACACGACATTCCTGTCGTCCCCTTCAGAGGACAAGGGGGTCCATTTGTAAAGAGTTTGTATGGGGAAACATTAATACTAGGAAAAGGTAATTGGAAACAAAATAAAACTACTATGTATGTGTATTTCATCTTAATTTCTGAAAATTGATTTGAGATTTCTTTTCTCTCCTGTGAAAAAATTTTAAAATTATAGCAATATTAACCTGCTAACACAACTTCTTTACTTCAGTGTAAATGTCATTTTTCTTGGGGACAGAGGCTTGCATAACTGCAAGATAATGTAGAACTTGCACATACCTAATTTCTGATTTAAAAAGGAAAGGCTGTAGAAACCAATTGTTAAGATTTGAGGATGTCGGTGATACGAGATATATGTATGTCTTAAATAGACATCAGCTGAAAAGAAAGAAGAAACATTTTGTTTTTATTGGTTCCCATCAACTGTGCAGTGGCAAACACGAAATCCTCAGCAGGATGTAGGAATAATTTTCTTCCACACATTTCTTCCCATAGGAAAGGCAACGAAGGGGGTCTAGTTTCACATCTCTCCCTCTATGGTGTTTTTTGTCTCACTTTACTTCAATTAATAGTATGCCTGAGCTGGTTTTACTGACATGTTCGTTAAAGTGGAATGGTTTGAGCATTCTGCCCTTGTCTCTCCCCCTACCCTCCCTGACTCTTCAGTAATTGCATCCTGGTTCATATTCATTTGGCATGTTAATTGTTAAGAGTTAAGAAAAAAAAGACTTGCCAAGATGCAAAAGAATTGAAGTGATTGCCCTTTTGTCTGCAGAAGCAGTGGAAGCTCATAATTATTACTCTTATATTTTTGTTGTTAAAACTTCTCTCTCTCTCTTTCTCAGTTTCTGAGACCTCTGTTTTTCCTTTTACAAAAAGCGATCTGATTTGACATACATAGGCAGTACTTCAGAATCCATCACTCACAGCCACAAGCCTTCCCAGCCTACTATATATTAACAAGCAGATGTGTCACCCTGCAGACTGCTCAATAATAGATCTTTTTAAGAATTGCTTTTTCTCTGTGTAGTTCAGGTACTCCAGAACTAGAATTTAAGCACTGCTTTCATTTTATATAGAGATATCAGGAGATACTCAGCTTAATGTAGAGTTGTAGATTTGCATTTGCAGAACATTTTGTCTTCCTTTATTCTCTTTGCAGACACAAGGTTTGGAATGCCAAATAGCTCATCAAGATATACAGTGCGCGGAGAGAAAATAATGTTAATGTCTAACTGTCTCTTTGTTTAGTTTTTTTTCCCCAAATTACTTCCTTACATTGTTTTTAAAGGAGCCTAAGGAGCTCAGAAGTACATAGAACCAGTTTTCTCCTCACTGGTATGCTTCTTCCTTCAGGATGCAGGGATGCTACCCTTGCTGAAGCAGCACTTCAGTCTCATGGGCTCACTCCTGCAAGCGTCCCTGTGATTTTGCTTTGCTGTCCTGCAAACCCCTTGTCAAGGGGTTTCTCCTGTCCATGCTGGTCAGACCCCTGTGGATTTTGATGAAAACCAGAAACCTACGTGTTTTCTATTAATTTGGGCTCCTCCTGCCTTCTGAAAATAAACAGGGCAGGAGGTGAGCCAGCTGGGAGAGACTGAGGATATGAAACTGTGTTGGAGGAGAGGGAGAGCTGTTAGGAATGCCAACCGGCTCTTACCTCAAGTCTTTCCCTGGATCCTCAGTAATTTTAAGGGAAATCAGGCTTTCTAGGACTCTTGCAAAATTGCTATGTAGTGATAGCAAGGGGCAAATTGAAGTAACATGTAAGGCATGCTGGGGACCACAAAGGTGCTATAAAACAAACAGCAGAGCATGTTATTGTTATTATTCAAATGTTTTCCAGTTCCTGTAACATCTGGGAACCCCAGACATGGATCGGAACCAGATGTGCTTTGTGCTTTTTGACTGCAGGGCAGAGAGGGACACCTGCCCCAGAGCCCCCTCGTTGTAAGGTGTTACAGACAGGGTGTAGGTAGGCTGTGGGGCAGTGACCTGCATCTGTTGTCAGCCTCAGCTTAGGCATGTCAAAAAGCAAGATCTGTTTAAAAATCCACAAAATAAATGCGTTATACCTGGAAGTAGAGATGCATGTGTTGATTTCAGTGGCAGTTACAGGGCCAAGGGTGGATGTTTAGACCCTCAAAAACAAATGTCTGGTCTATCTTTGGCACTGTAGCAAGGGTGGAGGTTTAGGGGGGGACTAGAGAGAGCTTTCCAAGCAATGAGTGGCTCTTCTCTGCATGCCAGTGTGAGAGAAAACATGTTTGTTTGGGTTTTGAATATAGAAATTTGGGGGGAAAGGTGCCATTAGTGGCAGAGTAGAAGTACACCTTGGTAGCAGAAGAGGTGATGTTCACATTGGAAGTCAGCCATGAAAAAAACTTTGAGCTAAAAGCACAGCGTTTATTCTGGATGTGTGAAGTAGAGGTAACCACAAAAGGGAAACATGGAAGTGGGATGTGGTCAAAGCAACAAGGTGTAGAAAGGATCTTCAGGGCAGCGTTTTGAAAGAAAACTAATGTGTCAAGATGATTTTCTGCAAGGCTGCAGGAGAGGATGTTGCAGTAACTAAAACGTGAGTCCTTGGACTCAGGTTTCGACTCAAATTTTTTGCAGCATTGTGAGCTCCATAAGAAAAAAAACAACTGTGAGCACCTTCTTGAGTACAGCAAGGAAAATATGTCCATGTAGAGCATAGTATTCCAGGTGCACCCTGGCTTTTGGTGAGCTTAAATAACCCGGGGCCACACTTAAAGCAGAACTACAGCAGGGTGTAAGCAGGACCACTGTGAGGAGGCTAGCAGTGTCCCTGGGGTGTGGAAGGGAAAGACAAAATGGGAGCAGGAGGAAGCAGGGAGGGAAGAAAATGTCCTCCTGGCTGCTTCTCACATACTGGTTAATATTTCTGTAATAAAACGTTCCTGGAAGGAGAGAGGGCTGCATAGTTGGGCTCCCCAGCGTAGAACAGCATCACTTAGAACTGCAGGGAGCCTGGTTTTCTGAGTTGCGTTCTGTCACTGAAGCTGATTTTATCATGAGACCTTGTGTGCAGCACGGCGCAGTTCCTGTCTTGTTTAACCCTGTTGTTTTCATTTTCGAATGAAACATTAACTTTTAAATTTTTTTTTTAACTTGCTTCTACTGATTAGTCACCCATCTGCTTTCAAGTTACATCTAACAGCTGTATTTTACCTGCCTTTCCCTAGGCAGCTGGCTGATTGGCATCTCTTCCCCTGTCCAGCTGCCAGTGTTCACAAATCATGAAAAAAAATCAATTTATCTTCCTGCCCTTCTTTCAAATATGATTGAAAGCAACCATTGGGTTAAGAGCTAGAGGGCAGGGAATGTAGACAATTAAAAGAGACACCAAAAAGGGCAGTTGCATTGGTCTTGCTTCCTTAGGAAACATACAAAAAAAGGTTACACTGCAAAATCTGGGGAAGCTAGAGAAGAATTGCTTTTAATTTTAAACAAACTGAGCTGGTTTTTGTGGGTTTTTTGGAGGGGGGGTGTCCCTTGTCCCCCTCTTCCCCCCCATTTGATTTAAATGTAGTGGAACTTCTGCTGAACCTTCAAAGTAATTAATTTTCTTATGCAGTCATTATGTTTGTAATTTGATGGGTTTGAAAGCCGAAGGAGCGCTGCCTGCCTTCTGCAACTCAAAGCAAGCACCTGGCTTGGTGCAGAGCTCTGGTGGTGGAAAGACTTCTTATAAATTCCTAATTGATTCTAAAAATTAAGCCATTATGTAAATGTTTGTAATTCTGGGCTGCTCTGAGAAGCTTCATTAGTAGACATACGAGAGTAGGAATTAATTTTACTTATATTTAATGAAGAGTGGATGGGTCCTGAAGAAAGGCGGCAAAGAGAAGCCCGGAAAGAGGTGCTTGTTCCCCATTTACCAGCTCTGTTCATGAAATGCCATTTCACAGGGATTTGCTTCCTATTTGCTTTTATTTTATGGGAGCATATCTGTGAATATACGGCATGAGATTACACTTTTATTGTCTGCCATGAATCCCTCATAAGTGTAGGAAAATGTGGAGTTGTGCAGCCAATGTTGTGTTATAGGGAAGCATTAGGGGGCTCTGTCTCCACCAGTAATGACCCGTTAATGACCACTGAGATAAGCAAATGAGAAGTCAGGACTGCTTAGAGCTTTAACTCATTATTTCCTGACCACCCACAGACAAAGAGGCCATTATTGCCATAGTTTTATTTAATGAGTATTTCAGATGAGTACAGGGCAAGCTTCACGCCCTGGGGGAGCTCTTGAACATTTTGATTCCAGCCTGTGCAATACCTGTATGAAATCATGTAACTGGAAGAAAATCCCAGATCTCTGTGGTGGCTGGAAGAATTTTGTTCAGTTGCTGCTCAGCTGAGACAGTCTGGTAGGATTTCTGAGAGGATTTGGCCCAAGCTTTGATGTTGATGCACTTCAGCTCAACGCAAGTGAAATTTCTGTTGTACTTCTTGTGCCAAAATTGCTGTGCGGAATTGGGCACCAAACTTGCCATCTTCACTTCCACAGAGTGGAGTTCACCACTGAAAACCCCTATGGGTTTTGCTGAGCCAGGTCAGTGAGAAAAAAAAGTAGAGAAGGTGGTGACAGAAGAGGTGTGCTGTCACGGCTGTTAAACATCAGATTTTCAAACCCATAGTGAAATAAGAAATTCTCATTTATTTCAGTAATTAAGTCTGAGATTAAGCAGGGACTTAAGGTAAAATCCTGACTCCACTTGGAGGTGTAGGTAATGTGTGTAATTATCATTTAATGTCCCTAAGACATACATTGTACTCCCTATATTGAGTTTTATTGATTTCACTGGGTAGCTGGTCTTGTCTCAGAGCTGGATGTTTAATGACTGATACTAATAAAAGTTATTGACCAGTCAGGATGGCAGAGAATGAGAAAAGGAGGCAGAAAAATCTCAGAAGAGTGAAGACAACTGGATGAGACTGGACAGGCAGTGCTATTAGCAGTGAAGGCAGATGGGTGGACAGCTCCACGTATGATGCCACTAAAACCAGTTGCCTTGTTCGGTAATAATAAATGCCCCACCAGCACTTGTGGATGGGACCTTCAGTAGCAGAGTCACAAGTCAAGGGGAATATGTGGCATCTGAGAATGCCCTTTACAGGTGGTGGGACTGGACTGCTGACATCCCACATACATAACTTGTGCTAACAGGCATATTTCTGCACCTGCTGCTCTTTTGCCTCTGTTGACAGCAGTGGTTGCTGCTACTGGGAGCCATGAGCATACTCGAGCAGAATGTGTCCTTTGTTTCGGAAAAAATCAAATTCCTGCTTTTATTGCTTCCTCCTGCACAGCCTCTTACAATGTGACAGTGTGATCCCTCCAGGTTTTATAATACAGGCTTCCTTCGTTTGGGATTGGGGGGGGTAGGGGTATTAATGAGCTCTTCTGTGTGACTGCTGAGCAGAGTGGTAGGAAAGAGTAGGTGAATGGATTTTTGTATTGCCCAGGCATCAAATACAAATGTTTTGTAATGACAGAAAGGAACAGACAGGGGAGCCCTTGTAAATACATTTGGAAGAGGCTGTGGAGGTGATACAGAATGAGGTTTGTATTTGTGTCTTTGGGAGGGAAGGACAATTAGGTGTTTCCGTGCGTGCCCTGCACTACTGCTTCTGTTCCTGCACCCTGGGAACCCTGCTGGGTCTCCATGCACCCTTTGAACCCACAGAGCATACAAAGGCCATAGTCCCCCACCAGAAAAAGAAAAGGGACAAGGACCAAAAAGTGGTTTTTCTTTGGTGTTGCAGCTTCAGGGAGAGAGTGAGGAGGTTTCACTGCCTCCATGTGCTGAATTTGGGCTCCCTACCTTGTTACTCGGGAAGGAGGCATTACAGCTCCCAGCTGTGGCTTCAGCTGTGCAGGGGAAGGAGGTATTTAGCTATTCTCCTGCCTGGTGGCTGCTGGGCTGGTTGTTGGAGGGGGTCCTGCTTTGCAGCAGCTTGTTGGGGTGCTCCTGGTTAATCCCAGTGAGCGGGGTCTGCTGGAGATGATGTTACGTGAGGCAGTGGCTTAGTGACTGATAATCCTTATCAGTAGAAAGAGGTATGTGATTTTTTTGGTCTTGTTTTGTGAGGTCTTTTGGGCTTTCTCCCTCAACAGAAATGGGATTTGGGTCAAATGAAACTGTCTTTCCTGTATGATGCTGAGTCTGTGCTCCTTGGCTACACCTCTGACTGGTGGGCAGTGGTCCTCCCTGATCCTCTCCACTCCTTAACGCTGTTACTGCTCCTCCTTTTGCCTAAAACACAGGTAATGCCTTCAGTGTTGTCTCAGGTATTCAACCCGAAACTAGGCAGTGCTCAAACTTAAAATGCTCTTACGTGTGAATTAATGCCTCTTAAAATGAGTGTTCCTGGTGGTCGTAATATTTCTCAGCCAGAGGTGGAATGGAGAAATGGGAGATGAAAACTGCATTATTTTATGCCTCATATTATTGCACTTTGAAAGAGTTTATGGTGTTTTGGTTGCTCAGGGAAAAGCAGAGACAGGATGCAAACAGGCTGCAGAAAGCTTCATAGTCTCTGATGCCCTGCCTTCATTATTATGCAGTGCTAGTGATTGTTGGCACAAGAACAAATTCCACTGTAAATTATGTGTGATTTACATGAGAAGCTCATTAATTCTCTAACACCGGATTTAGATGGTTTCGTTTGTAAAGGGTGTCATTTTAAACACCGCTCAAACATATTTCCTTCTATGTGCTGACTCAGAGTGTGTGCTGAAAGATGATAAACAATAGTGTGCATGTGTTCATAAATACATGCACACAGACACACATTAAAAAATGGAATCAATTAGAAGGTATGCTCTGTGTTCAGCAGTGGTGCCTGTGATACACAGATGGGCTGCCTGTTAAATAATTTTGCCTTCCTCGACATTTGTGTGTTAAAGACCTTGCAGGTTTTTTTGTGTTGCACTTATTGATGCAGAGGTAACCTCTTTTCATTTTGATTTTTAGTATTAAACTTGTATCTTAATGCTTACTATCTGCTGCGATGGTCCTTGTTTTAAGGGCTTCTCCTTCCTTGGCAAGCCTTTGCACTGGTTTCAGGAGCAGCAAGGCTCAACTTGAACAAGGAGTACAGTTCTGTGCAATAAGCAGAGTGTCTTTTATTCTTTTTCGTTGTACGTTCCCTGTTTTTCCCAAATCTACCGTAATTCAGAAGTTTGACAAAAATAATAGGGGGAAAAAAATAAATCCCTCAGTGGAATTACTTTTTTATTGGCAACTCTGCCTCTTGCTCCAGGATAGATAGAGCCAATAGGCATTCCAGAAGTGGCTTTTGTTGCAGCTCATATGTTGAGGTAATGTAGTCCATACTTTCATTTAATGTTGCTTTTGCATTAAGCAGCATGATCCTTCTGCATTAGCTGAAAGAATTATATGCTCATTTTCATCTTGTACTGATTGTTTTAATCCAGCATCTGGAGCTATGTGTTCTGTGATATGGGGCTGATGCTGAAATTTGGACGCTGGTGTAAGTGTTTTATCATACGTTCATGTGCTGTTTGGGTTTAAGTTGCAGCTTATAATTATTTTAAATGGGCAGTTGCTCTTTAGAAAATCTTAAGTTTGATGCAAACAATAAATGCAGGACAAGCTGCCAGACTCACCTTTGAAGTCTCTGGCCTAAGGAAACTGTTCCTTGACATCTCATTACTTTCCTTCTCTTATTGGAAACAAATGTGGACTTCCTACACGTAGATTAAATATGGCATTAATTAGGAAAGCTGAGTTAGACAGCAGCAAAAGAGGAGAAATTATGCTGTACTCTGCTGTGGTTTTGTTTATCAGGACATAAGTCTGAATTTATTATTTTTTATGACTTGTAAGTTAGTGCAAGGAAAGAAAAAGGAACAGTAATTTTTTTCCTATGACAATCAATCCACTGTTTCATACACATTTAAAAAATTTTGCCACAGGGAAAAGGAAAATGTGCCTGTGTTAAGTAACCCAAACATTCGCAGTGGTGGTTCTTCTGCATGTAGCAGGGCTTTCCTTGTTTTGGGTGAATTCTTTTCTGTTACCTGGAGAAAGTGGTTTTGACTCACGAAGTACGGGAAAACTGTAGGCAGTGTTTCGATGGAGGAGGAGGAAAATCCTGTAGGGCTTATGCTTGTGAACAGCACATATCAGGCCTTCCTTGACCTTCTTTTTTTGCCCTCAGGCTGAAGTTTTATGTCATGACCTGTCTGCACCACTTGCCAGGAGTGGATAAACATGTTTTTAAAATAAGAATGCTGACAAAAGCTTTTTTTTTTTTTTTCCCCAGCAAAACTGCTTTGCATAGAAGCTTCTTGTCTAATTTATTTGAGGAAAAATTCGGGGGGCAGGGGCATGGAGGGAACAAACCAAGAAACATTCTGCTATTTTCATGTTTTTAGCTTCCTACAGAAGAACATTGGAACATTTTGTCTCATGTAACTAGAGTTGAAAAGGTGGTGACTGTGCCTTCCCGCTGTCCCCACATTCACTCTGTCTTGAACTGGAGGTGTGTTGGGAAGGAGATAGGATGGGATACACATGGTTATGGATTGCAAACAGACAGAAATACTATATCTAGAGCGAGTGCTTGGCAAAACAGGTAAGTGCCCCCTTGCGTACTCTGTATATAAGCCACTGACTGTAATCTGTTGCCTTGGTTGTTTTTTCATCGTGCTTCTCTTTTGAAGACCCAGGGCTCTTGCAGTTGTGGTATAGGTTCTTCTTACGATGTTGGTGGTTTAGCTTGGCTAAACTTTAGGTTTGGAAAAGCATTTTGAAAGTATTTCATGTCTTTTTTTGGGGGGAGGGGGGGAATATATATGAGTCAGTTTTGTTTGAACTGCCTTGAAATATTTTGCCCTCAGAGGGCACTTGTGATTTCAGCCAGCTGCTCCCTTACAGACTTAGAAGGAGGCCTGTGCCTGGTGCAAATCTGTGCATGTATTGTGGAAAAAAATTAAGAGGAGCAGTGCTAGATGACACCAGCTGTTAATGGCTCTCATTAAGCATCACGTTCTAACACAATGTTATTTTCCAGTGTAGACAAGCCTTCAATGAAACTAGCCTTTCCTTTCCCCAGACCTATCATGCAATCTATCGCCTTTAGTGGAATTCTTTCTAAATTGTTATGGAAGTTGTATCCATAGTTCAAAATGCAAGCAGAGCAGTTAGTGTTTAAGTATTTGTAAGGCTGAAGGTGAGAACCTCTTTGGTTTTGATTATAAACACTATTACCTTCCTGAAAAATATACAGCTCTAGATATACAAAATGGACAAAAGATGGGAGAAAATAGTTATCCTTATTTGACAGGTCTGCTGAGGTAGAAAGGAAAAACCAAAGATCCCTAGTCTTGTAGAGTTACAAGTCTGCGGTGTAATCCCATTTGGAGAAACATAGTGGAATACAGGAGTGAAATTTCCTCTTATTTCTCTAAGGGAAAGCTCCAAGAACAGTTTTTAGCTTATGTTCCTGGTACATGAGAGGCCCGGCCAAATAGTTCCAAAAATAAAATAAAACACTGTGCCAGCAAACTACTCTGTATGTGTGTGTATGTTCGTACTTATATATATTAAAATAAGAAAAGTCTTATCCCATTTCTTCTATATGAGGATGTTTGGGTTTGGTTTCTGCATGGTGCTGTACATTACCAAACATGTATGTAGGTCATTTTGTTTCCAATGAAAGAACTGAAGAAAATGAGCAGTTAATGCTATGCAAAGTGGAATGAGGCAAGTGTGTCAAGGTATTAACTTCTTAAGTCAGAGAAATTTAGCTGGACAGGCTGGAGTTTTAATCTGACTCCTGACTGTTGTGTCAAACAAATTTCAGCAAAGTGAGGCCAATGTTTATAATTAATATCAGAGCGGCTTAGCTTTTACACATTTAGCAAATTGGTATCTTGCTTTAGGCTCTGAAACAGGGAGGCAATTCAGCACGAGTCTGTGTATGATTTATTTAAGAAAAGACTTGGTTAGGGACTCTGAAGTCATGCTTGGAGTTGAGCTAGTGCTCAGCATTCATGCACTGTGGCATTATCTCCCTCAAACAGCAGCTTCATAGTGAAGCAAAGTCTGAAACTCAGAAATCCACTGGTGAAACACAAAGTTTATGAGCCTGTCTCTTTTCTTTTTGTGGTTTGGTGCTGGCATAACTCTAATGACATCAGGCACTTAAAGGAGTGACACTGCTGTAATAAAGATCTGGAGACTAATGGTGTTTGCGATACCATTTCTTGTCCAGTCTTTGTCTGCTGCTAAAAGCTCACTCTTTGACCTTGCGCACCCTTTCCACAGTTGAACAAACATCAGCTCACCAACAACAGTTTGTGCATTTGGTGCTCAGGATCCCAGGTTATTCATCTAACCAAGCAGTAGCCAAACTTAGGTTGGCTCAGTTTCAAAGGTCGGCCAAAGGCTGGTTTACAGCCATAGGTGGGAGCTCTAACGAGTGGTGATAATTCACAAAATGAACGATGAGTTGTTTTAGAAGGCCAGGGGACATTTAATGCAGCATTGCTGTCCCTTCAGTGATGCTGTGTGCAGTTTTGTATAGCTTACAATGTTCCATGCCTTGTCTTCACTGAACTGTGGCCACTGAAGGTGGCTGTTGTGTCATCTTTTTGCTGGACCCTCTCCTGCTTCTGGTCTGTCCATGCAGAGCAAGTTAATGTTTTATTTCTGAGTTAATGTGTATTTTTAATATTGTTTCTCTTAGGGCCTTTTCCAGTGAAATATAAGTACTCTGTGTTTTGTCTTTAGAACCTGGTCCCTCTGAAGTCAAGAGAGGCCTGAAAACGATTATGGAGGAAACCCGCTAGTTCTTAAAGTGCTACAAATAGTGTTTTATCCCATCCCTCCCCTGCCCCCCAGCTTTTAATTCTTTAAGGATCTCTAAATAGATGCCTTTTAAATCAAAGCATTAAGGAGCAAAAGCGTGGTGCAGAGTTATGAGCCAGATGTTGGTCATGGTAGCTCAGGTGTGCCATTCCCTAACACCCACTCAACTTTCCTCGTGGCATATCCCCAAAGAGGACTAGGAGGCTGGATGCAAGCTGAGATCAATCCCCAGCCTCTGGCATCTGTTTGCTGAGGGTTCAAGCTGTGTATTGAGTTGAAGTTGTGTGAAGTGAGCAACAGAGACAACGTGATGTTGGGAGCAAGCCTGGATTTTGGGAACGTATTACTTAAGTGACGAGAAAATAAGCTGCTGTCTTTGTGCCAAACCAAAGCTAAAAGCCATGTGGGTTTCAGAACTTTTTTTTTAAAGAAAACACTTGTTAAAGAGTAAGCTGCATTCAGTGATTGATTACTTGTTGCTCTTGCCCTGCTATTTGTACACTCAGCTTTGACTTACACTGTATCCCTGAGGCCTTGCATTATAGGGAGGGCAGTATGCACAGTAGAGAGCTGAAAATTTGACTGAAATATCGATGTCTTGAAGTGCTGAATTGAGGGATATTTCTGGAAGAGGTAGTGGTGTAGTCCTTTGTTGGATCAGACTGAAAAAGAGGGAGGAGGGATTTGCCTCATAACAGTTTTTTCCCCTGAGTGTTTCAGAGTTTTGCTTGGGAGTCTGGCTGGGATAGCTTTGAATGTTGCATTAAGCATTTTAGTTTGAAGCTGCATGTAGGTGCTGTTCCTTATCTGTAGATTCGTACAGAGAAAAATTAGGAAACAAAGGAAAAATTATTTTGAACTTCCTTGATTTTTTTTTTTTTTTTACCTGATTATCTGGTAGAACATGGAAGTGAAAGCTTTCCGTGTAGAGTAGAGGAGGAAGAAGCTGGATGTGTAAGAAGGCCGTGCTTTTATTTTTGTGCTCCCAAGACCTAACTTACTTCCTATGCAAAGAAAGAGAGAGGATGGTGGGGATAGGCATAATTCTGGGACATCTGGCCCCAGTAGTGAAGCTCTCGCTGGTGATTAGGTCCATCTTGAAATCAGCCTTTCTAGCTAACACATAATTATGGGAGGTTTATACCTGCTTTGAATGGTTAACATATGATATGTCTATACATTGTTTTTCTTGCTGCTCATTTTTCCTTCTAGTGTGACTGTGCAGATTTACACACTCGGTTTATGTTGATGGTGTCTTGCCTGACAGTTTCTTGTATAGAAAGGTTAAGACTGTTTGCAGGCTCATGAAGACAGAAGAATTATGCTAGAGCCCAGAGTTAGTCATGCTTAGCTGCTTGCATACTAATTTGGCATTAAATCATGTCTTCCTTTGTTAACTAGATGCCACCATTTTAGGCAACTTTATTTGTGCAACTTTCAATCAGGCTGATGAACCAGTCAAAAATGATGGCGTTGTATGGCTTCTCCCCTCCAGATACGCCCATCCTCCAAAAGTGGTAGGAGGACTGGAAAATACAGCAAAGTGAATGGAAAATGCATATTTCATACTGCTACTGGAGCAAATACCTTTATATAGGAGGAAATCTGAAAAATGTAGAATATGGTACTAAAGCTTGCATGAGAAATTCTGCGTCTCCTTGCAAGAGGTGAAGTAGTACTATCCTTGCAAAGGTGATTGTGAAGAGTTATGTTACAGTTGAATTTCTACTGCTATTGAAACTGGATTAAAAAGGTAATAAATGTTACCAGACTTGCTTTCTCCTTTTATCTTTGGAAGATGATCAGGCACTGCAGAGAACAGCCTCAAAACTAAAGGAGGTTTTAGCTGTCTCTTGAGCTCAAGTCCTCTTCAGGGAGAGGGGTTGTTCCTCGTTGTACAGAGGTGGGATCACTGGCTTCCTCAGCTGCAGCTGCCTAGGTACTGTCTCATACCTAGTGGGAGTTACTAGATTGTTTTTTCTCGTAGTTGTATTATTTTGTCATGAGCATGGTCTCGGCCTGAATTTGGCAGAGCTGAAAACCACTGACATGGCAAACAGTGTGCAAAACATTCAGGGCATCTCATGGTTGACAGTCTGATGAAAGAAGTAGGCAGGACTGTATTTATGAGCCATTACCCCTTAGCTATTTTCATGAGCCTAATAAAAGGTTTCTTTGATTTATTTTTTTTTTTGTTTGCCTTTGCTGCTTGTTACTCTAAGGAGCCATATCAAGTATAAGAAAAAAATCGCATATCAAAATCTGCTACTACAGCTGAGAAGTTAAACCATGGACTTTGGTTGTGAATTTGCTGTGTGGGGTTTTTTTAACTCCAGGGGGGTTTTTTGTTTGTTTGTTTGTTTTGTTTTTTTTTTTACCCTCTCCATAGCTCAACCTTATACTCATATGACTAAGATACACGTAGTCAGTTTATGGTATGAGGAAGAACAGCTCGTTACTTAATTTTTTTCCAAATAAGATTAGTTAAAGATATGACTACAATAAGTAAAACAGTGTGTTTTATGACCATCTTGGGATATCCCCTCCCCTCCTTTGTTTTTCTGCAGTGATATAAGATAGAACAAAATACCTTTCCAATTTTAAGAGTTAGCTTTAAGAAATGAGCCTTTGCATTGGCTGTGCACAAGGACAGATGCATCGTGGATCTCAGTGGCAAATGCTTTTGATTCCTTAAATGTGGATCATGCTCAGTCAGTGTCAGAAGAGACCCCCTGATTAGTATTTTTAATGAGCTAGGGGAGAGTATGAAAACTACCTGCCTATCTACCTAGAAGCCCTCAGGGTAGAGAGCTAAATCACTGTGAAGCATTGGAAGTAGAAGAGGTTATCTAACTAGGAGTTTTCTCTGGTGTATATGGTATTCATGCATGTACCTATCACTTTTTATTTCTCTATTTTCTTATAAAGCGGCATGAATGACTGTGCTCCTATCAACAGCCTTGATTAACTCTTGTCTAGCTGACAGCCTGCTAACAATATAGCATGCTCAGTTTCCTTGCAGTTTGAGCCACTGAAACAAATTCAGTCCCCTTTATAATGTTTTCTACCATAAAGTTATCGAATATGTGGAGGAATGAGTGTTTGTGTGTCTGGGGATATGCATAGTGTATGTGTATATTTGTTGTAAGGGCTGGTAAATGTCTGGGATAACCTGGAACCTGGAGGATTACCTGTGAGTATGCTACTTCATAATAAAAATAAACAGAAAGCCTTTGGTAGCGGAACTTAATGGAATTAAGGAAAATATTGGGTTCTGGGTGCTGTTTCAAAGTCATTTTCATCAGAATGGAAGTGGCATGATCAATATGTAGCTCTTTGGCTGTTAACTCTTCAGATTTAGTTGAAATCACATTAAATGGAATAGATTTTATTCGTGGCTCAGGCAGAGAGGGTTATATTTAACTGACTCTCTGGAAGTCAGCTATTTGAGAGCTGCCAGCTCTTCACAAAATGATGATGCCTGTAGCTGTAACCAAAGAAATCATGATATCATTTCTTTGTCATTACTGATGGGGGCCCTGCTTTATAATGAACTAAACACAAGTTCTGGTGGTGAGTGTCCTGTTTTCCTAATTCGCCCATTGATTTCTTTGCCCATGTAGTCTCGAGTGAGCCTTGTCATGGCTTTCCTACTCTTAAGGCATCTTTGCAAGAAATGATCTTCCTGCCATTGAGCTGAAAACCTCTGCTGTAAGCAAAATCGTGGGTCAGAATTTTGGGAAGGTAAGGGTCTGGGCTGAGTTTGCAGCTGTGTGGAACATCTGTAACCATGAGAGATATCAGTAGGAACAGTTTTATTTACCACTGCTGAAAATGACACCTGATGGTTTTAAGTTCAATACTCACACAGTCAGTCTTTAATGGAAATCTCCAGGTAGGAAGACAACAATAATTATTTCTAGTAGCTACCCAAAAAATCTACTAATAGATGTATTTGAAAAGAAGCCAGTATTTCCAATTGCAAAACACTTTTTAAAAATAATTCTTGTTTCTTGCAAAGAAACCACCCCACCACACAAACAGAATCCAAATGAAAAACTGTCTTGCATTCTGGAGATGCTGTCATGAGAGAGGCCTCCTATGGAGCATCTGTTCACACTTCCCACATATTGTGTAAATATATCTGCTTCAAGTATTTAATCTTCCCAGAAGTCATGCTTTCCATTCTTCTCCAAACAAGAGAGCTGGAATCCTCTCCCTCCTTAGAAAACCCACCTGTAGCTTGGCAAACTACCAGATTAGAGTTGTTTGGGTTGAGTTAGATTTTTTTTCCATTATTTTTTTGATAATGCTCCAATTTTAAATTTTGCATAAAAGCTATAAATATTTCGGGAGTTATGAATGATCTCATTTCCCCCATTTCCCCATTCCCTAGGAACAATTCCTAGTAAGTTACTCAGTCGCGCGCTCTCTTCTAAACAGGGAGGGTTTCAGCCATAAATAAAGCAACACTTGAAAGCGTAAATAATGTTTGGACAGCCTGTGCTGAGGGTCTCCCAAAGGGAAGAAATTATTTTGTCGTGGCTGTGTATCACGGGGCTGTCCGGTGTCACGCTTGGAAGCTGATGGTGTTGGTTCAGAGCGTGCTGTTTCTTGTGCAGAGTGCCTCCAAGTGTCTGGGAGTTGGGTCATGACTCCTGAAAAACTGGCTTGTGGGATAGCAGAGTAAATCACGTTGATTAGAGGAGGGAAAGGGGAAAAAAGAAGGGGGAGAATTAAAGTCGCGGAATGCTAACTGGTGCTAAGAAATTCAATGCTAAGGCTGAAACTGCAGCTTTATCTTAGGACTTGGTGGGGAAAAAAAAAGGCAGGAACATATGTCAATGACAGATTGCCAACCTTAGCATTTAATTCCTGGCATTTTGTGGGTTTATAGGATTTGCTGACAAAAAGATGAGGGGGAAGGGTTGGATGGGATGTAATTTCCTGAGTGTTCTTCTTGAAGGGAAAAAAATCTCAACCCATCTTCTTTTATTTGAATATATTGGAAACAGCCTGAACAATTGTAGTTTTTCATTAGAGTAAATACCTTTGAGTTATGACACTTTCTCTCCTTTAAAAGCAGTGTCCAAAGGATTGGAGAAGTATGCATAATTAAATGCTTTCCTTATTTGAACTTCATTGGGAGGCAGTCTGTTTCTTTCTTCATTTGACACCTCTGTGCTGTGTAGACTTGTGGTCTGTTAAATTGCGTTCACAAAGATGTGAAGAGCCTCAGTCTTCCTGCTGCACAAAGATGTATAATAAGCAATGTGTTAAACTTCTGAGAAGCAAGACAGTGAGGATATTAAAAACTAAGCCCCATATTGCACCCAAGTGTTTATTTCATAGACACTGACTAGCCACAGTATATAAAAATTCTGTGTGCTTCCTTGCTTTGGCTTTTTCTATCTAAATCTCTGTCTACCCATTGAAATATCCTCAATCTGAAAGCCTGTAACCTACTTGGGCATGGGCCCTCGACAGGGAACCATTTTAAGCAATGCAATTAGAAGTTCTGCTGAACTCTTGGAAATTTCATTTGGATAGTTCTGAATATGATATACTGAGTGGACAAGCTGAAGGAAGTTACTAAAATTTTGCAGAAAAATCATGAAGCAATTTGAGTATAAATTCTTTCTTTTTCTTTCTTTCCCCGCCGCCCTCCCTCTCCAGACCAATTCCTGAAGGAAGTAGGTGGAGATCAGAGGGCTTTTTTTTCCCACTGGAGGTATGACCTGTGTCTTGACCAAGGAAATAGTTTGGGAGAAGGAGAGCACTGCACCAGTGGAGGGTTTGAAACATTTTCAGAAAAGGTTCTTGGCTATATAAAAGGTCTTTTAATATTCACAAAAGCCCTGGTCTGTTTAAGTGTGCATCAATCTACTGTGGTTTTTCTCATTGAGCAGGAGTACATAGAGACTTCTTTCAGGAGTTGGGTGCCAGAGTTTGCAAAGCGCTGGGTTGCAGTTTTTTCCCATTTTTCAGCAGCATCAAGGGAAAGGCAAAGGCCTTGTGTTTTGGCTGTGTATCATCTCAGTGTGTACTTTGGTGAGTTTGAGGTTCCCTGGCATTACAGAAGGAACATACAAACTTTGGGGGGTGGGGGGGTGTTTCCTTTTTTTGTTTTGTTTTGGTTTTTTTTTTTTGTTGTTTGTTTGTTTATTTGTTTTTCTGCAGACTGTAACCTCTGTGCTGGTTATGGTGCAGTCGTCCTAACCTGTGTGAATCTAATTCTACAAGGAGTGTCTGGGTCTGAGTTGGTGGTTGAACATTGTGAACTCCACAGGAGCCACTTCTGGTGGAAATTAAAATTCACTATGAACCCTTTGCGTTTCAAGGTTTTGTTGTTTCTTTTTTTTTGAGCTGACAAACTGCTCTTACAAAATGATGTATTTTATAATCTCTATGAGTTGGGTGTTCATTTCAGGGCTCATGAAATTTAACAGGTAGGCAGGCCAGTCGGCAGTACTTGTGAAACCCAAGAGTTTTGCAGGTTGAGAGACTTAAAAATCCCCAACAAGGTGTGGATGTCCATTATAATCTTCACTGATCTGCCATGAAAAGGTTGGGGTAGTTCACAAAATTCTCTAGTAAACCAGAAGATCATATAACCACACATGGCATGCTGTTTCTTTTGGTATTCTGTTAGGGTCTTAACTTGCTGAAATCCATCCTTCTCAGGCTCATGGGGACTACAAAGCCTGTGGGGAAGGCAAGTGGTGTTTTTAATCCCGCTCTGAGGCTCTGTGGATTTATATCCTTTTCTGCTTTATTTTGTTTGGTTTTGCCAGCAAAGAGCGTTTTATTCTCAATGGTCTTTCCTACTGTGGATTGAGTGACTTAAGCTTGGGCTTTGACAAAATACATCTCTATGAGCAGGTAGAAACCCTGAAGTAAAGAGATGAAGGAGCGTGTCTCTTCTCTGTGAAACATGTTTGAACATCACATGTGTAAGCACAGGCTGTGGTGTGAGTATATCCAGCCTCATGGCATAGGCATGACCAGAGGAGAGAGAAAAGTGTGGCTTAGTGTTGTCTGCTGAACTTTAAGAAAGGCAGTAAAGAAATAGTTGCTTGCTTAGCCCTGTGGCAAACCCATGATAGAAAGTTAAAAGAGCTTTTTTGTAGGTAAAGGAGTTTGTAGGATGATTACTCCCTGAATGATATAAATATCACAAGGTAAAATATCTTTTGCTGCTTTACTGAGTGGTGCTTGTTTTTAAAGCCCTGAAGTGCTAAAGACCAGGCCTGAAGTCCCTTGCTTACACCATCTGGGGCAATGGCAAGGTAGAGTTGGTACACAGAGGGGCTCTAGTCTATAGGCTTGTGCTACCTGGGATTCCAGGACAGGGAGATCAAAGCACTTCCAAACTTGATTCCCTTTTGTAATACGGTGGTTGTTTTGTTCTTTCTGGAGAAACATCTGCCCGGATGTAATCTTTTGCCTGAGGCTTTTGTTAGCAAATGACCGATTTTGACCATTAAGGATTGAGTCCAGACTCTTGCAGGAGGATTCTTTCCCTACAAAAGCCTTACTGACTTCTCTGCCTTGTGTGCGTGCACGGGCACATATGTATGTGCATACCTTCCACGCAGTAATTTGTTGTAAATTGTTGCCAGCTTTTGAACTTAAGGGAAAGATGGCAGGGCCAAGAAAACCA
The DNA here is from genome assembly GCA_035584735.1 of Pseudotriccus pelzelni. Classification (NCBI taxonomy): domain Eukaryota; kingdom Metazoa; phylum Chordata; class Aves; order Passeriformes; family Tyrannidae; genus Pseudotriccus; species Pseudotriccus pelzelni. The sequence continues at coordinate 17,593,046 of JAWMRA010000130.1, forward strand.
AAACAGAAGAGGGAAGAAGCCCACCCTACCTTTTAAGTGTCCCAGGTTCTCTTAACAAAACCTGTGTGCTTGCAAGGGCCCATTTGGCATTAATGAAGCTTCGACAAATATTTTTGCAGCTGGATTGGTGCTAATGAAGACAGTTAGTTTTGGAAGGACTTGCGTGCAAAATTCTGTGTTGCTTAATTTCAAGTCCTTGGATTACCTCAGTCTAGAAGAGTGTGCAGAGACCTATGGCTGATTTTCCCATCCAAGTGCTCTGGGCAAGCCATCCACTGTAGGTGGTGTTTGAACATAACATGTCAAGCCTAGGATGGCTGTTTAAATCAAGAGATAATAGATGTTTAAAAGTAGCTTGTTGTTTCCCTTGATGCTATTGAGACTGAAGCACGTGGTGTTCTCAGTTAAACCAAAGGACGAGAACATGCCCAGGAGTGTGAGGGAAGTCCAGGAGAGCAAGTAATTTTTGTTTTGCAGCACTGAGAACTGATAGATAAACCCTCATCATCCTGCTGTAATCACAAAGTGTTTCACAGCAGCAGAACCTGTGTGTTAGATATCCTGGGAAGCATGATTGGAGCAGCTTGCAATGAAAGAGGGAAGTAAAGGGTGTAACTGTGCCTCCTGAATTCTGTTCAACCGCTAAGTGTGCAACTGATAATTCAGCCTTGATCTAAGTGTTCATGTTTACCCATAAAACTAATTTCTTGGTGAAAACAAGCCAGGTACTTCCAGAATTTGTTCCCTGTTGTATCTGCAGTGACACTAGCTCATACCAGGCGGTAGTAGAGTGTTTATTTGTAGAAAGAAACAGGCAGGTTGGCAAAGGAGGGTTGTTTGGATTGATCTCCATCTCTTACATGCCCTGATTTTGGGTTTGTTATATATTATATTGCACAGAGGGTTGTGACTTTAAGTTTGCTCCTGTACCCTGGAAGTGCTGTGTGCCCCACGTGAACTGCCTGCTTTAAAGATATTTTCTCTTAGGGATGTTGCCTGCCTTTATTTTGGGGTTTATTTCCTTTAAACTCGTCTAAGAGAAGAGGATTGCACGGGTAGCGTTTCATGGATTTCTTTTTTTTTGTTTAAGGGAATAATGTAAATGTGTGGTAACAGGATGCTGTTGTGAAAGAGCTGTGATGTGTTTATAAAAGGTGGGAAGTCTTGATTTATGATGCTGAATAGTTAATGGGAAGAAATTTGGGTTTTTGATATCCCTGCTTTTTTGTATGAGTTGGTGATAGAAGGGTGGCAGGTCTATTTTTTTCTGTATGGACCTTGTGGACTTTCATATACTGGGGGTTTATAACACCATGTCAATTCAGTAAGACAGCAGGAAACAGTTAAATTTGGGCTTTGAGCGCGTGGGAAATAGGGGAATTTCTTTCCCACATTATCTTTCCTTAGGTTCTTCCCCTTTGTTCCTGAAAGCAGCCCTGGCCCCTGTGTCTGCAGAGCACTGCACTGGAGTTCCAGCTCCAGGACATTACTCACTGGTGGCAGCAGTACACATGCAAGGTGAGGAGGTAGCTGGAGTAGCCGGTAGGATAACCTGCAAGTTGAAGAACCTTTTTTTCTTTTTTTTTTTTTTTTCCTTAGAGGAGAACTTATTATGCAGATCTGTCTGTAGCCTTCTTGTAGCTGTAGGGGTCTGCAGTGAGATCCAGTGAAAAATGTGTAAGGTAGCTGTAAGCCATGCATGGGAAGACTGATATTTATTTATTCCCTTTAAATCTGAAGCTGTGACTGCAAAATCAACATGCTTCTGATCTACAAAAAATCCCCACTGTTCCCAAAGCCAGGTAGGGAATGTGAGGGAACACTCAGGTGCCCAGAAGAGGGGAACTGCTCAAACAGTACCAGACTGGCTTTTTTTTCATGCTCTATTCCTGATGTTGGCATCTGGGGGATGAAAGGCAAATGCATCTTTGAAGTGTTATTTTGAGGACAGGAATAATGCCACAAGGAAGACTTGGAAATTTCTGGTTTATGAAAAATTGAATTAATTGCTGGTGGTTCTGCTCCCCTGAATTGAATTCAAGGCCAGGTAAATCAGTAAAATATTGTTAATGTGTAAATTACTGCTTCTGAGTAGGCATAGTTAGTGATGAAAGACCACATGGTGACTGGTAAGCCTTTGAACATTAGAGTAATGTGTGCTATCTAACTAGATAGATATTTTGCCTTGGCTAGTTTTTCCAAGGATGAATTGATGACATACAATCAGGAGATGCCAGAAAAGAAAGCATCCACCCTTGAATGGCAAAGCTCAATTGTTTTAGACAGTATTGATAGCGGCCAGTATTGGACTCACGCTAATGGTTTCTCAAACTGTTAGATTGGCTTTTTTTGTCAGATCTCAAATTTGGCCTGACAGCAGCAAACATCTTCTATCACAGTGTTAGTTTTAATTCTCCCTCCCCCCCCCTTCCTGTTCTTTTTTAGTCATTTGACAATAATTTACTACCTTGCTTAGCTTTTTAGTCAGTTGTCTCCCACTCCGGAAAGCCAGGTTTCTTAAGTGCTTCTATGATGCCAAGTTAATTGCCCGAAAATAAGTGCTTGAAGATGGATCAAGTATTGTCTCATCAGCATTCAGCATCCCTGCCAGAGCATGGGAGGGGGAAGGGAGGCAACGCCAGGAAGGTTTGAAGAAAAGAGATGGGGAACAAAGGAAAGCAGGACTGTCCTGCAAATGGCCTTGGCTGGGGCCAGCCAGCAAAGCTCTCCTTGGATGGTACTGAATCCCTGCTTTACTTGCAGGTTATCCTGTGGAATGTCGTGAGTGCTGCTGTGTGGACACAGGTGTGATTGATCTCCCCTCTGCCGAAATGAAAAGGGAGATTATGCTTTTGAGTGGCCCTGGTCTTGACTCTTACTAAGGCAAAGTTGAGCCGTGTACCTGCCTATTCAGGCAATGTTTATGTTACCACTGCTTCATTTTCTCTGCCTCTCTATAGGGCAGGGGGGTAGGATTGATGTTCCTGACTTGTCGTTGTGGTGAGGGTGATTTCTAGATAAATGAGCAGTCTCGGTGGTATGTCTAAAATGCAAAGATACACAAGGGTGGTCACACGAGTTAGAAGTGTGGAGAGCAGAGGAGAAATCACAGCTGGTGCCTGTGAGTCTACCTCACTGCTGGTATGTAATATAGTCAGCATAAGACTGGATACAGCACAGCACTTTTTAATTTCCATGGATGGTATGAAACAAGAACAAGAGATGTAGCTACTACAATGAAATGATGCTCGTTTGAGGCAGGACAGGAAGGATTTTGTGGGATAAAGCACCCAACATCCCCATTTAGGCTTGCAGGGCACTTTAAGGGAGCTGTGGGGATGAGGAGTGAGGACAAATGTCTGACAAACATCAGAAACAGATACTTTGTGCAGGGACTGAAGTGCAAGTTAGGGTCCTGATAGAACCCCCTGTGCCTCAGCTGTGTGGAGGCCAGTGGCTCCTTGTGAGAGCACAAAAGTGTTGGGGTACCTGGCCACTCAGCCCTGCTTGTCATCTCGAGTTATCCTCCCCAGATCTGGGGAGGGGAAGGGGAGTACCACTCCCTCTTTGCCAGTGCTGCTAAGGCTTTGCTTTATCCTCCTTTGCCAAATAGAGCCAGGGCTGCTCCCTGGGATTTAACAAATCCTCTACTATTTCAGGGCCGGAGGGTATTGGCAGTGCTCTTGATCCCTCCCGCCCCATTCATTTTTCCACTGATTGCTTATGCTCGAGTGCATTGGACTCTGCATCCCGAGAGATTTCTTGCAGTCCTGTCTTTCTGGGACACACTGGGCAGATTTGCCCTAATAGTATGTGTATTTGTACCACCCCCCCTTACCTGACCTTAGTGAGTTTCAACACCTTTTCTGGCTCGCCTTTAATCTGGGAGAGCCACCCTGCTCTGGAGAAGGCTTTTATTCTGGCTTGTACATCGTCAGCAGATTTGTTAACTAAGCTTTATATGTAAAACATTTAATAAATGCGATGTCAGCGCTTTAGAGAACCTGCCTGACTTTCACATCCCACTGGCAGGGCCTGCAGTCAGAAATACTTGTTCTTGCACTAGAAGATTTGATACAGGTATGCGAATATACGTGTAGTCTATATTAGTCACTTTGAAGAGCATACATATAATTTTAAAGCCCTTTCTACCTTTCAACACTCATCTTGAGATCAGAAACGTTTCAGTCCTTTACTTGATTAGGCAGGATTGAAAGTAAATAATTGTGGCTGAAACACACACTGAAAATTATTTAATACTGCTTTAATAAGGCTCTCCATCTGCATTTGTGCCTTTTGTCAGACGTGCAACCCTCGATTAACGTGTCAGCCTTTCCTCACCATTCAGCTGTGAATGTTATCCCATTTATCGCCTGTGTTCTTGAAGGACCTTTCACTGTCGCATCTCTTCTGTATCTCATTCGCCAAACAGGTTGGGGCTGGCAATAACCAGAGAGGAGTGTAATGAGCCAGAGAGAGCCCAGCATGCCTGGTGCATATATTCACCCGCATCCTAGGCGATAAATTCTCACATATACCTTTGTTTGTGCTCACACAGTAATGTCAGTTCAATAACATCCCTTCAGGATGGTAAGGTGGATTTTACATTTATAATGAATGAGATAATTTTATTATTGTTGCTAGCAGCAAAGAAGTTTAGGGGTAGTCTGATTCTCAACCTCATGAGAAGCAGAAATGATGAAAGAAACATTGCGGCATTCCTCAGCACACATTTGATCCATCAATCACCCAGACAAAGCGTGCACTCCTAAACCATTAAAGTGTGACATCTTCTTCTCAGACTTTTGAGTTTACTGACTTTAAAGCAGCAAGTCAATTAGGAAGCCAAACCTAGTCTGGGAGGAGAAGAAAAAACACTATTAAAATACTAACTTGACATGCTTAGGTTTGTTTGATAGGCTAACAGGCTGCTAATATTTAATTTAAAAAACCTGGATGTTGTCCAAAGCAAACTTATGAATCGCATAAGTCATATTAAAGCAAACTTTCATTAAGCAACAGCTTTCTCATAATTAGTTTCAGCAGAATGATACGGTTTCAGAGAAACTATGACATTTCTTCATTTTGGTAACAGGGTTTTCTGCTAAAGGTTATTTCGAGAGGGTTACTTATTGTGTGGTGTCCTGAATTAAATGGGGGACAGGTAAATCCAGAAGAAAACCTAGACCAGGAGTCTACCTCCTGTTCGCTTCCTGAGAGTCCCTTGGATGCGAGCAGTCACTGGGGGGTACTCCAGTGTTGATTACAGTTCTCTGTTGGAAATCCCACTGTTAGTTACCCACTCAGTGACTGGAAAGAAGAAGAATACAACGCAGTACAGCGTTGAGTGGTTCTGAAATGAAATTATCTGCTTAAACGGTGGGCCAAGGTAGTTAAATGGGTGTAATGGAAATAGAGGTGTGGCTGAGGTGTGAGATGCTCACAGCCCTTGCATGCTTGTACCCTGTGCATGTGCTGTGGCTGAAGTGGATTGTCCGTGTCCCTGCAGCTGGCCACACTGTAAGTCATGAAGTTTTGTTTCTAGAGATTTTGGGCTGGTGTAGGATTTATGCTTTTGCCTTTCCTTTCATAAAATGCATTAACTTAATTGCTCATGAGGGGAGAAATGTGCACAGAGATATCCAAAGGGAGCTAGAAACCTAAATTCTCTTGCCTTGATTCCTTAAATGGAAACACACACGTGTGAAAATACAAAATATATCCCAGAATAATTTAATAGATACTATGATGTGTAACTAGCAACTTTTTTCTTTTATTATTATTATTACTTTAAAACTTGGTTATATTCACGGTAGTACTTACCATTTGACTTAGTAAAGCCTCTGCAATGATAAGGAGTAAGGGAATTTTTATTACTCTTTAGCTTTACTCTAGTGTTTGTTTCTGATGTGTGTGCCTTAGAAGCCATAATGTGCATGTGTGACAAGTGTTTGTGTTTCCTGGGTGAGAGGAATGAGTTGTGGGAGATAAAGGCATCAGCGGGTGGCGTCAGCAAGAAGTGCTGAAGGTGGCCCTCGACACGAGTCCTGCAGCTGCTCCTCAGAGGCATGGGAGTTCATGTTCTTGACAGCTTCCCCTCCAAGGTCTTCAGATTGGCTCTTAATTGGCAAGCTCATTAGCAGGCTCGCTAACAGGAGGGAGAGAGAGCCAAATTTGTATTCTGTCAGCACTTACTGTGAGGAGTCGGTAATCAAATAGCTTTTTTACGGTGTCTTCTTTGGTGCCTACTTCTAATGGCTCAGGTTTGTAGGCCTGCTATAAACCCCAATAAATATAACAGCCATTAATAACTGATTGACCAAAGGGATTTATGTAATCATGGGATTACAGATGCTAATTCCTTTCTGCAGTCGTGTTTCTGTATTTCATTGATCGGAGAACCGGCTTTAACACTGATTTAAACTAATGGCATGACAACACAAGAGTGGGTTTAATGCCAGTTGGATGCCAAAAGGTTGCTTGGGTTGAGTGATGCTTGGGCTGGTTTCACAGCACTGGAAGAGGGAGGTGGGAAGTGGTGGTGTGTCATGAGGACAGCTTCTCCAGGAGTTGCAGCCAACTCACTTAGTAGTCATCTTGGAGGGGGCGGCCATACCAGGCTGGAGCAAGCCTACCTCCTTGCAGTTTTTGCATCTGTGAGAGATGTGCTCTCTGTAGGTACCCGTTCTTCTTTGAATGCTGATACCCAGGACCCTGTTTCGTCTCATAAGGCACTTAGGCTGTTTCACTGTTCCAAGTGGGAATTGAAGAGTTTTTCAGCTGTGGGGTAGGTCCAAGGAAAAGGAAGAAGTGTCACTTCCCTAAAAGGCAGATTGTGGCTGGGCTGTGGAGGCTGGAGCTGCTGGGTGCTGTGACTATGAATGTCATAGAGGAACAGTGGGGCTGAGTGATAATGGGCCAAAATGGCTCCTGAGTGGGTGTGGGTTTCTGAGAATGGTTGGATTGAAAGGGACCTTAAAGATCGTTTAGTTCCAACCCTACTGGCACAGGTAGTGATGTGACACCTCACAGCCTGGCCAAGCCTTGGGCCTGAGCATGAGGGGTCTGTCACATATGAAACTGTGAGACACCACTTGTAGAAAAGAGGGCACTCATTTGCAACCATCCCTGCTCCCAAGCTTCTCTCATGGTTGTCATGCACGTCTCCCCACTGTGTGTCACCAGCTGGAGTCACTGCATTAGGCTGGGTCTGTGTGCCCTTCCCCTTGTTGGTGTGGTGTGATGGGACTGACTGACACCAACTGTGGGTTCACTCACATATTTGAAACTTATATTCTTAAAACCCCTTCATGTGTCTTCCAGAAATTACCAAGAAGTTCTCCTCTGATGTACTACCTGGACATCTTTCCTAATTGTCCAGATCTTTCATGTGAAATTTGATGTGAATTTTCATCTGAAAAGCAAATTGGGGTTTTTTTCCACTATGTAACTGAAATGAATGCCACTAGCCAGAATGTTTGGTTTGCTGAGCACAGGATGCGCCTGCGCTAGGAAGGTGAAATTCTTCAGGTTGCAGAGGTATTGTGAATAGGGACCCACACGACACTGTAAGGCAGCTCTTACTGAGCTGGCTTGTTGCTGTCTGCTAAAGACCTGCAACTTGAGGTAAAGCAATGAGACCTGGATCTATGAAAATGTGTGTCAGCTCATCACTGTTTTAAATAGGCTGTGGGAAGTACCTCTAATGAACCATCTTTTTCCATCTTAAAGTAAATGAAATTAAGCTGAAAAAGTGCTGAATAGAAAGCATCAGATGGCAGTGGTAGACAGCCAGTGTTTGTAATGTGAAACGTGCTCTTGATTCCCAAGGCATGAGATGCAGGTGGTGCCACGTGTATGATGCCTTTGAACGCCAAATGTGCCAGCTACATCTGAAAGGTATCAAACCCAAAATCTGAGCAACAGTGAGCGCCTATCAGCTCTGTCAGGCAAAATCCTCTGTGAAAAGGAGCTGCTGGTAGAAAAACAGACAATATGCAGAGATGAAATGCTTTTCATCTGTGTTTCTGAACTAGATGTTTTTCCCCCAGCTTAAATTATTTTTTCTCTTTTTTTCTTTTTTTTTGTGTCTCTCTCTCAGAAAAGCAGCACTGACAGCTGCATAGTTACTGTGGATATGAAGAAAACAAATAAAAAGTAGAATAGAAGTGAGTGTGCTGGGTTGATGCCCCTGACTCTCTCGTGTTGTGGTGCCCAGAGCAGAGCTTTTTGTAAAAGCTGTGGATGCCATTTGTTGCTGTGCCCTTCCATCCAACAGCAGAAATGATTCCCATCCAACTCTGGTAACATCCAGCTCTGGTAACAATAGCCCTGTTGTGCTGTTTTGGTAGGCTTCAAGAAGTTAGGCCTTTCTGAGAACAGGGGTTTCTGGACAAGCTGTTACCATTTCTCCTTCCACCCTATTCCTGACAATCCTGTATCTTATCTGCTGGGGCTTGGTGCATGAGTAGGCACAGCTGAGGGGAAGCTGCCCTTCCCCAAAGGGAATCTCGCTTTGTTTCCTTAACATCACATTTTATGGCTGTCTTAAGGCTTAGTTGGTATGAAAAGTAATATCACAACTTTGTGTGTCTGTTAATTACCATCTTCTAAGAAGATGATTTTATTTGCCAGCAGCTCAGAATTGAATGTTATGATTTAAATGTTGTATCTGGGCTCTCTTTTAGGGGACAGCATGAATGAGCAGCAGATGCTGGATTAATGTCTTGTCCTAATCTCCTTTTATTTGCAAATATCCAGTTCCCTGCACATGGCTCTGAACAACAAAAAGCATACACAGCCTGCCTCTGGGGAAAATTAGGTTGTTTGTGGCCACTGCTGTCTGCCCTATAATCCCTGCTGGCAATTTCTTTTGTCACCAGAGCGAGGATTCAGTGGCACTTTTGAAGGCGCAGCACAGCAAGGTGGTATTGGAAGCAGCATCCTTTTAGGTCGTGAATCAGGGAGGTGGAAAGAGAAAGAAGAGGACTTTCTCTTTTTAGAGAGCAGGAGGTTGCATGTATTTCTTCTCATCATCCATTCACCAGTACCATGACAAGGGGTTCAGGACATTCAGCTAATGTGAGCATCTCTCCTTGTAGCACGAGATGTCTTCCTGTGGCTGCTGGAGCTAATTTCAAGGCAGACTGTCAGTTCTTCATCTCAGCTGCTGTCCCTAAGCTTAGCTGATTTGTAGCAAGGCAGAGCTCACTTGTGACTTTACCTTCAACCTGTCAAAGTTTGATAAAAGAGATCAAATTTGATGTGATGAATTAAGGGCAGGGCTGGGCAATAACTACTCTTGCAGAAGGTGGGGGAAAAGCTGCTTATCAGGAGATAATTAATCATGAAAATCAAATGATCAGATTAATCTTTGTGACCTGGCTGTGCGTCAAAGACTGTCAACAGAAATACGGAAGAAGTTTCTAATAAAAAAATAGGTGGTGCTGCAGGAGAGATGAGCCTGAGGTACTGTGCGTGAGCAGAGGTACTAGGTGGTACTGTAAAATTTGTTCCCACTAACTACATAGCAAGGAGATTACTGTATATGTTAAATGTCGTGCTCTTAGCCCAAAGTGGAATGCTTTTGAACACTAAGAAGACAGGAAATTGCAGAAGATAATTAGCTACCAAGAATGTATCACTAGGGTACATGAAGCAGCTTTCTGGATGCTGCCTAGGTAATCTAGGAACCAGCCTGGCATTTTTAAATTTCTTCTTTTTTTTTTTTTTTTTCTTTTGAGGTGGGTTTTTATGGGTTTATGTTTTATGGGTTATAAAGATGATCTCCTCTTTTATCCCACTGATGGCACTGCTGCCTGATGAGGCTGGGGTGCTGGCTCTGCTCTGCCTGCAAGCCAGCCCCAGGGGCATTGTAGATCTTTGACCAACACATGAAGGTGAGCTCTGAGCAGAAAATGTCAGTGGCTGCAGGCAGTTCAGGACAGGATCTGACGTTTCTGCCTTCAGAGCAGACAAAGTCCCTCACACCTCCAGTTTGTGACTTCATGCCTGCCGGGACTGGTAACTCCACTAAAAAAGAATTGAAAATCAGGCTTCTCCATCACTTAAACCCCTTTAAAGGTGGGATTAATTTGGAAAATTGTTCCTGTAGCACTTTTAAGCATATTGAAAGTCTGTGAAATATGAACATGCTAATATTGTAAATTGTAATTATGATTGTAGCATGAGACCCACTTTTGATCGAGTCTGTTATGGCAGCAATAGCAGTAAATCTGTGACAGGACAAGGCTCCTTGTCACTCTTTCTGGTGCTTGAATCAGGTTGATTAAGCATCCTGCAGGTATGCCGACATGTATTAGTTGCACCTTTGACAGAAATATGTCTGTGCCTTGAGGCTCCTGCATTTTTGGAAGTATGTAGTCTATCTTATTTAAAGCCTAGAAATTGAAACAAGTTGTGTGCATCTTTTTTCCACTTTAAAAGCTGACAAAATCACTCCAATATATGGGCCCTATCCTAAATCCTCTGCCATCACTGGATGTTCTGCCAGGTAGGAGCAGTAATGAGACAGGCCTGACTCTGGGAAGAAAAACCTGTTGTCTAAAGCAGAATTTTCAATATAGTCTTTGCTCCATTTCCCCCTTTTCTCTTTGTTAGAATTTTTTGTTCTGTAATTACATTGATATTTGCAATTTTTTTTTGGCTGCAATGCCTAAGAAAGAAGGTGAGCCAGATGTATTCTCATATGTACATACCCCTCTAGTTAGATGGTGTGAGTCATTTGAGTGTTTAGGCATGTCTTTTTATGCTGGGGCCTCTGACTTTTAGGGCAGGAAGACTGTTTTGTTAAATGAAAAGAAACAAATTTAATTTTTTTTTTCCATATAGTAGTTAAGACATGTCCAGGGTTTGCACCATGACATTTTGTTCTGTCATAACTGCTTTCCTATGCTGTTGCTTTCTGATCCTCTCATCTTTTCATGGCAGGTGGCTTGGCTCAGGTGTAGCATCTCAGGCAGCTGACTTGAGAATCCTCTTGAAAGAAATGTTGTTTTTGCAGTGTTGAGCTGACTGTAGTTATCTCAAATTCACTTAACCCAGTTAAAAAAAAATCTTGTGTTTCTGTCCCTTTCATATTGTATCTCCGACATTTACTCTGTGTCTCTGAATTCAGGATGTTGAAGAAGGCTTTGTGGGTCAGTGTCCTCCATGAAGGAGATTTGCTTTATTGATTTTTGGTTATGGGGCATTTTGTAGATTTGGACAGCAGTAGTGAATCCCCAGGAGAAAAAAAGAGCTGCGGTATAGTTTTTGAATGGGCATCAATATTTTGTTCTTAACTCCTGCTGGTTTGGAGTGTTGAGATGTATCCCTAGGTAGCAAAAATATCACAAGCCATGTGACATATTATCTGAGCTGAGGGGAAAAAAATTGGGCTTTGGAAATCTGCACATGCTGTCACTGCAGGGTGGGGTCCAGTCCCTTACTGATATCCGTCTGGTGGCCTTCAAGAGGGTTTTAGGTGGTTTGGGGAGCAGAGGAGGCTTACCTTCTCCCCAAGCCAGCTGGGGTGATGGCAGAATGGGGCTTGTCCTTAGATGAGCAGTGGCAGTTTACTGCAGGACTGATCATGGGCTGCAGACATGTGAGCACTGTTGCTCTGGTACCCCTTGTGTTTGTTTCTGTCTGTGGGAGTGTGTCTGGAAAGGATGGTTGCAGACCAGCCCTTGCCACTTGGGTTTAAGCCCAGCTTTTCTGGTCCCAGGGCTCTTCTGGCATTCCTGCTGAGGGGTGCATGCTCATACTGACCAATGCTTAGTAAGAGCGCTTTGGCACTGTTTTCTTGTGGGGCTTTTGGTTTTGTGGTTGGTTGGTTTTTTTTTTTTTCTTTTTTTTTTTTCCCCCTTGGAGCAAACCTCCAGTGTCTAATAATACAAAGGCTGATACATCTGTAGTTTGGTACAACAGATCAAGACAGTGCTGCCAGCTCTAAGAATAATGCTGTCGCCAAAGCACATGGAGGAGGATTAAACGGTTTTCCAGCAACCTGCTGCCATCTGTGCAAACCATTTCCTAAAATACTCTGGTAAAATGCCTGTGGGAAGAGCTGCAAGTCTGGCGGTGTTTGCAAACGGGTAGATTAGTCATTGGTCTTGTCGGCAAGGTTAGATAGCAGCAGCCCAGGTGGAAAGCCAGCAACAGGAGCAGAGCAGGGACAGAGCAGCTGTGTGTGGAGTGACGCCGACTCCTTGGAGGTGGTGGGGAAGGAGTGAGATGGTGAGCGCCAGAGAACTGGGAGGTTTTGAATCCTTGCTCAGCAGGGATGTCTCCCAGAGCATCGGTGTTATTAAGCAGGAACTGGGCATCTTTGAGCAGGATGCCAGTGGTTATGGTGTTACTATCTAATGATGTGTGTAGAGATGAGAAGCTGCTATTTCTACAGCTTGACTTTGAGCCGGATTCTCCAGTCTTTGCTTGCATTCAGCAACTTGATTTTTCTGAATCGCATGGGTTTTGGTGAGAGCTATTGAGGGCTAAACCGGGGTCAGCTTGACTATTGGTGGAGTAATCTGGTCTTATTACTCCAAGTGATATATTAAAACTCTGTAATTAAAACGAGGAGAGGGATCTTCAAAGCGTTCTCCTTTTCATATCACTATCTCGCTTAAGAAATGTATCTTTCTGAGAGAAGTTTTCCCACTGAAGTATGCCTCTCTGCAGAGGGGAAAAACAAATACCAACTCTGACATAAGCTCTGTTCTTCCTTGAGGCCTGTGAGATAGCAGCATAAAATGTGGCATTTAACATCAGCCTTTTCTAAAGGCTTCGAGATAATTGTGAAGTATTCCTTTGTTCAGACCAGTCACTTTTCACAGCTCTTCTGAAAAAAATCTGGAGGGGAATATCAAAAGCAGAAACCTTCCTCTCTGATCTGGAAAACACTGCATTAAGAGGTCTGTTTTTAGCATTTGTCATACCTAAAAATTGATAAGGCTTCAGCCATCTTGCTTTTGCTGGAAAGTGGTGGGTTCAAGGCCATGAATTCAGAACTGCTATCCTGATGCTTGTCATACTTGAAATGAGTCAGGACTGTGAAGAGCGCAGTCATGAAAATGATCCGTTATTCTGATGACTTCTACTTGTGTGAAGGCAGGATTAGTCACTGGAGTTTGTTTGGTGTCCTGCCATCAGCTGTTTTATATGGAAATTTTGAGCTCTTTGAGGTAGAAGATTCTGGCTACTTGATATTATACCACCTACGGCAGGGGGCTCACAGCCAAGGTTGAAATCTTCATTCAGCTGAGATTATTCCAGGGAAAATGTTTTGGTTTGCAACTGGAAGGACACACACACAGAGTGTTTCACTCACAGTAAATGAGGTCTATTTTGATGGTCCCAAGTCCTTTTCTGAAAGATCAGGAAGTCAGTTTAAGGCTTATGGGTTAACTAGATTGTACTCTCCATTAGAAAAGTGACATTAAACCAAATACACAAGCTTTAACATAACTATGTGAGGGAGGCTGAACAAGACTATATCACAGATGAGTTGCAGAGGTATAAGCAGAATACAGGCTCCCAAATCTCAGCTCCTTGCCTTGCCCCCTGCCATTCCATGCAACTTCGCATCACCAAGCAGGGTAAGAAAAAAGCTTTATTTCTGTTGGGATGTGTCAAACACTTTGAAGTTTCACTTGGAGAAAGAGAGCTTGAAGCTTGCATATGTGTATGGGTTTGGGATTGTATGCCCTCTCTCTTCCCGTGTAGAACTCTGATTTGCTGCTCTGAATGCTTTCTGTGCACATCAGGACTTTGGTTTAAGACTGTACAAAATCATCTATTTACCTCTGGCTTCAAAGTGAAGTTGTAAATACTTCTCTGGCACCGTGAGAGAAAAGCAAGGGGGTTATCCCAAGTCACAGCTGTCACTGGGATGGTGCTGACACTTCTCTGAACTTTTCTTGGGGGCCTGAGCTGAATTTCAGATTTGTGGTGAAACCTGAATGCAGGTCAGCGCAGCACTGCCTTAGAGATGGTAACAAAAACCCCTGCTTGGTGCTATTTATAATCTTTTAATTTGTATTCTGGCCTGCTGAGCTCTCTGGGGACTGAAATAATGGTGACCGTAACTCAGCCCCCAGGAATGAACAGATTCCAGCAGGGTTGCTCTCTTCTGTAGCTATTGAGTCCAAATTAAACGATCCCGTTGACCTGTCTTTCCCCCTCTCAGAGGGACCTTATAACATGGTACAAACACAGGCAGTGCTTTTAACAACCTGACTGGCACAAGCAGGAAGAAATTTGGTGTAGTTGTGCTTCCCTCTGGACAGTTCCCAAAACTGAGGCTCTGGCAGCACTGACCTTCCCCTCTTACTCGACATACCATTTTGTTGAAATCGATAGGACCTTGGCAGTGTGTGTGTCATGAGGGGCTTAAAAATGGAGCAGAAATACTGGAAGGTAATCTGAACAAGGAATAAACTCAAAGCAAGATGTCTGTGGAAGAAGAGGAGCTGTAATCTAAGTGGATTAGCTGAGAGCCAGTGATTTTCCTCTGTTGTCTGCCACAAGTCCCTTAACTTTTCCCATGTTTTTATCTTCAGAACCACTCTGTGCCTTGTTGCCTTTTTTTTAGAATATGTAATTGATGGAGAATTACTTGCCTGGCACTTTGGATATGGTTATTATTGGTTTTTACAGCTAGGAAAGACTGTACCTTATCCATTTTAACCTCCACTGTGTCACAATTTTTTTATTTTCCAAGCTGCTTCTCTCTGGATTTCTGTAGCTTGCAGTTTAGGTAGTCACAAGCATTGTTGTTATTCCTAGCCTTGCTTGCACTCGAGCATATGTTGCTATAGCTCTTCACCTCTTTGAACAAACCCATGTCAAAGCATCCTTTGCCTTTTCTTCCCTTATCACAGCCTCCAACATGGGTAAGCAGCATGTCTGAGGGTGGGCAGTGCTGGAGTCTTGCTTCTCTGGCTATCATCCTTGTGCTTCCTACAAATAATCTTTTCTGGTTTTTTTTTAATTTTTTTTTTTATTTTTTATTTTTTATTTGGTTTCTTTTGCTGTTTTGTTTCTTCTCCCCTCATCTTTGGTGTTGAAACTTCAGTGCTTTAATTAACGTCCTTTGCCCACTGATTGCTCAGGGCTGCTTTTGGTCCTGTAGTTACTAAATGCAAACTTTTTGGATGTTTAGGATGTAGGGCAGCAGTGTGTGCCTGCTTTGAGTACTCATCTTTTCTCCTAAGAGAACTTCTACATGTGATATTATACTGTATTTTTGGTTTGTGGCTTTTTTTTTTTCAACAAAGAATAAGGTGCATGGCTGCTATTTAGATCTGTGGGAGGTTTTATATTTGTGAATCTATAATATTTTTAAAAACCATATTTATTAGTAGTAATACACAGGAGCTGCAGCTGACTGATAGCCAGGTATACGAGAGTTGTTTCTCTTTCAGGTAAGCAAAATAAGCTAGTGGAGGACATAGAGTTGCTGGGAAGAAGAGAAGCTTAGGATATTGTACCAGTCTGGCTGATTGGAGTTCTTGATTCAGAAGTTTAAGTGCTTTCTCTTGGAGGCTGCACCTGCAACTAAGATACAGTAATTTGCCCATGAATCGGGTGGGAACCTGTCCTGGTACACCTTGGTCTATGGACAGACATTTGCTGTTGTCCTGCAGGAACAGTTTCAGCTGGCTTTTCCCCTTGTGAGAGCTATGTCTTGCTTGCTGTAGAATTAAGTTCCTGGACAGATTTACTAGGGAACACTATATAAAGATAGCTTGTTTCAGAACAGAGTATTTGGGACAGTGCAGTGTTAATGCAAATTACTATCAAGGACAGAGCTGCCTTTCTGCTTCCAGGCCATTTCTAGAGTTGTTTTGGCCTGACTTCCACTTTCTTCAATCATAATAGAAGCAATTTGATCTCTGCAAATAGGGCTTTTTATGTTAAAATCTATTATTCTAATTAAGAAAACTCATGATGTCCAAGGTAATGTTTTGTGTTTGCACCTATGTGTCAGTTCCCCATTTATTAATATCCATCAATACTTCTCTATTGTGGTGGTTTGGAGTTTGGATAAGACCATAACATAGCACTTTAAAATGATGAAAGAATATCTGCTAAGGCTAAATCCTTGCCTGTCTAAGGTAGTTTTGTGGTATGTGGGGGTATTTGCTGTTTTGGCCTTGAGCACAGTTTAATGAGCTGCTTCTTAAGTGAGCAGAGGGTTTTTCCAGCTTTGTTGCAGGAGCTCAGAGTTTTTCTTTATAATATGCTTGTGACAGGATGGCAACTGGGGTAAAGGTGTTGTGCCTTTTCATGTGGGAGTGGTGTCTGCTGGTAGCACTACCTGCTGAAAAGCATTTTTCAGAATTGCCTCTTCCAGCAATTTCACTGCGAAACTCTCTGTATTTTGTATCTTTCTTGAAATCTCAGTTCCTTCAGTTCCACTACTGCATGAGAATTGCAGCCTCAGATTTTGTCTCTGAGCTATAGAGTGAACAAAAAAAAAACCAGACAACATTCTGGTAAGGGGAGGCATCTCCCCTTCTCCATACTAAGAAAGCCTGGAAGATAATAATCCAGCCAGTACTTAAGGGGGTGTGTGTGTATTTTTTCTCCTTAAAAAAAAAAAAAAAAAAAAAAATTTTTGGGGCAAAGAACAATAGTAGTAGAGAGCAATGGTCTTCAAAACAGAAACAATTAATGTACATTAGGGAGAAAGCACAGAGAATGAGGGTAACATAGAATGCATTCACTTCGCCTTATTTTTTTTAATACATTTTTGTTTGTTTGGGTGGGTGGTTTATTGCTTTTTTGTTTTCATTTTTTGTTTTGTTTTGGTTTTTTGTTCCAGTTCCGTGATTCATGCCTCTGTGTGCATGTATTATAAGTAGGTGAGTGGAGGCATTGCAGCAGGTAAGAAAAGTCTTGAAGTTGGGTCTTGTTACTCTGTTGTTGCTGCATTAGGTGCAAATCTATGTTGGGTTCCTTTTAAACCTGTGATGAAGTAATAGGAGCTTAAAAAAAAAAAGATGCAGGTGTACCTGCACGCTGTTTACTGTTGGTCAGTAAACCCCAGGGAGAGGTGTTTCATCATCTGCTGCCTGAGAGTTTAAAACAAATCCCTCCCCTTCGGAGATAAAGCCCTAGTGAACACTTCATTATCATAGTCTCTGTTTTGCTCCCGAGTTCTTTCCTTCAGAGAATCACCTATTTAACAACCCTCCTGTGCGAAGGGCCTTGGGAAGATCACGGCATGTTTTATGGGCTGTGTGAGCCAGGAGGGGTGGGCAGGGTCTGTGTGTGAAGCGTTTTCGCTCAGCGTGTTGCTGACCATCCCGCTGTCCATCCTTTCTGCCTTTGGAGTGAGCTGCAGTGGGAGGTGGCTGTGTGGCTTCCCACCTCCATGCTGAGAGCAGCCGCTTTGTTGAGGCAGTGGGATGGCAGCTTTTGGTTTCCTGCTCTATCTGCTACCTCAGGCGTGGCTGGGATTTGCGTTTGGGGAGGGGAATAAGCATGGCCTTTAACACAGGCAAAAACGATAAATGTTTGTGTGCTTGACCTGCGTTGCGGTGGTGTCTGGCAGCTCACTTTTTCAGGTAGTGCTTTGATGTATATTTTCAGAGCAGCTGTGACACTGTGAATGAGGGACAGTGACTGACCTAAAGTTTGGTAAAAGGAAAAAAAAACAACCAACCAGGCAGGCAATTTCATCAAGTGCCAGAAGAAATAGATGATAGACTAGCAAATGATGGGGTTTTTGTCTTTAAAACTGAACAGCTCTCATTTTCCTGAATGTGGTTTCAAGTTGTTTCCCCCCTCCACTGTAAATGATAAACATCTCCAAGGAGGGGGGCAGTCATTTCTACGTTGCAGAAAGTGCCAAGGCATATTGGTACTTACATAAAGGATGACTGTTTCATCTCTTTTTTTTTTTTTTTCTTTTCTTTTTCTCTGTCTTCCTACCTGTCTGACTTGATGAAGGCTGTTTCTACAGAGGCAGCCTTTTTCTTGCACTGTCTTCTACAGCCCTGGACTGGGTAAAAGTTTATAACCCTTTAACAGCAGTTGGGTGATGGTAGTGGATAGGTGTCTGATGCTGAAGAGAATCCTCTTTGCATAGTGTCACAGAAGCATTTAGGTTGGAAAAGGAGTATAAGATTGAGTTTAGCCATAAATCTAGCACTTCTAAGTCCACCACTAAACCATGTCCTTAAGAGCCATGTCTAGACATTTTTTTAAATGCCTAAAGGGATGGTGGCTCCTCCACTTCCCTGGACGTCCTGTTCTAATGCTTGACAACCTTTTCAGTGAAGAGATTTTTCCAAATATCCAGTCTAAACCTCCACTGGTGCAACTTGAGGCCATTTCCTGTCATCCTGTCACTTCTTACCTGGGAGAAGAGACCAATCCCCATCTCGCTACAACCTCCTTTCAGGTAGTTGTAGAGAACAGTAAGGTCTCCCCTGAGCCTCCTTTTCTCTAGGCTAAACAACCCCGGTTGTCTTAGCTGCCCCTCGTAGGACTTAGTCTCTAGCCCATTTGCAGCTTCGTTGCCCTTCTCTGGACTCAGTTCAGCACCTTAGTGTCTTGTAGTGCGGAGCCCAGAGCTGGACACCTCAGTTGAGGTGTGGCCTCACCTGTGCCAAGTAGAGGGTGCCAAGCTCTGTCTTGGTCCTGGTGCTGGCCACACTATTTCTGATACAGGCCATGGTGCCATTGGCCTTCTTGGCCACCTGGACTGACTGCTGGCTTACGTTAAGCAGCTATTGACCAGCATCTCAAGGTCTTTTTCCACCGGGCAGCTTTTCCAGCCAGTCTTCCCCAGCCTGTAGCATTGCATGGGATTGTTGTGAGTCAAGTGCAGTTGCTGGCACTTACTCTTGTTGAACCTCATACAACTGGCCTTGTCTCATCAATCCAGTTTGTCCAAATTGTAGGTATGTTGGTAGCAAATCTGAGGAAAACACTACCAGCTCCTTCCTCTTTTTCCAGCTTACTCTGTCATCTACCTTCTGAGATTTCTCTCCTAAGCAGTGTTGCAAAGTCCCTTCTGGAACCTGTCTTCCCAGGGAAAAGCGGTAACTTCTCCCTGACCGCATGTGTGTGATGTCAGTATTGCAGTCCATCCAGTGCTCAGGTAAAGGTCATGCCAGAGTAGCTTCCCTCCAGCTTCATGTTGTTTGAAGTTGGGTGAAGGCGACTTCATTTTTTGTATCTCTTAAGTGCCTCCAAACTGTGTGACAAGTTTTGGGCTTCATGCCCATCTGTGAGCTGAATTCTCACTTCCATCTTCAGGTTCTGAGACCGCAGATTTGTACCGCCAATGACTACTCTTTCACAGAAAGTGATGCTTATAGGATGCAAATTTTAAAAGCAGATTTAATGTTGAAAGATATTTTCTAAATTATTTTGGTCCCTTATTTGCAAGAACCACATGGACATTTAATGCTCATCCTAGTCCACAAGAAATGAACTCCAGGTTGAATCCAAGGATGTGTCACAGGAGTTCTATCTCTGTGAAATGCTGGTGGAAAGTGAATGGTCTCTGTGGTGTTTTTTTTCTTACTATAGCATGCACATCCAAGTCTCTCTTTTAAAAAGAGGGAATGTTTTTGTCATGCCTGTTTAAGTGTTCCAAACTTCCCTTTTGTCTGAATGCAGAAAAAGCAGCTTCTCTTGGGTATAACAGCACTTTTTTTGCTGTGCATCCCTGTGACATCCAGCCTGGTCTCATATGGTATGTGAGTGTGCAAGCGTGTACAGAGCTTGCATGGCTGCTAAAGAGGTATTCCATTCATGTCCTTTTCTGCTGCTGTCACCTCTTAGTTCTTCTGCCTTTGTAGGTTTTGCTTAATGTTTGGTATTTCAGGTCAGGAACCATGCCTTTTAATCAGGCTGCAAATCACTTGGTACCTTTTGAGAACTGCGTAATAGTGATTTGCTGTCAACCTCTCAAAACAGCAAAGAAAGTTAAATTCTTACTAGAACAAAGGGTGATCACCTTTTGATGAATAAACTCACAGGCACTTAACGTAGTAACTATAATGTCTCCAGACATCTGTCCTCTCCCTTTTGCCAGCTCTCCATATGGCACAGAGTTTGTAGGCAGAGAGTAAAACGGAAATCCCCCATGAAATGTGTTGCCGTGTTTCATGGGGACCGTTCAGTACCCAGGCACCGCCATGATCCAGCCCTGAAATTGGCCCCCGTTCATGTGGAGTAAGGTGGTGCTTCTCCTTAATCAAAGCTCAGCAGGGCCTTAGAGTTCAGAAGGCACCTGCTGTCACAGCAGCACCCAATGATCTGTGAGAGATAAAACCAGTCACGAACACAACTGTGTTGTAAGGAAGATTTTGTCACTCATAGAGGGAGAATATGTTGTGCAGGACAATTAGAGTCTTCTGGTTACGTGTGCTGGTTTTGGCCGGGGTAGAGTTAAATTTCTTCACAGTAGCTGGGGCGATCTTTCCAGCACAAATCTCATAGAGTGTTGATAATTCAGGGGTATTTTGGTCACAGTGCTTGCGTAGCATCAAGGTCTTTGCTGCTTCTCATCCCACCCCAGCGGTGAGGGTGCACAAGAAGTTGTGAGGGGACACAGCTGGGACAGCTGACCCCACCTGACCCAAGGGATATTCTGTGCCCTGTGGTGTCATGCTCAACATATGCAGCTGGGAGAAAAAAAGAAAGGGGAGACTTGTTCAGAGTGATGGTATTTGTCTTCCCAAGTAACTGTTGTGCGTGAGGGAGCCCTGCTCTCCTGGAGGTGGCTTGCCCATGAGAAGGAGTGAATGAATTCCTTGTTTTGCTTTGCTTGTGTGTGCAGCTTTTGCTTTGCCTATTCAAGCGTCTTTATCTCAACCCAAGAGTTCTCTCACTTGTTCCCTTCTGATTCTCTCCCCCATCCCACTGGGAGGAAGTAAATGAGTGGTTGTGTGGGGCTTGGTTGCCATCTGGGTTTAAACCATGACACTATGAAGATAACTGTTCTCATGCAGAGAGGGCACTACGGATATTTATCAAGGAATTTTCCTTTAAGCTTTTGAGCTTAGCCAGATAGTCCAAAGACTGATATGGGATGTGCTGTGCCTCAAACCCACTGCATCTGCACTAAGGAAAAAAGTTTTGAAAGTGGCTTTTGCTCTAAATTTCCGTATTCTTGGCACACAGCAGGGAGGATGTTTAAAAAAACCTAGAAAGAAAGCATATAGGTAGTTGATGGGATGGAAAGAGAGAAATAAAAGCTTGCTTATTTGTTTGTTTTTAGTCGTTAGAGTAGAAGAGAAGTTGTCTCTGTGCTCTTGCTTGGGTGATTTTTGTCTACCTTTCTCAGGGTATGATGGCAAACACTATTCAGAATCCATTTGGTTCCACGGTACTGACTTGCAACAAATGTGCGAGCTCTTGTGTGACTTTGTGCTCTCATTTCCTTAGATCCTGAGCAGCAAAGAGATTGCCAGATTGTGTGATAAATGGTTCCAGGAGAGCTTGGTCAGAAGGATTTTGTGAGCTCTTGAGGATTAGGGAGTGGGATATAAACATCTGCTGCTTTTGTGAATTGGCTTCATCACCACCTTGTGGCAGCAAGTCCCCTGACTTAGGACAGGGGAAACTTCAAGGTGTTTTGATTTACTGCTTTTTAACACTGCTGGCTGACCCTTGGTCTCATCTGGAGGAACCCAGGCGATCCAAATCACTTTGGGCACTGTGGCTGAGCCCCTTCGCTGGTGCTTGGGAAGAGCTGTCTAAGTGATGTATTTCCATCACACACAGGATGTATAGATGCAGAGTATCTCTAGTTAGTCCTGCTTTGGCAAGCCAAGTTTTGTAGAATCGAGGAGGCTTCTCACTAGCATGGACTGTGTTCCCTCCTTTGAGGTTGTAAAACTGCTGTTAAATTAGTGCCAACTACTAACTCAAGGGGTAGCGGAGACTTAGTAGGCAACTCTGTATTTGTGGCCCTAAACAATGTGTGGGTTTTCTACTGACTTTTACAACATGAAAAGCAGGTATTGACATGCTGGCAAGGAAATTAAAGCTCTGAGGGATAGGATGGAGGAGAAGCAAGGGAACATAGTAGAATTGGGGGCAAGAAAACGGAAACAAATGACTGCTGGCTGAATTGTCACTGTACTTTGACCCAAAGTTTCTCTAGGTCCAAACCTCTGGAGGCCTTTCATATGTCTTTGAAAAGGTCAGCAGTATTATAGGTCAAAATCGAGAAGATTACTTTATTCAACTGAGAGGGGGAAGTATTTGATCATGAGACTTTGAGCACAGGTCATTAGTGCAGAGAGGGGATAAAATAAATCAGGGGAGCCATTAACACAACAGTGATTAAAATCCATCATAGTGGTGCCATAATTGGTACCTCGGCTGAGTGAGAAGTGAAATACTCCAAGCTAGTTGTATTAAGTGTTCATTTCTGAGAGGCTGACAAAGATTTATGGCTTCTTTTCTGTAAGTCCCATTTAGTCTCTGTAGCACTACATCTTTTACTGATGCACATGAGAAACAGTTACTGTTAATGACTGGACCATTTCTCTGAAGGGTACGTTTAAAATCTGATTATTCTGGAGGAGAGCATTGTAGACCTTGGGCTACCTTTTGCAGAGACTGTGTTGTTTTTAGAGTACTTCTGTAGGTACTGTTTGGCTATTTAAATGCAAGTCTGCCCTCTTCACATGGTGAAGGACAGCAGCCATGTGTTCTCACCACACTTTTTGGCCTGCTGGGGCTCTTGGATGGCTTCGAGGCATTCAGTCTCAGATAAAGAATCTCCTGCAAACCATTATTCCTGTCTGCCTGGCCTAAAAGCTGTGTGTTAGGTTTACCAAGAGGCCATTAAATTGCTATTAGGTCCTGGATTGGGGTCTGAAAGCAGCATCAGGGACCTATGTCTCCTCTCCTGCGTGGCTGGGAGCCTCAGCACTGGGGTCACCATGGGGTCTGAGCTGCAGGGTGTGGGGAGAGGGGGAATAGTTCCTTGAGGGCCATCAGAGGGAGGTCTTGGGGTCGGGATTGGCCCCTTGTGGTGGAGGCTGCGGGGTAGGACCCAGCCCACGTGGGAGTGGTGGGCCCTAAAGAGAAGGTCCCAGTGTCCAGAGGTGGTGGTACCCTCCCACCATGAGAGGAGGAAGCACGGGTAGTGACCACAGTGACCAGGCAGGGCTTTCCCTGAAATGCTTACTGGGAAGCTGGGAGGGAGCCATGCCACCTCTTGCTACCTCTGCTGCTTCAGCCAAAACCCCTGAATCTCCAACTTGTTAAAAAAAATCCATCTGGAGGCCTCTGACACAAGGTCTCCTCTCTAGCGCTCTGTAGGGATGCAGTCTGCCATAGGAAAGCCCTAGTAAAGTGCTTTCATGTTCCAGGCCTTTTAAGAAAGAATAATTTTAAATAATTAAAAAATTAAATACTTAAAAACTGTTAAAATTTTATATGAAAAACTGTCTAAATGCAACATATACGTGCACAACTTGCATATACTTTTCAGAAGAAGTATGCTTTATCTGTCAGTACTTGTTGCTGCTGTGGTCTTTGAACTTGTAATCTTCCTAAACATCTCCTGACCCCCCGAGCTGTCTAGCTGGTATTTATTGTTTTACCGATGTGTTTATCCCCCAGCTCTTTTCTAATCCTGCCCTGGTTTTCACCCTGAGACCAGGGGAGCAGGGGGATGGACAGGAAGGTGTGTCCCTAGAAGCCTTTCACCTGGCTGGAAAGGAAGGCTGGGACATGTGAGTCTCCAGTGATTGACAGGCTTATCTATCTCTGGATGCACATTAAAATAAGCCCAGGCATTAATTTTGCCGGGTTTTGTCCCTGGTTAGCAATGTGCTTTTGTCTGCACTCCTGTGTGCTCAGCAGGAGCAGCTTTCAGTCAGGCAGTGTACATCATGAACCTGTCCAGGTAGCCTTGCTTGCCTGAGGTTGTCTTAACTAGGTGTTCAGCAGGATAATTTAAAAATTTTTGTTCTTCAAGTATTTTGACAAACATGTTATGCAGAACACGCAAGGGGTTTTGTAGTTATTGTGACTCCAGGTTTTTAGAAAGTATTAATTAGGAGTCTCAGTCTCCAGTTTTACATTTTGCAAGGTGATAGAAATGTTTCTGAAGGTGAAGAAAAGTGTGGAAGTATAGCTCTACAGAATCGATAGCCTCACGTTGCTGCTCATTTGGATAGTGGCTTACCAATATTGCCCCTGAACAGTATTGATTTAGTTTTCTCACTGTTCCTGCAGCATAGCTTTGCTCTTACACCACAGAGATACAAGTTGCATGTTTTCAGTTCACAGTGATGGCTTATGAAGGCTGCCTTTGAAATTTCTAACCTTACAGGCACAATTATTGACTTTGTGAAGATGAGCTCTGGCTTTGCTGGTTATCCGTGTAATTGTTTCTGTCCTGCTTATGTTAACCTTATGGTGGTGTTCCTGAGCATTTCTCTTTGCCCCTTAGCATAGGAGAAAACCTTTCCAGACACTGTTTGGTTAAGAAGATGAAGGAACGTGTTTTAAGATTGGGGCTTTCTGCATTTCTTAAGAACTTTGCCAATTTAAATTACAGTGAGTAGAGGTAGAGATGCTGAAGGGCTATGAAGAAGGTTTAGTCCTGGTTCAGCCTTAAGTGTGGACTACAACGGTATTCCCTGAAACTGTGTACATGACAATGGCTTCATTAGGTAGGGTGTACCAGTCTGACTGACATTTTCACTTTAACTGGATAAAATCCTACTGCTGTCTGGAAGATTAGTATTCAAAAATGAATCAAAAGTGGTGGCTTTTTTTACAAGGGAAAGTAGCGTAAAGCTGCAGAGAGGAAGGCACAAGGAAGTCCTATGTATCAAAAGAACTATATCAACCGTTTCAGGATTCACTCTTTTTCTTTTGAAAGACAACCCTGAGCTTTACTCCCAATTATTCCTGACATGAGCTTTTTGGGTCTATAGTGTTTGCTTGGCCAATGCATGGTGGGGAAGACTGATGCTGCTTCTCCAGTACCAGTCATTTGTAGATGAGAATAGCAAGGCCCAGATTAGGTCAGAGAAAGATCAGTGAAAGAACACTTCAGTCTCAAACCTCGCTTCTTTGAAAGCTAAACACTAGTGAATGTGTTTCCAGGCAGGTAGGAAACTAAAGTATTGTAGAGGGAACTGAAATGCCAGAGAGTCTTGCAGAGGAAAGTGCTTGAACTGATTGTGGGGCACTCGAGGATGGCAATGCTGGAACATACCTCACGCTCCCGCTTTTCTTCCCTACTGCCCGCCTTTCTTCAGTAGTAATGCTGAAGTTGGTAGGTTTGGACAAAAGAGCACGTTGCGTTCATCCTTACTGCTGGTGCTGGTGAGCTTGCCACTAAGGAGCAGACCCACTGTTTGGCAAGCTGTTTTGTTTTAATTGTGGCTGACTTCTAATTACCTTTAAAGAGAGTTCTAGGGAGGTCTGTGTCCTCAACTACTCTCAACTTATTAGCTCCCCTCAGTCTTGTCTTTACTTACAGTAATGAAGGGCTTGAACTCAGGGCAGTGTTTCTGGGGGAAAAGGCAGTGGGTTCCGGACTGAGCCCGGTGGGGTGGAGATTATGGGTATTTAAGAGGTGGAGCGTATACAAGCTGAAGTATATTTGGTAGCAGGAAAATGCTGACCTGAAAATATATGTGGATTTTGCACTGGAGGAGGATGGGGGAGAGACGACATGCCCTTTTGCTGAGGGAAGCATAACAGAAATGATGGAATATCAGAAATCAGGGTCATGGAGAGCTTTCCTACAGCAGCCTTCATTTTTCAGCAGAATGATGGTTTCCTCCTGGTCCTCCTCTCAGCTCATAGTAGGCTGTCCAGTGGTCTGACCATTTCATGCAACAATGATCTGAGTCATCATGTTGCACATATCTTCTCCACTGACTAGGGAGAAAATTGCTTTAAGTTATTGGCAGTTTTGAGGAGGGGGAAAAAAAATCCGGGGATACTATTTTCTCCACCAAATTGACTTTTCTTAAATCAAAATCATGTATCAGCCAGAATTTTTCAATACAACTGAAATCTTCTCTTAAGAGCACTTTAGTTTCTTAAAATGAAGTGCCATGGATTGAAACATTATCAAAAAAACTAATTACTAACTGGGTAATAGGAAAAACTAATTTAAAAAATATTAAAATAGATAATTATTTTCAGGAAAATATGTAAAATTCAGAAAAATGTAATTTTTATCTGAAATGCCAGGGTAAGAGTGAATCTGTATCTTCTGTTGTCCTGAAGGAGAGCTTACATAATTCTAATTCTCAAGGAAGATGTAAAGGTAACTTTTCCAGGATTTCCCTGGTATGTGCAGGCTGGTTGAAAAGTTACTGATATACACCAGTCATGCAAGCCAAGGACCTCAGGTGGCTCAGAGTGACGTTCAGCTCTGCCAGTGGGTAACCCAGGATGACTTCCTTGTCCCTGAGATTATTAACTCCTCCTTTGGGTGATGCGGCTGGTTAAGACTTCAGGCCTGTAAAACCACCTGATTTTCTTGCATTTTCATTTTGGGGCAATTGCTCTAAATGCATTTTTTTTTTGCATTTGGAGAAACTGCTACAATTTCTTGTGCATTTGTTGTAAGACAAACACATTTGGATTGAGTATCTCAAGATGGGAAGTCTTTTAAAAAGAAGGGCAGTTTTACAAAGGAAGGAAATTCCTAGAAGTTTCCCAGCCTGATTGTCATGAAAAGGCGTTTTTGTTTCCTGCTGTCAGTATGGAACTGTGACACCCAACAAAACTGTCATGGGTGAAGACTCAACCTCTGACAGTAGTGGAATTCTTTGCCAGGCATTGCTCTCTCCCTCTAGCTGTGACTGAAGCTGTGAGAAGGTGCTTGTTTGGGTCATCTGTCCCCCCCCCCCCATTCACTCTGTCAATCTCAGCCCCACATCATTGGTTTTAATTCCTAATGTGGGAGGAAGAAATCATACATTAACTCTTCGATAAATTTCTGATAGCAAACTGTCTCACTTGGGCTCTCCCTGGTCTCTCAGCCTCAGGCTGAAATATACTTGCATTTAGTGCTTTGGCTTTTTACAGTAGATTTTGAAGCCTTTGATGCTAAACTGTTTCTGGTGATCCCATCCAATTTAGGAATGCTATTTCTGTTTTCTTCCATAATGAGACAGCCCTGGCTGGGACCTCAGTCTCTGGGCATGTGTATGATGTGCTGGTGAAGTGTACTGGCTGCATTTGCACTGAATGTGAGCTTCGGGTAAAGGCAGTGTTGAATTAAGCGGTCAGAAGGGATACTGATGCCAGAAAGCCACCTACCCTTTCTTGCTCTTAGAAAACACATTCAGGTCTTCCCTCCATATTTCTGTAACAGTCTAGACAAAGCTTGATTGGAAAAATTTTAGTTTGGAGAGAATTAATTTAGGTAATGTGCTTTTTTCTTGATGGTAAGTTTGGGTCAACAGAAGGTCTTGATCTTAGCAGAAATACATTTCTCTTTCAATTCAGACACTGCTGCTTTGGGGTCTCTTTGCTTTGGAAGTGAAGCTTATGTAAATGTAAGGTAAGCAGGGAATGAAAGGATCTTAACGTTAGATTTTTAGCCATCAGTTGGCTCTGTTACATTTGATAGATTTTCCCATCACAGGCAATCTGTGTTCTTGCTTGCTCAGATACACGCTGGTGCCAAGTACTAAACAATGACACTATCTATCTTTCTGCACAATTTGCCAATTTTGGTTACTTTTGAAGCCTAGTGTTTCTGCTTTAGCCTTGTGAATCCTCCTTATAGGGAGAAGAAAATGAACAAAAGAGTGATTGCTTTAGCAAAATGTTTAGGCTTGATATCTCTGTCATTTATCCCCTTGTTTTATAAACTAGTGTGCTTACTTCTCTTAGAGTAAAATAAGTCAAAGTAAAGATGTAGTAAAGAGTTGTTGTTTGTTGTTTACAGTGAATTGCCTTTCAGATAATCAAATGAAATACTTTAGTGCAGTTCCACTTCTAGCTATGACCTTAAATAACAAAGGTTTTACTAGCTGCTTACTAGGCTTAGGGTGATGTTTTCCAAAGCTCTCTTCGTTGTATATCTTCCTGCAGAAATCAGCAGGATTTTGCCACTGACCTCAGATGAGCTAACATTAGAGCAGTGCTTTTGAAACCCTCTCCTGCAGCGGAATGAAAAATGAGATCTTTCTTTCACAGGGAACATTTCAGGAGATAGCAAAATTCTTGTCTCTCCTCCCCCGAAATTCACATGGCGTATCAAACATAGCTACGTTTTGGTATTTACAGAGTGGCTTGCAAAATATCATAAAAGACAGGCCCATACATCAGATTAATTTTCTTGCCTTATAGTTGCCAGAGGTGCTTAATTTCTTCTTTGGAATTGAATGTGACTTCTGCAATTAAATGTTACTCCTCGACTACTGAGGCATCTCTCTTTTTATCTAGGTGGAAGCACTGCATTAAGAGCAAGATCAGAAGTGGAATTGCATACTTCATGTGTACCATCACAAATAAATAAAGATGTTACTGCACATTTTACAGCTATTATACTTAAGTATATGGATATGAGATTGTTTATTGTTTCCTTAGAAATAATGGAAACTGTGTAATTAAGTTCATTGCACGGTCTCTAGTGGTACAGCCACCCCGTTTCAGTTGGGCTGTATTTGATGGCATTTGATTTTGCCAGATACCTGTGACTGAGTTCCATGCTGACAGTGTTCTGTTGATTATTTTAAATTCCATATGTACCTGAAAATGTAATGTTATAGAAGTTCATTGCTTCAGTTGGACAAATTACAATTGAGAGCACTGTTATTGAACATGGTCACTCTAGTCCTGCAGTAATTTATCTAAAAGATAAATTACAATCCCATAATTTCAGGAAGAGTCAAGTAGGTTTATTTGGGAGGAAAAAGGCATTGAGGAAGTTGCAGGGTTTGATTTCGTGTTTCCCTGTTCCCATTCTCTACATTACGCTGCATCATTTTCTAGGACTTTAGGTAACCTTCTGTGGCAAGAAATTATTTCAGTTTTCCCATGGATCTTTCAGTGATTGTTACTATGGCATAGGCCACTATTTACCTTGAGGTTTACAGAGGCAGACATATCTTATATTGGCAAATTTCACAACAGGTGTGTTTGCTTTTTAGGCTGGTTGCTACTGATCCTCAGCTATGAGGCATGAAAAGGGAGCAAGTGTCTTACATTCCTTACACAGCTGCCCAAGACAGTTCTCTTAAAAAGCAGTTTTGTCCTGATCATCTTTACGATTAATTTCTGCAAGAAAGCACTTAATTAATTTTAACCTTTCACCCACCCAAAAATTTTCATGTTTAAAAACTTGATAGGACCCTTTAAAGCGCATATGTGCTTACTACTACAGTAAGCTTTTCTTTTGTGAAACTTGCTTTTCTTTTGCAAAAAGCAAGTATTTTGCCTTTAAAAATACCTTTTGCAAAAGTTAGGGTGCCAGTCACTTTGGAGAAGACCTTGTTACTGTGTATATCTTGATGATGCCAGGTTGTGATATGAGAGCTGAGGCTTCAGCTGGGAGCTCCTGGTAAAATTCCAGCCAGGTTTAAAAGTTCTGTTTAGTTAAGAACCCTCTTGTAGTTTCAGCTGGAAATATCTGGCCTTTGTTTCACTTCAGAAGGGAAGAGAGAAGTGTGTGTGATCTGTATTATATAAATATTTTATCTGTCCAGAGTTCCTCGTATAAAATGTTTCCTTTGTAGTACCAAGACAAGTGTTGGCTTTCAGCTGTACCACAGCAGCTCTTTCGGATTTCAAGTCGCTGTTATGTGTAGTGTATGATGCTCTTCATTGGGAAGGAGATCAAAGAAGTTGCAGTCTGTCAGCTTGTGTTTGAGGGGAGACTGATGGCTTGGTGTGACATCAGAGCACCTTCATACACAGCTGAGCCCTCACGTTTTCAGTGGACAAGGGCTTAGCAGCATTTGTTACAAGACTGGCTGTCATTCTGCCCTCCCAGTTTGTGAATGCAGTGAGGTGCTGAGGATATTACCTCCATTCTATAAGCTTTGATGGGCGATTTGCTATCTGGCTTGCTAATTGAGCTTTGGTGCTGAAGCAGTAGCTTAGGAAGAGACTGGGTTCAGTAAAGATCTCCAAAGTGTTCTTTTGACCTAAAAGATCTCCAGAGTATTCTTCTGGAGAGGAACAAAGCTAAAGCAACTGCAAATTTAGGGATGGGGGACATGGAGAGGGGGAGGGTGTTTCCATTAGAGATTGGACTGGGTGCAGTTGCTCTGAAGGGATGCTTCTGCAGGGGTAAGGAAATGTTCAGTGTTTACCACTTGTTATCAAAGTCAGTTGGAAATAGTCCACTTACTGGCTGAAGCTTGATTTCAGAGTTTAGGGCACCCATGGAAATTGCCAGCCCCTCTCTCTCTACATCTATTCTCTGCAAAAGAATGTTTTCCTCCCATTCTTTGTTGATTGGATAATATGAGGAGGAAAGGGGAAGGACAAAAAAAGCTGTGAGAATGCTCAGGATCTTTCACAAGTAGGCTTTGGGTGAGATGGTGACTTATGTTAGCAGATGATAAATAATAACAAAAGTATCTGAGCAGAAAATGAGTGTAATAATCTTTCTTCTTTTTTTTTTGTTTTCCCTCTTCAAAGATCAAAGAGGTTTGACTCTTGATTAATGTGCAGCAGAAGCCATTAATATGGTAAAATGTGGAAAAACAGCCTCTTCATTATTACTACACAGACATTTGCTTTAGGGAAGTGCAAATACTTTTTGTTAGGTAATTTGGTCTACTGCTTTTTCTATTGTTTCTGTGTATGTATCTCACTGGAGAATACCACACCTAGAAATTTAGGTGCACCCTTTACTCTTCCCTATGCATATCCCTTGCTTTTTTCCATGATACAGAATGCTGCTTCTGTGTTTGTCTTGCTTTCCCAGTCAGTGTATGCATGGGCTTTGCTTCGCTTGCCTGCTCTTTTTATACTACATCAAGTGCTGTTTGTTTTTCTCCTAGTAACCCACTGGGCTGCTCTTTGACTGTAGGTCTAGGAAGATTTTCTTTGTTTTTTTTTGTTTTGTTTTTTTTTTTTAACTTGTAGGTATGAATGCTTAAGGTTACCTGCTTGTGTTAAAAAATGAGGTAAAGTTTCTTACCTACTAATACTCATTTTTTAGATACTCCCAAAAGCATAAATTCTATCTAAGATTTTTTTCTAACACAGCAAGGTCAGGAGTGTTTAATAGATTTTACTTCAGCCCAGAGTCTTTCCTAATTTGCATAATTTGGTTGAATAATATAACCCTCCTAATATTTTCCAAGCCACTTAGACTTAGCTAATCACTTACACTTATCTTCAGCATAAACCTCATTGATTTTATTTCTCATTGAAAACATCAGTAGTAGCAAATACAATCCTATTGGCTCACAGTCTATTAGAAATAAAATTATATTAAATGTCTTGTGGGGTGTGAAGAGGTTAAGTCAAGGAGAGTCATCTGAGAGAGTCATCCTGGTGTGTAAAACATAAATCTGGTTTATATTTAAACTACATGTCACCCACCAGCTAAAAATAGCAATGATCATTAAAAGCCAATTTGCTGCTAAACGTTAATAGACATTTATTACATCATAACAGATCTGAAATACAATTAAATTTCTCTTTTTTCTAGATAACTTTCTTTTAAAAATGGGTTACCTGGCTTTTGTCATTAATCTCACTTTTCAGCGATTTTTGTTCTGTTAGTGTGTGTGTGTGTCTGCACTCAATAGAGTTGTGTGTATAGGTGGTCTCTTAAGGTTACTCTAAGTCTTTCAAGAGGAGTACATTTTAAATGGCAAAAGCAGTTATCCTTGGTTTCACTGCCTGTTAATTTCCAATTCAGCACAGAAAGTGAAGGAAGTTACAGCTTTAGTGCAAAACAAGCAATATCTGTTACCATCCATCTGAGAAGGGAATAGTAAGCAAGAGCAGAATAAAAATGCACTGGACACACATTTTACACATAGGAAATAGATTACAGCTTTGCTACTGTTTTCACTGTAATTCCTTAGTAAAGTGGTACCCTTTTCCTGTTTTATTACTGCATATAGCTGTATTTGTGAGTATTTACTGGAGCTGGAGTAAGTCAAAGGCTGAGGAAGTCCAGCGTTCTCAAAAGTACTGCTTCCTATGACAAATGCAGTTGTGATCCTGGTATTTTAGTTCGTGTGATGCTGTCTGTCAGGTCTCATGAAACAAGCCATCAAGGAAGGCAGGCTCTCTGCTTCAGCTCAGCAGTGTTCAATTCTCTGTAGCTCTGGATGGCTTTAACTCTGCTAATTAACCTTCATAGCCAAGGAATTGTGGGGCCAGCTGGGCTGTGAAAGAGTGTGCCCCAAGGTGGACACAAGGCAGCCCTTTTCCCCTTTTCTGAATTGCAGGGCCCACAAAAAGGGCTCGACTGTCATCTTTGCAAGTAAGAAACTTCTCTGGCATATGCCACTTTTGGGGCACAAACAGCTTCAAAAGCGTGTGTACCATCCTCCTGCTCCTGGCTGATGCACGGAGTAAAGGAGCCCACTCATATGGGCTTTGGGCTGCCTCCTGATAAGTGGCAGGCAAAGGAGAATTGGCTCCTGCCTGCCTTCCCTGACACTCCCCAGGAGGAAATCCCATCCTCAAAACCCAATCTTGTTGTGATGGTGAATGGCACTAAACTCTTATCTCCCTCTGTATCTGCTGCTGCTGCTTGATTTGGGGCAATGTAAGTTAAATAGGTCCTTTCCTGCCAGGAAGAGGAAAGGAAGAAAATCAAAGGTGGTATGAAGGAGACAGAGCAGGAAGGGAGAGATAGGAGGGATAAACGAATATTGAAAACTCTTTTAAAGTCTGCATCCAGAGGTATTTAGGAGTATTCCTCCTTTGGTCCCAATATCACACTTTACTTCCCCTATTTGAACTGTCATGGAATTTTCTGTCACTTCCTTTGGCTAATTTTCTCTCTGGAGGCTGTCACTTCCTCAGGTTAAAGCAAGATCCAGAGTAGGATCTGTGCCATCACAATTACAGCCACGGTAAGACATTTGAATAAATAGGGCTGCTATGTGTGGGAGCGCTGATGCCTTAAAATACAAGCTCAACTTATAGTAGCGAAGGGAAGTTAAAATAATGCTGACCCTGGTGATAAGCTTGTCTGCATTTTCAATGCACGCACCACATGTGTTTTATTTGTCACAGAAGAATTGCCAAAGGCTCTGTGGAATGCAAATAAGCATTACAAGAGTATTGTCAAACCCAGACTTTCAACGTTGTGAATCATTCAGGGAAAAAAATATTCGAGATCTGATTAAAAGTCATGCGAATTTCAAATCAAATAAATATGTTGAGTTATGTTTATTTACCACAGGTTTACTAAGCCTCTGAGCTGTATTTGGGTCCTATTTTTCAGCTTCTCTCCGTAAGGAGAAATTTACTTGAAAAGTAAGCTGAAATTTTCATTATTGCAAATACTTGCCGCATACTGAGTTTTGCAATGAAATCGTAACTGTTGGCAATACTGTGAAGAGAGCTTGCCTATGCGTTATTTCCCCTCTATATAAAGATGTGCCGCAAACAAAAACATTTGAGAAAGATGGTGTATCGTGTAGGTATAATAAATTTTCGAGAAGGATCTTAACAGCTCCCCAAAAGTTTGTGGAATACTGTTGTAATAACTGCTGTATACGATGATGAAATAGGCTTGTCTCAGGTGGTCAGAAGTTTATGGTGCTATGCAGCTCGTGTGAAGAGCTGCGTAAGTTCTTCCCAAGACCTGTAGGTTTTTTTGCCCTGATGGGTTTGGAATGGTGGAGGGACTGACTTGCGTCTTGCCAGTTGTGAGCTGCTTTAGCAGGTGGTGCTTAACCAGGGAGAGTACCAAGTTTTTCGTAATCAGTTTTCAGTTTGGTGCTGGTCTGGAGTAGTAATGCAATACAAACATTGGCATATTTTACCACATCCTCATATGATACTCTGCACCTTTTGAAATTTTGCATGTGTTATCGTATATTTGCACACATGCAGGGACCTTGTGAATGGTGTACTTTCCTCTTAAATCTGGAATGAATTATATTGCCAAGGATAACCAGCAGGCACTTAAGGAAAGGCTGGAACGTTCAGTAGCTGTGATACTCAGATGTGCAATTCATTACAATATTTATAAGCTTCTGGACTATGTTTTCCAGACTCTTAATTTTTTTCTTTATTCCTTCCTTCATCCTCACTTGTGACGTCATAAGATATATGAATAGCTTCACTGTTAGTTTGATTATCATTTTCTGCTGAAATTGCTTTGATTCTGGATTGAATGGGAAAATCAACAAGCTGGTAGCTTAAGTTCCCCTTTTGACCTTTGGAACAACACAAAAGCCTCCATTTCACCTACACAGGGGAAAAAAAAAGCTACAATATTTGGCTAATCTGTATTCGGGTGTGCTCTTATCAAAGGCTTGATTAATCTGAAATGAATTAACTCAGTTAACACTTGAGTTATTTTGCAGCAAATCCCGCAGAACATCTAAAGAGCTCTTTGTCACTTTGAGTTATAGCCTGAACAGGTGGTTGATGAGGCTTGGTTTGGGCTGAGAGTGATTCCTTACTGCCTTGGCCGCTCCCCTCATGGAGGCGTAAGTAGCACTGCAGTGATACCTGAGAATCTAGGGTAAACACAAACTTGCTCGGCTTTGCCGTCATTGTTGCTGGCTTTTAAGGTTTTAAAAATTACTTCTCAGAGTGCTGCATCAGCTATAAAGGAGGAGTAAAGGGCAGAATGGTCTTAGGCTTTCAAACAGTATGGATGAAATGAATGTTAATATACAGGAATGACAGTTAGGTGAAATAGAGGAAAAAATGCTAGTTTTAAACCTTGCTTGGAAGTAAGGACTTTAGAAATATTATGTCATTTTGTACATATGGGGTGAGTGTGTTGAGGAGTTTCTTTCTGAGTTCACAGCCCCAACGGAGACATGAGAAAGAGCAGGAGCAGGGTCTGCAGTACTGGAAGACATAGATGTGAACATGTTGAAACACAGTTTGGTGAGTCCTGTCTCTCTGTGAGACAGCTCACTGGGTCTCTCGCAAAGCCTTCTCACATCTGGCAAACTTAAAACCTGAAATAAAGAGCCAAAAGCTGTGGCTGCTGCTTCATATTTTGAGGGGGGGGGAAAAAAGCTTGTTTTTCTGAACTTGGTGAGAACTCTGACTTTTTAAGTATTTGTGGAATAGTATGAATGTTCTCCTGGGCTAAACACAGACACAAATGAAAGTCTACAGGCAATTCAATTCATGTCTCAGAAACATGTTCCTGACTTCTTGAAAATGCTCATGGAAAAATCTGTCCATAAATAACCACGTCCTGGTAGCAGTAACTTCAGTGAGTGGCTATGAGTGGAAGTGCACGTGGTTCCACTGAAATGCCAGGAGTGCAGCCCTGCTCCTCTCGTGTTATTGCCTTGTGTCGGTAATGTCTGTGTGACCTTATGTGTGGCAGGTTATGTTGCTACTACCTCAGAGTGACCAGGAAGCCACACCCTGAGTACCTGACAGGGTAAAGGTGGAAGGAGGTTGGAGGACCAAAACTTTTTTTAATGAAGTCTTTTTTTCAGTAAAAATAAACGATAAAAGTGTCTTCTGCAAACAGCTTATGGCCAAATGTATTGCAGTAATTCTTTTGTTTAGACGTTCATAATGAGAGTGGAAATATATCTGAGTTTCTTACTTAACGAAGTTTTCTAACATTAAATTGCAGTTAATTTAATTTT
Source organism: Pseudotriccus pelzelni (assembly GCA_035584735.1). Classification (NCBI taxonomy): domain Eukaryota; kingdom Metazoa; phylum Chordata; class Aves; order Passeriformes; family Tyrannidae; genus Pseudotriccus; species Pseudotriccus pelzelni. The sequence continues at coordinate 17,628,793 of JAWMRA010000130.1, forward strand.
GCAGAGATTGCATGTTATAGTTTTTCTTACTGGGGTTATTTCTCTTCCCTCTCTTGGTTAAATTCTGAAAATGTTGCCTGGAATAAATGGTCTCAGATGCCAGCAAATGCTGAGAATGGGGGATTACATCCATCATTCCAGCTTGGCCCATCAGCTTCAAGGAGTTTAATTACTTCCGAACTTTTCCTGTTGAAAATAGTGAATTTAATCAGTATTTGTTTGAAACATCACATTTTTTTTCTACGTGGTAGGTGACTTTTGCCAAAGGAGAAGATAAGTGTAGGAATCTTTTGTATTAAGAAATATAAAGTAGTTCTTGCATCACTGATTTGTTGAAACTAGTTTTAGTGTGCATATTTTCAGGAGTAGGAATAAAATTGCTGCAAGTGAAACTGGATAAGAAAAACAGGACATTTCTATCAGGCTTTTGCTAATGAGCCCCCTTGTAAAACACTCTCGCCCCTCCTGTACCCCAACTGCCTAGAAAATGCCGGACAGCTGAGGAAGGCTGGTAGCTTTTGCCATGTGAGAAGGGTTGTGTCCAGCTTTGTGCAGGTGTAAATGCTCATGTTTGGAAGAAGGCAGTAATTAAACAGATTTCTGACCTGTTTGGCTTGCACTGCACTGAATTCTACTTTGAATTCAGCCTGTCTGTTAACTCACCACGTGAACTGGTTTAATTTTCTTTTTCACCCTCCCTGTAGACTGTCGACAGATGAGCTCAGAAAATGCTCCATGTGCTGCTTGACATCAGCTGCTGAAGAACAGACTTGGGTAGATGTTGAGTTTGTCAGTGTATCTATAATGCTCTTTTATGAACAACGCCTTGATGAATACTTCACTGCTCATCTCTTCACCATGAGGCCTTAGTTTCCTTTGGCTTTCTCCTGTTCTGTCAGTAACACTTTGAGTTGGATTTTTGGGAACTGCCAGCATGCAGTTCTGGTTTGGGTGATGCAAGAGATCAGACTGTGAAGGTGTCAGGGGCAGCCTTATGGGCATAAAGGTCAGTGAGCAGAAGAACTTTCTTTTAAATCAATGCAGGCTGCATCGTCTTTGTGGTTAAACTCCAAACCCCTTAGGTCAAGTGTAGCCCTTAAATTTTTCACTGTGATAGCGTATGCCTTTCTTGCATCAATAAATGTAACGCTCTGCACTGAACAGTTCGCTGATATGTGCTCTAGTTTCTCTCTTTGGCTGTACTTTAGCTGGAGGTAATCCAAAGATGAAGTGAATTTTGTTTTGCTAGCCTCTTTCTGCATCTTATACTGCTGCTTGAGAGGGATTGACTGACCACTAAGGAAAAGGGTTGTTCCACTCATTTCCTATCTAGCTGTTCCCCTGCAGATACCCGGTTCACAAACACACTATGATTATTTGATTACATGAAATACAAACCCACCCAGAATTTTGTAGCATTACAATGTATTTGGTGTTGTTAAACACAGTTGGCATATCTCCAGACACATTGTGTATTTGTTAATGTATGTGCATGAGCTTAAGCCTAAGGGGTTGAAGTCTTTGTAGAAGCAGGCTTAAGGGCAAGGTTGTGCCAGCCAGGGTGTGCAGACACCACCTGGCAGGCCACATCTCTGGCGTGTTTTCCTCCGGCAGGAAGGATGGTAGGGCAGAGAATACTGGACCAGATTTACAACTGGAGTAAATGGTGCATAGTGCTGAGCAAGTCTTTTTGTCTCTCTTGCACAGGAGCTTTGTGACTTGATAATGGAGTTTCCGGTAGGATAAAATGTTTATTTGTAGTTCCGGTGGTTCCAAGACATTAGTTCCCAAAAATTAGACTTTGCTTGGACTTTGCAGAGGGCAAGTGAATCCTTTTTCTCATTCAGCCCCAGCCCATGAGATGATAGAAAAAAATCTGTGAATTCTATTATGCAGGTATATAGAGACAGATAAAAACAATTTTAAAGGCCACTGTGTAAGTATTTTGTTGACAATTATCCCTTCTCTGGGATAGGGAGCCTAATTAAATTGTGACTTCGTCAGTTTACACCCAAACCCCTTTTACTGCATGATAATGTTATCTCTTTCTAACAGACTTAGATTATTCAGAACTGATTCAGCTTAAACAAATAAAAATTAGAAAACAAACCTTTACTCCATCAATGCCTGACTGAGCTTTTGGTTTAGGGAAGTGTACCTGAGCTTGCATAGCTTTCACTCGTTTCTGTATGCTTTTTCAACTTTTGTAGCACAAAAAGCTTCTTACTCTTAAAACTTTTGAGAGGATACCATAGAAAAAGTATGCACAAATAATGGTCAGTGGTGTAGTTTGTGTGCTTTTAGCCTCCAAAAATATAAAGGGAAAACTTGATCACTGTTTAAAATATACAGTTTAAAATATTTGTGAGGCTTGTCCCTGTTTGAAAAACAGACTTTAAATATTATCAGTGACCATTTAGATTAGTCCCAGCTCAAGCAAAGTCTTAATTTCAAGGATGTCTGTAAAAAAGCCACTTGACTGCAGATTGACCCTGGGCTTTTTAGTCACCCCAGTTACAGAGATGAGAAAAAGCTACAGAAACTAAATGCTACATTTGGCTGAACAAATTGCAGGGACAGACTGGGGAGGAGAGTAGAGTGGGAGCATAAAATCTTGGCACTGAAAGATATATTTATTAAAAATACCTCAAAACAGCTTCTTTATAGACTTCGGTTCTGAACAATGCGGGGTTTGATTTAGTTGATCAGTAAAGATAGGAAGCAAAACAAAGGCCACTTTGTCATGCCAAACTTCCAGAAATATACCCGCATCACAATGGCATGCAGCACAGTTTTTTCGTACTGTTTTTGGCTCAGACTGGGTTTTGGGTAAGAACAGAAATTGGCAAAAACAGCTTCTTTGCTCAGAGAAGAATAACTTCTGTTGATCAGAGATTTTTTGAGAGACTTTTAATTAGTCCAGTGCTGTGAAGACTGCAGTCTAAGGAGTTCAAAACAGATATGTAAAGTACTTTTCAATTCCTCATATTTCCTCATCATTTCAAAGTCAGTGGGGAGCTAAGTCTCAAACTGATGCAGTAGTTTAACTCTGCATAGTTGTTTTTTTCCTGCCAAGTTTGAGTCACTGTGGCCATCTAGACCCTTCTTGAGAGATTAAAATGATGGAAAGCTGGAATACATTCTCCAGTTAAATGAGTGAATGTTTTTATTCAAGCATGGATTCAGATTTCCCCGTGCTTTCCTGTAAGTGTGTGGGATGGACGAGACCATTATTTTTAATTCCGTAATAAATAACTGCAGAGCTTGACTAGGAGTGAGCTCACTGGCAGTGACTAGAAACTAGCTAGTTAGAGAATAAGGGTGACTTTAGGCTCTATTTGGGTTTAAAACCTGGTCCAGATTCAGTGATTAAAAGCCACACAGGGTGCCTCAAACAAAAAGAGCCTTATCATCAGTGGAAATGCTCCCAAGCCGTATTACTGGTCCCACTGCCTGATATGTCGTTGTCAGCCTCTGTTGCAGAGGCATGAAAGAAATGCAAAAAGGAGTGAAAGGTCTTAGCAGAATAATGCAGTGCCCAGGTACCTGGGGAAGAGCTGGGCTCAGCTTCTGCCTGAATCATTCAGGACATATAGCAGATGCTTGCACAGATCATTCTTGGCCAGCATGTCCACCTGCATTATATACTGTGTGGGAGGCTAAAGAGAAAGCCTAGGATTGTTGTTTGGGTGTCTTATTCCTAGGCTGGGACCATATGAGTTGGTGTGCCTGTGTTAGATTTATTGAAAAAAAGTTTCTGTTTTGACGGAAAGGAGAGGCAGGCCAGGGACTGCAGCTCTTGAGTTCGATTTGCTCCTAAAGCGCTGTGGTTCCTGTGTGTGCTTACTGGAATGGCATAGACTGAGAGATTAAGCAACCTGTCTTGGTGTCGGTTTGGTGACTTTGTGCTCTTTCAGGAGCTTGCATTTATTCTTTGCTCCCTCCTTCTCTGTATTGGAAGTCCCATGTACTTGCAGTAAGATACAATGTGCGTGGAATTGTTTTTTCTAGTCAGCTTTCCAGCCTGTGGACTGTCTGGACCTGTGGGCATTGTTGTTCAAAACTATTTGGGAGAGGAAGCAGAGCATTGGCTATGCATAAGCTGTCTCTCTGCACAGGGATAAGTTTTAATTCATATTTTATGTAGGAATGTGCATGTATCTGAAGGGCCAGGAAGGGGGGAAGACACATTTGCCTTTACAGCTGCTGGCAGCAATGAAACACAGCAAGACTTGATTGAAAACACCTATCTTATTGTTTTACTAACTGCATTTTTTTCCTTTCTCATTTGTAGGTCTCAGACTCTGGATACTGGCTGTGGGATTTTTCTTATTACTATTATTTTTGATTGGGTTTTTTTTCCCTTTTTGGATGTGAATTGAAGGCCAACAGTTGAAGTGTTGTGGAAGCAAGTACAGGAGGACTCTCACCTTTTTGTTTGAACCCTTGTTTGCTGGGATACTTTCAAGCCCTCCTTCACAGTCATGTGGTCATCACAGCTGCTGTTCTTCACAATGCTCTTAACACCGATTGCCCATGGTGAGTGAGAGATGGTGTAAATTTGCCTGTGGAAAGGGAAGAGAGAAGAGAAAATAGCAAGGATTTTGTCTGTCTTTTTCTAATGGTGTGAGTTTTTTCCAGGATGTTGATTTCTGTCTTTCCGCTTCCACCTCAGGTCTTTGAATTCCCAGGCTACATTATGACTAGTTAAGTATTGAAACAAAGAATTCTGACACGTAAAGGTTTCTGTTACTGAGTTTAGCTGCTGCATTAAGGCAGACTGTCTTCCTCCATGCCTAAGCCTGCTCTGTTGGCTGTATGTCACTGGAATTGTCTCTCCTGGCTTCTGCATGGAAATGAATTTCCCTTCTGTGAATACTGCTCAGTTAAGGGGTTGCATGTCCTGCTTTAGCCACAGCTCCAGGGTGGAATTTTACTCGCCATCATGTTGGGCTGTGATTTCGTGCATTGCAGTGGATATTTCTGTGTTCTGCTGAAAGACTGAGGCTCCCATAGGCTCAGGGACTCTGCACCAACACTAACCACAACCAGGAGTGTTTCCTTAGCCTAGCACACTGTATAACGCACCCAGCAGTGTGGAGAACCATGCTGCACAGCCAGGCTGCAGCTGGGAACTGCGGGAATAGCATCAGGCACAGCTGCTCTGCTGTAGGGATGGATGAGCTTGTGGTGGGGCTGACCCTGGCTGGATGCCAGGTGACCACTAAAGCTGCTCTGTCACTCCCCTCCTCAAGTTGGACAGGGGCGAAAAAACAATGAAAGGCTTGTTGGTTGGGATAAGGACAGGGAGAGATCCCCCAGCAATTAACATCAAAAATAAAACAGACTCAACTTGGGGAAGAACTGATTTATTACCAATCATATCAGAGTAGGTTAATGAGAAATAATAACAAATCTTTAAAACAGCTTCCTCCCACCCCTCCTTTCTTCCTGAACAGAACTTACTCCCAGTTGTCTCTACCTCCTCCCCATGTGCAGGGGGACAGCGAAATGAGAGTTGTGTTCAGCTGATAACACACGTTGTTTCTACTGCTTATTCTTCCTCAGAGGGAGGACCTCTCATCCTTTTCCCTTGCTCCAGCATGGGGTTCCTCCCCAGGGTCACAAATCCTGTCAGCAGAGTGGGTTTCTCTCTCCTCAAGGTCACAGCATGGCCCATAGTAGGCTCTCCATGGGGTCACAGACTCCTCCACTGGCTGCAGGTGGATTTCTGCTCCACTATGGACCTTTGTGAGCCGCAGGGGGACAGGCTGCTTCACTGTTGTCTTCACCATGGGCTGCAGGGGAATCTGAATCTCTGCTCTGGTGCCTGGAGCACCTCCTCCCCCTCCCTCACTGACCTTGGTGTCAGCAGAGCTGTTTCTCTCACATAGTAGCAACTTTTTCCCCATCTTGAATCCCAGGCGTGCTACCACAGTTGCTGATGGACTTGGCCTTAGCCAGTGGCAGGTCCATCCTGGAGCCAGCTGGCATTGCCTGTGTCAGACATAGGGAAGCTTCAAGCAACTTCTCACAAAAGCCACCCATGTAATTCCCACCCAGCCCCCTGAAACCTGGCTACACAAACAAATACTGAGCTCTAGGAGAAAAATTTGGTCTTTCTATTAGCCAGAAAACCATTTAGTGAAATCTGACATGTGTAATTCTTTGAAGTAAGATTCTGAGGCCTGGGGTTGGGTTCTTTTTGTATGAGAAACCCAAATGTAAGCCCCAGAAGTAAGCTGCCAGGTTTCACAAGTGCTCCTATTAGCTCAGAGCAGAGCTTTAGAAAATCTGGCTGCCTGATTTCCCAGATGCCTAAGTGGAAGGTGAACTCCACCAAGGATCTCGTTTTAATTACAGGTCAGTGGAAGCATGTTTGTAAATAACATGACTCCCTGTGTGTAAGCTGTGGGCCCCTGCTTTTAAAATATTCATCAGGCTTTTTGTGCTTTACAAACGGATCCTTTGTATATGTGGTAAGAAACTAGAGCAAAACTTTACAGCAGAGAAGGTGATTAAAAAGTGAAATATATGTAATTGGCAGAACATATCTATAGAGCACAACCTGTCTGCTTATATAACACCTTTGGGCACAAAGGTTATCTATACTATCATTCTGCAAGCAAAACTCCTCACTGACTTGAAAATTAGAATGAATATTTAAACTGAGTTGACCAATTGGGGTGGAATAAAAGAGCCATTAGGAAAGGTGCTCTCCGTTCCTCTCCAGGAAAGTTAAATGGCAAATGTTTTGTAAATCTTTATAATTAAGCAGTATTAACAGTTAAAGCAATTAACAATTTAAATATGCCTCTGGCAGTTCTATTTTAAATTCTCAGTGCCACTGTAGCTGGAAAGTCCTGCCTGATAGTTGCAGTAAATGAAAATGTCAGAAGTATCCTGGGAGCCGTATTATGCTACAGATGAACAAATGCCAGAGATGCAGAAACTAGGTGCCTAGAAATATTTCTACCCTTTATGTTCTTCTACAGACTAAATGTACAGGGTGTTTGCTGTGGTTGTTGTAGCAGTCAGTGATGGTATCACATATCTAACCAACACACATGTTACCTGATCCCTATAAATGGCCAGTGAAGGTGCAATAGAGGCTCACAGCTGCCTCTGAACAGCAGAGAATGAAGACCTTTGGTCTGAGCTGAAGAATTTGTTTTGATTCTCCCTGTTTTGATTTCTAAGAGTGGCCAGGATACAGCTTCCACCTCAGAACTTTTGCTTGTTGCCTTCCTTGGCGGAAGCAGGTATTGAGAATTTGTCTGGTTGTTGGAGGGTGATGCATCCTGTTCCTAAATGAGGGGAGAAGATTTAGCTGTGTGATGTTAGATGAGTATGTTTGCTATCAGCTAACACTGGGCAGTCAAGCCTCCCCAGTCTCCTGTGTGGAAGGACACACACGTAAAACTCAGAGTTCCATTGAAAGTCGGATTGAACAGTCCAATGGGGCTTCCAAGGCTTTGAAATCAGAGACCGAAGAATATCTCATGCTTTCAGGTGCTCTCCCTTGTTGCCTCTCTCTGGGCAAGTTGCCTGCAAGAGGCTGTCTAAGGTGAGTGACAAGCTGATACCAATGCAGAGTTTTTTTTGCAAGCCTAAAGACAGCATATTTGCGTTTAAACAGATGCCACAGCCTCACCTACCTTATAAAAATAGCCCAGTTAAGCCCTGCTTTGTTTTTGTTTTTATTTCCCCTTTTAGTAATCCCTTTTCATGCAGAAAGCATTCATAATTTATGTTTACCAGGACTCAAAGCATTTGAGTTCCTGTTCCATGATCTGGAATAATTCCTGTCCTGTAGTGATTGCTGGAGTTGATACAAACTACTTTTTCAAACTGACCTTGCTGCATCTCGTTCTCTCTTTGAGTTTCCTGGCACAGCCTCTTCATCTGTAGTGGTAGCTACATTACAGACAGATTTCTTAGACCAGTGATCTCATAAATTGGAGAGATGGTGGTGTTGTTTTGGTGGTTTCTTTTTTTGAGGGGGCTTGTTTTTTTATTTTATTTTAGCTATCTCATTTCTTGGAGTATATTCTGTGTGTGATGTGGCTGTGATGACAGGTGTGGAGTCAAAGGGTGTATACTTCAGTGATCTGCAAGATGAAAAGTAATCTTCCAGAATACTGCCCTGGTACAATATCATCTTGTTGGTAAGCTGTAGAAATCATAAAAGGGGAAAAAGTCATGAGCCCTTGCAGTTTCTCAGTGATGATGTTAATCTGCTGTATCCTAAATGCACAGGCACGGTAATGTCTAGTGTTTTGCTCAGACTGCTTTGGATCATAGCTCACAAAAATTTTAAACCATGTGAAATACTTGAGAGGATAGCAGATCTGAGTAGTGGATGCTTTCTTTAGTGTTGCCGTTGACTTGAATGGAAAATAGCTTACAACTTGCATATTCGACACAACCTGGAGGAGTGTGGAAGCCCCCCAAAAGCTATTCTCTCTTCTAAGCTACAGCAAAGCCTGTAAATCCATCTGTTCCATAAAACCAAACATGTTATACAAAATCGGAGAAATAGCCAAGATAGAAAGCGACAATACCAGGGAATAAAATAAAACCATCAGCAACAACAGCAAAAGCAAAGGCTTTTTTACCCTTTGCAAGGGCTCTGCTATGGACAGGGCTTTTGTACCCCTGCCTTCTTTTTGCCCCTTTTGAAGCTTTTCCCGAAGCATCTGAAAGTCTGGACCTTCAGAGTGCTCCTTGACTCGTTTTACCCCCATATATACCTGAGCAAACTGATCCTCTTTCCCTGTAGCAGGTGGATTTCCCAGAGGCATTTTTTGGAATGAGCAGCTGTTCTCATCTTCCTCAGCCTTCCTCCCCTTGACCCCAAACAAAGCAAATTTCTCTTCACCCACAGATGAACACTGTCAAAGTTCACTTGAAATGGGATGGACATGACAGGCAGTAGCTCAGTTTGCAAGCCTGCAGAGAACTACACCTGCTCTGTCACATTGCTGTCATGCTTATGTGTGACTGAGAGTTGAGATTTAAGACTTCCAGACCACTGGACAAAAATAATAATAGAAATAAAAGAATTCAGCACTGCATGCTGTTAAGAGCAGGGTAGGAAGGATACCACAGTGATTGCTGTGGGCTGAAATTTTACGCATCTCCAAACAACTTATTTTGGGCTCTGGAAAAGAGCTGAAGGCCTGTTGCATGCAAAGATCTTTATCATCCTATCAGATTGCTTTATTATTAATTTGAAAATTATTTTTTTAAGGATTGTGTTGTGTGAGTAATTTCACAATAGGCAATGAAGAATGAGTTTGTTGTTGTTACTCTACTTCTTTTAATAGTATAATCAAAAAATGAACAACCACTTATTACTCCAACTAAAGCAATAATCCAAATTGCTCAGTTTTCTGTTGGAGGTTGTTACAAATGCAATAAAATCAACAGGCATTGCAATCTGCTTGTTTCCTCTGCTGTTAAGCTCTTGACTTGTATCATGAGAGTGAGCTTTCAGCATCTTAGTTCCTTCTTGAGCAAAGTGTGGTGTCAGTTACTGGCCTCGGTTCTTCCTGGTTTTGCAGCTGCTTGGGGTTATTTTTTAAGTTTTAACTTAAAAAAAGCCGTTTGTTAATGGCTTGCACACTGTTCACCCCTGATAATCCATGGGGTTAGTTAGTCATTGTTGTGACTACTTAGATTTCTTAATCTTTTTCTTGATATACAATGTGATTTTTTGGGTTAGAAGCACACCCTTGGCCAAAGGTAAGCAAAACTGAAGTCAGAACCAGTTAAGCAGTAATGTAAGCAAAACCTGGCTCAAATTACAGGACAAACAGTAGGTATCCTGGTTTAAGCCTAGCTGGTAACTAAGCACCGTAGAGACGTTTGCTTACTTCCCTTCAGCCTTGCATGTGAATACGATTCTGTATTTTCATACTGAATCCACAGCAGAGCATTGTACTAACTACTAAGAAAAAATTAGCTCTATTCCAGCCAAAACCAGGACAATGTGATATTAAAGTAGTTTTGCTATTGCAGCTAGGACAGGCTAAGTGAGAGTTGTCTGATCATAGGCAAGGTTGCAGCTTCTGCAAGAGTTTTTAAATAACTTTTGGGTATAGAGCTAAGTTTAAGCTAAAATAGATTTTAGTTCAGACAAAGCCTGACAAGTCCTGGGGCCTGGTATTGTTATGAAGCTTAAGGCCTAGTGCTGATACTTGACAGCACCAAACTGGCAGGACTACAGAGGCTGCTGGCCCAATTCTAAACTTCCAAAAAAGATTAGTTGCCTCTGAGAATTTATTTATGGAGACTTGTGGCATAGCTGTAAAGTGACCTTCCTGCATTTAGGGACAGATGCCATCTTGTCTCTCTATATGAGAATTAGTTTGAGATGGGGCTGAACTAATTTATCACTCGCAGAGTAGGAAATTAAATTTGAAGTCCTTTCAAGTAGCTGCAAGGAAGGAGAGCCTCGTGTGCTGTCCTGTTGTCACCCTCTGAGCTTCTGCACCGTCTTTGCAACGCTTCTGGGAGACAACCGTGGTGAGGGGCTGCATCTTTGTGAAAAGATGGTACTCCAAGGTCAAGCTGAGCTCTCCAGGCATTAGCAGGTCCAGATGCCGAGGCAGTTTCTGTGGGAACATTGGAAATATTTATTACTGAACAGCACTGGTAGTTGCCTGGTGACAATGATTCTGTTAAAGCAAGCAGCATTATCTGTCTTGGGGGAATATATGATGCTAGCAAGCTGGTCCTTGGTGACAGAGTGCTGTTTAATGTGAGCTGAACATTTGCCTCACTACTATTTTAATACAGTGGAAATACTGTCACTACTTAAAATACATACTGTGTTTCTTTTATACTTGTACAAGTGTTATGTTAGCTAGTGAATGGTGGATAATTGCCTTTTACTACAATACTCTTTATATAGTCACAATGAAATACAAGATACATGTTTTATTAGTTGTGAAATAGCCAAGTTGACTTCCAGGCTTCTGCCTAACTTCAGTGTTTTAAAGATTAATCATCCTTGAAATATTTATAATGTTTGCTATTCTTGGCAATTTGTATTACCTGCAGCCGTGCCACCTTTTCTGTAGTGGAACAAGTGATCAAGGAAGGCTTTTCCTGATAAAAGGGGGTGGCTGTTCTGTGTATATACTGCAGTGCTTTCATTAGCAGTGATATACTAAAATGGGGAGTATTAAGTTCCCCATCTGATGACAGACCAATCTATAAGCTGATAGAAAGCGAAATTCAACCTTGCTAAGACTATATGCTATTTGATTCTTGCTTAAGCTATTGTGCGGCACAGAGGTCTGTGTGTGGACCCACCTCTTTCACGTCTCAATTTCACACTAAATAAGGAGGGAGATTTTAAGGCAATTTTCTGGTAATGTTGGTTGGTTGTTTTTTGGGTTTTTTTGCTTTGTTTTTTGTCAAGCATGTCTGCTCATAGCATCTTCCTGCTATAGAGGAGAAACAAGATCTTTTGCCTTCAATGGTCCATATTGAGACTAGTGCTATTTAATGTCTTCATTAGTGGCACAGACAAAGGGATCAAATGTAGTCTCAACAAGTTTGTCGGTGACACCAAGCTGTGTGATGCTTTGACATGCCTGAAGGATGGAATGCCATCCAGATGGACATTTACAAGCACAAGAAGGGAGGCCACAGGAACATCATGAGGTTCCACAAAGTCAAATGCAAGACACTTCACCTGGGTCGGGGCAGTCGCAAGCACAAAGACAGGCTGTATGGAGAATGGATTGAGAGCAGCCCTGTTGGTGTTGGTGGATTAGAGGCTGGATGTTATCCGGCAACGTGCGCTTGCAGGCCAGGAAGGCAGTTGTATCCTGGGGTGCTCCAGAAGCAGTGTGGGCAGCAGGTCAAGGGAGAGGATTCTGCCCCTCTGCTCTGGTGAGACCATACCTGGAGTATTGCATCCATCCCCATTTGGGGCCCCCAGCACAAGAAGGACATGGACCTGTCTGAGTGAGTCCAGAGGATGGCCACGGACATGATTCGAGGGCTGGAGCACCTCTCCTGCAAAGGCAGGCTGAGATAGCTGGAGTTGGTCAGTGTGGCGAAAGCTCCAGGGACTTCTTCTAGCAGCCTTCTAGTACCTATAGGAGGCCTTCAAGAAAGCTCCAGAGGGACTTTGGACATGAGCATGTAGTGATGAGACAAGGGATAATGGTTTTAAATTGGAAGAGGGTAGGGTAAGGTTAGATATTAGGAAGAAACTCTTCACTGTGAGGGCAGTGAGGCACAGGAACAGGTTGCCCAGAGAAGTTGCAGAGGCCCCATCCCTGGAAGTGCTCAAACCCAGGTTGGATGGGACTTTGAGCAGCCTGGTCTAGTGGAAAGTCTCCCTGCCCCTGGCAGCAGGGTTGGAGCTAGATAATCTTTTAGGTCCCTTCCAACCCTAACCATTTGATGATTCTTAATATCTACATTGTACAGCAGCAGGACATGTGGGTCTCCTTCTGAACTAGAGCAGTAGAAAATGTGCTTGTTCTCAGAGCAGTAAGGGGAAGTTGTTACCTTTCAGGCCTGTGACCTCTGATGCTTCTTTCATTTGTAACCATTTCCTGACAAGACTGATTCCTGATCTGTAGTGACTAACTCTGATTTTAAGTGTTAGTTAAGCCATAAGATATGACAGCATGTGAATTATTATGTAGTAATTCCCACCCAGCACATTCAGACACAAAGATGAAGGCCAAATGGCCTCTGTGCAGTCAGGTGTGAATTATTGTACCATAATTTAACTCCCATTATATTTTACTGTGATTATAAAAATGTTTTTATTAGTGAACTTCTTTAAAAAAAGTTACTCTCTTAAAAACCAGAATTGAAAAGTGCATCTCAGAGCTTGCCACAAAGAGGGGTAAGTAGTTTTGGGCAATGAGGAGTTTTGCTGAATCCTGAAAAATTGTATTTGTGTAGTTGTTAACTGTAGGTAATGAATGGGTGTTGTGGTGCAGACATCTGCTGTCTAAAAAGCTGACCTAACTGTAAGTATTCAATTTGTATCAGCTGCCAAGCAGTTGCTAAGTCAGATGACTACATTTCTTTGTTTCTGGTTTAGTCTTGATTTGATCTGGAAACCTTAGCTTGTAACCAGTCTCTTGAACCTTCCAGTCTTCTTCCAGTTCAAGCTATAAAAATGCACACACCAAATACTCTTATTACGGCAGTTTGTTGGCAGCAGATTGGAAGAGCATCAGAGAGACCAAGCTGGTATGCCTGCTCTGCTGCGTGGTGGGGAGAAATAAGCCAACCTGGAAATGGCTTGGGTGGCACTGGAGAAGAAAAATAAGAGGTCCATAAATGCCTTAAAAATCTTCTGCGATATCTCTTTCTCTCTGTCTTTCTACAAAGCTTTAATATTCTTCTTTTTTGTTGAAGACAAAAGTCAAAACTCATGTAGTTAAGGCACAACCCGTTTCCCAATTAATTATTGTTAAAGATATGAATGGAGAGCAGCCATATGCTTGGGACACTGTTCGTTGTGATGGCAGAATCTCTGAGGCAGTGCCTGGGCTTTCTCTTGGGATTCAGGAGGGTGTTGAGTTAATTTGTTGACACTGATCCATTTGTGTTTCTTCTCTAGTAGCCCCTGGCTAGTAACAACTGTTAGATAGCCCTGTTCCTGACTAGGCCTTGTCATAGCTAAGCACAGAATAAGTAAGGACTAGCTGTTAAAAGCAGGTTCTTTCAAGGAACTTTCTCTGAATGAGTTTTACTTGTGTTCTCAGCAACTTCTAGCTCATCAGGATATCGATGGAGCCAGGGCCCTGTTTCACCTCTGGTGGATATATTGGTTTTAAAAATATTATAGCATCCCAATGAAAATCATCCCATGGTGATTTTTCCATGTAAGCAGTAAGCGTCTGTGATGCAATTCTATGGTTTGGCATTAGATGTAAATACGTAAAAAAAAAAAAAAACCAAACACAAAAAAACCCAAACAAACAAACAAAGATTGAAAAGCTTGCCTGACTTTTCCAAATAAACATATCAGAATAATCTTTTTTATACATCCTTTTGGAGTTAATGATCCCAAGCAACCAGGACTGAAAAGTGTAGTGTATTAAAGCTGACTAATATGGATACAGTCATCCCTTAGCCAATACCCAGATGTACCACGGAGCACCAGGAATATTTTCACATTTGCAGCTGTCTGCACATGAGAAGACATCTTGTCCTGTGTCTTCCTGGATACGTAAGATACTCCAAAGTGACTACTGTGGGGAAGCTGAGGTTGAATGAGGCTGCTGCAGTAAAGAAAGAGGAGCAGAAGTGAGCAGCTTCCCTTTACTTATCCTGGTGAATAGGGGAGATAACTGCCCACCTATTCCCTCTTTGTTTTCACCTATTGCATAATTAAATCAGTGGAAAAAGGGAGACTTATTTGACTAATTGCTAATTCCACCTACTTTGTTGGTGCTAAACTTCCAGCTAAAGCTTTTATGTGGTGAAGATGACAGAAACCTACCAGGGTTGGAGAGATCCTGCTGCTCTGGGTTGAATAAATGGGTTTGGTGGATGAGATCATACATCTATTCCCCAGTACTTGGAGAAGTGCAGTACCTGAAGACAGCTTCACAGACAAAGTAGCTGCACAGTGCTAGGGCAAGAGCCATCCTTTCCAGCAGTGGTCAGGTTTTTCTGAAGTGCAAAAGCTTGATATGCCTATCCTTCCCATGCAGCTGCAGCATGTTTCTTCTGGATGTGAATATGCCCACAAATGGATTGTTGTTTCTGTTTCTTTTCCTAATAACTTCAGCTAAGCTTAAACCATTGAAGTTGGATAGAAAAAAAAATTACTTTTTAGTGTTTTCTGGCTCTAGTTCCCTCATACATTTAAGCTGGGCATTTTGAAGTAATTTAAGCTAAAATGAGAAAAGAGTGACAGTGAGGGAATGAATTACAGCCACCTTCATTCTTGCACCTCCTCCTCAGTTGCTGCTAACCTGCTCCCACAAGATCTGGGCAGACCTGCTGTTTTCCTGTTAGGGAGAGCATCCTTTGCCCAGTGAAAACAGGAAGCAGCTCTTTATTGCAAACGAAACTGCTGATTTCCTAGAAGAAATCTCTAACATCCATTTTATCAACTCCACAGTCATGTTCAATGCATCCTAGAGCCATCTGATGTTTATTACCCCATGGCATATTCACTGTTGTTCAGTTGTTTCCTTTACTGATCATGATTTCTTGAATTGGGGTATGTTAGGTAATGTGGTTTTATTTGAACTTGAAAGGCATTTCCTGCTGCTCAGTGAGCAACTCATCTGGGAAAGATGCTCTGGTAAGGGAAGAAATTAAAAACATATCGGAGAGTTCAGAAGATTTTCTTTACTTTGAATTTCCCTGATTTCATGAAACAGTGTTGTGGTGGGGAGCCTCCCTGAATATTCCTCCCAGTGCCTGGCAGGACCATTCCTGTTCTGTTATGATTTTGCTCCAAGCTGTGGGATGTGCAGTGGGTTTTTAGCCAACACCACACAGATGCTGCAATCTGCCCACTGTAGAGAGTGTAGGCCTAGGCTGATTTTAGTTTTTGTTACGGTGCAACATAAACTCAAGGAATTGTAATCAGAACAAGATCTACTTTCATATATTTTCTCGTGTTTTGCTGTGTTGGGCTGCTTTCTGCAGTGCCTGATAGCATTGGGTGCCTTGCTATGCATCCTGAAGTGTAAATTTGCTTCATGTAAGATTCATGGACACAAAATATCCTTCTCAAGATAGTCTGTGTGTTCGAGTGGAGGGAGGAAGAGGTAAGGACTAGAAATAGGTAATTTGGTTATTGTGACTCCCTCCTATACCATAATCTGTAGAAACTGAGATGCTTGATGGATTATAGAAGCTCAGTCTAATTTGTCACCTGTTCTTAAATCTCCAGAATGAGGAGTCATAAATTGCATTTTAATACTGAGTTTTTGGGGTCTGATACAAATACCGTGGCAAGTTGGTGATTCCATGTAAATGCACTTTGAATCTGGTTTGCTCAGGCCAAAGGGTGTAAGCTGGGGTGTAACATAGGAGAGATTGTACCCTGAGCTAATCTCTCAAATATTAGTTCTTGCAGTGAGCTCACTAGATTGTGGGCTGCTCCCCTACCCTAAGAGCTATTGTTGCACATGGTCCTTATTCTCTTGGGAGACTGATACCCTTCAGGCTGTTCTAGGAGCAATTAGAAGTTCATCAATGCTGCTGATTTAAATGAGAATTTTTTTTTCTTCCCCCCCCACAGGCCTTGTTGCTGAAGATCTGTCTCCAATTTCTAGTTCAGTGTTTTGTTTCTATTACTGAGATGCTGGAGGCTGCAGTAAGGGCTGATTTAGTATCAAGAGAGCAGATGACAAAGGAAGCTGGCTTTGGTACGTCAGTCTTGTGCAGCACTTCTCTCTGCAGTGTAGTTGAGTGGGAAATGTGTGTGTTGGTTTATAAGCAAGGCATTTTGGCTCTGCTGGTTGTGTCAGGTTGGAGTGGAGCTGGGAACTTAGTGCCTTTCCAGTTCAAGGTGCGGACAAACAAACCGGTGTGGCAGTGTCTCTGCAGGCAGAGAGAGCCAGGGTGGTCCTGAACGAAGCCGGGGGCTGGTGGTAACCCTGCCAACTGTTGCGTGCTGTGCATTTCTCAGAAAACATCGTCTACCTTCCTCTACCGTCTCTGCTCTTCTGCTGGAGTAGAGCATTTGGCACTGGGGCTGACAAGTGTTCCTGCAAGCAGGTATCTCCTTTATTCCTCCAGTGGAGGCACAGCTCTACTCTGAAAGACAGATTCATGGCCAAGTTCTATTTATCACCTCAAACAGTATTTTCCCAGCGCTGCTGCTCAATGCTGTGTATGTAATTTGTAGTATGTTTTTAAGGAAGAATGCCTACTCTTAATAGTTGTAGGAAAATCCAGGCCACTTGATTTTATTTTTGTCTGTGTGTATTTATATACGTGAGTGTGTGTACGGGCTTAAAATATAATTTTCATACTGTATATATGAATAAGCCTATAGAGAGATGGTGTATCTAAACTTGGAATAATGCAGGGAACATTTGACATGCCTTCATGTCTTTGTCGTGACTTGAAATCCAACCTGTCATTGCAATTTGTAATCTTATAGGCACGTGCAATTAAAAATCTTACTATTAGGTATTACTCGGGGGGAATTCTGAGGACTAGAAAATCTAATAATGTTTAGTTGTTTTCCTTAATTTGATTGGAAACAAAAAAAAATTGGCCTCTTGGCCAGATGCCAAATACATAATGAATTTGTATCATCAGCAGACACCTTAGAGTCTCTGAGCACTGATGACAAAAGTGCATGAAAGTTCTGTGTTACAATATCAGACAGCTATAAAAAAAAAAAACAAACAAAAAAACCAACACACAACCCCCCCCAAAAAAAAACCCCTTGCTTGCCTTTATGCGTGTGTATGACAAAACAGGCCTGGACATAAGTATTGGGAGCTGATAAGCTCTTATTTGTGAGAAGTTGTTTTGGTGTTTCTTGAGCGCTTCTACCTCTCCAGACACAGAGCAGTTGTCATGAGGCACTGCAAGCACATCCTTGCGTTCCAACAACTACAATCCTTGTTTCAGATTGCATACCTTAATTCACAGGAGCCTTAGATTAAAGACATGGAAGACAATAAAATGAAGGAGATGAGGCACAAAATGGATGAGCCTGTAGTCTCTGTTCAGTGTCCTTGGAGAACTTAATTAAAAACGGGGTCAGGAATGCTGTTTAGTAGAAACCTGAATGGTTTAGACTATTTGCTGTGCGCTGTGATTTGTGGCACTGGTGCCAAAATCTTCCTAGCAGGCCCCAGAAGGTGGGACTGCTCTATTTTGATGTCTGGCTTGATGTGGATTCCCATTTTGTCCTGTGCACTCTTTGCCCTGGTCATTCTGGCTGTCCCCCATTCACCTATGTAATATCTGAGCTCTTTCTGCCTTTCTCTCACTGGGGTGTTGAATTGTGGTAATTCTCCTCTAACCAGCCTGCAGTTCTTGCAAAACATAGTAACTTAATTACTTAGGGCCTGCACTGATTAGCCTCACTTCTTGAGGCTACACAGACTCTCAGCTGTGGAACATCTGGTGACAACCCTGTTTCTCAGAGCCCTAGTGCTTGCACAAATACAGTGCCTTTCTTTTTGGATAGTAAATATATGACAGATGTGAAATTCTCCAGCTCTTGGGGGAATGCTTACATGTTGAATTTCATTATCCCTTGTTGGCCAGTTGGCAAAATGCAATCAAGAATAACTTTTGAGGAGGGCTGGTGTATCCAATATCACTCTGGAACGCTATTATGGTGAGAAGCTTTGGGCACAGAAAAATTGATATAAGGAGATGAGATCAGTCTGTCTAGCATTCATGAAAAGGCATTGAATTGAAAAGGATAAACTTAGAAGTCAATGGGATCTATGCATTATGAACTTTTGTGAAGAGTTATACTCACAACCAGTTTAGGGTGCCATGACCATTTTAGTATGCTTTGCTGCAGTGTCTGATTTTTTTATTTTTGTTGTTTACACTGGGATATGGCAATCTGAATATCTTGTGGGAGTGGTAACTGTCAAATATTCCTTAGTTTTTCTAAATCTATTCAGTGGTGGTTATATAGTGATAATGCTTGCACCTCTACAGCATTATGCATAAAGCTAAATACACAAATAAGATGGATAGTAGCTAGATATACTACCTGAAAAGCGACAGAAATACTAGTTAAAGCTATGGGGAAAGACCTAATTAGAGCTGAAAAGGAATAGTAATGAAAGGTATTTTTCATGGGGAAGCCTGGGTGAACATTTGTTTATAAAGCTGAATACTTGGCTTTGATAACATTAAAAAAAAAAAAAAAATCCCTCTTGACTCAGAGTTTGCTGTGGTGGCTCAGGTGAGTTGCAGATCTCATGGCTTTGTATGTGTGGTGTTCTCTCCTGGTTGGGCTCCTTGTCTGAAATGTGTTTCCTGGAGCAGCTCACCTTCCCTCAGCAGGCAAGGAGAGGAGGTGCCAGACTTGGCCTGGCAAGTTAAGCTGTGCAAAATGGAGAACATGGATACAGTCAGTGCAAGTTCCTCAGTTCTTGAGCAGAGAGGTTGATTGAGTTCTGCTTTTATTAGATGATAGAGCTCAAAGCAAAGTTTAGGAGAAAGTAATTCGAAGAATGGCAACGAACTGTGAAAACTGTGTACTTCCTGACAGTAAAATGATACTATTGTGTAGGAGAGGGAGTGATGGACTTTTCTCATTGTAAAGATCCTTAAATAACTTACTAACGTTATTTTTCCCTCCCTCACCTTCATTCCCTTCCTGCTTCACAAACAAGGAGTGGGGAAACTCAACACCCATCCCCCCACTTAAAATACCAACCCAACAGATCATCTTGTCTGTGGAGGATTGTCACTGTTCCTCAGAGACTGTCTCCAGGGTAACTCTGTTTGCGACATCCTCGAGGGGATGCTGCCCTTCAGATTTTTTTTTTAGGAAACAAAGCTTTTGCCTCATGCCCTTAAATACATTGCATTATAATCCTTTGGATATGTCTGAGCATTCACTTGAACCCTGCAAGAACGCAAAAGGCTGTCATGCCAAAGTAGGGCAGGATTGAATAGGTGTCAACAGGATGTCTTGCTAGCAAATGTAGCCGTTTATGTATTAAAATAGATGTTCAGTGAAGCATGATGCTGGCTTGAATACAGAGGTACCGAGTTTAAAAGCACTCTTTTTTTCAAGATCTGTGCTGTTCAGAACAGTTCCTCTCTTTGTATTGTTCCTTGCTGAGTATTAATTGATGGCCCATTAACTAATTGACTCCCTTTCAAATAAGGAACTGCAGTAAATAATTTATTACTTGACTAGGACGTTATTTCATGGCTAGGACTGTTGACATAGTACTTTCGATCTGTCCCTTTAGCAGGAAGAAAAGAACTTAAGAAAGCATCTTAATTCTTCTCCTGCAACTTAAGTGTGCATCATACATTGACATCAGGAAACCCTTTGCCTGGCTTGCCTGTGTCCAATGCAGAATGACCTGAAAAGTCAGAAAATTTGTCAGTCCCCGTGCTTTCAGAAAATAGTAGGAAGAGATTTCTCTGGCGATCCTTGGGTGAGTTACTAGTTAAACGTTAGCACTCCTAAAGGACAGCTTGTTTCATAGGTAAAGGAAATAATAGAGACTGATTTCTATTTTGGATTCTGTCTTTCATTGTACAAGCTAGTATGGGGTGTCTCCATTGCTAGGCTCCTCACTCATGAAACTTGCAGAAGTTGTATTATTTATGCCCTGTTCTTTTTTTCCAGACAGGTTTCCAAAGGGACAACAATAAGGTAAAAGTGGTTAGGGGGACATTGTGCAGCAGACATGATCTGCAAGCTTATATTTAGCTTCAATATCCTTGGAGAACAAGACAAAGAACCAGGCAAAGTCATTCCTTCTGGTATGCGGTTGGTTTGTGGCTGCCTGCAGCTTTCTCGTGTGGATGGCATCTGCTGGCCTAACATCTTCTCTGGCTTTCAGTGTCAAAAGTCAGCACTAAGGGAAATGTGGGCTTTTGATATAACCAGACAGGTTCTGTCTAGAGAACTTGTTACAGCCATGTGCTTCACATGGCCGTTACAGCATGAGTTGTGTTTTGTGGTAGAAGCTGGTAACTACATGCAATCTGTCAACAGCATTTGTGGCTGAAAGGAATAAGGATGCTGTGGAAGTCTTTCCATAGAGATGGGGTCTGTGAGGCAAATGCTATTGGCACCATCAGAGTTATGTAAAAATGCTGTTGAACTAAAACCTTATAGGGTGCTATTACAGATAGGACTTTGTGAAAATAAAGTTTCTGGACTTGACACTACTTTCCTTAATTTGACACCTTTTTTCCAAACAGAATATCTAAATGGTCCTTAAATTACGCTGTGAGTGAAGAGCTTAATAATAACCATGCAGCGTATTGTGTTTAAATTAAAGCACAGTGTTGTTTCAGTCTGGGGTTTCAGACTTACCTTTCAAATGCTTTTAATGTCTATATTGAAAATTTGACAGACGCCTTGTATTGGTAGAATGCTTTTCATTTACCTGACCTAAAGGACACAGCATTTATTTGCACTTAGGTGGGAGTTTGCAGCACAGTGAATTAGCGGTAAAATGATACTTTAGTTCTTGTGTTTTTAAAAAATAATCCCTAACAGGCTTTGATTTTTATTTTTTTAAAAAAGTACCATAATGTATTTATATGCAGCATTTGGTTTTTTTCAGACAAATTCCATTTTCTGTTCAGTTAATCATATGGAAGTTTTCCCAGACTAATTGGCAACACTCAAAAAAACTCCATAAAGTAGAAAAAGAATAATGTTCTTTGAGACTGCTTTTGTGTTCCTTTTGGATCATAACTTGAGTGCCTAAATTTCCTGTACGTAGAATGTATCAATGCTGATTTGCAATGCAGACACCTGGTCTGCTGTGTACCTTCTGGATATGCTTGGTACTGTTAGTATTTCTATCCTGTGCTATTTTTTTATTCCACTTTTAGTTTTGTTGCTAGTACAAGCTTATATCTGTCAAGGTAATAATGAAAAAAATGAGAAATGTTAAAATGTAAATGTCCTTGGGTCCGTGGTGTGGTGAATCTGACTAAATAACCCCAACTGCTGAGGTGATCTAACTTTATTCTCAAGAACTTGTATTCTCAAGAGCCAAAGACTGCTCCTGGATAACTGTGGAGTATCTAGCACAACATCTTGGCAGGCTAGGTAGTTCCTGGTATGTTTCATTTTTAGTTTAATTTAATCTTCCTAGTGCCAGCATCTAATCCTCTTCGTTATTTGTTGCTATTTCCTTTTGCATGGTGGTGGTGGAACGATCAACTGTTTAACTTCCCTGCGAACGTCTCTCTGCTAGATTTTTATAGATGCTGTGGTTTCCACTTGACAGCTTCACATGGGGGTTCTGAGCAAATGCATCTGAAATGTAGGCAGCTCTCCTTTTTTGGTAACAGTGTATTGTTCTTACATGATATGTACTGCAACTTTAGAGTTGGCACTCATAGATGCGGCCGGTATTTAGTAAGTGAAAAGGAGAAGTTACAGTGAAGAATTTGAGGAGGGAATGCCTTAACTTTCCTGAGAAAGTAATTTTTCACAGTTGTGGTTACAGCTACACTCTCTCCCAAAGGTCGCTTAGCTGTGTTAGGGAAGCAAGGAATTGTAACAGTACTGCTGCAAATCTGCCTTTGGGAATGATACACAGCATCAGCATGAATGGGTACTGCACTGTGCACTGGATGGGGATTGACTTCTGAAAACACCAGGGTGTGTTTTACGTGGGACCCTTCGTCACCAGGTGCTTTCTTGCTGGGTGATCTCCAGGTAGGGAAGAAGGTGAAGAAGAACAGCTCTAAAATTCTAATGCTCTGGCAATCCTTTCTGCCTTTTCACCTGAACTCAGAGAGTTTATTTTTTCGTTGGTTAATCCATTTATTTTCAGGAAGGACTTCCTATTTGTTCGAACTGGTTTTGGATGATGATAAATTGAGGAGGCAGTCCTTCTCAGAATAACACTCCTTTGGCATCATTTCTTGCTCTAGGTGATACTTTTTTTCCTGGTGACTGGAGTGGTATCTAAATAGGAGCAACAGCTTGTCTCTGTGTGCATCACTAGAGATGGGAGAGGCATCTGGTACCGGGGATACCCTTTCCCAAGGAACTGAGATGAAAACAGCTAAACCTGACCTTGTTCACTATATTCTAGTACTTGATAAAGTCTAAGCTATTCCTTACTCTCTTTCTACCTCCATGGAGAGTGATATTTAGGTATATCCAAGAAAATCACCCAGGGAAAATATTTATTTTCAGTGAAATCTGCCATTAATGGCTTTTATTAAGTATTTCCCTTGTTTTGGTTCAGCTAGTTCAATAGCAAGCAGGATCATTGTCAGAAAACAGTGTATACACATAGATCTCTGTGAAGATGCAAGTAGTTTTGCAATTCTGGATGTTAAAGACACTGTAAAAATGCTGAAAACTTTCAAGGAAGGACTAATTCACTTTACTCATGATTTGAAAAAATATATAATAAAAACCCCTTCTATTTTGAGATTTGACATTCTTTCTACTCCAGCGTGATTTTTCCCATCAGAGCCAGCTGCTGTCTGAGGTTTGGTGGAGACACTCAATATGTGCTTATTAAGAAAAGTGTGTCATTGTGAATTGTCTCTTACAGTAGGTGTTGTTTTGCTTTCCTGTTTGCTTCTTGTGCAATTTCTGCTACTCTTTAACTAAATAACGGCTAAGTCTGTGTGTGGGTTGGGATCAGCGGAGTGAGTCTTCTTCGGAGGGACTGCCTGGGTCTTTTTTAATCCTGGTTACATGAGTAATAGTTTCAGCTGTAAAGGTGAAGTTGACAGTAAATGCAGTTAAGAAATAGGAAAATCTTCTTTACGGAGCTGGTAGGACTGGGCTGTTTCATGCACAAATCCTAAGTCTTCAGTTACTTTTCAAGCTCCTTGCCTTTTACTGCCTTGCCACCTTCCTACTCTTCGTTGGTGTGCCCCTTATTCTCTGACTTGTTGCTCTTGCTGCTCCTTGAAGGGCTGCTGGTATGTGTGGCAGAAACCTGAGCAGGGCTGGAACAGCTAGGAAAAGTGATGAGCTTTGAGAGAGATTACAGGATTTAAAAATAAATTAAAATGAAATGAAATTGCCTGTCTTAGGAGGGTGAGGCACGTGCTTTTAAATTTAGGCCTGTGCTGATGTGGGCAACACTTGAGGAATACATTCAGTTGATTTGACATCGTAGGGTAGTTTAGTAAATGAACACTGCCACCTACTAGTGTTTGCCATTTGTTGATGTCAGCGTACAGCACGTTTTGGGGAGGTAGAGCGAAGGCAGGCTGAACATATGGGGATTGGAAGGCAACTCTTTCATCAGCTCGGAGCACACTACGCACTAGAAGACAATAAATAGATTATAACTGGGCAGTAGCTAGAATCAAACACATCTGAGGAGCAAAAGCAAATGGGTTTCTTTTTTTGCTTACTAGGCAGATTATTTTTCAGTCTTGGCTGCTGAGACTGGTGTGTGCAGGAAGACAGGTTTTACAAGCATAAGAACAGCGTGTCCTCTCAGACTCGTGGCAAAGAGGCAGCAAGCATGCACATTCCTCATCTTTGGTGGGTTTCATATTTTATAAGGTTATTTGCCCTTGGCTTTTTAGGGTTCTTCTAGGCCTGCTGTAAGACAAAGTTGGCCAGAGTGACTTAGCCAGGAGAATGGATGGAGAGCAGGAGAGAGTCCCAAAGGCTTTCATGACATGCAGCGTATGAGCAATGATTTCTGGTGTCTGTGGGTGCCAAAGGCACACATGCATTCTTCCATGATACACTAGATAGCTTTGGCTGACTTGGAGTGTTGTGTCAACTGACAGCCTCTAGCGTGTAAGCAGTCCATTTAAGCTGTAGACTTTAGAGACAGAAAAATTCAAACCTAAATAATAGTATACTTTAATATATATATATAATGTAATATTTCCTCCAAATTCTATGGTACAACTGGCTGCAAAGTACATTTTTTTCAGCATGTGTCTGAATATAGAATTGAATAGTTGTTACTGACTCAGTGTTGAAATATCAGTATCTAATGTAGACTCACAAACAGTGGTGTGTATTTGAAAGACTTATGGAAAAATCCAGGCTTTAAATACTAACCTGCTTGTAGGAGATAAAAATAAAGGTATGAAAGCACCTTGTACGTCAGCACTGAGGAGAGATGTCAGAAAGGTGAAGGAGTGCAGCGTGTGTGTATTTGGCAACATAGTCTGTAGAAGTCTATTATTAATTAGAAAAGTGTTCTACTACAGATTATGAAAATTAGCAGGAGACTGATTTCAGTTTACTCTTGTTTGCTCTCAGTAACGCTCTAGCATAATGTGCACTTCAGTCAAATAACAAATGGAATCTTTTTTGTACCTTTTTAGAATGCCTCCAAAAGGGCCTTGATTTATAGTCTACTTTTTAGCCTAATTAAAACCTGCAAGTCCCTTAAGATGACTGTGCTAAACTGACTTTGGTTTTTGAAAAGCTGAATAATGCTTAATGTTCAGGGTAAAACTGTCTGAAAATTGAATTGCAGCATCTTGTATTTTGTATCTAAACTTAAGCAATCAACACCAACAGCACCTCTGATTGTGGGTATTATTGTGGAAGGTTCAACACAGTTACTTTACTAAAATCACGTGTGAATGACTGTTCAGAAACACACAGCCTTGGGGTCTTGCATCTTTCAATACCAAGTAACACAGTGGCAGCCCTTGTCTCACCTGCCTGCTGTGTTACCCAGGAACTCATCAGACCTGTGTGCCTACATTTGGGAGAGGCACAGTCCATGTATGTGTGTACAAGTGCCCAACTAAGCTTTATCTTCGGGTCAGCTAGTGATGAGAACAAAGGAGCCGTGATAGCAGACATCTGATGTGACATCTTGTGGTTTTAGTGACTGGATATTGTGCTATTTCAGGGTAATTGCTGAAGACTTAAGCTACCCTTACGTCCTGATTTGGGCCTTGATGTGTTCTTGATGAGAATTTTCTTCCGCCTCTTATTTTAGAAATCTCAGATTTGCTGTTGCTGTTTGAAAATGCAGCCTTGCTTATGGCTACACTTGTTGGTTTTGCTGCTTCCACGCTAAGTGCAGAGGGGTTTACCCTGCATAAGCAGAGTCACCCCCTCATCTGCAAGCTCATAAGGGCTTTGATTTGTAGCCAAACTACTCAGAAGAGCAAAGACCAGGCAGGAGAAGCTGATATCTTGGGATGAAGGGATCTGACCATGTGCTGATCTTTCATCTCTTTGACAGCATGTTTTCCAGGACTTCTTGGATCTGTGGAGAGGGCTTTCCATGTGTGTGGCATTCATGAAGATGTGTGCTTAAGGTGGCAAGAAGCAGTCAGGCCATCACGTGCATTTTCCTCTGTGTTGGTACCAAAGTGTGCAGGAATGAGCCCTTAACAACACATTCCCAACCTGTGGCTTTTGTGCAGTGCAGAAATATATTTTAAAATGCTGCACTCACACTCCTTTTTATGCACTGCAGTTTTATTATTTGAGATGAAGGGCTCTGTTTGGCTGTTAACACTTACAGTGCATGATTTTGCTTAGTTTTTAAGCCAAGACAGATCACATGACTAATGGATACAAGAGACCCAGCACATCTCAGTCCTGTGAGATGCTATAAAGCATCCTTTGCCAGAAACAGAGTAGTCTTGTTGCCGGATTACTTATATGGGAACTCTGAGCAGCTCAAGTCTCACAGTCCTCCTCAAACTCTGAGGATTACATCCATTATTCCAGATTTTCAGGGCATTGCTATGGGTCACATTATCTACGTGTAATGAAAAAAGTGGGTATAGCTTGTGCTTGGGGAAGCAGAGACAAATATTAGCTCCACAACCATTTTATAAAAGCTGTTGCAAACCATCACTTGCAAGAAACACACACACGAAGAGACATAATGCCAGAATTTGTGGTGGACTGTTAAAGAGCTTGGTGTCCACAGCATCTCCAGTGATGTGACAGGGTCTGTATTTAACCTGATGAACAAGAATAGTGCTTTACTGCTGTCAAATTACATTGAGAATTCACTGGGGGAATGAAACCTTAACCTTTCTCACTGTACTTGCATGGGGGTGTTCAAAGGATTTTAAATAATGAGTCCTGCTGAAAACAATTCCCTTGTATAAGCAGAATATAAATGCTGTTAGTGCACGGCTGGTATAATCCTGAGGATTCTTTAGCTTGGCTGCCTGCTTAACTGGGAACTGTCTTCAACTGGACAGTCCATAGCATATCTCTCATATCTTCACTTCCAGAAATTGCTTACTTGTTCATTCTTGGGCAGGAATGGCCAGATCCAGTCAACTCTCAGGATATGGTCCTTGGTCTGTCCTAAGCCCTTTTCCTTGCCTAGATGTTGGCAAAAAGTTGTTGCTGAAACCCATGCCAAGAACAGTGGTAATTGTTTGATTTCTTTTTTTTTTTTTTTTTTTTAAGCAGTGTTTGCTCTGTCTTGCACTGTATTCTCACACTGCCGTGCATTCTTACATCAGAAGAGCGTGCCTCGGTCTGAATAGCCTGTAGTGGTTTGCTCGGGTAGAAAATTGTGTGTTGGTTTGGAGGAAGTCTCACTGCTGCACACACAGGCACTTGGAGATACTTGGGTTTAACTCCAAACCCCCTGCCTCCCAGTGACCAGTGGTATCTGGAGGCAGCTCTGCCTTGCTGTGTGCTGCCTGGCTGAGCTGAGCCCTGCAGCTGTTGATTGACAGCTGTTCCGAGAGCTCAGTGTGACAGTTGACACTACATCAAGTGGCACTGAACCAAAATCCCCAAAGGGAGATCAGGAAAGATGATCTGGAGAGCAACTGGTTGCCTGGGTCGTCTCTCCTATGAGATACAAATGGCATGGAGGTAGGGCCCTGCACTGTGCCTCTGGGCCCAGTTGGCATCCCTCCAAACAAGGGACTCTCTGACGGGGGGGCACTGTCACCGTTTGGGTTTGCCGGCAAACCCTCTCCGTGACAATGCTCCGGCTGTCTCCCATGTTGGCACACCTGGGATGACTTTGCAAACAGGGTCTTAGAAGACTTTGAGTCATTGTTTAATTTGCTGATGCTGTTCTGTGATGCGGATGGGGAGGAGGACAGAGTAGGTGATAGAGCAAAGGGAATGAAAGCCCTAATGAGAGAGTATTTTTAATTTTTTTTTTTCAAGAGATGTAACCTGCATGTTTTCACACTTCACTTCGTTGAAAAATAAAAGGTTTTAGCCTTCTATGCTTGATAGGTTGCAATGAAATGTAGATGTGGGTGTCCAATGAAACAGAATATCTAAATTTGCTTACTGGAATTCTTGTCCTTGTAACAAATAATGTTTTTGCTTTGTTTTATATCTAAAAGAATATCATAATTCCTTATACATTTATCTGAAGTGTAATAGCCTTCTGCTACTCAGTCTTTCTTCAGGGGGAAAATAGGTATTTATTCTGCTTAGGTTTTCTCACTTACAGTTTAGCGCTCCTTTGTACAGCAAGTGTTAGATTAGCTCAAAGCACTCGGCTTCAGTGTTCGGCACTTTGGGACACGAAGACACTCTGAATAGGTGGAAGTAGCACTTTATATCCATGGTAAATGTTGGGAAGCCTGTATTACTGGAAAGCAGCTTCAGAAATGTGCAGTTTATTTTAGCTTTGTGGTAGAGAGCCCATGTTGGTGGTGGTCTGGCAAGTGCATCCCCATTGGCTGCTCCTCTCTTGACTTCAACAAAGAATGAAGGGCGATAACAGAAGGAGAGATAAAATGCATCTCTTCTTTACTCTCTGGCTTAGCATCCTTCACATGCTGTGTGGATCTTTTGACTTTAATACCTAAGTCAGATCCCTGGAGGCAGCTCACTGGTACCTCAGTTCTGACATCATCCCTTAGGACTAGGGATTGTGGAAATTTGATGCCCCATAAGAATTGCGGGAGATAATAGTTGTTGGGAGGTCTTGGGCAGCACAGGAAGACCTGGGAGACAGACAAGTTCCATTTTCAAAGTGCCAGAAAATGCCTTTCATTCTCCTGAAAATCTTGCTGTGTGCTTCAGACTATAATTAGAACAACATTCATAACTGACGACGTGAGTATCGGATGAGAGATTGCTTTCTTTTCCTGTTTTGAAGAAAGCTAATGATTTAATTTTCTTTTCACTGTTCTTATACATGGCAGATAAATAATTCAGTTGTTTTGCTTCCTTAGTGGTGGAAGTCTGTGCTTTAGAAAAATTAGATCTGTTTTTACATTTAATTCTCACTGTAAAAGGAATGTGAAAGGAATTTCACCAAGTCAATGAAAAATAGCTCTATTACAATAGCTACTAAAGTTGAATCTTAAAATTTATTTTTTAATGAAGTCATGAAAGGCATTGGCAGTATTAACAGTGTTCTTAGGTCTGGTTTTCTCTTTTTTTAAATTAAAAATAAATCTTCTGGTTCCATTTATGTTAATGCACTCTGTAAATAATTTGGTAAAGAATAAGCTTGGAGTTAACAACCAGAAGGGGAATGCAGTGGACTTTGGTTGTGTTGTTTCCAAAAGGCTTTTCTAAATGTTAGAATGTCACGGTCCTTTAAACAGATCTCCCCACTCAAGGTCACCATAAACCCGTTGTGCCAGGAGTTAAATGTGCCGTGGATGCACAGAGATTGTCTTGACATTTTGAGCGAGACACATGAGGATGCTCTCCACGTTCACAGC
Organism: Pseudotriccus pelzelni; assembly: GCA_035584735.1. Classification (NCBI taxonomy): domain Eukaryota; kingdom Metazoa; phylum Chordata; class Aves; order Passeriformes; family Tyrannidae; genus Pseudotriccus; species Pseudotriccus pelzelni. Next base: position 17,658,079 of record JAWMRA010000130.1, read on the forward strand.
AGTTGCTTCTTCTCGTCCGTCTCTGCTCTGGTTTTCACTTTCTTCCTGCATTTTGGTAGAGATTCTTATTTCCTCCTGCTTTTATGTCACTGAATGATTTCTTTCTTCTTCCTTACCTACTCCCTTCCTCTTTTGAGCTGTCTTTTTGTGCAAAAAAAACACTGGGTAGTGTCTTTTTTTCTCTTTACTTTTGCCGTCAGTTTCTTCCCTTGTCTCCAGGGTGACCCCTTGCCCTCTCATGCTTGAACTGTGGCTCTTTGTCTCAAATGTGTCAGAAATTAAGTTCTCTGGGACATACATCTGTGTCACCTTTATTTGCTTGGGGAGGTTCTGTGGACTAAGTTTATGGCAATGCAGCTGTAGTGATAATGTGAAGGGAACAGCTCTGCCTTTGCTGAAACTTTGTCGTTTTTATAGTTTTGATGAAACAGCCTGGATTGGGGGGGATGCTGAAGGTCATTAAAAAAAATCATGAAACAGTGTTCCTTGCATCCCTGCCTAACAAGATCTGATCCTATTGGCATTATATCACTGGCAGGATGCTGGAGTGCCATATTAATGTCAAAAGCATTGAGATAAATGACAGCTCCATTAATTGGGTAGGCATTTGGGCTCAACTTGAGGACGTAACATATTTTATAGGTGTGCTTGGGGCAACAGAAGGGGTGGTGTGTTGAAAAGCTACTGGGCTCTGATATTTACTGCTAGGTATGTTAATGCGAATGCATCCTTTGCTCTCTATCTGTAGGGCTTGCATTGCTGGAAAGGGAGTTTAGGGATGCTGTGCACATAGCCTGGAAGGAGGTAGACTCTCTGCATATATCAGGTTTTTTCAGCTGCAGTCCCTTAGCACAAGGGGAGCTGTACACTGGCAATACGAGCTGCCTACTGATCAGCAGGCACACAACTCCTGCTCAGGCAGGGATTTTAGGGAAGTTTAAGGGAGCTACAGCTAGATCCAGAAAAGTAATTAAGCACTTGAAATCTGTGGGAAGATATGAAGCAAGATGTTAAAACTTCAGTAGCTTTGTGGATATCTATGTTCAGCGTTCAACAGAGCATAAACTTCAAAAAATACTGGCTCTAAACTGTGCATGGGTTTGGGTTTTCCTGTAATATGTCAGTGTTGTAGCAAAGGTACATGCAGATGTTTCCTTCAAGCTCAGTAGTCCATCAGTGACAGAGACAGTGGGCTCTGCCTCTAGAGTTATCAAGGAAGAAAATGCATGCTTTACATTGGCTGCCCAGCTTTAAAGAGACTGCAGGATTTGGTTGCTCCTGAATCTCTTGAGCAGAAATGCTCTTTTTGATGGTAAAGAATTCACCTGCTGTAACATACCTTCCTGGTGACAACGGTGTTCCTATATTTATACTTAAAAAAATTCCTGCTAGCAAATTATAATGAAGAAAGGTGGTTATTCTTCCTCTGCTGTCTTGGAGAAAACATGGCTTACTAATTTTTTTTTACATGGATAATTAGTTACACTTGTGCAGCTCAAATAAATGCCATCAAATTGCACAGCAACCACTGTGGTTTAATTTGCCTGGAGAACTTCTATTACTTACAATGAGGTGCAAAAAATAGATGTATCCTGGGCTGATTTTCATATTCCAGGCTCATTTTTTGAGGAACTGGCAGTGAGGCATTGTTGTTTTCTGTTTTCATTTTATGAAAAAAAACCTTAAAACCTGCAGTCTTTGTCAGTATATGCCATGCACATTTAGTAAGAAAATTACATATACAACAAAATTGGAGCCCTGACGTGCCTTTTATTTTCTTTACTACTTTTTTTTTTAACAAAAAAACCCAAGCTGCTTGTCGGAGTTGAATCACACTTGCAGGCTTCTGCTGCAGCCATGGAGTGAAATTGGTAAAGAATTGCAATTGCAGCTGGCTCTGGAGACATGCAGGCTTTTGGAGATAATGACGTTAAGGGGACATTTATAGCTTATCTAAGTTTCCACAAGTGGCAGCCAGGATTTACTCATTTTAACTAACTTTTGCTCTTCAGATGATTTTACATGCCAAGTAGGTCTTGAATAAAGTTTGCTTTTTATTTTACGATGTTGATTAGTGAACAGATTGCTGTAAATAAAAGCAGGAGTTTTCAGTTGTTCTGCCCTGTGCTCCGCTGGCAGAAAGTGTTTGGACTTAGCCCCTGGCAAAGTGCAAAGGAGTGAGGGCATTGCAAAAGTATGAGGCAAATCTTGAAGTAGTAGGTGATCTCATTTTGCTGATGAGATGGAGTCTTTGTCTTTTCTCCCCACAGAAAGCAGGAGACCTGCCTCTAGAGAAGAGTTAGCTCAAACTGAATGCTTTCACACAGCTGGTATTGTAGATTCACAGTAGTCTCAGAGCTGGAGGGGATGTTGCTGAGGCAAAAGGGAGGTAACCAGCAGGAATATCGAGCCATGCGTTTATTAAAAACAACTTCAATGTGATGCTCATTGCATAAATAGCACTGACTGTGTCTTCAAAATTACCATAAAAGCAATAATGGCTGTGGAGGGGAGTTTATCAGCAGTAACAGTAATAACCCCAGACTCAGGTTTTCAGGTTGCAATTTAGGTGCTCAGCAGCTGTGACCTGCTGGAGTTGCCTGCTGCTGTCAGTCTCCCCTGCTCACTGTGACCCCAAAGAAAGCCACAGGAAGTGGTTTTCAGATACTCACCATCAACTCTTGCTTATGCCGTGTCACACGTTAAAAAAGGTGGTAACCTGGCTATCATAAATCCAACTGTTCAGCCAGGCTTTAATGGGTGTGGTGTTCGCAACTTGTGCTCCCCAGATTGGCAGATGATGGTAGTGTTACGGTGTGTCCTATATCACAACTGTCCAAGTAGGTGAGGTCCCAATGCAAGAAAAAGCATTATTAAACTGTGTGATTTGAAAAACGAAACAGTTTCAGATTAAAAACTTTAAGGGAATCAAGTTCTCCAAGAACCTCCTGGGAGTTCTGTCTTTTCTCCATATGGTTCTGATGGAGAACAACCAGGTAGATGCTTGCATTTCAGATTTTCCCTACTGAGTCAGAGTTTGATAGGAGCTAGAAAGGAAGGTTTTTTCAGATGTCTTGAATGTCAGAAGCATGGGGAAAAAATGGCAGTGGTAATTTTAGCTCAGAGGAAAAAGGGTTTGATGGTTTTGTAGCTGTAACAGCTTCATCTGAGACCAGATTTCTGTTGTGTTGCAGTTGTTGTCAGAGAGGTTACTTTCACCAGAAACAAGAATTGGAGATCTGTCTTCCTGTGCCTCAGCGGTTTCCCAAAATGTGTGGTTTGTGACAAGATTTTGCCATGGGCAACGGGATATTTTTTTTTTCCTGATGTTCTCTAAGAAGTTCAAATTTATGACAAGCATGGCTGTTTTTCATATACCATCTTCTGTTTCTCATCTTTAACGTTCATTAGAGATGTTTTGTTCCATAAAATTCCGATCGTGAAGGAACTCAGTAGAGTGTGGCTATGTGCATGACTGTGACAGTGCAGACTCCCTATCTGCTAAGAAAAGCCAGAGGCTTTTTTGATCATGCCAAAATAATTTTGAGGGGAAAAGAAAGGAAAATTTTCTCTTCCTGACTGGAATGTTAGTGTCTCAAATGTAATCAGTGTATATAGTTCGGTAGTGGGAGAAAAGGCATGAGAACTCATCAGTGAAAATATTGGATTTACAGTACTTGGAAGTACCGCATTTTAATTTTAACTTTTTTCAAAGTTGATAGGAAAAAAAAAAATTAATAAGCACTTGGAAATGAAAAAGCATTCAAGATTAATTTATATTAGTGTACAAGATTTTTAAACTGTACATTTTGACAATTTGAAAGTTTTTGTTTTACATGCATTTTTCTTTTCCCATAAAGATTTGTCAGAATTTCCCTTCTCATGAACAGATTTAGTTTTGACAGATCACCATTTTCTGAGGAAAGAACAGGTTTTGTCGGAACATTCTCAGCCAGTGCTTCTCCGGGCTGTACTTACTGAACAACACTAACCTGACAAGCATAATTTCTTAATCCGTGTGTGTGAAGTAAGGAATAAAAACAGGTGCATATTATGCTAGAATAAAATTGTGGATTCTGTGGGGGTGTTAGAGCTTTTTAGTATTACCAAGTAACAGAGTGACTTGAACCACAGAACTTTGGTTTTAAACAGATTGTAGAAACAGGTAGTTCTTTGTGCTTTTTTTGGAGTGAGAAAAATGATGAAATCTGGTTAAATAGTAGCACACTTTATTTTGTTAGTATATTGTGTTGTCTGGCGTGGAAGACACATGCGGTATTGCGTAACTAACAAATTATTATCTCGTGGGCAAAGCATTTGTATACATGGCAGGCCGTGTAGGATGCACACTCACGCTTCTTTCAGAAAGCTGCTTCCCCCCCCCCCTCCAAAATTAGCTATAACACATTACAAAGAAGACACTACCTGTAAGGTGGGTCTACAGGCAGATTTCCTCCATCCCTTGGTCACTGGGGCATCTTCTGGATAGGGACCTCAGAGCCAGGCAGAAGCTGCTACCCTGAAAAGTGCTGTTCCTGCAACTGATGGTGCTTTCTGCTCCTGCTGGGCTGTCCAGCTGTTCCAGGTGGTCCCGGATGGCCGCCTGCAGCAGTTTGTTAGCCTTGGGGCTACCTCTTGGTGCCAGCGGGCACGGGAGGCAGCAAAGCGCAGATACAGATGTTCAGTTTTCACTTTAGTAAAAATGTGACAGGTTTTTGTCGTTGTTCCTTCATCTTTTAAACCTCATTGTAAAATGGTGAGTATATAGTAACAGAAGGAAGAAACTTTTTTTGTGTGGGTTTTTTTTGTTTGTTGGTTTGGTTTGGTTTTTTTTTAACACCATTATAAATAGCATTATAAATCTGTGCCACTTTGTAGACTTTTTTCCTCTTTTAGTGGACAAATATTGAATGGCAGTGTATTGTGTAAAGTAATACCTTGTTAGTTTTAGGCAACTGCAGATTTGATTAAAATGCGGTAGAAAAATGCCTTTGGTGTGTGTGAGGGAGCGAGGGCAAACCTTTCCTGAATCATTGTGTTGATTTCACATGAGGATTGCTGGGAGAAGTTGTAAAAGCTAAATGATGTGTATTAATAGAACCGTGCTAAAGATCACGGGAAAGTGTTTTATTATATTCCAGAAATATTGTATCATCTTTTTAATGATAATTTAAAATGGCAAGAAGAAAATGAAGTCTGGAAATTAATTTGACTGTTCAAATGTAACTTTGCTGTGAGCTTATGGTAGGACCGGTAGCAAAATTAATTCTTCTTATGCACTGACAGGGCTGTTTGACAGCTGTACCATCTGGCTGGGTGTAGGATAGACTGGGTTTTATCTATATGTATTTTATTATTAACCCATAGAGTGCTGATCCATATACAGGAAAAAGCAATTTAGAGGTTTTAGAGGTTGTTGATTCCTGCAGGGTTGAAAGCAGGGGGTGGACCTGGAAAGACTTTTTTTTTTTTTTTTTTTTTTTTTTGACTGGAAAGCAGAGAGAGTTCCCACTCTCATGAGGACTGACCCTTCTATTGTTATGGTGAGATATCCTGAGACTGGAACACATTTTGGATTAACTGGGTATTGCTCATTACAATATGTGCCCACCTGTGGGAGCTAGAAGATGGTAGCTTAGCAAAGTACTGAGTAGACTGGATTCCTGTGGTGTCTAATGTGTGAGCTTAGCTGAAACTACCGTTTCTTTTGTGCTAGTAGGGTTTCTCTCTTTGGCTTTGTTAGTATTCTTACCAAACAGATAGGAAGCTTATCAGCAAGACCTCTTTTCCCTGAGTTAAATGTCAGTGACTTGGTGGGATGCAGAAATGCAGACCTGTACATAACAATATTATAAAAGTCATGTACCTATATGTAACAAAGACTAACTATGTTAAAGCAGAGTATAAGGATATGGTGGAACTGAGGTCTTCAGCCTGTCCCTGTTTCCACTGACTCTGTGTGAATGATGAGCCAGGCCATGCTCCTGATTGAACGTGGTTTCGGTGTGTTGGTATTGAAGAGCTGTTTGTTCTGTTTGAATGCTTAAATATTAGTGATAGAGACAGGCAGTGTATGTAGGGAAACATCCAGTAGGAACCCTAGTGATTTTTAGCTTTAGTTGGAGGATTGGCATGTGAGATTTGTTCTCTGCTGTCATTACTACCTCACTTCAGTGCTATCACTGAATTCAACATGTGTCTTAACAGAGAGTTCAGAGAAAGTTGTGTTAGGCCAATGGAAGCTTTGCACATCTATTCTTTAGGAAATAACTTTTTACTCTGGTGTAATTATGTCTTATTTACTAGAGCAGGGGTGAAGACAACAGCACATGTACTCCAGGGTTTTTTTCATGCACAGTAGGTGGGTAAAATTCAGCTTAGGTTAATTAGCTCTGATTTTCCCTTCTTCCTCACACTCATTTTTGTTATGGAGATGCTAGAAGACACCTTACTCTTTCTTCTGTTCCAAGCAGTGAGGACATCCCTAAGGGACAGCATTACTGGGTCAGGCTGAAGACTTGATGCCACAGTGTCCTGTCCTCAGCAGTAATTAACAACAGATGTGGTGGAGAAGTAGTATGATAATAATGGCACACGTAAAATCATTCTCCTGGCATGCATTCTCTGTTTCTGATGTAAAGACTTCCTAATCTGGAGATAACACAGGGACTGTCAGGTTAAAGCTACTGATAGACCTTGTGCTGCGGGAATTTGTCTTATTCTTTTTGACTGTCTCTTTGGGTTCAGCATCATCCTGCTGCAGTGAGTTCCCAAGGTCATTGTATGTTGTGTGCAAAAATACATCGCTAAGCTTGTTTTTGAACCTCGTCACTGTAAGAAGTTTATTGGCTTCCCTTGTTTGTGGTGTTATGAGTAGTACTGAACAATCATTTCCTATTTACCTTCCTCACACCATTACCGACGCTAGACATCTCAAGCAGCACACTCTCTCTCTTTTTCTCAGTTGTCTTTTCCAAGCTGAAGAAGCTGTTCCAGTTTACTTGTATCATACCTGTAAGGAGGATATTTGGCTTTTGTTTGAGTGGAAGCCATCCCACCAAGGGCTGTGCTGTAGTAACCAGGCTCTGAGCAAAGACTACACTGGGATGCTTCTGTGATGGGTCAGTTGTCTCTGAAGAGAACATGTGACTTGCTGCTCTGCCTTCATCTCAGGCTGTAGTGCTTTTTTTCAGGCAAGGATACATGCCTTGTAGTTGCTCTGTAGACCTGAACTGCCTCACCTCCTCTTACCTGTCAAGTCAATACTTGAACTTCTGGTGACCCTGCTGCAAGCTAGAGGATTTATTGGGAACTCTCTTGGTGTGGGAACGCCTGTGAGGAATAATACTTAATAACAGAGCTTTGTGCCTTTGGCATATGTATGCAGGCTCCTTTACCTGCCTGCCTTGCAGCAGAATGCTGCCTGTGTGCACTCTGACCAGTTCTGAGGGCTGTCATAGAGGCAAGGGCACAGGCAGGTCAGTCACTTCTTCCCCAAACTTTTCCGGCGCTCTCAGCTGGTGAAAACAGCTAAACTGGGGACCCTGTTTTTGCACCCACTTGCTTTATGACCAATGATGAGATGCTTGGGGTCACTTTCATGTGTCAAGAATCCCACTGAGATGGCAGATGAGTGGGAACAAGGTGCTTACGTGTTCCTGTAGCAACAGTGAAGCAACCAGAGATGCTGACAGCACTCCTGAGCTCAGGCTCATGCTGCACCGGAATGAGCACTAGGTTTTGACTGAAGTCCCATGTCAGTCCTTGCACCAAAGCTCATGCCAGTTCTTTTGATGACTCCTTGTGGACCTGGTCCATAATCCCTTCAAACCTTGGTATACAGAGTGAATACAAGAGTACCACTCTGTCTCTCATTGCGTGCCAGGCAGAAAAATCTGAAATGCACTCCAACTCTGGGGGAGCTGAGCTCACGTAAGTGTGTAAAATAGCCCTGACTGGGGATTGGATTTGTCTTCAGACTTCAGTTAAGGTTCTTATGTATCCCATGTATTATAGGAATAAGTCACGATAACAAGGTCAATATCCAGAGGAGTTGAAAACACCAAACAACAACTGAGTTCTGGCATTTGTTTTGAGGTACTAAAATAAGGCATAATCTGGAAAAATGAGGCAATCTGTGTAGTTACAAGTATCTGTTTTCTAACCTCTTTTAGACCATGCTTCTCTCCACCCTATTAGTGTGTTGGTGATAAATAACTGAGGGATCGTTGAATAGCCCTGAGTACTGCTGTGAATGGAGCTGCTGTAATTTGCCGCTATATTTTCTTAGTTTTTTTTTCTTTATTAATTTTTATCTTGCTTTGTTTTGTCTGCTTCCCTCTGTCTTGTCTTCCATTTTCTGTGGTTTGAGAGCCACGTGGGCATCTAAGAAAAATTATTGAAAGCCCATACTGATAATTTAAAACATTCTCAGAAACTTAGATCTTAGAGCTTTTTCTGACTTGTTTTTGTGAACTCGCAGGGCCCCCAGTCCTGGAGGCAGGTTTATACCCACCCAGAGCCATAAACCACCTACCGCATTGCAAGCTCTCTGGACAGGCTTGCAGGAGATATTTTAACGGAAGCCCCTGTAAATACATAGAAGAACTTGCACCAGGGAAAGTAGTTAGTGACATGCGGAGCCACTTAGGGACTCACAGGTTTATGTGGATGGATGTGATTTACCAAGGTAACTGAGGGAGATGCTGGAAGAGCTCACCAAGCTCCATCATTTATTGTAAGACCTGGTTAACCCTGGAGGTCCCTGACAACTAGAGATTGGCCACTGTGATGCCCATGTACAGGAAAGGTTGGAAGGAGGATCTGGAGAACTACAGGCCTATCAACCTGACTTCAGTTCCAGGAAAGGTTACAGAAGAGTGCTATTACGCAGCACATGGGGATCAGGCTAGCCAGCATGGGTTTAGGAAAAGCAGGTCCTCTGTCAGTTTGGAGGGGACAGATGGGAGTGTTGATCTGTTAGAGAGTAGGAAGTCTCTGCAGAGGCATCTGGACAGTCTGGATAAATGGGCTGAGGCCAATGCTATGAAATTCAATAAGGCAAAGTTCTGAGTCCTACGCTTGTGTCGCAGCAATGCTATGCAGTGCTACAGGCTTGGGGAAGAGCAACTGGAAAGCTGCCTGGTGAAAAAGGACTTGTGCTGTTTGACAGCTGGCTGAACATGAGCCAGCAGTGTGCCCAGGTGGCGAAGAAGGCCAACGGCATCCTGGCCTGTATCAAAAGTAACGTAGCCAGCAGGATTAGAGAAATGATTGTCCCTCTGTATGTGGCACTGGTGAGGTCTCACTTCAACTGCTGTGTCAGTTCTGGGCCCCTGACACTACAAGAAAGACATTGAGGTGCTGGAGCGAGTCCAGAGAGGGGTGATGAAGCTGGTAAAGGGTTTACAGAGTGAGTCCTATGAGGAGTGTCTCAGGTGGCTGGGGATGTTTAACCTGGACAAAAGGAGGCTCAGGGAAGACCTTACTGTTCTCCACAACTACCTGAAAGGAGGTTGTAGCAAGGTGAGTGTTGGTCTCTTTTCCTAGATCACTAGAGACAAAACAAAGGGGAGGATCAGGTTGGACATGAGGAAGAATTTTTTCACTGAAAGGGTGGCTGAGTGTTGTAACAGGCTGCTCAGAGAGGTCATCGTCTCTGGAGGTGTTCAAGAATCAGCTGGATATGGCACCTAGTACTATGGTTGGGTTGCTATGGTCTTGTTAGGCCAAAGGTTGGACTCAATGATTATGGAAAACTTTTCCAACCTTAATGACTCTATGATTCTAGCATGATCACACCTTTTTTGACGTGTAGGAAAAGCTGTAAGACCAGGGCAAGCGTATATGGTGCTTTGCATTAGTCCTTGCTGAATCTCTAGGTTTTTTTTCATCTTCCTGAGCCTGATGTGACCCTGTGGAATGTAGTGGTCCACATTACTCACTGTGGAGCTGACCTGTGTTAGTGTTGATGTGCTGCAAAGTTCCCATGGCACGTGATGGGGAATGTGCCTGCAGAGCAGGAGTGTTTGAGAGTCTGTTCTCTTCATCGTGGCTTTCTAGGTGAGGATCTGGGGAAAATGGATTTATTAACAAGACAGATACATTTGTTTTCTCTTCCGTGCCCTTCTGGATGCTTTGTATTTCTTGTATCTCTGTTTCTCTTTGTTTCTGAAGAAATCTCCATAGCAACCGTGCTGGTACGAGAAGGAGAGAATCCAGCCTAGGAGAAGCAAGACAGAGGCAGCCTGTGAAATTGGCCAGGGTGGGTGCTGTAGTTGCAGCTCTGTCTTCTAATTCTGTTCCAGAAGTACCTGTTCAGTTTGGGGTATTATCTAGAATAAGAAGTGTAAGGTATGGTGATGCCAGTGACACCCACAAGGGGCAAGAATTACAGCCATGATGGTTTGATGGGACCTCTGGAGATCTCTAGTCCAACTTCCTGCCCAAAGCAGGACTGTGGTACATCAGCCGAGTGTGTGATTAAAAGGAGAAGAAAAAGAACACCACTCTCACCATCAAATTAAAGAGCTATATGCAAGATCTCAAAAGCACAAAAAAGTTTTCCTTTTGAGCAAAATAACCTTTGCAGGAGTAGAGTGATAGAGAAAGGGAGGCATGACGTTGTGCACGGACCTACCTGGAGGATAAAGATAAGGAAACAACAGTAAAATTTGCTTCCCAACTTGTGGGAGAACAGTGACCCAAAAGGTATGACTGAGAAGCTGTTGCTGGGAACAGTGCCCAAGGCTGCCTCGGGTTTGTGAGTGTCCTTGCCCAAGGCAGAGCAGTACTGCTTCTGTTTCCCAGAACCAAGGGAGAAGGCTGCATTGACTCCATTAGATAGCTGACAACTCTGACTCCAGCAATAATTTCTGGGGACATTCAAAGCTCCCTAGCAGTTGATCCACATGATGCAGGCTGGCAGGAGGGAAGTTGGAGAGATAACTGACTGAAAGACCCAGTGAAGGTCTGCAAACCTGATGCAGAAGCAGACCTGGGCTACAGGAACCCAGTGTGCAGGAGGAGAAGGTGGGGACCTATTTTCTCCATGTGTGTAGTGCTAGAGGAGGTTGCTAGACATTTGGCTATCCTATTTACAGCTATGCTGTGAGCCAACAGCCTGTTCAGTTTGCTCTGGATTGCCAAGCCAGCTGCTGTATAATCCCAGCCACGCTGATAAGTGGAAAATACAAGCCTAGGGAAATCTGACCAAGCCTTGGTGAGATACAGTGCAATCATTCAGTGGCTAGCAGGCAAATGCAAGCATGTTGTGATAACAAGCCCATGCAAGAGGAGAGGTTCTTGCCTGGAGGTTCATGCAGCTGACATACAGCAATACCACTTGTGGCAGGGCATGGGTGTAATCCTAGGACAACCCTGGGGCAGAGGGGCAGAGCATATATCTGGACCCTGTCCAGTATTTGAATGTAATGTGAGAATGCAGCTGAAGGATATGAATGTCTGCAGAGTGAGGTAAGGATAAAAATAAAAAGATTCTTCTTTTGAGCCTTGTCTCCTACTCCCTCTATCCATGCAACGCCTGTGAGGTTCTGAAGCACAAAGTACCATTAACACTAGTGGAGAAATCATCACACCCCTTGAAACTGCTTCATGGGTGGCTGACAGCATCAAGAGAGCCTTTTAGCAAACTGAGGAGTTGGTCCAGTTCAAGACTATTAAGGAGGATGCAGAAAAGAAGTTGTTATCATTGCCAAGAAGAAAATGCACTTCTGCTTGACTCGTGACAAAAACGGCCATGGCTCTGGGTTATGCCAAGCCGACGTGGATGAATTCCTCAGCTTCCTGACTTGAGGAAGTGTTGTGGTGTATCTGATGCTGCAGAAAATGATCACTGGGAAGTGCAATACCAAAGTCTGTGCATTCCTAAAGCTGGAATGATACAGAGTATGGGCAGGCTTACCCAACAGAGCCAAGCTCTCCACCACTGATAGCCTCCAGCCTCTTCATTTCCTGCCCATCATCTCTCTGCTCTGGTATCATTCCTGAAACAATTAAGGGGGGGGAAAGAAAACAAAAAACAAAAGCCCCCCAAGCCATTGCATGGAATTCAACTAAGGTTTTTCATTGAGCTGAAAGGAAGGGTTTCCTGTGGGTTCTGTTTATTTATTTTGCATAGCTGTTTTAAATTGCATTTAAAGAAATATAAAAATATCCTTGTAAGGAATTTGTTTTGTTTGGAAGATATTTCAGTGGAGCAGTGCTGGCTGTGTGTTTAAAAATAGGAGAGGGAGATATTGTTTGAATATTACTTTCCAGGTCTGGTTCTGTCTTACAAATTGCTTTGTTCAGTGTGAATCTGGGCAAATAACACATTTGATTGAAACAACTGCAACAAACTTCTGGATATACTTTGAAGTTAAGTAAAATGGTGGCACCTCTTTATTTAATTTTGCTAAAAATAGTCTAATTTTAGAAATGTGGTGTTTTTGTCATATCCTTGCCTGGCACAAGATACATGGAAATAAGCTCTCAGTATTTACTAGTTTCACTATGCTCTGTGTGCATGTAATAAACAGGGATGCTGATGCAGTAAACATCCACAAAAATGGGAATTGATCTATAACTTAGGGGTCCTGCACGCAAGCCGTGTTAGAGTGGGTGGAATAAGGATAATTTCCAGGACTGTCTCCATTCTTGTTGCCACTAGTGAATAAGGATGGAAGCAGAAATGGCTGCTTACAAAATGCCTCATTTATGTCAGCTGAGTCTTTGGAAGCTTTTTCCCCGTATTGCTTAAAGATGAGGCTTTTTTTGCAAAACTTTTGGGCTGTCAAGAGCCCTACCATTGCCTGGAAGAGCTCTGTGGAGTGTGTTCTGAATCTGTCGGGTTCTGTATCTGTTGGGGTGGCCTCTTGCATCATGGTGTGTCTGGTCCTCAAAGTTATTGCTGCCAAGACAGATACTGAGTGGTGATAAGGCAGGGAAGACTGATGTGATGCTTTCCCCTCATGGTTGTGTTATGTTCAGGGACCTCTCAATACACTGTTGAAGCTTCCTGTCTCCTTTGGTGTTGGAGCAAGGATCAGGACTGAGCAGGCTTCTAAATTTGGTTTATGTTGTGCATCACATCCCCTGCAAGGCATGTGCTAGGAGCAATCCCTGTGTGGGAAAGAAATGAAGGAGGAAGGGGTTGAGCACCTTACCTTTAGGTAAGAAAGGGGACAGTGGATGAAAAATGAATCAGTTTAAAGTTGGTGTGACAGTGTGCATTACAGACAGGTTTTTAGGAGCTTATCCTCCAGTTTTCAGATGGCTTATTTGTTTAATTCTAGTCAGTTCAGTGAATTAAACTTTTTCGCTTCACCTCACTTAACTTCTGTGTGCAGAAAGGCCTAAGCAATTGATATGACTTTTGCTTTTTGCGGCTGTTATTTTCTCAGGCGTGTTTTTGATTACTGTTGTCTCTGTTGCAGTTGTTTGTTCTTCTGCAAAAAGGGTGCAAAGCGCTCCTATTCTGTATGTATGTTATTCCTTTGTCCTCATGTGCATCACTTTGAAAAAAACCAAAGCGAAGAGGAAACAGAGAGAAACAGGGATCTCTTCCTGCAGACCATTCTCCCCAAGGGGCTAGGTTCTTATCCATCTCTTATCAGATATTAAAAACAGAAAAGCAATATATTACTTTGGATTTACCCTGGAAGTAGCTGATTTAGAGATTATAGGACAGTCATCTTATTGAGCAGCTGAAGAACCAGTGATGCTTGTGATACTGCATCTCTGGGATTTCTGTGCTTGGTTTTTGACATAAAGCCTGACTTGCCCAAGGCATGATAATATCCTGGCAAGATGCATGTGTCCTGTTGCACCTGTATGGCATAAATCTGTAAGCTAAAAAATGTAGCATTGTTTCATCAGAGTAACCGTAACCCTAAACCCTTTCTTCCTCCTCATTTGTCTGGAGCAGAAATAAACACTTTGGATGCGATTTGTGTAACAGTATTATGACGTACCTGTCTCACTGTAGGCTTCTCCTGAAGCCTCAAGTAGTAGCAGTTGACATGTTATCTGCAGCCTGTTTATAGGGGTAGTGGGGGGGCTGATTGGCATGCTGTCTTCTCCCTGTCTGCTGGTATTATTATTCATATCAAAGAAAGCTGTTCGGTTCCCTTTCTCCTGGGCAACTGCGGGAGTCAATCACTGCTCCCTGATGTGAATGGCAACAAAGAGAAACTGTTCATTGATTCAGAGGAAAAGAGCCCAAGTGGGTGCTTTGATTTCAGAGAAACTGCCCTGCGAGGGATCTGCAAGGTTAGATTGCCAGTGTTCTTCCAAACTGTGACTCCCAAAGCATTTTGGCAATAGAGTAAAAGGCAAGCAGACAGGCCTCATGGATAATTTTAAATTAGTAACTATGACTTATATGTGCCACTGTAAGACAAGTGATTCCACTGTGAGAGTCAGACCATAATTAAATATCTAACTCTGTGGTGGGGCTATGCTGGTGGTAAATGGGGTATTGACTTCTGGCTCCTATTTTGACTAGAACTACATACACAGTGTAAGGACTCCAGCAAATCCCAGTGCCTAAGGTGGTAATGTATTCTGTAAATCAATAATATATTAATAATAAAAATGACCAAAGCATGCATCCATTAAGAATTCATAATAGAAATTTGTTTAGGTTATATAGTATGTGTATCGATTGCTGCTATTTGAAGATGAAGTATGTCTTTCAAGCAGAGTGCTTATATATGTAGCTGCCTACATTTTAAATTCATTTATTTTTAATATGAAGATGAACTTAATAACATGAGAAAATACGTATGAATAGAAGTCAGTATTTTGTATTGCAAAACGTTATGGGAATATAACTATGCTGCAAAGCCACAAATAGATGTCTGATGTTTCTGAAACCCAAATCTTGGACTTCAGCAAAATAATAGGCAATATATATGGCAGTCACTGTTTGCAACTCCAGGCTTCCAGGTGGCTCAGGTTTTTCTTGGCTTTGTGCCTTTACTCTGAATTGCTTACCTGTCCATGTTGTGGTTTAGTCTGTAAGTAACATGATGTAATCTGGAGCCCGGCACTGGCTGACTGGCAGGGACAGATCTGTGGTACAGAGCGGGCAGCAGAACAGAGACCTTGTTCCCATGCGGTGCTGCTGGCTCTGTACAGCTCCCCACGCCTGGTGCCAGTGGCTGCACAGCCAGACAA
Source organism: Pseudotriccus pelzelni (assembly GCA_035584735.1). Taxonomy (NCBI): domain Eukaryota; kingdom Metazoa; phylum Chordata; class Aves; order Passeriformes; family Tyrannidae; genus Pseudotriccus; species Pseudotriccus pelzelni. The sequence goes on from JAWMRA010000130.1 coordinate 17,673,259, forward strand.
TACTGATGGGACCACGTTAAGGGTGGGAACACTTTCAGTACGATGACTGGAATGTAGCATTTGGACAATAATGCTCCTAACCCATCGCAGTAACATCATACCAGGACCCTAAATGTCTCTACTGTGAGTTTGATATTGTAGGGTGTACACTGCTAAAACTTCATGTAGCTAATAATGCCTAGAGACCCATTAATAGGCTTTGCAGAATTATGGTGACTTATTACATAAACATAGTGGAAAGCTGAATTAAAAACAAAGCAAAAAAAAAACCAAGGCAGGCAAACCTACTAAACATTTAGTGCCATTCCTACGCTTTCATCCGTCCTTTTAATCTTACTCTGCCTGACTGGTCCAGGGTCCAGTGTGTCTGCAGCAGTGAAGAGGTACCTTCTATAATGATGAATCGTGGAAAAAACAATTCACATGCCATAGCTGCAGTCTTTGTCTCGCTGCAGCAAATAAAAACTGTTTTAGATTACACAGATTATGGTTCATTATGAAAACAAAGCAAGCCTCTGACTGGAATCCCATCTGTTGGTTTGCATTAAGCAATTCCCTTCCTTCTCTTTGCCATCTTTTATTTCTGGGAATTCAAAGAAGCTGTCCTGGAACATTTTTTTTTTCCTATTCAGGATGACTAAAGGCAAGATACAAACCTTCTCTGCATGGGTAAGCGCAGCAGGTATCTGCATAAAACTGTCTGAGGTTTTTGTTTGGTGGTCTTTTTTTTTGGCAGTGATTTTTTTAGTGTGGTTTTTTTTTTTCTTTAAGATAATAAATTCAGCGGGTTCTATGGAGCCAAATGCCCCCCTTTTTTCCTGTTGTGTTTTTGTTTTTTTTCTTTCTCCCAAATCTTCATAGATCTTTAAAACACAAAGAAACTCCTATGATCAACAAGCCAGACAGTTTGCACAAAAGCAATCTCAGACAGTAATTTGTGAATCAAGTTCCAGTACCTTCTGTTTGATCTGTAATGTTTCTTCTAGAAAAATAGTCATATTTTATGGACTTCATCTGATAAGGAATGAATCATATATTTATATCTATAGGTGTAAACTGTTCCATGGTAAATTGCTCTCACTGATAAAAATATGTACCTTATTTCTACCTCCATTTATCTGACTTCAGCTTCCAGATCTTGCATCTTGCTTCCCTTTTTCTACCAGAATAAGGAGAAATATCTTCCCTTGGTAGATACCTGCAGACTACAGTGGTCTTATAGATGAATTAAACAGACTAAGTGACTTTGGTGGCTCACTTGTAAAACTGGCTTTCCAGGTTCTACTGGATTTTTTCTTTTTTTCTTTTTTTTTTTTAAATTTTCTTAAGTTGTTTTGCAAACACTTTCAAAGTTTCTGACAACCTTTCTGAAGTGTAGACACCACAGTGTACGTACTCCAGTAATGGACTCATTAATACCATATGCAGGGCAATTTTGTCTTCCCACTTCTGCTTATTATTCACCTCCTCATACTTGCAGAGATCATGTTTGCCCTTTGAGCTACTGTGTATCGTTCAAATTCTTATCAGTTATGAAAACAGTCTTGTTTCAGAGCAACTGCTTGCAGGGCTGTGGTCTCACATAATGAGCACTTTCTGTTTTCCTACATGGACTTGTATTTGTCTGCATTAAAGCACAGTCTGCTCAGACAGAGTGTATAGATCAATCTGCAAAACCGACAAGGTCCATATCATTACTTAACATTTCATCAATTTTTTGCACTGACTGCAAATTTGGCAAGCTTTGAGTTTATTTTCTTTCAGATCATCAAGGAGTGTGTAGAATGATTTTGGACTGATGAGGTTCTTGCTGAACTTCCAGAAATGCTTCAGCTGTGATGACAGTTCCACATTTACATTACTTTTTGAGAAGCAACAGCTAATGCATTTTTCTTGTGTACAGTTGGTCTTATGTTCTAATAGCCTTTTTTTTTTTTCTTAAAGCTTGTTAGTAGCAATGTGCCAGTTTCCAAAATCAAGTTAAAAAGCAGCAAGGGGTTCCTAAGAGGATTGTGGGTTTCTTACAAACTCCCATCCTTCATAATGAAAAATATTGGTCTGTTTGCTATTATATCTTTCCAAATATGTGCTAGAACAAAAAGCATCTCTTTATCATTGTGAATTATGAATACATCTGTTTGCTTCTTTCCAAATACAGATTGGAATGAGTTGCTGAATATTTATAGGCAGTTCATTTTGTGTTTGATAGCTGGTTGTCTACAACCCACAAACCTCACTACTTTAAAAATACTGCTGCTGCTTTAAGAATTTTGCCAGCATAATTTTTCTGGGTCTGATGGTCTACAGTTATTTCATTTGTATTTTGAGCTTTTAGCACTACATGTTTGTATTTCCAAACTGTAATTTGTACTTGTTAACAACATTGCTGCCTTTGTCTTCTTTTTTTGTTAAATAGGGATAGACTATTTAACAAAAGAAGCTTTTTCTCATGATTGCAGAGTTGGGGATTTTGTCATCTGGAACAGACTTTTCAGTTTACTGTCTGTGTTTTTAATCTTAAATCTTTGTTTCTGTTTAATTTTGTGTGAAATATTTTAATCTGTGAGGAACTATCCTGGGTAAAACCCTCAAGTATATGTGTTACCAGTCAGGACAGTGATCTTATCTTGATTACCAAGTTACAGTGGTTCAAGGTTATTTGCTCACAGACATCTGTGGGTTAGTTTGTTTGTTTGTTTGTGTTTTTCTGTTTTGTTTTGGGGGTTTTCTGTTTATTTTTGTCTGTTTTGTTTTTCTGTAATCAAATTATTTGTTAGAACAGGATCCTATATGAAATTACACAGAGACAGTCTCACTAAAATGTCCTTACATTTTAATGGTCAGAAGTAGGCTTCAGTACTGTAATGGCTTTGCAAGTCATGGTGTGAGATTTCCAGTTTATACTCCCCTGATATTAATGCGGGGAAAAAGTTGCAGAGAGATATTTGGGAGAAATATTGCTCCTTCTCATTCCTTATCGGAATTAGGGTCCTTAGTGCAAATCTCCACCAGTACAGAGTCCTGTGTCTTAACGTCTCCACCTGAAAGCAATAAGGGCATATATTACAGTGCATCAAAAAAGACTTTATTTTTTCCACAGAGGACTGGCTTAACAACAAACTTGCTCAGTGACCCTTTGTATTGTGCCCAGGTAATTCCCCTCAGCCCCTCAAAAGCTGGTTTTTTTGCCCTACATAGTTTAAGGAGCTTTATTACAGAATAATAGGGGGTATAGAAGAACCATAAATAGAAAAATCTGATTTCTTTTATGAGGGTTTTTTGTTGTGCTCCAGAAATGTCCTTGAAGGGCAGTGACAGCAGAATGCTTTCTGCAAATATGAAGAGGAAGCACAAGGTGATGGAAATATGCAACAATTTTATTCTTAGAAAAAGCAGAAAATTCTGTATGTGCAGTATAAATAACTAGAATAACAATGCTTGAAACAGGTAGAAAAGGAAATGGATATTATAGATAGAGGAAAATGCTTGAAATGGATCCTTTGTTAGATAAAAGTCAGTTTCTATTTAGGAAGTGCACTTAAATGTACTGCAACATAATTACATTAGAAACTTAATTAATAATCTCCTAGAAACAGTTCTCTGGAAACCTTTCCCTGGTGCTTTTTCCAATTTGAAAGAGTTCTTCAAAACCCTCTAGGGAGAAACAGCACAGATGATTTAGCAAGTGCCTCTCAGCCAGTGCTGGGTCGGGGTATGGGTGCCTGCAGGCTGCCTGCCTCCCAGTCTTGTTGGAGGATATCCCGAGCCTTGGATGTGGCAGCACCCCAACCCTCATGCATGTGCCACACTCAGTCAATCTTGAGTGAAGCTGCCTAGACCATCTTTTGTCCTGAGAGGTCAAAGCCAGGACTCTGTATGCCTAAGGTCAGCATTATTGTGGTCTCCTGAATCTCTCCTGGCTGAAGGTGTAGGATTCTGTGTCTCTTCCCACTGATGAGGGAAACTGTATTGGATGCTGTGGTGTGGCTGAGCTGCAATGCCCAGGTGTGCCTGAATTAGCTTTGGCCTGCTAATTTTCCAAGAGCCCTTTCTGTACCTTTCTGTCTGAGCATCCTCCGGTGTCCTGGCAGCACTGCCTTGTCTGGGGTTCGAAAAAAGTCACGCTCTCTCTGACCCCATATCAGTAGGGGAAGGAGGAATGGCCTCTTCCATCAGGTTATTTTATTAAAAACATTTTTGCCTTTAGGCCACCTATCTCTCTCTGGTTTTGTTGGGCAATTAGATCCTAGTTTTTGCTGCCAGAGAGATCAGGAAAAGATTTACTTCTTTCATCTACCTCTTGGAGAAGGACAATTTAAAACAAGTTTAGTGATTGTGTTTGAAAAAAAAAAAAAAGGATAGAAAAGTCTTCCATTCATCATAGTTGTTTTCAGTGGTTTTCTCCTGAAGCAAGTTAGATATATTTCTTTTTTTCCAACCATATTTTCATTGAGATGGTGAACATTGTGCCCTCAAGTATAGTATCTGCACCTCTTTGTAACGCATGCTGCATGACTATCCTTTTCTGTGCCACTGTAGCTCCTGCTCCTAATCTTCTCGCATTTCCTCTTCTCTTTAAAGTGTCCTTTGGGGCACAGACCCTCTTTTTGTTCAGTCGTACACATGGGTGTCTGTGAAGGAGCCCTACAGTCTCCCACAGAACAAGTAATAAATCATGATATCCAGTGCTGCAGGGACTTTCATAAAATAGGATTTCCTTTTACAGTACCGGGTTAGATATTTTTTTTCCTGAGCACAATGTCTCTGTGACTATTCATACTTATTATTGCTGCTTTTTAAAATGCTTTTTAGTCTCTTGTTAACCACTCTGAAGGCTGGACTGGAAAATGAGTGGTAACATGTCTCCTGGGACACCTCCTCAGCTTGGGGTGGGGGTTAGGTCAGGATTCAGAGCATGTATTGAAGGTACAGATGCTGTAAGGTGAGTTTGACCACACTGCTGTGCTCTGGCAGTCCTGGTGGTGCCACAGGATGTGCGCTTCCTCCCTGTTACAACGGCCAGAAGCTCTCAGCGATGTCACAGGCCTGTTCACCTGACTCTTTTGGAAGCAGGTAATCTGTTCAGAGCATTTCTGTGAGCCTACAGATGAGCATTATTTCAGTTGGGGTTTTTTTGTTTGTTTTTTTTTGTGACTCTTCTTGAAGTGGGCAGTATCATGTGTATATGTACACAATATGTATGTATATCTATATATACATGAGTATTGAGGTATACACTACAGGAATACTTGCACAGGCTGCATTAGGTGGGAAAATAATTAACCGCTGTGTTTGTTATGAGCAGGTGGGTGCAATCGGAAACTTCATCACTCAAGATTTTAGTTATGTTTCCTAGTAAGTGAACCATTTTGTGGAGTTAATTTATTAGTTTTAATGTTTTGCTATCTTCTTCTGAGGAGAAGGGAAAAATACATGATTTCCCTGAAAATGTGCTTTTACTTGGAATATATTTTCACCTGGAACAAGCGTGCACGTTTCAGCTTGTTCCCTAAATTTAATTCTCCTATTGTTCTTTATTTTTAAGATTGAGGGAAAGTAAATAAAGTTGGTCACTGTTCAGATAAGTGTGCATGCTTCTTCAAAGCAGCTCTTTGAAACTGCTGGTAACTCTTAGTGAAATCCTTGATCTTTTGAGGTCAAAGGAAGGGGGGGGAGTTAACGTCAGAATCTGGGGAGTCATGATTCAGAGGACTGCAAAGAATGGCTTGCCACAGCCTACTTGTACGTCTTGTTAGTGTATCAGCGAAAAGGATCTTAGATCCCATGGCTCCATGCCTGAGACAGAGCCTGTGTATGTCATTGAAAACCTCATCCAGCAGAAGGGGACTGGGCTGTCTTTGTAGATTACTCGCAGGTCTTCCTAAGAAGCACTCACTGATATCTAAAAATCAGTGGCCTTTAAGGTGTGCTGTGTAGAAAACTACACTTTTTATTTTGCCTGTTACACAGTATATCATGCCTTTATAGAAGCTTGTGCATATATATATATATATAAATAAATAGATAATGAAATGCAATTCTGAGAAGTCAAGATCTTAGAGCAGTCTCAGACTTCTTTATAAAACTTTCACACTTACAGCTAGTGGAACGACCAATTCTCTGTTATTTATGTCAGAGACTCGAAGGAGCTGTGGTATCTAAAACACCAAGGAAAATCAGTTATTTATTTAGTGTTCTACAGTTTAGCCATATTACTTCTTGAAGATGTCGAGCCGTAAAGGTCTGGGTAACTTCTTGTAAAATGAACTCTAAAGGAGTCATTCTTGGCCTTTGGTGATGTAAAGCAATTGGTTTAAATGATAAATATTTGAGATCCCAGACTTTTCTGCAGATATTTGAATGATGGGCTCTAATACTCTGGTAGAAATTCTTTCTTTTTGCCTGCCTGTCTTTTTCTCTGGACAGTTCTTCAGATTTCACATACTTCTCCTTTCTGGGCAATACAAACTTAAAAATAGATTTACTGCTCTGGTAAACAAGTCTGTAAACAGCACAAAGTAATCTTCATTCTGCTGTTCATCATTTCTGTAATAATGCAGGTACTTCTACAAGAGCTTTAATGTTTCCCTTCAGAGGCTTTTCAGGGAACTGTAAATCAAAATTAAACTTTAACTTTGAGGAGGTATTACTTGGTAGGAATCTATTATTTGCAGCTCTTCAACAAAGCTCCAAATATATCTAACCTGTCTGATTTTCAACAGTCTGAAAAGAATTTCTGGACCTGATGAGTCTCTTACTGGGTCTCTTAGTGACATTTGTGTTTTGGGGTTGGTGAATTGGTTTGTTGTGGTTTTGTCTTTGGGGTCCCTCCTTCCCTTTTTTTTCTTTTTAATTTTTTTTAAACTATTTTTATTTTTAATCTTGTTTTCCTTCTCTGATGAAATAGAAATCAAATTTGGCCTCTGTATCATCCTCCATGGCAAACTATCTCTGATTTTGTGGATGTACTTGGGTCTTGGCCTTCTCTAGCTTATCCTTATCTTGCTTCCTGTGGCCCAGGGCTGCCACCTCCCAGTTCACAGTGGTACAAATGATGCAGAAGAGCACGTCCTCAGCACTTGGGCAATGTCCATCTGGGGACACAACTGAACTCTACTGAAGCCCATTCTGATGACACACCTAAAAAATCTCTGCTGATAACAGGACAGTTATTCCAGCTTTGCATTATATTAGAAAGGGTAGGAATTTAAGCTAGTGTTTTAAAGGGAAACAATAACAAAGTATAATTTTAAATGAGCTTGTAAATTAATATGAAATCTGAAAATCATAAACAGATTCTTTTTCCTTAATGTTCTTAGGCTAAACCCTTGGTAATCATTTATCTGACTGCCTCTTTGATTATACCCACTATGGTAGTTTGTAAAAGTTTTTATCTGAGATTAAAAAAAAAAACTAACCTTATTAATGGCTACAATAAAAAGCTACAGTGGAGTCATTTGAAATGGGGCAAATTTTTTTTTATTACTCAAATCCTACTTGCTTCACCACATTAATTTGTGCTTCATTAAATTAAAGACATCAAGGTTGTTCAGTAGTGTCAAAGTCAAAGCTTCTCTGATTGGTTTTCAATGTTTTCTTTTATTTAGCTGGTTTTTTTGTTTTGTTTTGTTTTCTGTTCGTTTTGGTTCTTTTTGTATGTGGGTTTGGTTTTTTTTTGGTGTTGTGTTTTTCTTGTTTTAGTGTATTTTGGGTTGTTTGGGTTTTTTGTTTGTTTTTAGACACTGAAGGTCCTATTATAACAACAGTAACTTGAAGTTGGGTAAGAAATAAATGACATGTTTTACCGTAATAAAGACCCCAGTGAAATTTGTGGTGTATGGATTTGTAAAAATTACTGGTCCCTGTGGCTCAGAACCTAATGCTTCCTTTGTGGAGAATACAAATGTCTCAATGTTACGGACCACGATCTGAAACCCACATATTTTAAGTGAAGTTGCTGTTAGGCTGGAGGGTAAGTTTAGCATAAGGGTTGTTTATAGATCTTATGCACTGCAGTGCAGAGCATTAAGCACTGATACTTGCCCTGTCTGTGCACTGTTTTCTTACACTTGAAAGCTAATTCATATGAAGGAAGCCTGTGAATTTAAAGAACATTTCTGTCCAAGTATCTTCTCATGTGTGCCTTTTGTTACAAATTAGATGATCCATTGCAAAGAAAAAGGTACTTGGGAATAGCTTTTTCATGTGATGAGGCCTAAATATTAATGAACTTGCATTCAACCTTTCCCTTGGAGAACATGTTCTGTTTGTCTGTTGTTCTTAACTTGTTGCTTCTGCTCTAATTAAATTCATTAAAGTGACATTTAGCTCAGGCTGGGACTGTACTTCTGACCTATGATTAGAAGGTAGGTTGTCATGTATTTTTGAAAAGCACTCTAAATTCAGCTTCCCTTCCTTCTAAAAATCCTTTGCTTTCTTTCTCTGACCTTAGCTAACCTTTTCTGAGCTGATTCAACTCTATCGGTACAGCAGAAACCACTCCCTCCCCACCTCCTCTCCCTGCCATTTTAGTTTCTTGGTGAATTACTGAGTTGCCCAGTCTTGAGAAGGGGTCCAGCAAGCACCAGAACTTGGATGCACAGCCAGCAGCTGAACCATGTCTTATTGTGTGGAGGAAGCAGGATTCACTCTCCCTTCAACAACGCTGTTCTGGTAGGCTGACTTACCCCGCACCGCTGTCTGTTGAGCAGCATGGAGGGCGACCCTTGGTGATGCCTTGTTCCAGTGTGAAGTTTTAGCTTCAGAGGTATTCACCTCTCTGTAAGTGGGAAATTTGTGAAGACGAGGCCTTGTCAAAAGAAATGTTTATTGCAATCCTCAGTTTCCCATCACTCACTAATGAGACAGCAGCCCGTGAGTCCCAGAAGATGGGAATGGAGGATCAGAAAGGAAGCACAGTACTGCTGTTGCATTGCTTTCTCTCACAGGCCTGATTTGGGTCTCCCTGGGTCAGTCTGCCTTTGCGTGTTCTCAGTCTCTTCCTACTGTCAAAACTCCTCCATTCATGGCTACAGTCTGGATTCTGGGGTTTTGTTCTTTTATCACTTCTCTTTCTTTCGTCATAGTGCATTGCAATGACCAACTTCCCTCGTGAACACTCGTCCTTAGGTGCAAATGCATCGACTTCACTGTTCTTTCCTCTTTCTGGTGATCGTTCACCAGTCCACTTTGCCTGTGAATTTCTTTTCTCTTTATCCCTCTAGGAAGAGCTACTCTAATACTCAGAGAGTCTAAGAGAATCTAAGGCTTCTTACTAATGGAGAAAGCTTCTCCATACTTTGAGCTAGGGTTTGGGAGAGTAAGGGGAGAGAAGAAGGATATTTACCTGCTGAACAAGGCAAGGCAAGGTGGTGTGAAGTGTGAGTAGCAAAACTACCCCAGGATGTAGCTGTCTGGTGCTTAATCCTTTGGCTACTGTCTCTGGGCTTTCTGGGCATCCAAAGTGTGGTTGTGCATCATCCTTTTGAGGTCTGACCTCTAGGGTGTCTAGAAATGAGAAAGGAAATCTGCCATGGAAATAAAAAGTACTTCACATAAGGCTGGTGTGTATGGGGCAGAGTATGGCTTCAGAGATGTGTTTAGGACTTGGCTAGGCTTTTTTTTTGGTGCTTCTGTTTGTATCCTTGTCTGTGTCACTTTAGAAAATGCACTGACTGTGTGTGAGTTTTGGCAGTCCCTGTAGGAAACTCCTTCTGTGTTTACTACAATCTTCTCTTGTGTGTCCTTTTAATTGTGGAGGAGGGCATCAGATATAAACATGCAGATGAATACCTATTGTATTTTCACTCATACAACCTAGAAGCAAATCCCTAGCAGGGGCCACTTGAGTGTTAGAATGGAGGTACATTTTGCAATTTATGGAACTGTAAGATAGTTGATCTCGACCTCCACATTAAATGCACAGGGAAGGGTGTGAGGATTTTGTGGGGTTTTTTTAGCTTTTCTTTAGTTGCCATGGTTGGGATGTTGCACAGTCTTGTGTTTGTCTCCTGTCTTTTTTTTATTTTTATTTTTTTTTGTACATACCATCCCACCATATAAGGAATTGCTCTTGCATTTTGTGAAGTCTGTTCAGAGCTGCTGGTTTGCTGGGTAAGGGGAATCACTACATCTGGTGATGGTGCCCAAAGGAAAGTTGCAAATTCATTTTGGTACCTTTTATAAAGTAAGAAAGGGAAAAGCTAGTCTAGGAGGCTGTGGGTATTTGGTTAATGGGGGGAATCCCAGGAGGAAGCCAGATTCTTCACTTTGTTAGGATATATCTAGTTCTCATTTTTCTTTTTGTAGCAGATTAGACTGCTTAATGGAGGAGTTAAGATAATTTTCCCATTGTTATAGATGAGACAGCAATGAGCTGAGGCACAGAGGTGAGAAACAGGAGTTGAGACCAGGACTGTCCAACTTCAGCCTTGCACTGCTGATGGCTTCAGTTGTTTGGCTGCGCTGGCTGCATTCAGTTTTCGTTTCTTCCCCAGGGGAGCTGGATATGGATGTTGCAAGCATTTGCTGCAATGTCTTGGCACCAGCCGTTGTCTGTAGGATGGACCTTTAACCCCATTGCAGGCTGAGAGTAGAAGGAAGGCTTTTCTGCCCTACCCCTCTAGAAAAAAACAGAGGTCTTTGCTCTTTTATTTGTTGTCAATATCTGTAGAGAAAGTGGGGGAAAGATAATGGTATTTCCATATTAATCATAAGATTTCAGAGAACTTTGGACCAAAGAACTTTTTTAAGCCTGTCAGAACTAGACTGACATTTGTGAGCAATGAAAATACTAGGAAGTACTGTACATTGGAGAAATGTTTGTTGTCACTGTCTTTAACCTGAGCTTTTGTTTACTACTAATATTATTCTTGACATCAGAGGCCAGGTGTAATTTGGATTAAGGAATGGGGGAAACAGAGAAGAAATACTGAGCAATGTTTGCATGCTGTAAATATGCACTAATGAGACTTTATACCTTAATAGAGAAAAGTAGGGTCCTGATTTAGAAAAGCACTTAAGTGTGTGCTTTCCATCAGGGAGTGAGTCCTACAAAGCCTGTTGACTCGTTCACTGAAAGGGGTTTCTGCTCCTACCCACACCTGAGTGGAGTAGAGAATAAGGGGAGGTTTTATTTTGGTTTGTTTTGGTTTTTTTAATTATTACTTTCTGATTTTTTTACCATCCACAGAGTCAAGGGGAACTGTGGGAATATTAAGACCTGCAAAATTACAAACAGAGAATCATTCCTCCAGATTAGTAGGAAACCTCTTTCCCCGGCCTGCCATGTTTGCACCTGGGAACAGGAAGTCAGATATTTAGCTGGGCAGACCAAATCATATACAGAGGTAGAGAAAATAATTATCTCTGCATTTCCAGCTTTTGTTTCACTGCCCTTAAATATGAACCGAAATTTCAGTCTGAAAATTCTGAGCCAGAACATGATTTTGCTGGGAAAATTGCATATAAAATCTAATTAAAAGCATCAACCCACACTTCTCTTTTAAAAGTACATCTACTACCATCGTGCCTCTAAGTGTAACAGAGCTCAATAAGTCTCTAGCAGCCAAGAAGACACATAATTTAAAGGCTATTTTGGCATTTGATTAAGCACACAGTGATAACTACAAGCCCATGCCCTGCAGGCATGACAAGAGGCAATTATGTTCTGAGGTCAAAAGCGAGGGGGAGAAAAAGCACAAGATTTTGATGACTTACTTAATTTTGCAGCTCCTGAAATTAGCAGAGACAAAGAAGTTCTAAATCGCCCAGATAAAATCCTGTCATTATCTGTTGCCTTTTCACCCTCTGCTCTCACTTTGCACTGTAGAAGCTCAGGAGGATTATTTTCCACCGAATGGCTGCACTTACAGAACTGAAGTTGGCACACATTTAAATGTTAAAGAATTTGAAAAACACTCTTTTAAAGTTCTGTGTTTAGATGGCTCTCTGCACATAGGATCCTGGAAAAAGACACCTGTTTTCCAAAGTAGTGAGCAGCCATCGGCTCCTCTTGACTTCAGGCCAACAATTAGGTCACTTATTTAGGAGATTAAATAAGGAGCTCAGTGAGAGACTGCAAAGATAGGGAGCTGCTCAAAGAAGAGAGAAGTGTATTAATGAATTAATACAATCGTGCTGTGTATTTCACAGATGGGCTTTGATGTATCTTGTTTCATAGCGAAAAGCAAAACATCACTGCTCCTTACAGGAAAACCAATAAAAATGATTAAGTAAGATTATCATATAAGGACACAACATCAAGAAATGTGTTTACTGGGAGATAAACAGAGAGTCTCTAATCTCCCTTTGGAGTATTTATTGCAGATATCAGGGTAGAAGAAAAAGCCATCCAAAGCAAGTGACTTGGTGGACAATGTCAGGATGGCAAACACGTGCCTATTGCTTTAGGAGAAAGCACGATAGGAGATTATGTTGTATTACAGTATTCAGCTACTTCTACAGTTTTTCCAGGGTGTCAAATTGCCTTTATGCTTTATATCCAGAAAATAAATGTAAATGTTGACTCGGATATCACAGGGAGGTGTCTGTAAGTGAAAGCTGTCCTTCTAATGGCAAGCAGACAAGTGAGAAGCAAAAAGGTGAATTCCAGGAAACTGAAAGCTGAATCTAGAAATGTTTTCACCTGTCCAGAGATTCTTTCATGGAAAGTAGAACATGAGCTGTTATTTTGGGTAAGAGGTGGTCAGTTTTGGTTTGGATTTGGGGGGGAGGAGCGGTGTTACTTGGAACTGACACACATGCAATTTTAGTAGATCAGTGCAGTAAAGTCTCATGTACAGGAGACATGCCCAAGATGCAAGAAGTGTGCTCTCACTGTACCACGGAAACATGATTAACAGCTTTGTTGGTTGCTGGTAGCAGTTCGTAATGTTTTATTTCCAACAAAACACAAGCATTAAGGTTTGTTTCATATGTACAGTATTGCTGTTTGACAAATACACCGGGTTTGTATTAGTGAATTCTTAGGCAGTTAATTACTGTGATTTTAAGTGGGATTTTCCTCAGCCATTGCATGTTTAATATCTTTCTTTGATTATATAAAATAGATACTGAAAAAAACAAACAAAACCCCCCAAGACAAAAACACAACAAACCCCCAAACAAACAAGCAAAAACCCAAAAAACACCAATGTAAGAATTGAGAGCAAAAATGTATTTTCTGAAGTGTGTGCGTCAGAAGTTTGAGTTTTGTAGTCTGTAGTGGGAACTGTAAAAAGTGAACTAGTATTAGCAACTGTCTTTGCCCTTTGTATAGCATACATTAACTTTCCAGAGAAAAGGATCCAAATTGACCCAGGACTGGGCCAAACCACAGCTCCCAACAGCTGATATTGCCTGTAAATCTCATTTTGTCATTTCTTTGGCAGTTAATAGGAGTCATCTAAGCACATGGCAGGAGGAGGGAGGGCCCTTGGCCTCAGCGTTCTGCCAAAAGCTGCTAGAAACCTTCTGCCTCCCATGTCACCAATCTGCTCAGGTTCAGTACAGAACAGGCTTGAAAAGAGAGCTCACCACAGCTCTTTTCCAAAGTCAAAAGCCTGGCATCAGAAGTTTTTTGGTCAGCACTGGCCTGTTGCCATAGTGTATCGCAGAGCAGAGCCTGCTGCAGGCTTCTGTGGACAGATGCCTGTAAGTGGACTTAATACCTCTTGATACTGTTTGTAGGGCTGGCTAAAATTGCTGGGTTCTGCTGACTGCCTTTCTGGCTGGCTTATCTCTTTGATCAAATGTTATCTCTTAACTTTGTCCCATCCTTCCTCCACTTACCTTGTTGTTGATTAGTGACATAAAGCCAAGGGTAAGAATGAAGTATTGCATCTTAGAGGTTCAAGCTTGTCTCCTCATTTCCCTCCTTCTGTAACTGAAGTTGGTTGCAGTAAGAATTTACTGTATTACACAAGTGTCTGGTGCAATACGAATCCAGGGCAAAACTGTTTCTCCAGTGTCGGGGAAAACAGGACATCTTACATGATCCAAACCCTAAAACGATGCCAAATGTAGAAGCTGTTATTCAAGAATAAGCACATGTCTGTCTTGGGAGTTTGGCAATTAGTCCTTAACTGTGGTGCATCAGTAAGGATCTGATATTGGAGTAAACCCTGTAAATTTACAGAAATGGGAATGTTTATCTGTCCGGTAATACGTGAATGAAACAACTGACAAGAATAGAAGGCTTCATGGAAATTAGTGTGTTGGATTGCTGCCTGCCAGACAGATAGAATGGCCTTGATATAGTTAAGGGATGTTCCGAGAAATGTTAGTATGCTCCTGTTTTCCATAAGCAAACTTGGCATGCATGTACCACGTGGAAGTTTTCTGGGACAAGACAGCAGAACACTGGATGGGAATTTCAGTTTTGGGGGGGAGGCTATTTTGGTGTTTTTATAATGGGGCCAGGGGAAAGTGAGTTGGTGAAAGATGTTTGGTGTCAGGTGGCCCATGGATCTACTAGAGGGTTAAAGCTTCACTGACTGCCCTGTGACCATCACACGCAGACAGAGGCTTGGTTTGTATGTTGAGTTTTGTGTTGGAGGTAGTACAGTGTGTGGCTAGGAGGGCACATCATCCCTGCGGCTGGAAGCCTTTTTGGTGTGGGTGAGTTTTCATTCTTGTGGAATAAGTAAGGAAAAGAGTTGGCTTTTGTTTCAGTTTGTGGCTGGTATGCTAGGCTGGGAAACAATTTTTTTTTGTTTCCAGCTTCACCATGTATTTCCCATGAGATCTTCTGGAAGCTGCATAACCCTTCTGCTACTGAGATGAGAAAGACAATGCATAGCTACTTCATGTGGATATTTGGGGATTAATATATTCATGTTCATCGAGCTCTTTAAGATCTTTGGATCAAAGACGCTGTAGAGATGAGAAATACAATTGCTTGTTGTCTAGTGAGTTTATTTACTAATACTTCTAGGGCTTTGTTTTCAAGGCATCTCAAAGTGTGTTTCTTTTTTCTTTTGCAAACTGTAGCCTGGATTTCTTTTAAAACAGGTAAGATTTCTGAGAGCTCTTTAATTTCACAAATATTTGCCAACTATTTGACCATCTAGGCAGATCCAACACAAAACTAAGACTGAACTTAAATCATCCAGTGTCCCATACATTGTCCTTTCCATGGAAAATATCACTGCAGGGCCCACACTTTGGGAAGATTGCCAGAACCCGCAGGCCATCCCTCGGCATTCTGCAGGCTACAGCAAAAGCCATCAGGCTCTCTTTTTCTAAGGACCTAGAAAAGGACCAGGAGCAATACAGATGTTATTACATCTGCTGTAGGACAGGTGCAGTCTTGCTGAGCAGGTGGGATCCTGGTGCTTGGATTGCTGGTTGTCATAAAATTTCCTTTGCCTGATCAAGTAGAACACAGGGCTGTAATTTTATGTATCAAAACCAACCAGCTTTTCACCTGGTAAGTAGAAATAATAACAGTGCCATAGTTACTATTTACCTTTTTCAATAGGAGATTTCTAAAGCCCTATGTAGAAGGGATCTCTTCAGGGTTTTTTTGAGATGAGAAAATCAAGTCACTGAGTGGAGAAGTAATTTCTCTGGGGAGCCAGCAAGCCAACGACCGTTTCTACAGACCGTATCTCAATGGTACTGAAACTATCTCAGTCCAGCACATGGATAAAACCCACTGCTAAACAACATTCCGCTTTTAATCTTAGCCTCAGCCTGGAAAGTAAATGTTTACCGTGTTTCTGTGTTAATCCTTGCAGCTTTCAGCCGAGCCCCGGTCCCCATGGCTGTGGTCCGAAGGGAGCTGTCCTGCGAGAGTTACCCCATAGAGCTGCGCTGCCCAGGAACAGATGTTATCATGATCGAAAGTGCCAACTACGGGAGGACTGATGATAAAATCTGTGACTCTGATCCTGCTCAGATGGAAAATATCCGCTGTTATCTGCCAGATGCCTATAAGATTATGACTCAAAGGTATAGTATTTAATATTCTTTGTTTGCTGACTGTTGGTTTTCTTAATCCGGAACGTACACGCTGGTTTGTGTGTTTGCATGAGAAAATGCAGGTACTTAGTCTGTGTGTATGTGCACAGAATTACAGCTATTGTTGCTAAACTGTGGGTTTAACGGAGCTAGTTTAACATCACACAGTATAAATAACATTTGCTGTAAGTACTACTGATCAGTCATCTTGATTCTCCAGTTTTGCCTCTGAAATACCTAAATATCAAGGCTCTTAATGAACACAGAAGTGAAATCTTTCTCGAATGAATGTTCACTGGTTTTTGTCCTATGTTCAAACAGAAGGCCAGTAATCTCCTTCAAACAATTAACATTTTGTGTTCAGAATAACATTTACAGTTTTCAAAACACAAAGAAGTGTCTGCTTCATTCCTTGTGTTCACAGGCTTAGTTTTGGGGAGGATCTGAATTTCAAGTCAAGGACTGGTATTCACGTTGGTCTTGCAAAAGACCTGTTAAATTTCTGTATAATATCTATAGCTTTTGAGTGGGGCTGTTCCATCTGGAAATGGTGACTAAGATATAAGCCATGTAGACAGGCTCCTGTATTGCAGAGCCAGGGCCTATCAGTTTATTGCAACCTTGAGGTATCCTGGTTATGGAAAGCCTTTAACTGTTGCTGAATTTTGAAGGATATTTTCTGGCACAAGTGGTGTTGAGGGAAGAATTTGTAAATCACAGCTCTTGACATGTAATTGTGCTCAGTTAAATTTTTCCTAATACATGAATAATTATTCACTGCATTTGACTGTTAATTAGCAATAGAGATTAGTATTTCAAGGTATTAATAATGGTATTGACATAGGTGAAGTGTTGCTAATTGCCATTATGACAGCACTGTTTGCGTGGTGACCTAATGGCTTAAAGCAGTGCAAAGTTTTAATGGAATATCTTGCTGTTGTTTGCTGTGAGATGCTTTGCACTAAAAATGGACTGGGCTGAACAACAGGAAAAAACCCCATGAGTTTCATCTGTGTTTCACGTGCTAACTGCTGGGTTTGACCTCCCCATAGAATTGCTCCATGTCAAGTGTTTAGGTCTCAGAACACTGAAAAGGCTCATGAAAAATGTCCCTTTTGCTCCAGGTGGCTCCTATTAGACCATTTGAGTTGGACCTTCCTGCATAGCTGGTTGAAGTCTTGTTTATCAATTATGCCAGCTACATTTTCAAGAGAAGTGGAAAGGGTAACAACGTGCCATCAGCCAGTCGCCTGGATTTGGTGTGGTTTTAGTGGAATTACTGTAATTCTCCTGTTCAGGTTGTTAGTGGCTTCAAGCAGAAACCCTTAATCCTCTCCATATTGGCAGAATAAAACAATGTCATCCCTCTGTGGAAGAGTACGAAGTATTAATATTATTGCCCTGCAGTCACCAGCTTCCGAGCCAAATGCAGGGTTCTGCAATCTTCCAGTCACTCCCCATGTGTAGCAGGTGTGCGCTTTGGTCAGGGAGGGCGGGCACATAATCATGTTGTGTGCCCATGGCACTGGGATGAAAACTGACATTGATTCCTTGTCTCCAGGTATCATCAGTGCAGACTCAAATGGCTTAGCAGAGGGTTTATCAGGGTAGCACATCTCTGGGACAAAGCATCTCTGTGTTGTTTCCGTGTGGGCAGAAGGTGGTGCCATAGAAGCTGGCCACGAAGGGGAAAACTTCTCCAGCAAATCCTTCCTGGACTGAATATTAATGTCTGTGGGGCCTTGCCTGCTGCCATTTATCAGTAGGGAGGCTCAGGAAAGGGTAATGGCTCTTTACATTTAAGCCATTTGATGATCAATTTTTATGAATAAGTGTGCAATCCTGTTATTGGGTACTATTGAGTTTCTTGAAAATAAATACAACCTGGTTCTAGTTAAAAGACAAGCTAAAAAGGGGACAAATACTCTACTTTGCATTTTTATGTCAGTCTCATTACTTTTTTTAATCTCTATTAATTCGAAGAATTGAAACAATTTAAAAATAAAACCATTAAAATGAAATATGTTCTTAAGATGCAAAGCCAGTCTGTCAGCTCACAGCTCCGAGTAGACTTCATAGCTGAGCCTCTGAAAAAAGTAGTTTAAAAGGAAAATGGTGACAGCCTAGTAGTAGTTGTGGCGCTAAGTATGCCACATTTTCTTCTGAAAGTCTCTACCTGCAAAAATTAATCAATTTAGCAGTATTTGGGGGAGTTTGCAGATTAATGCAGGCTTTAATACAGTGAGCTTGTCTTTGCCAACACTGTGAGGTGGGGAAGCAGCTATGGGAACTGAATTGTTATGGCAGTGTAAACCTGCATGGTAACTGAAGCTGTCTGTGTATGGAAAGAGAAACGATATGCACAGTGCGTGCTTATTATGCATGGATTAATTATTGCATTCATAAATACACAGACTACTTGTAGATTGTATAATAAGTTGTCTAACTACTGGCAGTTTTTAATCAGAAACACTGTACGTCCGACTCAGACACATTGTGTTGTGGCTGTGGGGAGGCAGAGAGGGAAAAATGGGGGGAAAAAGTATGTATGAGACAGAGGTGGTGTTAGTTTGTGAGCTGAGGCTGAGAGAGCGCAGATTTATGGTAGACATTAGCGATTGCACTCTCAGCCCACCCGTCTTCCCCCTGCAAAAAAAAAAAAAAAAAACAACACATGAAAAAACCAACACCTTGAGCTAGCCTGTTCCTTACTTCTGTATGCTTATTTAAATTAATTTTTGCAGACAACTATATGAGGTTATTTTGAAAGGGAAAGGCATAAATCTTATGGTGTGTTTGTGGAGCCCCCTGAGCAGAGGGAACACAAGGAGTTCTTACTGCGAGCATTGCCCTGAAAATCTCTAAAATCTTTGGAGTATTGCTTAAAGCAAAGGACATTTAAACAGCTTGTAAGGAGCTATTTTATAGAAAATTAAATCTCTGTGGCCTATTTTGGTTTATTTTTGTTTGGTTGGTTTTTTTTTTAACTTGCCAGCTCCTCCTTCAAGCATGCAAGTAACTGCTGCCTGTAACAGCTCAGAAAGTGAGCTTTATAAACTGAAGTTTTTCTGATTTAATTAGATAAAAATATATTTCATAGCATGTTTGTTTTAGAGAAGTGTCTTTTTGAGGGCTGTAACAATTAAATTCTAACCATGCCCCTTGCAAACTGTGTACACGGTACCGTGGGAGTCTTTGCTCTGTCCTCCCTTGAGCAACTGTGCCACAAAATTATCATATCATCCATTCAAACAACCAAGGTTCTCTGTGAACAATGGGGAAAAGCAGCCTCCTATTCCCATAAGAATTGCCTTTGTTTTTATAGCATTAACACCGCAGTTCAGTATATTAAAAAAACACCCTAAAGATAAAGGGAAAAAAAAGAAAAAGCTTTTGGTGTGCTCTCTTGAATTTCTTGTGGATGCTTTCCACCTAGGAAATGGCCAGCTCGGAAAGGCAAAATCTGTGTATTACTTTTTGCATCTTAGTAGTTTCTCTACAAGTCAGTGGAGCCAGTTGCCTTGTAAAAGCACCACGCAAATTTAAGCCTGCAGTGTGGGCACGGGAATTAAACATTTAATTGCCTCCTCCTTAATGCCCACAAATACACCAGTACATTCTTCTTTTTAAGGCATGGGCTTAAGAGTTCTGTGGAATGAAGACCTGTGTGTGTACTTTCCTGGGTTGGAGCCACTAGGAGGAAGAAGATGGGTAGATCAGGTTTTGCATGTATGTTCACATGCTGTGTGCTGTTGATACCACCTTTGCATTTAACTTTGTAGTTTGGAACATTCTTTTCTGTAGGCTTTAACCTTAACTTTTAAAAGGGGCAGGGGAAAGGGGGAAATCCAAGTAGGAACAGTAGGAAGTACATAACATGTAGATACACACACAAAGAACAATTGCATTTTTTCTCTTAAAGGCAAGAACAAGGCTTTCCTTCTACTTTTCATATCCTTGTCTACCCCAACCATTGTATACTACTCTTACTCTGGAAAAAGGAAAGGAGGGATGTAATAATGTGACAGAATCACAAAACCAGCAGGCATAATAGAAGAGACGGGAAAAATACTCACAGGTCTCAGCAGCTGTTCTCAAGATCAAAGCAAACTTCTTTCTGCCTTTTCAAAATTTGGAAGGTAGAAGATGTTTCCCAGCAAGAGCTTTCCACTGTTGTATCTCTCAGCAACTCAGAGAGCTCAGTTTGCAAAGCAAGCAGCGTTTGCCTTTCTCCATAGTACAACCTTGCAGAGCTCTTGTGGGCTGCTGTTGCCACTTCTGTCTTGGGGATGAGGGCTGAAAGCTGCTCAGCTCTCTCCTCTCTTCTCTGAAGGGAGCACTGAACCTGTTTTGTGACCCACAGGCCAGACACCTCGTGCCCAGAGCTTCCCACTGCTTCCAGGGCAGAGAAACTGCATCTCCTCTGTCAGAGGATGTGTAGCCTGCACAGTGCAGCAGGATGTGTACCCTCTGCTTCATTGCAGCTCCTCATAGTGCCATCTGCCCCTAGCACAGCTCTCTGGTGAGGTGGAAGGCAGGGCCAGTGAGGTGGGTGCTGCAGCTCTTATTGCCTCCTCTGCTGGATAAGCAGGCAGGGAATTTCTCTTAGCTCCCTGGGAGGCACAACTGGGGAAGGTACTACATGCCCTGCCAGTTCTGCAGTTGCTTAGCTGAGCTAATTTCCTTTAGTTTTGAGTCTGATCTTCATGGTTTGTCTCTGGTTTCAGTGTTGACATCAGTGATGCCTCCAGGTCAAGACTTGGAGTTAAAAAAAAACCCAAACCGAACCAAACAACAAAAAAACTGTCCAAAACAAAAAGTACAATTAAGGGTATAAGACTGCTCTCAGATTTCCATTAGTTTCATCAGAGGGCCTAATCCTTTTACATGAGGAGGGGCACTCATAGGTCTCTCAGTAGTTGGAAGGATGGTAGCAAACGCTTTGCACAGGGTTAGGTGAGAATAAAGAAATTGAATGAACCAGCTTACATTACACTGCAAAGATTTTTCATCTCCTGAAGGGTTGTGTTTTCTTAATGCTTTTGGTTGATGACCTGAGAAATGCAGGAGTCTGAAATGAGTGCCATTATTATTGTAATAATATTGCATCTCATGGTGTGCTGTTATTGATGCTATCAGCTCCTGTGATTTTCAAGACACTTTTCAAATGTCAGTGATCTGCACTTGCATTGCAAAATAAAGAGGTAGGATTATCTGTATTGTACAGATAGGATAATTCATGTTAATCATTTATAGAGTGGCCACTGGTTTTGAACATACTAATTTTGGGATGTTCTTGTAGTCTTTTATATTAAGTAGCTTCTCACAGTGTGCGTGGGAAGGTGCAGAGGACAAGGAGAGCTACAGACCTGGAGGCTCTGTAGTGACAAGGCCCATAAGTAGGACTGAATGAGAAGACTTCAGCTGAATTGCAGCACAGTCACGTTAGACTCTACAAAATTAATGGCATATTTCTTAGAAAACAGCCCCCTGCTTATATGCCGTCATCACCTCTGACTCAGATACTGAATGCCCTATTTGGTAGGAACCCCGCCACCCTCCTCTGCATCCTGAGTACATTTTGCAAAGATTGCCAAGATACTACTCACTTTTCTAAATTTGTTACCACACAGATGGCATGAGAAGTGTGTTTCTGAAGGACTGAGATGCTGCAATGGGAAGCTAGGCTTTCTGGGAAGCATAAGTCTGGCGCTTTGAGATCTCCACGTGAAAAGCATCAATATGGAAAAATACTAATGTTTCAGTTAAACAGTTTTTGTAACCAGTAGAACTTAATAGGGAATACTGAAGCTCATGTTCTGGATTCTGATGCAAAAGGTTAGAAAGCAAGCCACACCACTTGGTTAAACAATCTATTTTCTCACCATGTGGAAAGATATTTTAAAATGAAGGAAAGTCTGTTAATCTTACCTGAACCTTGACCCTGAGACAAGGGCACATATACTATTACTCAGAGCGGGTAAAAATCAAAAAAGCCCAGACAAGGATTGTAAATGCTAGTGGGGTTTTATGCATCAAGCTGTTGAATCACTCTAAAATAGGTTGCTACTTCCCAGCCTATACAGTCTTAATTTATCCTACCTCTTCTTTTCCTGAAAGTGCTGTTGGAGTAAATTCTTAAAGTGACAGCCTCCTGGAATTGCCCTGGTACCCCAGTAAATCAGGGTTTGTCAGCCCAAACATCTCAGCTGATTGCAGCTGCCATGGTAACAGATGAGGAGGAGGCAGTTGCTTCTGGAGGTAATTAGGTTCCAAACTGTGGAAGGCTCTGTAGATCAAAAATAGTGCTTTAGGCTTCCCCGGGTACCCATTGGTAGCCATGGCCAGCTATAAACCACCATACTTAAAATAAATAAATAAATAGAGGGTTGTATTGTGCTGTGCCTACTGGGTTTTGGTTGCTGTTAGCGTGCAATTCCAATGCATTGCCATTTGAGAAAATTCAGACTTGAGCTGAGAAAGCAATGTGCAACCAGCAGCCTCTGTGGCCAAAGGGAAAGGCCTCCTTGAAGTGTGCAGACTGGAGGAAGCTCCAGGAATTAATCTTTGCTGTTTTCTAAGACAGTTTCATTTTCCCAGCCGTTTTGTTATGTTTCTTTTCCTTTTTTTCCCCCCTCACTGGCCTTAACTGACAAAGAGAAAACATGGAGTAACCTCTTGGATAAATCGTGTCTTGAAGTGGCCTCAGAATCACTGAACACACGATGTGCTGAAAACTGGAAAATCCAGGTTGATTACTCCATCCATTACTTTACTATTGTGAAAGTGGCCAGCTCCACCTTGTCAGAGGGAAGCAATTGGACAGCCCTTGGGAACCTTTTGCATGTAGCATTTCCAGTGGGAGAAGGCCTATGTGAAATATACTGCTGTTATCTGGGTTTTTTTCCTGACATTTTGAGGCGTGTTGAGAGCAGTAGCTACTAGTTCGTGCCTGGGAGGAAGTGTTGAGCAAAGATGGATATGTTGCTGACAGTGGTGTCGACTGGTTGACATGCATGCTGCATTTATTACCATGCTGCAGGAAGTGGGTGCAGGCCCGTAGAAAGCTGTCCTGGAACGGCAAGAAGGGCAATCAGTGAAGATGCAGCTTTAGGCCCTTTGGTACTGTCCCCTGCTTTTGATGAAACAGGTTTTGGACCATGAAAAGCATTATCTGGAGGTGCCTGAAGAGCAAAGTTTAAAGCCAGGCATCTGCATGCTCCCTATGGCACCTCCTGCCCATTACCTAAATTGCTGAAGTTCCAAACACCAGAGATGCTTTTGCTTAGTTGTCCTGCATCTTCAGTCCACCTGAATATGGCAGTCTTATGAGGCCATCACAGGGACTGGCCTTCAGACGCTTAAATGAGGCTTAAATCTATGTAGAGCATTGCAAGATAGCATATAAGGTGTATTCAGGCTAAATGGACTTACACTAATTTAAGATAAATAAAAAAGTAAAACTTTGTTTTGAGCAGAATGATACATTCGTGCTCCTTCTCCAGTTAGTTTTCTGTCTAGGAATAATGTCTGAAGAGCTGTGAGGTAAGAGAACTTTGAAGTAATGCATCTCTATCACTTTCTTTTGCTTCTTTCTTCATGTTACAGAAGAGCTCAGTCTGTGCCTGAGGTCGAAATTGGGTTTTTACACAGGGGATTGTCTATTCTTTAGGACATTTCAAAGCTTTCATTCAGCACATTTTTGACTGCATCATTTGTGGAAGCTTTGGAGCTTGAACTCCATATTCCGTTCCAAGACGTGTAAAACCAGCACTGGCTTATACCACACCCTGGGATTTCTGTGCTTCTTTGAAGGGCTGGAAGGACTCTGCAGACCTCACTCACCTTTGCATGCTTGCAATTTGACATCCACAGCTTGGCTTTCCATTTTGTGTGATCCCTCTGCTGGTACCAAATGCAAATAGGCAAAAGATGTGCCTTACACACAAATCATTTCCTTGCCAGCATAAAAAATACAGACTGACAGGCAGTGTTCCTGGATGATCAGTTCAATGTGGTCCTTAAATTTAAGAGTGAGTTTGGTTACTGGAATAACCTGAAGTTTATTTCAACCTCTTTGGGGAAAAGAGGGAAGGAATGGCAGTTCTCGGAAGCAGTGACCCAAGAAAAGGTTTTGCTGCCCATTATGATTCAGGAGAAGGATTTTATGTATCAGTAAGCCGAGTGCATAAGAAATGCCAGGCCACATCTGTGATGTAAAGAAAGGGCAGGATGTGGAGTTTGATTAGAGCCATCTTCTATGCATTATGTATTAGATAATACATTGGTGTCAGTTATATACAGTAGAAGCCTTAATTCAGCTGGAGTCCTGCTGACATCGTAAACTGGGAGATGGGGAGTAGTTTATAGGCAGTAGTAGAGTCTCCAGACTGAATTATAGCCTCAGCATTCAGTCTGTTACCGAGAGTTGCAGTTGGTAGTAGACAGTATATTACATGCTTTTACCCAGAGTAGGACTGGTGACAGAGAAGGGGAAAACTTTATCACAGAGACACTGTGAGAAATGGAGAGTTGAGTTACAGGCAAGACAACCATAGAAAACTATAGAACTAATGCAAGGGAAGAATGGAGGATTTGGAGCTGGCCAGAAGAGAAGATGGCAGAATAGGAATAGAGTTTCCCCATGTGTTCACTGGTCTGGCCCTCTGCCCTGTCCTCCCTGCCTTGGGGCAGGATGTGGCATCCCACAGTGGGCAGAGACTATCTCTGCCACTCCCATGCCTTTTTATGTTCTGACCTCTCATAGTTAGAAGATGGGCTTTCACTCCAAGCCCAAGATTTTTAATATTCTTTTTAGATTGTCAGCCATAATTGTAATTGCTGAATATTCTTGCTGGCCATATAAATAGTCAAATCCTTTCTGAATCTTATGAAGTCCACGGTCATGATGACTTCTAGGTTCACCTTAAGTCCAGCAGAATAATAGCTTATTGTGTGAAAAAGGATTGTCAGGTTTTAATTTCGTTACCATCCTTTCCTCACTGTGAAGACAAAAGACATCCAAGCTACCTTTGCCGTTTCTGTTCCTTAGCTTGTGTGCATTTGTCATTGCTTCTAACTTATCTGCTCACCAAGCTATGATCTTTCAAATATTTCTTTTTATGGGAGGGAGTTAGTTTGGAGTTTTGTCATGAGTGTATGAGAAGGTTTTCCTTCTTTTTCCCTGAATACTCATAATTCTGCACTGCCACATCTGAGGCAAGATGAGCTATACAGAGTTCTAGCTCAGGCTGCATCTACCTTTATAAAAGCAAGATAATGTATGTATTTTATTTTTATTATTTGCCTTTTATTTCTTCTTTGGGGGGGGGGGGGGGGGGGGGGGGGGGGGGGGGGGGGGGGGGGGGGGGGGGGGGGGGGGGGGGGG